>VCII01000242.1:0-667481 GCA_006030095.1 Triplophysa siluroides | reverse complement strand
GTGGGTTTTTGTTTTTCAGACACTACATTCGAGCAAAAGCCAAGGGCCAAAAATGATCTTGTTGATTCCCAATGAGAAACCTTTTTTTTAAAGGGTGGTTTTTTTTTTCATACTGTATACTTCTCTGATTGATTACTAGGACAGTTTGTTGATGAAAACCCTTTTCCACAAAACATTACAGAGATAAGGTTTCTCTCCAGTGTGTGTGAACTCTCTCATGAGTATCAGATGAGCTTTACGACGGAAGAGCGTTTTCGTGTCACAAAACACTGAAAGCGTTTTTCTCCTCGGTTATGTGTTGTTTTGTGGGACTTTAGATCAGTTTGTTCTTCAGCGTGTTTCTTCTGATGAGTCTGAAGTCTTCCAAAATAAGGGAATCTCTCTCCGCCAGCTCGCGCACTGGGTAAGGTTTCTCTCCAGTGTGTGTGAACTTCTCGTGGATTAAAGGCACTCATTCGAGCAACGACTTGTCACAATGAGAACATTTATAAGGTCTTTCTCCAGTGTGAATTCTCTCATGAGTTATCTGATGAGCTTTACGACGGAAGCGTTTCTCACAGTGTGAACACTGAAAGCGTTTCTCCTCGGTATGTGTGTTGTTTGGTTGGACTTAGATCAGTTTGTTCGTCAGCGTGTTTCTTCTGATGCGTCTGAAGTCTTCCAAAATAAGTGAATCTCTCTCCGCAGCTCGAGCACTGGTAAGGTTTCTCTCCAGTGTGAATTCTCTCGTGGATTTTAAAGGCACTCATTCGAGCAAACGACTTGTCACAATGAGAACATTTATAAGGTTTCTCTCCAGTGTGAACTCTCTGGTGTCTCACTAAATGGTTATGACTATTAAAACTCTTCCCACAAACACTGCACTTATAAGGTTTCTCTCCAGTGTGAATTCTTTGGTGTCTCAATAAATAGTTATTACTATTAGAACTCTTCCCACAAACACTGCACTTATAGAGTTTCTCTCCAGTGTGAATTCTCAGATGAACTCTAAAAGTACTTTGATCAGTAAAGCTCTTTCCACAGAGAGAGCAGAGGAAAGGTTTCTCTACAGTGTGAATTCTCTCATGAGTTATCAGATTAGCTTTATAACGGAAGCGTTTCTCACAGTGTGAACACTGAAAGCGTTTCTCCTCGGTATGTTTTGTTCGGACTTTAGATCTTTAGATCAGTTTGTGTCAGCGTGTTTCAGCGTGTTTCTGATGAGTCTGAAGGGTTTACGAATCTCTTCTCACTTCCCGTTTTCTCGGTGTGAATTCTCTGATGAAGAAATAGATTTGCTTTGGCGCTGAAATATTTGTCACATTCACTGCAGTGGAAAGACTTTTCACCGCTGTGTGTCCGCACGTGAACTTTCAGACGAGAAGACGAGAGAAAAATTCTTCCACACTCACAGTGACAAGTGAAAGTGTTTCTTGTCTCTCTGTGCTTTGTGAATGAAGTTTCTTCTCTTGTGAGGTAGGAAAGCTGATGTCACATCTGGTGCAGGTGAAGAGTTTCTGTTCTGTGTTTTTCTCGTGTGTGTCTCAAAATGTCTGTGAGCTGAATGTCTTCACACAGATGCGGGAAAGGAAAGAGTTTTGTGTGTCAGTCGTGTTTTGACGTTGAGGCCGTTTCTCATCACAACATGAAATCACTGCTCATCTGAAACAAACAGACAGCAAATATGAAACTACATCCGTGTGTATTGAGAATGAGAAACTAAATTCATTGTGGTTTTCTCAAGTAACCAAAAACATATTTTATGATAAAGCAACTCACATGACAGATGAAACATACCTGAAGGAATAAAATCATCATTCTCATCTTCTTCAGTCGGTTTCTTCCTCTGATTTGGGTTCCGTTTTATTTCCAGATTGACTGAAGGAACGAAATCATCATGATTCTCATCTTCATCTTTCTCCGGTGGGTTCTGTTTTCATCTCCATCAGTTTCCTGCAGTCTATCAGTTTGACAGAACACATCTTCAGTGGTATGGTGTTCAGGGTCTGCTGTTCTCCAGCGTTACAGACAGAACCCAGAGACTCTGTGGAGGTTTGATCAGTAGATTCATCCTGATTCAAGGTGTGATTACTGTCACACGCAGTGTCCTGAGCGTCTGTGGGGTTTGTGTCAGTATAACAGAGTAAAGTAAAGTGAGGCTGGATTTCTGTTCAGAGAGTTTGTCCAGCAGTGGCTGTGGTGTGATCTGATCTCCGCTGCTCCACACTGAATCCAGAGATTCTGTGACGCTCCCATCACTCACACGCACTGAAGATTGACTCCACAAAACCGCCGACACATCCTGACAAACACACAACACCAGCACTGGAGCTTTATATAATATTTGTCTGATATGTCATTTTGATTTCGTTTGACATGAATGACGGTATAAAAACAGTCTGAGTGATTGAGGGAAATGATGTTGAATGTGTCCAAACCTCTGTTTGAGTTCATCTCTCTTGTCCTCAGCTTTTCCTCCAGTAACGCCACCTCTTTCTTCAGCTGACAGATTTCTGTGATGAAATCATCAATATCCCGCATGGACAGATCAGTTCCTACTGATTTACAGCACATCACATCCACCCGTGACGTCATCTTCTATCTGAACACAAAAACAACAAACTCAAAACATTGTTTTATTATGATTATAATGACAGGGGCTTACTTACGACAAAATATTTTAAAAATAAACATGTATATAATCAGATGTTAGACTACGTACTACAATATATGAACATCTTCATTTAACAGATTTACACACCTCAGATTCAAACACGATATTCTCACATTTCTTCTCGTTTGTTTTGAAACTGTGAATGATTCAGAGTCCAACGCAAAAAAGTCGAGAAAACCTTGAATCTACCATAAATATAACACAAAAGAGTCAAAATCACAGTTATGTTTACACGCAGCGCTTGATGTTTGACTTTCTTTCGTTCTTTAGTGGGTTTATCGGCGGACTAAAGAGCTGCAGAGCGACTCCTGCTGGACTGGAGACACACGACACTCGCCACTAAATTCATCCATCAAGAAATTTTACATTCTGTTCATCAGGATTACAATTGTTTCAAAACTAAATTAATTGTTTTGAAATGAGGAAGTGTGTTAATTTTTTGCACAAACAATTTAGATAGCCTTTAAAATGTTTTACGCTTATAATGTATTGTGTTAATTGACATTTATAAGATTACAATATCAAAGTCAATCATCAACCATAATGATTTCATTTTAATCTTGCAAGCGTCTTCAAAAACGTCCTTGTCTTTTATATCTATTTCATGTGACATTCTGCATTGAGCCACCTCAAGACAATTCTGATGCTGCTTTGCTTCTGTGTAAATAAAAACACATTTTTAACTCTTGTGTGCTGTCATGGACATTTTGTCCATTTTCTGTCTAGTGTGAGTCTTTTAAATTGATGCACAAGGGTTAAACCAGTTTACTTTTCTCTTGATTTTATTGACATGCAGTATGAGACAAAAGTTATCCAAAAGCTATCAGACAACATTACTTTTATACTGTGATACCTGAATTACGTTATTGATTGCATTTTTTATATAAATAAGTCATTTGTAACTGTACTGGAAAACATCTTTAAAGTCACCCTCCCAACGCTGACACTGGTAACGTCATTACACTACAGATTGATGAGATCTAATAACATTGTTGTCAATGTAGTGAAATTTAAAGAGTCATAAACATGCCCTCAGTCTCTTATGTGTAATTGACATATATACACAATTACAAGAAATGAAACATTCTCATAATTACGACATCAGAAGTGGACATTCGGGTAATTCTGATGTATGTTTAGACATTCTAGAAGATTAAAAAAAGTGGAAAAAACTTATCAAAACTAAAAAATCTGTCAAAATATAAAACACAACATGCAACATGATCTACATGTGATTCTGCTCAACTACACGCATAACAAACAAACATCCATACACTTCCAGCCAAAAAGTATTTTATTAGTTCAAGGGCATCCTAATTTGAGGCTTTCACAAATTCTCTAGTTACATCTGCATATATTGGACCTAAAGTGAACACGTGTCCACCCCTTCACCTCACTTACATACAATAAAGAATTCTATTGTAATGATTCCATAGAGAACGGTGCTTATGGATTATGAGCATGAACAACAAACGACGTAAAACGTCTCCCGGGGACGAGACATTGCGGAGAACCGCATATGAAACTCCTCCCCTTTTTCACTTTTCCTGAAGTCTTATTGGATAACACCAGTAAAAAAAATGGCCAATTGTCGCAAGAATGCAACAGTATGCAAATACTGACGAATCCAGACAGTATAAATACAGTGCATGTGACGACAATCCTCAGAATCTACGAGAGAACGCCTGCACGGTGATGAGCGGCGAACACAGCGATCTACGCAATGTCTCGTTCCCGCTTCTCAGGGAACCGAGGTTACGAAAGTAACCGGAGACGTTCCCTTTCGAGAGCGGTCACTTCGACATTGCGGAGAACCGCATATGGAACGGTAGTACAATCCTGCCGTGAGAGCTTGCAAAATCAGCCAGAAAAACTGGGTTAAACACACACAAGCATGGAAGCATACATATTAACCATTCGCGAGGTCGCCCTAAGCGTCAACAGCTGATTGGCTTAAATCGGCCAATGAACTGCTAAATCACTGAACAGGCCAATGAACTGCTAGATCGGGCTCCTGCCAAATTTGCATATCCAAACCCAACAAAAGCAGCGGGCTGCGCTGAAACAGGGCAGACACCACAACAGTAAGAGCCAGCACGGATTCCCGGGCGGATATAACAGAGATCATAAAAGTACACCAAGCACAGCGTAAACAGCAATGCGGCAACAACTGTGTAATATAAGCGACTATACGGTAGCAGATAAAGAGTGATCAGCACTCACCGAGAGGACTTGAGACGAGAAAGAGGACACGTCCAATCTGTAGAACCTGGCGAAAGTGTTCTGCGAAGACCAGCCAGCCGCACAGCATATGTCCTGAATAGATGTGCCCTTAGACCAGGCCACGAAGAGGCGATAGCCCTAGTCGAATGAGCTCTGATACCGAAGGGGCAGTTCTGTCCCTGACTCTCATACGCCAAGGTAATAGCGTCCACCACCCAGTGAGAGAGCCTCTGCTTTGATACAGCCCGACCTTTAGTTCCCCCACCATAACAGACGAAGAGCTGTTCAGACTTCCGAAAGCCGGCCGTGCGATCAATGTAAGCCCGTAAAACCCTTACCGGGCAGACCGCTCTCTGAGCGTTAGCATTCTGCGAGTCTGACGACTCGGAAAACAAAGCGGGCAAAGAAATGACCTGTGCTCTAAGACTTTGGCACATAACCCGATTTCGGCCGGAGAGTGACGTTGCAGTCGCCGGTTCCAAAACGAATGAAATCAGCGCCGACTGAGAGCGCTTGTAAATCCCCTATGCGCTTAGCCGAAGCAAGGGCGAGAAGGAGAACAGTTTTTAGAGTGAGCTCTCTTATGGAAGCCGCGTCCAAAGGCTCGAATGGGGGAGAAGAGAGAGCCTTCAACACCAGCGCTAAGTCCCAAGGCGGCACCGAAGGGGATCGCGGGGGAAAAAGTCTCCTTGCTCCTCTGAGGAATCTGACCACCAGCATGTGCCTTCCAATCGATTGCCCATCAACCGGGGAACGAAACGAGGCGATAGCAGCCACATAAACCTTCAGTGTTGACGGGAGTCCGCCGTTGTCCAGCCTGTGCTGCAGGAAGCCTAAAATATCAGACACGGGGCAGGACATCGGGTCGATATTGTTACTACTGCACCATTTAACAAACACCCCCCATTTGAGAGCGTATAAACGCCTGGTGGAAGGCGCACGACACTCCGAAATAGTGTCAAGTGCACGCTGAGGAAGTGCATTTAAAACCCCCGAAGAGGCCAGGCATGAAGGCTCCACAGCTGCGGGCTGGGGTGAAATATCGTGCCTTTCGCTTGGGACAACAGGTCTCTCCTGAGAGGAATCGGCCAAGGCGGTGCCGTTAACAATTCGCTCAGGTCCGGAAACCACGGTTGATTCGGCCAAAACGGAGCGACGAGGATCACCGTCGCGGTCTCCTCTCTGATTTTGCACAGCACCAGGGGCAAAATCTTCACCGGAGGAAACGCGTAAAGCCGAACGTCGGCCAACGCACCGTCAGAGCGTCGCTCCCCATGGGGGAGTGGGTCAGCGAGAAATACAGCGGGCAGTGCGCGTTCTCGCTCGTCGAATAGATCCACTTCCGCCTTCCCAAAGCGCTCCCAAATTGACCGCACTGAGTCGGGATGAAGCCTCCATTCCCCGTGCGGAAGACCCTCCCTCGAAAGCATGTCCGCTCCGCAGTTCAGACGACCGGAGATATGCGCTGCCCTGACAGAGAGTGGATGCCGATCTGCCCACAGTAGGAGACTCGCAGCCTGTTTGAAAAGAGTTCCTGAGTGGACTCCACCCTGGCGATTTATGTACGAAACCACGGACATGTTGTCGGTGCGAATCAGGACATGTTTCTTCTCCAGCCTCGACTGGAAAGTATGGAGAGCTAGAGACACCGCCTTCAGCTCCAAACAATTTATATGCCATTTTCTCAGTGACTGTGTCCAAAGGCCGGATGCCGGCATGCCCTCGCACACCGCGCCCTATCCGGAGGACGACGCAGCCGTCGTAACGACTATGCGTCTCGTAACCAGCCCCAGGGGAACTCCCCGACTGAACATGCTCGCGTCGCGCCACGGGCTCAGGGCACTGAGGCAACTGAGTGTAACCGGGACTCGCACTCGACCCGAGGACCATGCTTTCCATGGAACCCGAGCCTTCAGCCAAAACTGTAGCGGTCGCATGTGCAGAAGACCCAGGTGGCAGACCGCCGAGGCTGACGCCATGAGACCCAAAAGCCTCTGAAACTCCCTCAGGGGAACAGACCGACCCGGCTGAGCAAATGTAGAGCTGAAGAGATGGACTCCGTCCGCTCTAGAGAGAGGCGAGCGCGCATCTCCACTGAGTCGAAACATACCCCCAGATACGTTATAGACTGACTCGGAGTGAGCTTGCTCTTCTGCATGTTCACGCGCAGCCCCAGGGATGTCAAGTGACGAAGCAGCATCTGCGTATGACCGGATAGCGCCTCCCGTGAATGGGCTAAAATCAACCAATCGTCCAGATAATTCAGAATGCGCATACCGCTCACTCTGAGAGGGGAAAGCGCCGCGTCCACGCACTTCGAGAATGTGCGCGGAGCTAATGCCAGTCCGAACGGGAGTACAGCAAATTGGTACGCTGAACCCGTGAAAGCGAATCGCAGGAACTTTCGGTGGCGCTTGGCTATCTGAACATGAAAATACGCATCCTTCAGATCCACGGATGCAAACCAGTCCCGGGACGCACTTGTGCCAGGATCTGTTTTAGAGTTGTCATTCTGAACGCTCGCTTGTGAAGGGCTCGGTTGACGGGTCTCAAGTCCAGAATCGGACGCAGACCACCATCTCTCTTGGGCACTACAAAATACCGGCTGTAAAACCCGCTGTGGGGTACAAGACACGCGACTGTCACGGTTGTTGGTGAAAACAATCCCCGGAGGGTGATTTATTTCAAAACACACGTGCAAGTGGTAGTGAATTCTTGGTGTGTTGGTTTTCCCCCTAATGGCCCGTGAAAGCGTCCGTTCCCGTGCAGGCAATCCAAGTATGTCGGTGCTCGTGCGTGTAAGGGAATGGTCCGTTGAGGTAAGGATCCCGCCAATCTTCAGGGGCTAGAGTCTTTGAATAAAAGAGAAAGAGAAAGAACATCAATATCTCGAAAGTTATGGAGTGGTAGCTCACCCTCTCTCCTGGCTCTCTCCTCTTTATCTCCCCTGAAGATTGGCCGCAGGTGTTGGTGATCCACTGATTTCCTCCGTAACCATGGCGACGCTGATTGGGTGCTGCCTGACTCGCCACACTCCCCCCCCCTAAGCGTCGACCTGGTGAGAAGAATCTTTTGCCTTGGTACCTTAATTGTCCGTGGAGGAGGGGGGGCAGTGACCTTGACCGGGTGGTCCAACCTGACCACATCCTCGACAGACCGTCCGCGTTGCCGTGGGAGACCCCGGCCCGATGTTCCACTTTAAAATGGAAGTCCTGGAGCGCCAGGAACCACCTGGTCACCCGGGCGTTGGTCTCCTTAGCCTTGGACATCCACTGTAACGGGGCGTGGTCGGTGACCAGGGAGAAGCTCCGACCTAGGAGGTAGTACCTGAGCTCCAGGACTGCCCATTTGATGGCCAGGGCCTCTTTCTCTACCGCGGCGTAGCGGGTCTCCGCTGGGGACAGTTTCCGGCTGATAAACACCACCGGGTGCTCTTCCCCGTCCTTGATTTGTGAGAGAACTGCCCCCAGTCCGGTATCCGACGCGTCGGTCTGTACCGGGGCGGACACCAGACGCTCCTTCAATGCCTGGAAAGCCTTTTCCGCCATGGGGCTCCACCTTACCTTCTCCGGCTGCCCCTTCTTAGTCAGGTCGGTCAAGGGACTGGCTAGGGAAGAGAAATTCGGGATGAAGCACCTGTAATATCCTGCTAACCCCAAGAAGGCACGCACCTGGGTCTTGTTAGTGGGTCTCGAGACCTTCTGGACGGCTTCGACCTTCTTCATTTGAGGCTGGATCAGGCCGCGACCGACCCGAAAACCCAGGTATTGTGCCTCCCCGAGACCCAGATAGCACTTTCTGGGATTCGCGGTCAGCCCCGCTCGCCTTAACTCGGACAGCACTCTCCGCAACCGGTCGAGATGGTCCTCCCAACTTTCGGAATGAACTACCACGTCGTCAATGTACGCAGCGGCGTATTCCTGGTGGGGTCGGAGGATGATGTCCATCATTCTTTGGAATGTCGCTGGAGCTCCATGAAGCCCAAACGGGAGGACACGGTACTGCCAATGACCCGAAGGTGTACTGAAGGCTGTCTTCTCTCTGTCTTTCCGCGTCAGTGGAACTTGCCAGTACCCTTTTGTGAGGTCCAAAGTAGAAATGAAGCGAGCCTTTCCCAGGCGGTCTAAGAGTTCGTCTACCCGGGGCATAGGGTACCCATCGAACGTTGACACCTCGTTCAATCTCCGAAAGTCATTACAGAAACGGAGAGTGCCGTCCGGTTTTGGAACCATGACGATGGGGCTGGACCACGGGCTGCGGGATGGCTCGATGACCTGGAGCTCCTTCATTCGATTAATCTCTTCCTCTATGGCCAGTCGGCGAGCCTCTGGGACCCGATAGGGTCGTTGCCGAACCACGACTCCGGGGGGGGTACGGATCTCATGTTGAACAACCTTCGTACGTCCTGGTTTTTCATGGAACACATCCTGAAACTGACGGACCAGGGTTGTAAGTTCGGACTTCTGTGTGGGGGAGAGATGTTCTCCCATTTGTACCACCGGGTCCTCCTTTTCCGCGAAAGCGGCCATCTGAGCCGGGCGGGCCACCCACTTCTTCAAAAGGTTCACGTGGTACAACTGGGCCTCCTTCCGTCGTCCCGGCTGACGGACGTAGTAGTTAACCGGGCCCACTCTTTCGGTCACTGTGTACGGTCCTTTCCATACTGCCAGAAATTTGGAGGTTGCCGACGGAGTGAGCAGTAGAACTCGATCCCCCGGTACGAATACTCTGGGTTGTGTAGGGCGGTCGTACAGGCGACTCTGGGCGCGTTGGGCTTCGGCCAGATGCTCCCTTACCAGGGGCATAACTCGGTCGATCCGGCTCCTCATCTGCTGTACGTGCTCTATGACACTACGATGGGGCGCTGGCTGTTGTTCCCAGGCTTCCCGGGCCACATCCAGCAGACCACGGGGTTGTCTCCCGAAAAGCAGCTCAAACGGGGTGAAGCCCGTGGAGGCCTGGGGCACCTCACGAATGCCAAAGAGCACGTAGGGTAGCATCAGATCCCAATACCGCCCGTCCTCTGCCACCACCCGGCGAAGCATTCTCTTCAGTGTCTGGTTGAAACGCTCAACCAGCCCATCTGTCTGGGGGTGATATACGGACGTCCGGAGCTGCTTCACCTTCAGGAGACGGCAGAGGTCCGCCATCAGCCGAGACATAAACGGAGTTCCCTGGTCCGTCAGGATCTCTCGTGGAATTCCTACCCGGCTGAAGAAGAGGAAAAGTTCCTTGGCGATGGCTTTTGCTGTGGCCTTCCTCAGGGGTACGGCTTCGGGATACCGGGTAGCATAATCCACGATAACCAGGATGTGTTCGTGCCCCCGGGCTGATTTCGGCAATGGGCCTACCAGATCCATCCCAATCCGGTCGAAGGGTACCTCTATGATGGGCAACGGCACAAGCGGGCTGGGGGGAGGTTTGTTTGGTGCTGTGACCTGACAAGTTGGACAACTCTGGCAAAACCGTTTTACGTCTCCATCCAGGCCAGACCACTCGAACCTGGGACCAGCAGTTTCTTAACCGGTCGTCTTCCCTTTGCTCCCGGCCGAACGACCCCCCTGTGATAACCTGTTGATACAGATCGGAGAATAGGTTATTTACCCCGTTCCCCGACTCACCCTCGCGTTCACTCTCGGTGGCCAGCATCACAGTCCGTCTGGGTCGAGTCCTGGGTGGTCCACGCCGACGGCGGTTGCGGCCCTCCTCCCTCGTTGGTCGTACCGCTTGGGTTAACAGCTGCTCGAACCCCGGCCAATCTCTTCCAAGGAGCAATGGGACAGGCAGGTCCGTCACAATCCCAACTTCCAGGGGCCATGAGCCCGGTCCGGCCGTTATGGTAACCCGTCGGGCTGGGACATTGCGGGTATCCCCGTGGACGCAGGTGATGGGGATGGTCATCTTTCCCCTTGGCTGGACTACCGAGGTCTGGACCAGGGTCACGGAGCTTCCGGAGTCCAACACTGCTGTGACTTTCCTTCCATCGAGAGACACCGTTCTTTTCGGTGCCCCGAGAGGTGGGTTCAAATGTCCTACACATCCTGCCAACCACGCTCGAGGTCCTGGGGTGGCGGGTTCTGTCGGCATGGGCTCATCTCGAGGGGAGGGGGCCGCTGGTCTGTCTACTGGCCGCGAGGTACCCTCCGGGCGCCGCCATGGTGTCGTCACCCTCCGGGATGGGTCCGTCACTCTCTCTCCCACATCCCGAGCTGTCGCTGCCTCTGCCAGCTCCACAGCTTCCACCACCTCCTGGTATGTTCCAGGGTTCCTCATGCTCACCGCACCTCTCATCCGCCTGGGAAGGGCACGTAGCAACCGATCAATCACCATCTTCTCGGCGACCTGGGAGGCAGACGGATTCCCTTGGAGAAGCCAGAGGTGAGCCAAACGCGTGAGTTGGGCTGTTTGGGCGCGAATGGGTACCGTCTCCTGGAACTTCCATTCCCAGAACTGTTGGGCCCGCCGAGGTCGGGGAAATGCCAACACAGGCGAGGATTTCTTCCTTCAGGGCGTCATAGTTTTCATTCAAAGGAGCCGGTAAGGAGAAATAGGCCCGCTGAGCTTCCCCGGTCAAAAATGGCGTCAGAATTTTAACCCACTCACTTCTATCCCAGGCTTCCCGAACTGCCGTTACCTCAAACGTATGGATAAAAGCTTCGATGTCATCTGCTTCTCCCAGTTTGGTAAGGTAGCGGTGGGCGGTGGTGCGAGCATCCGCGGGAGGTAATCCGCTGGCGGCGGTTTCCGCCATGTGAGTGAAGGCTTGCTCCAGTCTCTCTTGTCGAACAGCGATTTGTTCATTGAAGGTTTGTTGGCGGATGTTCAAATCCGTCAAGCGTCGTATGATCTCTTCCATCTCCCGCGAACCTGGAAGTCAGCAACCCCGCTGGGAGAGAGAGCGAACGGGACCCTACGAAACAAAGGAAAACAAACAAAATAAAGAAAAATTACTACCAGTTCCCGGGGTGGCTGTCTCGTGTCAAAACGGCAGCATTCTCCACCAGTTTGTGGGGTACAAGACACGTGACTGTCACGATTGTTGGTGAAAACAATCCCCGGAGGGTGATTTATTTCAAAACACACGTGCAAGTGGTAGTGAATTCTTGGTGTGTTGGTTTTCCCCCTAATGGCCCGTGAAAGCGTCCGTTCCCGTGCAGGCAATCCAAGTATGTCGGTGCTCGTGCGTGTAAGGGAATGGTCCGTTGAGGTAAGGATCCCGCCAATCTTCAGGGGCTAGAGTCTTTGAATAAAAGAGAAAGAGACAGAGCATCAATATCTCGAAAGTTATGGAGTGGTAGCTCGCCCTCTCTCCTGGCTCTCTCCTCTTTATCTCCCCTGAAGATTGGCCGCAGGTGTTGGTGATCCACTGATTTCTTCCGTAACCATGGCGACGCTGATTGGGTGCTGCCTGACTCGCCACACCCGCTTTCTCGCTTGTTCGGAGGGACGCGCTCGATCGCTCCTTTCGCGAGCGCATTTTGCGCTGCCAGGATCTTAGCCTGGAACACCTGCAGCACCGCCATTGCGTGCAAAGCGGAAGCGGCTTCCCCGGCGGATGCGTAAGCCTTACCGGCGAGATAGGCGGTAAACCTGCACTGCTTCGACGGCAGGCCTGGGTCCGAGCCCAACGAGGTGGTGGAAGGGCACAAATGAGCGGCGAGGGTCTCCTCGACGGGTGGCATGTGCACGTAACCGTGGGCCTCCGCTCCGACCACGTGGGCGAACATGGACTGCGTAGCAGCGTGAACGCGCGCCAATTGAGGAGCAGACCACGATTTCACCACGTGCTCGTGGACATCCGGAAAAAATGGCGCGCTCCTCTTTGATGAGGCCTGACGGCGGCCCGCCTGAAGGTACCACGAGTCGAGCTTACTTTTTGCCGGCTCCTCAGGTGAACTCCAGGTGATGTCGAGCTCTCTGACGGCCTTCTCGAGGACCCTTATGAACTCCTCGTGGAGGTCCGGGGAGCTCTCTAGGTCGGGGCGATCCCGCTCTGATCCTGCCCAGTCCTTGTCCGAAGCTGAGATGGACATGGAGTCATCATCCTCCTCAGCGCCGAAGGAAACGGCACCCACGACGGAAGGCGGGGGACGAAGACTCTCGTCGACGAAGAGGACTGGGGAATGGGGTGACGGCAGAGGACGGCGTCCCGGAACAACTCGAAGGTGAGTGAATGATGACAGAATTTTCATGTTTGGGTGAACTGTCCTTTTAATAGTTGCGCGTGCTATTATCTTGACTAACTGAGCCTCGGTTGGAACTAGTAGGATCACCTGAACTAAAGCTAAGCTTTATGAAACCCATTTAAGCCTGACTGATTAGTTCAGTTCATTCAGGTCTGGATTCGGATCTTAATTCCCGCTTTTCTAAGCGACTTTTATGAAACGGCCCTCAGGATAACTAAATCCACCAAAGTGTGTAGAGCATTCTCACATGTAGCACCTGACCTCTGGAATAGTCTTCCTGATACTATTCGAGGGTCAGACACTCTCCCAGATTAATAACACATCATTTCAGTAAAGTCTTCACATGATGCATGCCAGTGTTATCTTTAAAAGTAATGAACAGCAGCTACGCTGATGATTCTCTTTCTGCCCTCCTCCCCGATCCCGAGGCAAACACAGATTATGCCGCACAAGTACGACCACCTTGTGTCCTCCTCCTCATCTGAACTACAAACTGTCACAAGCACAAGTTAAGAATCAGACAAACAACATAAACCAGATCCTTTTTTATTCTTACATGAGAAAAGACATTCAGAATCATTTTAATTGGCACATAGTACACAGAAAAATACTGCGAGTAAAATAATTCCAGGTTATAGTCGCTACGATGATTCCAGAGCAGTTTGTTCTTCAGCGTGTTTCTTCTGATGAGTCTGAAGTCTTCCAAAAGAAGTGAATCTCTCTCCGCAGCTCGAGCACTGGTAAGGTTTCTCTCCAGTATGAATTCTCTGGTGGTTTTTCAAGACACTCATTCGAGCAAATGACTTGTCACAATGAGAACATTTAAAGGGTTTTTCACCTGTATGAATTCTATGATGTTTTAGTAGGCCAGATTTATCAGCGAAACCCTTCCCACAAACATTACAGAGATAAGGTTTCTCTCCAGTGTGAACTCTCTGGTGTCTCACTAAATGGTTATGACTATTAAAACTCTTCCCACAAACACTGCACTTATAAGGTTTCTCTAGTGTGAATTCTCAGATGAACTCTTAAAGTACTTGGATCAGTAAAGCGCTTTCCACAGTAAGAGCAGATGTACGGTTTCTCATCGGTGTGAATTCTCTCATGAGTTATCCAATTAGCTTTATAACGGAAGCGTTTCTCACAGTGTGAACACTGAAAGCGTTTCTCCTCGGTATGTGTAGTTTGTTGTGCCTTTAGATCAGTTTGTTCTTCTGCGTGTTTCTTCTGATGAGTCCGAAGACTTCCAAAATAAGTGAATCTCTCTCCGCAGCTCGAGCACTGGTAAGGTTCCTCTCCAGTATGAATTCTCTCATGGATTTTCAAGACACTCATTCGAGCAAATGACTTGTCACAATGAGAACATTTAAAAGGTCTTTCACCTGTATGAAGTCTCTGATGACTTAGAAGGCCAGTTTGTTGAGTGAAACTCTTACCACAATCATTACAGAGATAAGGTTTCTCCAGTGTGAACTCTCTGGTGTCTCAGTAAATTGTGATGACTATTAAAACTCTTCCCACAAACACTACACTGATAAGGTTTCTCTCCAGTGTGAATTCTCAGATGAACTCTTAAAGCATTTTGATCAGTAAAGCTCTTTCCACAGAGAGAGCAGAGGAAAGGTTTCTCTACAGTGTGAACACTGAAAGCGTTTCTCCTCGGTATGTTTTGTTCGGTGGGACTTTAGATCAGTTTGTTGTTCAGCGTGTTTCTTCTGATGAGTCTGAAGGTTTACGAATCTCTTCTCACTCCGTTTTTCTCCGGTGTGAATTCTCTGATGAAGAACAAGATTTGCTTTGGCGCTGAAATATTTGTCACATTCACTGCAGTGGAAAGACTTTTCACCGCTGTGTGTCCGCACGTGAACTTTCAGACGAGAAGACGAGAGAAAATTCTTCCCACACTGCTCACAGTGAAAGTGTTTCTTGTCTCTGTGCTCTTGTGAATGAAGTTTCTTCTCTTGTGAGGTAGGAAAGCTGATGTCACATCTGGTGCAGGTGAAGAGTTTCTGTTCTGTGTGTTTTCTCTCGTGTGTCTGGAAATGTCTCTGTGAGCTGAATGTCTTCACACAGGTGATGCGGGAAAGAGTTTGTGCTGTCAGTCGCTGTTTTGACGTTGAGGCCGTTTCTCCATCACAACATGAATCACTGCTCTCATCTGAAACAAACAGGACAGCAAATATGTGCAAACAATTTCTATTTACAAATTTATGTAAAAAAGCATTCCTAATGCTTCTCAGCCTGTTTTATCTAGAAAGCCTTTAAAAAATATGACGCTTAAAATGTATTGTGTTAATTGACAAACAGACAAACAACAAAAACCAGATTCATTTTCATTCTTACATGAGAAAAGACATTCAGAATCATTTTAATTGGCACATAGTCCACAGAAATAAACTGCGAGTAAAATTATTCCAGGTTTATAGACGCTACGATGATTCCAGAGCCGTTTGTTCTTCAGCGTGTCTCTCAGGGTCTTTCACCTGTATGAATTCTCTGATGTTTTACCAGGCTACATTTTTGAGTGAAACCCTTTCCACAATCACTACACTGATAAGGTCTTTCTCCAGTGTGAACTCTTTGGTGTCTCAATAAATGGTTATGAGTATTAAAATTCTTCCCACAAACACTGCACTGATAAGGTTTCTCTCCAGTGTGAATTATCAGATGAACTCTTAAAGTACTTTGATGAGTAAAGCTATTTCCACAGAGAGAGCAGAGGAAAGGTTTCTCTCCAGTGTGAATTCTCTCATGAGTTATCAGATGAGCTTTACGATGGAAGCGTTTCTCACAGTGTGAACACTGAAAGCGTTTCTCCTCGGTATGTGTTGTTTGGTGGGACTTAGGATCAGTTTGTTCTTCAGCGTGTTTCTTCTGATGAGTCTGAAGACTACTTAAATAAGTGAATCTCTCTCCGCAGCTCGAGCACTGGTAAGGTTTCTCTCCAGTATGAATTCTCTGGTGGTTTTTCAAGACACTCATTCGAGCAAATGACTTGTCACAATGAGAACATTTAAAAGGTCTTTCACCTGTATGAATTCTATGATGTTTTAGTAGGCCAGATTTATCAGCGAAACTCCTCCCACAAACATTACAGAGACAAGGTTTCTCTCCAGTGTGAACTCTCTGGTGTCTCACTAAACTGTCATGACGATTAAAACTCATCCCACAAACACTGCACTTATAAGGTTTCTCTCCAGTGTGAATTCTCTCATGAGTTATCTGATTAGCTTTATGACGGAAGCGTTTCTCACAGTGTGAACACTGAAAGCGTTTCTCCTCGGTATGTGTTGTTTGGTGGGACTTTAGATCAGTTTGTTGTTCAGCGTGTTTCTTCTGATGATTCTGAAGGTTTACGAATCTCTTCTCACTCCATTTATCTCCGGTGTGAATTCTCTGATGAAGAACAAGATTTGCTTTGGCGCTGAAATATTTGTCACATTCACTGCAGTGGAAAGACTTTTCACCGCTGTGTGTCCGCACGTGAATTTTCAGACGAGAAGACGAGAGAAAATTCTTCCCACACTGCTCACAGTGAAAGTGTTTCTTGTCTCTGTGCTCTTGTGAATGAAGTTTCTTCTCTTGTGAGGTAGGAAAGCTGATGTCACATCTGGTGCAGGTGAAGAGTTTCTGTTCTGTGTGTTTTCTCTCGTGTGTCTCAAAATGTCTCTGTGAGCTGAATGTCTTCACACAGGTGATGCGGGAAAGAGTTTGTGCTGTCAGTCGCTGTTTTGACGTTGAGGCCGTTTCTCCATCACAACATGAATCACTGCTCTCATCTCGCTGAGGACGTACACTGACCATTGAGATCAACTATTCATTCTTCTTATTAGCCCAAACATTTCGCATTCCATCTCTTAAATCATCATTCTCATCTTCTTCATCGGTTCTTCCTCTGATTTGGGTTCCGTTTTTATTTCCAGATTGACTGAAGGAACGAAATCATCATGATTCTCATCTTCATCTTTCTCCGGTGTGGGTTCTGTTTTCATCTCCATCAGTTTCCTGCAGTCTATCAGTTTGACAGAACACATCTTCAGTGGTATGGTGTTCAGGGTCTGCTGTTCTCCAGCGTTACAGACAGAACCCAGAGACTCTGTGGAGGTTTGATCAGTAGATTCATCCTGATTCAAGGTGTGATTACTGTCACACGCAGTGTCCTGAGCGTCTGTGGGGTTTGTGTCAGTATAACAGAGTAAAGTGAGGCTGGATTTCTGTTCAGAGAGTTTGTCCAGCAGTGGCTGTGGTGTGATCTGATCTCCGCTGCTCCACACTGAATCCAGAGATTCTGTGACGCTCCCATCACTCACACGCACTGAAGATTGACTCCACAAAACCGCCGACACATCCTGACAAACACACAACACCAGCACTGGAGCTTTATATATAATATTTGTCTGATATGTCATTTTGATTTCGTTTGACATGAATGACGGTATAAAAACAGTCTGAGTGATTGAGGGAAATGATGTTGAATGTGTCCAAACCTCTGTTTTGAGTTCATCTCCTCTTGTCCTCAGCTTTTCCTCCAGTAACGCCACCTCTTTCTTCAGCTGACAGATTTCTGTGATGAAATCATCAATATCCCGCATGGACAGATCAGTTCCTACTGATTTACAGCACATCACATCCACCCGTGACGTCATCGTCTACATCTGAACACAAAAACAACAAACTCAAAACATTGTTTTATTATGATTATAATGACAGGGGCTTACTTACGACAAAATATTTTAAAAATAAACATGTATATAATCAGATGTTTGACTACGTACTACAATATATGAACATCTTCATTTAAAAGATTTACACACGTCAGATTCAAACACGATATTCTCACATTTCTTCTCGTTTGTTTTGAAACTGTGAATGATTCAGAGTCCAACGCAAAAAAGTCGAGAAAACCTTGAATCTACCATAAATATAACACAAAAGAGTCGAAATCACAGTTATGTTTACACGCAGCGCTTGATGTTTGACTTTCTTTCGTTCTTTAGTGGGTTTATCGGCGGACTAAAGAGCTGCAGAGCGACTCCTGCTGGACTGGAGACACACGACACTCGCCACTAAATTCATCATCAAGATCATTTTTACATTCTGTTCATCAGGATTACAATTGTTTCATAACTCTTGTGTGCTGTCTTGGACATTTTGTCCATTTTCTTTCTAGTGTGAGTTTTTTAAATTGATGCACAAGGGTTAAACCAGTTTACTTTTCTCTTGATTTTATTGACATGCAGTATGAGACAAAAGTTATCCAAAAGCTATCAGACAACATTACTTTTATACTGTGATACCTGAATTACGTTATTGATTGCATTTTTTATATAAATAAGTCATTTGTAACTGTACTGGAAAATATCTTTAAAGTCACCCTCCCAACGCTGACACTGGTAATGTCATTACACTACAGATTGATGAGATCTATAACATTGTTGTCAATGTAGTGAAATTTAAAGAGTCATAAACATTAGGGATGAGCGAGTACAGCATTATCTGTATCTGTATCTGTTAACCATATGAATTATCTGTATCTGTACTCGGACTGGGCGGGGCCTAACCCGGACGTGGGCGGGATTTAACCTGGAAGTGGGTCGGGTTGTCTTGAGATGGGCGGGGCTTTAACCGGTATGTTATTTTAAGCATGCAGTTGATATGGGTTGATCAGAAATTGTTATATTTATTGCTGATTAGAAAACTATTTACATGACAGCATCGAGCTTCAGATCAATGGTTTTGATCACGATAACAAACGAAATATATACAGAACAAGTTTTGCAACAATGAATACAACACATGCGGTTGCAATTATGAAGTAAAATGTAATGAACAAGAGTTTTCATCTCAACATAACTTTCTTTTTTTAACTTTTATTTTTTTATGATCAGTGTGATTTTTTTTTGGTTCTTTTTTATTTCTTTTATTTCCACACCAGGTATGTGTTTGTGTGTGTGTGTGTGTGTAGCTAATTACTTTGTAATACAGTTTTTTATACCACTACTTCGAACCAGCAGACGGTTTAACAAAAAAAAAAAACTCCGATGACCGGCAGAGAGTGTGTGTGTGTAGCTAATTCATTTGTAATATAGTTTTATACCACTACTTCCTTAATTTTTTTTTAAGAAATACAGCAAGAAAGTGTCAGACTTTCAGTGCGTGAAGTAAAAAAAAACTGGTTCGAGCCAGCTGACGGTTTAAAAAAGATTAAAAAAAACTCCGACAGGCAGAGACGCAACGCGAGTCGCATTCTACCAAACACCACGTCTGAACAAACCCCACGTTTACCAAAACTCTACTGGTTAATAAGTAAGTACTACAAACCGAAGTAAAAAACAAACCTGAAGCTGAAGAAACCCTAAACGTTAACGGAAAAGACCCGCGAGCCTGAGGGAGAGACAGAGACAGAGAGCTGTTCTCTTGTGTTCAGACCAAACGCGAATGGCGCGTCAAGCGCGAGTGATTTACATGTTAAGTCAATGCAAAGACGCGATGAACCTACTTGCGGCGCGAATGGCGCGATATGCGAGAGTGACGCGAATCGCACTCGCGAATGAAGCGAGTAAAGTCAAAATGTAAACTCAAAAGCGTCCAACTATACGCGAATAGCGCGATTCATTCGCGTTTTGTGTTCTGTGTGTGAGTGAGCAGAGCGGGACACAGTCAGCAACACAATACATCTGTATGTATGTAGGGGAGGGGCGCTGTGACTAGCCTATCACAGAACGCAGACACAGTCAGCTACCCAATGAGGATTTTTATTCAATCCGAGCACAGATATTGACTCGTATTACTCGTATGATACTCGTACTCGGCAAAAGTGCTTTATCCGTACCGGATACTCGTTTCAGCCGAGTATCCGGCTCAACTCTAATAAACATGCCCTCAGTCTCTTATGTGTAATTGACATATATACACAATTACAAGAAATGAAACATTCTCATAATTACGACATCAGAAGTGAACATTCGGGTAATTCTGATGTATGTTTAGACATTCTAGAAGATTAAAAAAAGTGGAAACTTATTCATGAACTAAAAAAATCTGTCAAAATATAAAACACAACATGCAACATGATCTACATGTGATTCTGCTCAACTACACGCATAACAAACAAACATCCATACACTTCCAGCCAAAAAGTATTTTATTAGTTCAAGGGCATCCTAATTTGAGGCTTTCACAAATTCTCTAGTTACATCTGCATACATTGGACCTAAAGTGAACACGTGTCCACCCCTTCACCTCACTTACATACAATAAAGAATTCTATTGTAATGATTCCATAGAGAACGGTGCTTATGGATTATGAGCATGAACAACAAACGACGTAAAACGAGACTTTATTGACTAGACTAGACACATACTAATAACATACATATGCACACTTACAGCTAAGCATTGGAAGAGGTTGAAGTTGGCAGCATTTGAAATTCAGATCAACAGCCTGAACCAGACCATCAGTTTCTTCATTCTAAGACACCTTTGTGAAAGGAGAAAGTGTCCTGATGCTGTTTGTTGAGGCTTCAGTTGATCTTGGATGGAGGTGTTGTGCCTTTTTCTTTGTGTGTATAAAATACTCTTCAGTCACAGGATTTAATGCCAAAAGATGGACTTTATTATCAGGGACACAGAGGGAAGTCAAGTTGATTTGCAAACCAACTGACTTCTCTACCTTTGGGAAGCTTAAATCCACATCTTCTCATTATTTTTCTCATTGGGTATCCAATCTTCTACAGAGGTTGTAGCCTGACACAGACTTAGGGGTCCGGGT
This sequence comes from Triplophysa siluroides, assembly GCA_006030095.1. Taxonomy (NCBI): domain Eukaryota; kingdom Metazoa; phylum Chordata; class Actinopteri; order Cypriniformes; family Nemacheilidae; genus Triplophysa; species Triplophysa siluroides. The sequence continues at coordinate 646,648 of VCII01000242.1, read as the reverse complement.
CCTTGTAGAAGCGACACAGGTCGAGTGAAGCGGAAGAGACGGAGCAGAAAAACAGGACCGGAGGCCAGTAGAGACTATATGATGGGTTTAAACTGTAAAGATGACCCAGTCAGGGGATGGCACTTATGGAGGAAAAGTGAACGGTCTTTGTCTTCCAGCTTGGTGGTTTGCATGTGGAAGCTGATTGGATGTTCACTAAGAAACATCTAAGCATGTAATAATAGTAATTTGGAAAAGAGTTACCAAAACCTAACAAACATTAACATGAAAGGAATAGTTCACCTTCAAAATGAAAATTCTGTCATCATTTACTCACCCTTGTATTTTTTCCTACTGTGGCAGTCAATGAAGGAGCAAAATCTGTCTGTTATAAGCATTCTTCCAAATATCGTTCTGTGTTCATCAGAACAAAAAAATCTATACAGATATGGAACAACTCGAAGGTGAGTGAATGATGACAGAATTTTCATGTTTGGGTGAACTGTCCTTTTAATAGTTGCGCGTGCTATTATCTTGACTAACTGAGCCTCGGTTGGAACTAGTAGGATCACCTGAACTAAAGCTAAGCTTTATGAAACCCATTTAAGCCTGACTGATTAGTTCAGTTCATTCAGGTCTGGATTCGGATCTTAATTCCCGCTTTTCTAAGCGACTTTTATGAAACGGCCCTCAGGATAACTAAATCCACCAAAGTGTGTAGAGCATTCTCACATGTAGCACCTGACCTCTGGAATAGTCTTCCTGATACTATTCGAGGGTCAGACACTCTCCCAGATTAAAAACACATCTTTTCAGTAAAGTCTTCACATGATGCATGCCAGTGTTATCTTTAAAAGTAATGAACAGCAGCTACGCTGATGATTCTCTTTCTGCCCTCCTCCCCGATCCCGAGGCAAACACAGATTATGCCGCTCAAGTACGACCACCTTGTGTCCTCCTCCTCATCTGAACTACAAACTGTCACAAGCACAAGTTAAGAATCAGACAAACAACATAAACCAGATCCATTTTTATTCTTACATGAGAAAAGACATTCAGAATCATTTTAATTGGCACATAGTACACAGAAAAATACTGCGAGTAAAATTATTCCAGGTTATAGTCGCTACGATGATTCCAGAGCAGTTTGTTCTTCAGCGTGTTTCTTCTGATGAGTCTGAAGTCTTCCAAAAGAAGTGAATCTCTCTCCGCAGCTCGAGCACTGGTAAGGTTTCTCTCCAGTATGAATTCTCTCATGGTTTTTCAAGACATTCATTCGAGCAAATGACTTGTCACAATGAGAACATTTAAAGGGTTTTTCACCTGTATGAATTCTCTGATGCCTTACCAGGCTAGTTTTTTGAGTGAAACTCTTCCCACAAACACTACACTGATAAGGTCTTTCTCCAGTGTGAACTCTCTGGTGTCTCACTAGATGGTTATGACTATTAAAACTCTTCCCACAAACACTACACTTATAAGGTTTCTCTCCAGTGTGAGTTCTCAGATGAACTCTCAAAGCACTTGGATCAGTGAATCTCTCTCCGCAGCTCGAGCACTGGTAAGGTTTCTCTCCAGTGTGAATTCTCTGGTGGTTTTTCAAGACATTCATTCGAGCAAATGACTTGTCACAATAAGAACATTTAAAGGGTCTTTCACCCGTATGAATTCTCTGATGCCTTACTAGGCCAATTTGTTGAGTGAAACCCTTTCCACAAACATTACAGAGATAAGGTTTCTCTCCAGTGTGAACTCTCTGGTGTCTCACTAAATGGTTATGACTATTAAAACTCTTCCCACAAACACTACACTTATAAGGTTTCTCTCTAGTGTGAATTCTCAGATGAACTCTTAAAGTACTTGGATCAGTAAAGCTCTTTCCACAGTAAGAGCAGATGTACGGTTTCTCATCGGTGTGAATTCTCTCATGAGTTATCCAATTAGCTTTATAACGGAAGCGTTTCTCACAGTGTGAACACTGAAAGCGTTTCTCCTCGGTATGTGTAGTTTGGTGGGACTTATGATCAGTTTGTTCTTCAGCGTGTTTCTTCTGATGAGTCTGAAGTCTTCCAAAATAAGTGAATCTCTCTCCGCAGCTCGAGCACTGGTAAGGTTTCTCTCCAGTATGAATTCTCAGATGAATTATCAGATGAGTTTTATGACGGAAGCGTTTCTCACAGTGTGAACACTGAAAGAGTTTCTCCTCGGTATGTGTTGTTTGTTGTGCCTTTAGATCAGTTTGTTCTTCTGCGTGTTTCTTCTGATGAGTCCGAAGACTTCCAAAATAAGTGAATCTCTCTCCGCAGCTCGAGCACTGGTAAGGTTCCTCTCCAGTGTGAATTCTCTCATGGATTTTCAAGACACTCATTCGAGCAAATGACTTGTCACAATGAGAACATTTAAAAGGTCTTTCACCTGTATGAAGTCTCTGATGACTTAGAAGGCCAGTTTGTTGAGTGAAACTCTTACCACAATCATTACAGAGATAAGGCCTTTCTCCAGTGTGAACTCTCTGGTGTCTCACTAAATTGTGATGACTATTAAAACTCTTCCCACAAACACTGCACTTATAAGGTTTCTCTCCAGTGTGAATTCTCAGATGAACTCTTAAAGCATTTTGATCAGTAAAGCTCTTTCCACAGAGAGAGCAGAGATAAGGTTTCTCTCCAGTGTGAATTCTCTCATGAATCATCTGATTAGCTTTATAACCGAAGCGTTTCTCACAGTGTGAACACTGAAAGCGTTTCTCCTCGGTATGTTTTGTTTGGTGGGACTTTAGATCAGTTTGTTCTTCAGCGTGTTTCTTCTGATGAGTCTGAAGTCTTACGACTCCGGTGTGTGTCCGCACGTGAACTTTCAGACGAGAAGACGAGAGAAAATTCTTCCCACACTGCTCACAGTGAAAGTGTTTCTTGTCTCTGTGCTCTTGTGAATGAAGTTTCTTCTCTTGTGAGGTAGGAAAGCTGATGTCACATCTGGTGCAGGTGAAGAGTTTCTGTTCTGTGTGTTTTCTCTCGTGTGTCTCAAAATGTCTCTGTGAGCTGAATGTCTTCACACAGGTGATGCGGGAAAGAGTTTGTGCTGTCAGTCGCTGTTTTGACGTTGAGGCCGTTTCTCCATCACAACATGAATCACTGCTCTCATCTGAAACAAACAGGACAGCAAATATGAAACTACATCCGTGTGTATTGAGAATGAGAAACTAAATTCATTGTGGTTTTCTCAAGTAACCAAAAAACATATTTTATGAAAAAGCAACTCACATGACAGATGAAACATACCTGAAGGAATAAAATCATCATTCTCATCTTCTTCAGTCGGTTCTTCCTCTGATTTGGGTTCCGTTTTTATTTCCAGATTGACTGCAGGAACGAAATCATCATGATTCTCATCTTCATCTTTCTCCGGTGTGGGTTCTGTTTTCATCTCCATCAGTTTCCTGCAGTCTATCAGTTTGACAGAACACATCTTCAGTGGTATGGTGTTCAGGGTCTGCTGTTCTCCAGCGTTACAGACAGAACCCAGAGACTCTGTGGAGGTTTGATCAGTAGATTCATCCTGATTCAAGGTGTGATTACTGTCACACGCAGTGTCCTGAGCGTCTGTGGGGTTTGTGTCAGTATAACAGAGTAAAGTGAGGCTGGATTTCTGTTCAGAGAGTTTGTCCAGCAGTGGCTGTGGTGTGATCTGATCCCGCTGCTCCACACTGAATCCAGAGATTCTGTGACGCTCCCATCACTCACACGCACTGAAGATTGACTCCACAAAACCGCCGACACATCCTGACAAACACACAACACCAGCACTGGAGCTTTATATATAATATTTGTCTGATATGTCATTTTGATTTCGTTTGACATGAATGACGATATAAAAACAGTCTGAGTGATTGAGGGAAATGATGTTGAATGTGTCCAAACCTCTGTTTTGAGTTCATCTCCTCTTGTCCTCAGCTTTTCCTCCAGTAACGCCACCTCTTTCTTCAGCTGACAGATTTCTGTGATGAAATCATCAATATCCCGCATGGACAGATCAGTTCCTACTGATTTACAGCACATCACATCCACCCGTGACGTCATCGTCTACATCTGAACACAAAAACAACAAACTCAAAACATTGTTTTATTATGATTATAATGACAGGGGCTTACTTACGACAAAATATTTAAAAAATAAACATGTATATAATCAGATGTTAGACTACGTACTACAATATATGAACATCTTCATTTAACAGATTTACACACGTCAGATTTAATCACGATATTCTCACATTTCTTCTCGTTTGTTTTGAAACTGTGAATGATTCAGAGTCCAACGCAAAAAAGTCGAGAAAACCTTGAATCTACCATAAATATAACACAAAAGAGTCGAAATCACAGTATGTTTACACGCAGCGCTTGATGTTTGACTTTCTTTCGTTCTTTAGTGGGTTTATCGGCGGACTAAAGAGCTGCAGAGCGACTCCTGCTGGACTGGAGACACACGACACTCGCCACTAAATTCATCCTCAAGATCATTTTTACATTCTGTTCATCATTACCAGGGTTGGGGGGTAACTGATTACATGTAACGGAATTACAGTAATCAGGATACAAACATTTGGTAACTTTAATCCTTTACAGTTACATAAAAAAAAACGATTACGGTTACTTACAATTGGTAAAAAATAAGTAATTGTTTTAAAATGTGGAAGTGTTGTGTTTATTTTTTGCCCAAACAATTTATATATACAAATGTATGTAAAAAAACATTCCTAAATGTTTCTCCGCTTATTTTTTCTAGAAAAATATGACGTTTATAATGTATTTATGGGGCGAAAATTGTGCCAAAACGTAACTTTGGAAGCAGACGCAACCTTTGTTGAAAAAAGAAACTAAACTCTGAAACAAACAGAAAGCGTTTTACAAATACATAATGCAATTCGAGAGGAAATGCAAAGGTGTAACATATAAATGTACCTTGTTTATGTTTGACCTTTTTATGAGATTCTCTCAGCTTGATTTTCTCACAAATGTGACCGTGCAGATTTTCTCAGTTATGCAACTTCTCCCAAAACAGCAAATAGTTTGTTCGACTTACATTTATATTACTGTTTATTTGTGCTGCTTTATTTTATAGCAAAAATTGCCCAATTAGCTTGAAATAGCCAAAAAGTAGCAGCATTAATTTTAAACCTAAATAGGCTAATGGCAACCAAACAATGTAGACGACTGACTGAAACTGCCATGACGACTTATTTGCTTTTTCATCTTTTACAGCCTAGAAAACTCTCTACTTTAATGTCATAGTGTTTAGACATAATGTTAAATACTTTTTATCTTTGAGTTGCTATGGATAAAAGTCAAACATATGTATCAATGCAGCTTTCATGCAGAAAAATCACTAAACCGCGTCGCATCTCAGAAAGAGCGCAAAATATTATATACTGAAATCTTACTAAAAAAATGACATATAAACCAGGCCTGGTTCCTGTCAGGTGCAGAAGGGTGGACTAGCAGATATCCTGGGTAAGCATATACCCCAACCACACAGACATAGCTGCAGACGAAAAATTGAGAGTCCATTTAAAACGTATTTTCCTTTTTTCTGATAAAAATGTGTTTTGGTAAAATTACCATTTTTGTTTTTTTTCTGTGAACTTTTGACAACATTTCTCTCAAATTTCATATAATTTATTTTTATTTATGTGGATAAAATGGACTGGAGAAACAGGTCAAAACAACAGAAAAACAGAAACACCGCCAAAAACAAGTTTATATTTAGTTTTAAGCAACACAAAACTAATGTTTGTAGACGTTGGAAAAAGTAAAAAAGGTTTTGTGAAATAACCCATATTTTTTTATTAGTTTATTATCATGCTCTCAGCCACTCTTGAGGTTTGCTTTTGTTGTAATTAAACAAACACTCGAGTATATGACTGCAATACATGCAGGATTTAAATGATTATGATGTTATATAAAAAACAGGCATTCAGTACAAACATTTTTTTTGTTGATTATTGCCTTTTATATAGTAATTGTGTATAAATTATATAGTAATTTCATTGATGTTTTACACCTTAAATAAAGCGGTTATGTAAACTGGACATAAATAGAAGCCTACAAAAGCAAGCAGGCTTAGAATATTCCCCATCACTGAACGATCACTGATTTCTGTTTAATTTCGTTGAATGAATGAATCTGATTAATCTGCACAATAAACTTTACATCGTGTCTGCGTGAAAGGTGAAAAAGGTGAAACTTAAACAAGGTACATTTATATGTTAAACCTTTGCATTTTCTCTCGAATTGCATTATGTATTTGTAAAACGCTTTCTGTTTGTTTCAGAGTTTAGTTTCTTTTTTCAACAAAGGTTGCGTTTGTTTGCAAAACGCAGGATTTGTTTGTTAAGTTTTGGCACAATTTTCTCTCCATATGTATTGCGTTAATTGACATTAATAATCATGATTACAATATCAAAGTCAATCATCAACCATAATGATTTCATTTTAATCTTGCAAGCGTCTTCAAAAAGTTCCTGTTTTTTGTATCTATTTCATGTGACATTCTGCGTTGAGCCACCTCAAGACAATTCTGATGCTGCTTTGCTTCTGTGTAAATAAAAACACATTTTTAACTCTTGTGTGCTGTCATGGACATTTTTGTCTATTTTCAGTCTAAGTGTGAGTTTTTTAAATAAGGGTTAAACCAGTTTACTTTTCTCTTGATTTTATTTTCATACAGTATATGATACAGTATATACAGCCAGGGTGTTGCTATGCAGTTGTAGATGTCCTAAATAGTGTATATTGCATTTGCTTACTGCTCCGTGTTAAAATGGTCCCACAGGTCTTTAAGCATTCTCATCTTTAGATATGGCATCATATGTAAATCACGTGATCAAAAGCATCATGGATGTTTGATACCTGGAGGCGTAATGAGCATAATCTTTTCTTTCCTTAGCAAACGCCATTAAGAGCAGTCAGACACCGTTTATTATTCATTAATAATTCTTCTCGTGGCTGAAATGAAGGTGCGGTTACAGGTGTGGTTTATGTCTGTTCAAAACAGAAGCGGGTTTAAAGGTTGAACGTGACTGTTTTTAGTGCATTGATCGGTCGAGGTGTGTTAGCAAGTTCAACAGCTTCAGCTGTCCATGTATGTGACTCACATGTGCTGTAGAAGTGAAATAAATGACAAGTAACCTGTGTATGTGAGTATATTAGACTACTACAAGGACCTCTTTGTTATTGGTTAAACATGACACAATGTGTTTGTGTGAGAAAGTCACTGGTTTAACAGGTTATCTGATAGGTCAGGGCTGACTCAAACTAAAATTCCATCAGAGACAACATCTCAAACAGACTGAATGTGTCTCTCATGTGCTTGAATCCCTTACATTTGTTTTTCAGACAAAAGTAAACTGACCACATTAAAGCGTGAACTAAATGGATCAGCAAGTGAAAGAAGCAGGTATTCAGCATACATAGATGCTTCAAGTGTATTTTACAGGAACCCCATGATGCACTTACCTACTTTAAAGGGATAGTCCACCCAAAAAAGAAAATTCTGTCATCATTTACCCATCCTCTTGTCATTTCAAACTTGTATGACTTTCTTTCTTCCGCAGAATAACAAAAGAAGATATTTAGAAAAATGTTGTTGGCCGAACAGCGATGGCAGCCATTCACTTGCATTGGTTTTGTGTCCATACGATAGAGGTCAATGGGGTTATCGACATTCTTCAAAATATCTTCTTTTGTGTTCTGAAGAAAGAAAGTCATAGAGGTCGAAATGACAAGAGGGTGAGTAAATGATGACAGAATTTACATTTTTGGGTGAACTATCCCTTTAAAGAAGCTAAAATGCCACTACACCATTTCTATACTTGCGTGTTTTATCATAGTTTTAATGAATACTAACATTTTCAAATCTGAGAAGTAGTATTTGTTAAAACATATGACAATGCAGTGGTTGTTTTTGGTGTGTTTTTCTGAGGTTATTATGGTCTGTCTGTAAAGGTGTGTGGTTAAGGATGGTCTGTGTATTCGATGGAGCTCAGGCTTTGTGGCTACAAGAGAGGCGTGTTTGTGGTTTTGTAATGTTTGTAGATACTGAGGAGTCATAAAGGACCATTAAACCACAGGGCAAACACCAAACCAACACTTTAAAATAAGCAGATGGGCAAGGAACAATAGCAGAGGAGTTCATTTGACATGGTTTATTCCTTACACAGCAGCAGAAATTGGCTCATAAACAGATTTACATGTATGTTGTACCTGAACCTCGTAGTACAAAATGTATTTTTGTTGTTGTAATAAATATCAATTTTAATATCTGCATGATAAAAAACATAAAGTTGTAATATTAACAGAGAAGGTAGTCATAGCATTTGAGATGCGAAAGGCCGTTCTAATGATTGCATCAGATGTATTACACATTAAAGGGACAGTTCACTCCCCCTCAAAAAAATCTGTCATTTATTTACTCCTATGTAAATAAAAACCTGTATGGCTATATAGCTATTCCGAGTCTGAGTTGTTTTGCGTTCATCCAATGGAAGCTTATGGGACCAGTATTTGGTGACCGACATTCTTCAAAATATCTTCTTCTGTGTTCTGCAGAAGTCATACAGGTTTGGAATGACATGAGGGTGAAAAAATGATTAAAGAATTTCATATTTGGCCGTACTACCACTTTAAAGGAACAGTTATATGTTCACATGGCATTTTTGACACGTCATAAATCTGTTGCCCTGAACTGAGTTCCAAAGTAAACGGTATTACTTTCTCATATCCCAGCTTAATTTACAGAAACAACTATAAATCATCCGTAAGCCAAAGAAACTGTGAACCCTTTAGTGCTATAAAAACATTCTGACCAGCCCAAAATAGAGGTGGGACTGTTTGTAACTCGACCAATGGCACACAAGGGCACTCCTGAAAACCAGAAACACCTCAATTTGATTTGGTGAAATGCAGTTGTTTACTTAATAGGTTGTAAAAACAGACAAAAGCGAATGAATCACTTGACAAGGACTGATGGGGGGGTTTCTCTTTAAAAGGCACATCGGTGCAAACTCACAGCGTGAACCTCCTGTAGAACTCCACAGAAATCACAGCAGTCCCATCATTCCAAACACTCTACTCACCATCATGCTATTCACCAGGCCGATAGCCGTGTACGTGATGAATTTATACGGCACCTCGATCTCCTTCCTTCTGCGAGCATCAATGTCACTCGCAGAGACTCCGTACACCAGACAGAGCGCCCGCAGGCTCGCCCAGCGGAACACCTGCCGGGTCAGCACCAGCATCCCTACCCCAACCAGGAAACGTACGACACCGTGGCCCAGCGCTGTAGGAGTCAGAGGCGGAAGAGTGACCGGAAAAGGCCCGACTAGTTCAAAGGTCCGGCCCAATCTCTCGTTCACCCAGTATCCTACGGAACTTCCAGCCGCGCACCCTAAAATAATGGTGGTGTCTCCTCGAGTGGTGCTGTAATGGTCCAGTTCGGGGTATTTGTAACTCATGAAAAAGGGGCAGTATCAACGCCACCGCAGGGGAGATGGGGTTGTGGAGCTGCCATCGGTCGAAGGTTTCCCAGTAAGGGTGCGACACGATCATGACGCCGGCTGAAATAAGAGCTCCACAAATCACATCCTGAGAGGAGGGAACATACGGAGAGTCTTTCAGTTCATGTTCCTGTCATTTGTACTATATTATGTCATAAATAATGCAGTAATTTCCAGTACCAGAGATTCAGTAAAAGTATCTTGGTATTACACTTTGACACTATTTATGAAAGTATTGTACAACACTTTCCACAGTATGCAGTAGAAATTATATACACAATAACTGATTAACAACCGAAAGAAACCTTAAACTTCAGAAAACGTACACAATAAAGATTACATAATGTGAAGAATTTAAATATTTGTTGCAATAAGATAAACCTTGATGTTGATTAAAAAACATGACACTGCCTTCTCGGGTACCACCTTCAATGAAAATTTGATTTTTTTGGACTCATTTCAATACTTACCAAAGTCCAATCTTTAAGAAAAAGTAAAAGCACTCCTCAGCAAGCCACACGGATGGCACAGGTTGAATTACAAGTTTAATGCTGAAGGTTACTAGCCAAAGTATGAGTGATTGACAAAACTCTTGCCTTAGCAAACATCAGTAAAACTGTGCTGTGTTAAAGGAACTAGAGGGAAAATCTATGGAGAGTAGCCAGTCTGTATGCATTATACAGGAGTGTAAATGTTTTATTTTTATAAGAAGCTTTTAGTGCCTTCCTCTTTTACTCTAGCTTGTCTACAAGCACAAAAACACGAGAAACATACTCCAGACTTACCAGAGCCGAGTGCATGCCAGTGTAAAGACGACTCAAGCACACGAGTGCAGACAGAACCGCGGCCACAGTCAATCCCACTTCAAACTGAAACTAATGTGGACACAAAAAACAATAGTTCACAGCAACATAAAAACGTTGACATCATTTAAACGCTTCTGCCGTTTCATGTCTTGGAGACTAAGATGTGTTTTTGCCAATATGAACTTCTAGTTTGTAAACAGGTTTATATTTATGAATCTTGGCAAATGCTTTTATCCATTACAATATACATTGAATTCAAATATATTTTTTTATCTTCACTCTAAAGGTTCTTTGACGCCATAGAAGGACCTTTTGGTTCCATAAAGAACCTTTAATATCTGAAACAATAAAAGAAAAAATTAAGAAAGAGATGGTTCAAAGAAACTTTGTCTGAACCAAAAATGGTTCTTCTTGCCATCGCTGTAAAAACCTTTCAAGCACCTTTATTTTTTAAGAGTGTAACTGTTCCCTGGAAAACTGAGGTCCAGGAACATAATGATCAAGTAATATTATTATTTCATTATATTCATTTTGGGACTTTCATTTACTTAAAAAAACGCCAGGACGTTTTTTGGGGAAAAAACACTACTTCAGTGTTCCACAGATTTTTTTTGTTTTTAAACACAGTTATGATCAAAAATTATTAGACCATCTTCTTTCCAGGCTTTCATTCATTCATCAAAAAACATCCTCCCATCCATCTTCTCTCTCTTTCTCGGGAGGAATCATCTATACTGTAGTCTCCATCCACTCTGTCTGTCACACATGACGTATAGATGTTTCTCTAACAACATCCTCCCTGACATGTTCTCTTCCCACAGGGTTTATTCAGGACTCTGTTAATCACTGACAACATTGGAAGCATCTTTATGTATTCATGAGTGACCCCGCCCCCTCTTTTCTATCTCGTCCTCTCCATCTCCTCCTCCCTCCATCTGTCCATCTCTCACTCTCCGCCTCTATCAGCCGGAGGTCTTTCACAGGAAGTTAATGAAGAACTTTTCCTGAATAAGCTCAAAGGATTCTGGGTCACTTGAGCTCATGTATAATTGAATGGACTACTCTATAAATCACATATAAAGGGTGATGGGCGATCCTTTACAAACAAGTCTTTTAGCTACTGTGATCTCTTACAAATCAATTCACCCTTAAAGGGATAGTTCAGCTAAAACTCATCATTTTTATCCTTTAACATCTTGTTATAAAGGGAAATTTTGTAGTATAGGTTTATGTTTGCGATGATAATATGCAATATATTTCTAAGAAGAGTCCAACTGTAAGCTGGCACTGAAGACCGACAAATGCATCCATCTACAGCTGACATTGATTGACAATCATTTACTCAGAGTTCATTATGAAGCCAAAGAGCAGATGTGTGGGAGGGACTTCCAGTGACTGATGGACACTGATGCCCCGCCCCTTCAGTATGTTAAGCACCTCACCTTCACTCTCTCCTGAGCACTGAGCAGAAGCGTAAAGAAGATGGCAGTGGCCGCCATGGCATGCGTGGACGGCATCCCGTACTCAGCATCCACGCGCGTCTCCAGTTTGACCACAGGGGGAGCTGGAGGACGGGGCAGCTTTAAAATATCCTTCATGACCTGACCAATATACATCACAACCTGCAGTCATAGACAGAATAAAGATTTTTTTCAATTAGGAAAAATTGCTGGAGTGGTACCCTAATACAAAAATAGTGTATAGAAGGTAAATACCATGGTACTTTGACTGGAAATATCTGTAATAAGTTTACAGAATAATACAGAAAATAATATTAAACTAAACTAAAAGTATTAAAATAGAACCACAGAAATAAACAAAAAATACTGTTACAATACAGTTGTTTAATTTAGTTTTTTTTGCATATTGAAGCCCAGTATGTAAACCATGAAGTCCATACTGAACCATATGTGTGTGTGTTCATTTGCATGTGGATACATTAATTTGCGTGTGTGTGTGTGTGTGTGTGTGTGTGTGTGGTGTGTGTGAGAGAGAGAGAGACACTCACAGCCCACACATTGACAAGCCGCCTGCACAGGAACGTGTCGAGGTTCCAGTGGATGCAGGGCAGACAAGTGATGTAAAACACTTCATGCCCGAGCATGGCTGACGACACAAACAGGACATAGAGAATCCAGTTTTTCACCTCATAATGAGGCCGAGGATGCTCCTGCACACAGAAAAATGAGGAAGCTGTATGAAATGATTTACTTCAATTGTAAAGCCTTAGTTTAAACCTCTGAACTATAGTTAAAAAGTTTAAGAGAATTAGAGATTTTGTTCTCGTTGTGGCAAAGAGTCCTCTAATTTTCACTATGACACGATATCAACTATCATCAATTCTTTTAAAAATGTGATTTTCTCCTTCTGTGTGGCTTGTATTTCTATCACTGTCTATGATGTACGAAATCAAGATGACATTCAGCGTTTAAGAAACGTTTTTTGTTTGCATAAGTGAGCAGTTATTTAGCCGTCTGATAATGGACGGCACCAGTTTTTCCTTTCTCTGCCTCATAGTTGGCAAGACCCATGGTGTTGATAGGGGATGTTGTTTTCTTGTTTAGGTTGTTTACACTCAGACCGGCACCCGCAATTAATATGACTTGTAAGTAGTAACCCAGTTGACACTTTAAGCCATGGACAACACAAACCATGTCCAAATACCTTTTTAGTGTATAGGCTATAAATAAAACGTGTTATGGTTTATTAACCTATTTTGTTTGTCTTGAAATGTTTGATTATTTTATCTTAAACTCAAAAAAATTTCTAAGGTCATGACATTTATTTACTTTTAATGTATTTAAGTGGAGCCAGTCAGTGTACCTGTTTACTCCGATATTAGACTCATTTGGTAGCAATATAATGACAACATTTTAATCCGTACCTAAACATTAAAAATTTTACAGCTCCTTTAAATATGTAAGTGTAAATATTAACCCGGACAACGAACATTTACGTGGAAACTAGTTTTATAGGCTTTGCTTAGGTTTTGAAGCACGATTCCCAAAAGTAAACCAACCCGAGAAACGGGAAATTCCTGTCATGTGATATTACGGTTGTAAAAAGCAGAAACTCAATTGCTTTGCTTTGCTTTAGGAAAAACCTGACTTACATTTAGAAGTCGTTTAAATGAAACCTTAATAACTTACTCTGATTTTGTTGTCACATTGTAAACTGTCGATTTTGTAGTTGGAGTTACTGTCATGCTCCGCTTTGCGCCGACGAGTCTTTACTGAACCGTCCGTGTCACCAGTCGCCTTCACGAGTCCGTTTCGAGTCGCGCTCGAGCAGGTCTCCGTCGGAACCAGTCCGCAGAACCGCTGGAAACCGGCCACGAGCTCCGGACTCTGCAGGTACGAGATGACCCCCCACATGGCCGCGCGAGCTTTGACTTGTTCTGCTCACCGGCCCGGCCAACGCGCACAGGTGTGTTTCACAGCGGGAGGTGACAGAGCGTGAACACGCACGTTCATTCAGTCAATGCTGACGTATTGACTTTTTGCTCGTTTTGATTGGCTGTGTGTATTACCTGAGGCCTGTCTGCGGGAAATGGCTGTCCCAGGTGGGTCTTTCCTGTTATACGGGTTGAGGCTCACTCGACAAGTGTATGTTTTAATTTAAAGAAGCTTTAGTAAGTAAAACAAATAAACTGCTTAGAGTTAGATTATACTATCGATTCTCTAATTTCAGATATGCCTTATTAAGCTTATTTACTTATATCATTATTTACAGAATGGAAACCACGTACAGGGCGCCAAAAGGGGATGAAAATTTAGATATGAATGTGGGATGGTAAGACGACCATAAAATATCACAGAATTCATAAATACGTTGCCAGTTTTTTATTGAATAACAATATTATTGTAACCAATACAATTAGTGTAACCAAATATATATAAAAAAAGATATAACAAAAAGTATATCAAAATAACACATTTTGCTAGGGGGAATAAGCAAAGTTACATAATGAAAAAAGTTGCCTGCAGAATATGGCAAGCTTTCTGCTTTTTGGAGGGTAAGCTGAAAGTTAACAGTACATTTCTTCCTTAAATGCTTTAAAGCATGGTTAAGAAACTTTACATTTATGAATATGGAACCCAGACATTAAATATTAAATTGAATCAAATAAGTGTGGATTTGTTTGTCTTTCTGATTGACTTTCTGATTCAGCTTTCTTGTAGCTCAGTGGTAAGAGCGTCGTGAGTTCGATCCCAGGAGATTGCAAATACCTATGTGTATAGGATAATTCAATGTAAGTCGCTTTGGATAAAAGCGTCTGCAAATGCATAAATGTAAATGTAGATGATTGACAAACACACCTAACAATACATATCCATGACATTTCTATCAATATTTTCAACAAGAAAGTCAAGTTCATTTTGCCAAAAAACAACAACCAGAGGGCAGCGCCAAAACAAATGAATTGCGGTCTCTTTACAGGAATTACATTAACATTTATATCCTTTTTAAACTAGAAAACATTCAACCGGGGATATTCTGTGAATACGTTTAAAGGTTACCTATTTAACCTTGTTTGTAACAAAATAACGATTAGGCAAAAGTCAAACTTTCTTCCAATTGACATCATTCACAAATTGACTCCAGCATGTAATTACATTTGGATGTGTTACAATGTCCTTTTGGAACACAGTTCTTATTGATTTATTATTATTATGTCCATGAGAAGAGAAACACATTTCCCCCACAGGAGGTAAAGGTGGGAGTAGTTGATCTCCTCTGTTGTTTAAATATCGCACCAAAGACTTTTGCAAATTCTCCAGGTTGTACAGGGATGTTGCTTCAAAAATGTATCTTATAAGAGATATCCATCCTTGTCAAACAACTGGTCAACCTGAACAATATTATTCTGAAACCAGTTCCTAAAGAAAAGTGTTTTTTGTTTACTTAAAATGTCCTTATTGTTCCATATAAAATACATGTGGTAAAAAATGATGTTTGTAAATTAATTTCCAAGCTAAAAGTGCTTGTTGGTGAAAATCTGAAAGCTTAGGTATTTTGTTGATATAGTTACAAACAAGAAAGAAATGTATGCCACCCAATTGTGTGAAAATATGTAGGGAGATAACATTCCAGATGGAGTTAGGATTTCTAAGAAGTTGCCCAATCCACTTAACTTCGAATGTATTGCTTAACGTATTAAAGTCTAGCATAGTGGCCACCAGTTTCATACCAGTTCATTATTAGTGTATTATTAGTGTGCAGGTATATAGTTCATCTTGTTTCTCCAAACAAATTAAAAAGCATTTTTGACAGTTTCTGTCGCAAAATATTTTGGTAAATGAATGTTACAAACAACTAAACTAATGAAAAGTCATATGATTCACAATAATATGACACTAAATATAAAATGTACACTAAATACAAAACATACAATAACAGGTAACTATGTAATATTTTCATTTAAAATAAATTAATTACATTTTCATCTTTCAAATGTGTGATAAAGTCCTTTATTTGGTAACACTTTAGTAGGCCTATAAGGACCAATTCTTACTATTAACTAGCATGCCTATTATTAGCATATTGGCTGTTTATAAGCACTTATAAAGCACATATTCCATATTTTACATCCCTAATCCTATACCAAAACCTAAACCTAAAAACTACCTTACTAACTATTAATACGTAACAAATTAAGAGTTAACTAAGCAAAAGTCGTAGTTAATAGTTTACTAAAACCGAGAACTGGACCTTAAAATAAAGTCTGACCTTTTATTTTAATAGCTACATATGATATATGATGGAACATAAAAATGTACCACATAGAAATCCAGGTCAATTATTAGCCTATCTGAGTCCAAAAGTGATTTATGTTTTTTATAAGGAATGTGGATTGTGTGGAATACGATGACAGTAAATTTGAAATAGTTGCCTCCTCAAAGGTAACCATCATAACAACAGCACCTTCCTGAAGTCATCATGTGTCTATGATGTTAGTTTCTATGGCAACGACAAGTATGACCAACGAAGGACCAATGAATAAACAGATCCGGACAGCAAAAGAAGAGTTCAATCTGACGTACACATTCACTGCGTCCTCCAGCCGAACCGAAGATTTGTGAACGGCGCGTGTGTCGTTTGACCCGGACGCGCGCCTGACGCTATGATTTAGCGATGCTTTGATTGTGCTGTGCAACGATGATGACGCGGGCCGCGGCGTGATTCCCGCGTCCCCGTCAACATATCTGGGAAGCAACCGGGCTTCTGTGAGGTCGGCTCCATCAGCAGCACGCGCACGCGATTGTCATTACATCACCTCCTAGGCTGACAAAGATTACGGTTCATTATTTACTTTGAGTACCGACCGAAACGCGTTTTAAAGGCCTGGCACAAACATGTCCGTAGGCACCGGGTTTAACGGAAGCACGTTTTTTTTTTACCCAGAGGATAAATAGGAGGAAGGCGCGTGACTGGCTCGCGCTCATTGTGTCGTCGGTGATGATGTGAGGCGGGGTGCCATGGCAGCGGATGTAGCAGCTAACGGGCCGGAGCCGCCCGGTACACCGGCATCCGCGGTGTTCCCCTACGAGGAGTACGAGTGTAAAATCTGCTACAACTATTTCGACCTCGACCGTAGGGCGCCCAAATTTTGGAGTGCCTGCACACGTTCTGCGAGGAGTGCCTGCACGGGCTGCACTTGCGCGAGGAGCGCCCGTGGCGTATCAGCTGCCCGGTGTGCCGTCACCGGACCCCCGTGCCAGACTATCGGATACAGAACCTGCCCAACAACACCAAGGTCACAGAGGACTTCCCTCTCTACATCGACTCGGACCCTTTGCCTCAAGATGCGCTGCCACCCCACCCGCCTCCCCTGCATCCGGCGCTCGTGGCGCTCCGACGCGAGGAGGACGCGTCCGGTGCGTCCATGGCGGGACACGCGACGCCGTCCACCACGACGATGTCCACCGCGACGACGCTGTCCCAAGACTCCGTCTCGCGCTACGAGAGTTGCCACAACTGTAGGCGGCTCGCGCTGACCGCTGGATGCGTGTGCGTCATCTTCTCTTTCCTTTCCATGCTCGTGCTCTTGTTCATGGGCCTGATATTCGTGCACAGCCACGGCGGGCCGCCCTCGCCCGCGGGACCTCTCTGCTTGTCTGTCGCGAGCATCCTCGCCATGGTCTCCGTGGTGGTTACGTGGCTCCTCTGCTGGCTCAAATACAGACCGGAGCACGAGACCGGCCGCGCATCGGCCATTGCCAACGCGAGCAGAAGAAACGCGTGACAGAAATTATTATTGTTCACGTTTGTGTGTGTAAGTGTTCGAGAGAAATGGAGTTGTGCAATGGCTGATGACCATTCCGATGTCTAGACAGCAGGGTCTCGCGCATGATACAGATACACAATGTATTTGTACGCTTGAGTACAATTTTCAAAAAATGTGAGCAAGCATTTGTTTTGAAGGAAGCACTTTTCAAGAAAAAAACATTTCAGATATGAAATGAGTTAGAATTGAAATCTTAAAACAACAAACATACTATTGAAAATGTATAGAATAGGCCTACAGTATTTGTCAAATGTTAGTGGAAATAGCCATATGTTACTCTGCTGGAAACCTGTGTGAACTTAACATGTCCACATCAAAATATGTTCAAATATTTTGTGAGGCCAAGATATACAGATGGAGCCAGAAATCTGAGACCACTAATGCTCCTTTTTTGTTGCATTTTAAGTAATTCCATAAGGCAGTTTTCTTAAGATATGAATCAGAAAATTTATATCATCTAAGTGTAAATTGGAATGAAAGCATTTATTATTTTTATGATGTTTTGAGATTGTTTCAAAGAGCATCTTTTGTGCATCAGTTGAACAAAGGTAATCTTATCTTTTTATTCTGTTAACATACACTGTTAAACTTAACTGGAGTTTTGCAGCAGGTTTGTAACTTACTGTAGATTTAATTATGTTCCTATTAGTACTGTTTTCAATTTGAGTTAAACGTTACTTTAACCCAAATCAAAACACTTTGACTTTTGAGATTCAAAATGAGCAAGAAAAGACTAGCACAGCAGCGCTGCAAAAAAATGACATTCTTCCTGCATTTTTGTCTCGTTTCTTAGTAAAAATATTTGAAACGTCATACATTACGATACATTTACATAACAAGAAAAGTGAGCCAAGATAAAATGTCTCGTTTCATGAAATATGAGAAATATGTAAGTTTATGTTTAAGACAAATTTGTAAATCTACTGTAAATTACTGGCAAACATGCTGCAAAACTACAGCAAAGTTTTACAGTGAACTCAATTTCACATATTTGCTTACATTCCAGCTCACATGAATATTTCTTGGACGTTTTATGGCTTAACTTTTTTGGAGGTCTCCGACTTTTGGTTGCCACTGTATATCATGCAGTATGCAAAATTCCTGAACTGAAAGGAAATAATGATTTTACATCCATATACTATAAAAGGCAGAGAATAGGCTGATGATCTCCAAACGGCCAAATAACGGCTGATGAATGGGTCTACCAACCCATGGATATCCTCTCCCTGTATTATTAGCCATTCCGCTTGCGAAAGAGAGGCCCTTTTGTTCATATGGAGCTTTAATATGAAATTGTGTTTTATACCACCTCCTTGTTCTCCGCTTCACCTATGCATCTATCACGGTGAAACCGTGTCATCTACCAACTGACAATCTCTTTTTGCTGTCGTCTTTGTGTGCTTTGACATGCACTGCATCACGATACATTAACCTTAGTGCTCACTTTATCTAGTAGTCATTGATCGAATTTTTGTACGACACAAACCTGTGATGCACTCTACCTGCGTACCTAGTTCTGAAAAAACACAACCTGCATGATACAGAATAGATGTTGGAGCCATTCGGTAGAGATGGTAGAGACCTTCCTTCCATGTTTGAGAGCTACGTAAATCAATACTTGCTGTTTTTGTCATCAAGCAATGACTAATCTGTAGTTTATGCGGTGGGAACTTCACACAGATCTGGGTTTTCGTGATAAGTGCACATGAACGAGTGTTGGTGCAGAGCTCCACAGATACTGAAGTTACTGAAACAGATCTCTGTGAAAGATTTGTTAAGAAAAAAAACGCACAGAGGTGAAGCAAGGAGAAATGTGATATCCGAGAAGCAGTTCGAGTTTTGCAGTGTCCTCGCTCTGATGGGATGCAGCAGCAAAAATCAATGATAAAGCCTCACACTTGGAAGTCAGCCGAGCAGTGCTGTCCAGTGTTTACTGACCCACTTATGAAATCTTAAGTTTCCTATTAGTCATTTGTCCTGGACGTGCAAAACGGATTCATGAAGCCAAACGTGTCTGGTTAACTTGCAATCACACCTTAGTAGCCATCTGGCAGTATTGATAAATATATCATTCAGATGATCTTTTTTGGACTTTTGTTACAATGATAACTTGATAGCCTTTATTTTCCTTTTAAAGTGTAAAAGTCATTCTCTGGAATGGTAACCAAACTTGATCCGTATCTCTAAAGGGAACAGTTCACCTAAAAAATGTAGTTCTGCATTACTTTAGTAAGCCTGAAACCCTCGGCATATCTGATAAACACAAAATGAGACATTCAAAGACTTTTTAAAAATCTCTTTTCTATGGCTAATAAGTTTGTAAATGATAGAAGTTTCATTTTGGGGTGAACTGTTCTTTGAAATTAGCTCTTATGTGCCTTTCCTTTTTATTTATTCGTTTGTTTATGGAGGAAACAGACATTTTTATTAGAAATGATCGATGGAATTTTATATGAGCTTACCGTTTAGTATTTTAAGCTGCTGTTGTTGTTGTTAGGAAATGTGATGATCAACTCAAGTCGGCCCCCTGCTGGTGGTGCTTGTGTAGTGCAATCATTTGTGTGTTGTTAGCTATTGCTTACATTTTTGTAAGGAGGGTTTACAAACTGAATCTGTGTGTGGGGGGTATTTGAACTAATGCAATGGTGATTTTGACAGCCGGGGAACGTGCTTTAATGTAGACTGTTTGATGCTGTTGTCGGTTAGAAATAAATGGTACAAAGCAGCACTTGTACGGGAATTAGTGTAGTGCAGCGGTGTTACGTAGTCACCAGCTTTACAGCTTCTCCTGCCAGATTAGAAAACATCTATGTCATGATATTATTCCATAGCAGGACTTTGGTTTACTGCCCTGTTTAATCCTAAATATGAATATTCTGCTTTATGATGGTCTAGCCGGTAAACAAGTATAGCTGTGTTCTTCGCCAGCTTAAAAACGCTGGTCGGTCTGGATCCTTGCACTTGTCTTCTGTTCTGGTCCAGATGCTCTGAAAATGAGAATTGGTGTAAACCCAAAACATTAACTCTTTAAGGACCAAACTTTAAGGAACAGAGTATGTTCCAGTCCTAAAACATTCTACACACACTTGAAAGGTCCTCATAAAAATGATTCATATTTACATGCTGCTCTATGTGACCTTCTCCCTTTCTCATGAATCCGCTGTTGCTGTGACTGTTTGGATTATCAGGCACGATGTCCGTCAGTTTTTCCCACACATGCATTGACCCAGCGACCGTCTGGGATGAGATATTTCCCCTAATGCACTCCTGTTAGTAACTATAGGGTCATGGGCTTTATAAACAGCCCTTATACTCTGCTGTAATATGTTTAGATTAGAAATTATAAAATGTGTCTTTTTAATATAATGGCTCAATAGTTGTTGTGAAACTTGTTTCAACTGTATTTGCACATTGCAATTGTTTTGTTTACATATAAAAACACACCTTTTGGTTGGCTAATAAATTATTTTAAAAAATCAGTTTTGACAAGAATTATTGTTGAAGTCTGAAGATATTGGCCTGTTTTTTTTTATATAACACTGAATTTTTAAGTTTCTGTCTGTGTCTAGGGCGTTTACGACAATATTGCTTTATAACTTTGCTAGATTCTCTAAGATAGCTGAAGCCTGGAGTTGAGGGATGTTTGTGGTACTACATGTGCGACAGATGATTTTGTTCTGAAGTTGTCTGCGGGGGGATTTACGTTTTCTCTAACTGAACCCAATCTAATTGAGGTTAAAAGGATGGTGACCTTTTGCAGGCTAGACAAGACACATCACAAGACAAATGACATAAACAAAACATGCACTGTTGGAAGGTAAATGGTCAATTGTGTGTGTGTGTGTGTGTGTGTGTGTGTGAAAGAGAGAGATCTCAGAAACATCAGATTGCTTTTCATCCTGCAAACACATACATATTTTTTAAAAACATATATTTTTTCTACATCTGAGTCAAATTAGTATGACACTGTTTGCTTGAAAATATTGATATTTGACCCTTTGTCAGTGTAGTTAATTTAGCTCCCTCATGTGCTCAGTTCTCTTCTCTAGTAATGGATTCGGCACGCAGATCTGGTGCTTCAAAAAGGCCGATACATACATCATGCATCATTCTTTACCTTTTCACCCTACCGCCTTCTGTTTTTGAAGTTTAATGCTGAATGGACCTCTTAACGAATCCAACAGAACGTAACAAAAAGATGAAACAATACTTCTTATTATTAAAAAAAAATCTTATATCAATTACTTTGATTTAAAAATGTAATGAGATTTTATTTATGATAATAATAAGAGAAATGTTTAATCTTAAAAACGTCTCGCCCCAGTTCTTTAAATTACTGTTATTTGTACTTTAAAGGGGTGACACCCACCAGTGTAGAAATAAATGTAACATTTGCTGTTGTTTGCAAAAAAATTAAACCCATATAGAAGTCAAGTCAATGCGTAGTGATTATGAAATGTGAAATAAAAATGATTTGTACTAAACACACACACGCACGCACACAGATGCATTGTTAACTTCTCATGGCTGTATGAAAGGATCCGGCCCTTTTAAAGGCGTTGATTTAACTTTTTAAGTAAGAGAGGATAATCAAGTGTTTTGCACGTGAAAGACCCCCGTTTCCCCCGCGTGCTTCCCTCCCGCGTGCGCCCCATTGTCCCCGCGCGCAGGCAAAAAGAAAACATTTGAAGTTTCTTTTTAGACCAACAAAAGAGCCACATGTCATTGAAGTCAGTGTGTGTGTGTGTGTGTGAGAGAGAGGGAGGGAGAGAGAATAGTTAATACAACACTGTGTTAGTTAATCAATATAATCCTATAAGTGAACAGTTGTCCATTTAAACAGTTTTCTTTCTCGTTGCTGCATGTGTCTGTGATATTATATATAGGCTTTGCATATTATGCAATTCTATTGTTGCATTTTGTAGAACGCATGCACTAAAAACACACAAGTAGTACGAGATATTTCATTGTTCCTTTTAATAGCATTACGGTGCACTGAACATTTTATGTATATTTAATTTGATATAAATTGGAGAACTTTTTACAATAAACCCAATTTCAAAACGTATTTTAAAATACCTTAATTCACTCTTCAATACAAAGTGTTTGAACTTTTCTGCGCAACAACTACATAAATTAAATGATACGAGCATCAGTTGCTAGAAAACAGACACACTTCATTCTCGTTTTTAAAAAGTTGCTACATGTCGTTCAGACTTCTGCATCTCTGAAAGCAAAAGTTCACTGCTTTGACCAATCAGCGTTCGGTCACAAGATCCTTTGGACCAACCAGAACGCGCCATTCGCGTTATAGACAAGGAGGCATCTGCAAACTCTTAAATGTCTCAGTAGTTTGAGGAGAAGCGCTTGTGCTTAACGAATGTTAAAAACAATAATGATGATAATTCTTGTCACATCAGTTCGAGCCAGTAATGTGAAGAACTAAAGATCACAAAGACCAGGACGTGCGCAACTTTGATTGCTTTTTTATTTTATCCTCGACTTTATTTTTCCTTGGCGGATACAAACCTGTGGGACTTTATTTTGTTTGTTTTTTATCGTGAAATATTTCTCTTCATTTACAAAGCTCTGCGCGTTTGTATGGTTTAGTTCTCGTTCCCAGGATGATGCGCCCATCTCTCTCTCACAACTATGTCAGCGGATTCCCAATGGAGGGTAAAACGTTTAAAATATACATTCAAATATATGTTTAAATTATATAATACATTCAAGGTTAATTTAAGGTCAACATTGTAGACTGTTGTTTAGGCTGATCTGTGTTCAGGCTGACTGCGTTTAACTTTGACAAAGAGACACATGTTTTGATGGATACAATTACACTTTTAATATATTAGGCTAATATAAACTTTTGTAACAAAATATTAAAAAAAAGTAAGATAACTATTTAAATAGGTATATTAGCTTGTTGCTTGAAAACATGCATTGTTTTATGTTTTTACTTTATTTGCGTTTGTTCAATATTTTTTCAATACTACAGCAGTTTTTGCAAAGTAATTTTCACTAGATTTTATTGTTGACTTATGAAATATAAAAATATATATTATTTAAATTATAGATTCTTCAGGTCAGTGTATTGGTTTGGGTTCTTTGAAACTGTATGGTATTCTAATCATAACTTAATTGTGATTTATTGAAACTCAAAAGGCAATATAAATGGATCTAATTGGAACCAATAGGCCTTTTTTTAAGTATACATGCATTATTTAATTAGAGGTATTTTTATATATTTTTGTCTAGCCTAAACATTGAGGAGAACTGAAAAAGATAATGTGTAAAAGCATAAACACAGGAACACATGATATATGTCGGGGAATGAAATGCACATGTAGCCTAAAGGCCACGTAAACTGTCTTACCCTGTATAGAAGCATTTCAAGATGACACGTTTTTTTTGGTTGTGTTTGCACAGCCTTACGCATATCTATAAAACGAGTTCATGCAACGCTTTGATGACAATCTCCTCAGTGTCTTTATAACTGGATTTTCTTCAATGCAGTTTCCACTCCAATGGGCCAGGGTCGAGTCAACCAGCTCGGAGGGGTTTTCATCAACGGTCGGCCTTTACCGAATCACATTCGACACAAGATAGTGGAGATGGCCCATCACGGGGTCCGACCGTGCATGATATCCCGCCAGCTCAGAGTCTCTCACGGCTGCGTCTCCAAAATCCTGTGCCGCTATCAGGAGACCGGATCCATACGGCCCGGAGCTGTCGGCGGTACGAAACCCAAGGTGAGGCCTTCTGGGGGAAGCATGAAAGTGCGGATTCATCCATTACTGCTGTGCTTACGGATATTTCCAAGGAATTTTGTGGGCAAAGAGACGTTAACTCGAAGCAACAGGTCGATGTCAGTGAGCGCTGAACTGTCTGTCAGATGCCACTCTGAAATTTAAAATAAGAGTATTTTGAATGAAACCTATTGACTATTTTGCAACTTTTTATCATGTTGAACAGACTTCCTCTCCAGTGGTGGAGAAGCGCATTGAGGAATATAAACGGGATAATCCAGGAATATTCAGTTGGGAAATCCGGGATAAATTGCTTAAAGAGGGGATTTGTGACCAAAACAACGTACCATCAGGTAGGGTAGCCTAGAGAACATAAATGGAAAATATGAGCATTTTACTATTTTTTTCTCAGAATTATACATTACTGTGCGTTATGAAATAGGCCTACCGTATTTCCCAAACACGCATTTGTTTTTAAATTTAAATAAGTTTTGATGGTAATGTCTAGTTGAGCACTTACCCGTTCTGTTCACCCCTTATTCAGTGAGTTCAATAAGCCGCTTTGAGAGGAAATATGGCGCAAAAGGTGACGATGAGGATGAGGACGAAGAGGAAAAGTGCGAGCAAGAAGAGCACGCGCACAGGAGCGGACACAGCATCGAGGGGATTCTGGCAGACAGATGTAAGTGAATGCTTTAGTCTGATATCAACATATACAAACTATTTGATCGAGTTAAGAATTAAGTGGTTCGTTTAATCTGAAGTTGTTGGAAAGATGCCTCTCCAACTAGTCATTTTTCTTTAAAATTATATGATTTTATTTGTATGGACGAGCTGGACAAGATATAAGAAAAGTAGTTACCAAGTGTTCAGACAGAAAGTGCAGTTACCATTTGTCTCCAAATACGGTCTTCCTTTTGATTTGTTTTCAGTAAATATTTAGTAAAGATCGATAAATTATGCGTTTTATCAAAATGTTTGACTGTGAATGAATAGCAGAAATTTGAATGAAACAAAATGTGTATAAAAGATTAAACTTACAGTTTCTCTTCATTCATTTACTAGTTTCTGATTTATCACTCAATAAAACACGTGTAGGGATAAAAACGATAGCACAACGCACACGAGCACAAGACTCAAGCAGCAAAATAAACATTTGCTCGAGCGCACAGGTGCGCGCGCGGGTATAACATGAGCGACAAATGCGCTCTGCTGCCTACCGGTCCCGCGCTGAAAAAAACGCAAAATGTCAGTCAAAGTGAAACTTTACCCAAAAATGAAAAGTCTGAAATCTTTTTCTCACCTTCGAGTTGTCCCAAGTCTGTATAAATGTCTTTGTTCTGATGAACACAGAGAAAGATATTTGGAAGAATGCTTATAACCGAACAGATGTTGCCCACCATTGACTCCCATAGTAGGAAAAATGGTCAAAAGTGCCCCGGAACTGTTTGCTGTCCTACATTCTTCAAAATGTCTTATGTGTTTATCAGAATAAGTAATTTTTCATACTATGGGAATCAATGGGGGGGCGAGATTATTGGTTATAAGCATTCTTCCAAATATCTTTCTCTGTGTTCATCAAAATAAATACATTTATTCAGATTTGTAACAACTCGAAGGTGAGTAAATTATGACAGAATCTTTTTTTTTGGGTGAATTATCACTTTAACTGTGAAAAGAGTTTAGGTTTAACATGGCCTAGATCAATTCAACAAGGTCCTTGAGTAATTTGTTAAAAAAGTATGTAAATTGACTAAATTAAAGGACTAGTTTTAAATTATGTCAACATATTAATGTACTTTTTTTTTTTAAATATGTGTTAAATTAAAATACTAATACTTATTAAAAAAAAACTTAGTGTTGGTTTACATTCAATGCTCAGTTTCACATTCTGTTCAGGCCTATACCTGGGGAAAAGATTTCCAGTAACCAGAATGCACTGCATCGCATGGACAGGGAGAGTAAATATAAAAATCAGATGTATTATTTAATGTTGGTTTAAACAGGTGCGTTTATTAATGTTAATTGCTGCATTATGCTCAGTTTTGGGACGAGTTGTTATGTGGAGTTTGTGACTGCTGTATTATTTTAATGCTAAGAGGCCCAATAGAAGACCAGTTAATGAAAAGTTGAAAAGTTGTTTTTCCCCTCTCGCTGCCCAGCGGCTAACATCTGTAGTGACTCTAGTGTTTTGATGTTCTGTAATGAGCTAACAGCTCGTCCCTGCGTGACAAATTGAGGTGAACGCTGTACGACCGCCACAGATGCCCACCTAACACTACTTCAGCCGTCTCAATAATACTGATCCCAGCGCAGTGTCACACTTAATGACGACAGGAGTTTATTAAAGGCTCTTCCGTCAATAGAGACCAGTGTTCTCCTCGGCCGTTCCTTCATGGCCTGGAGCGGCGGTCACAATGGGGGCGAGACTCTCGTCATGCGCGCCGCCACAAAGCCTGTCCGTCACGCTCTGCCCGTCCCGCGATCCGAGAAAGACGAGTCCCCGAGCCGATTAAATCAAGCTCTTTATTTGCACTTCACTTTCATCTGGCCAGTGAGTCAAACACGCCTCTCTCTTTTTCATTCCTTATGCCCTGTTCTACCTCTCCTTCTCTCTTGGCCTGCGGCACATTTTGGGTTTATATCTGTGGGCCGTTGTCCGTGTCTTGTATTCCCACACCCCTCCTTCTCTGGGAGACACAGACAGGCAAGTTGAGTTCAGTATTTACACCCTTCTTTTAAATTGGCTATGGCTTGATTCCTGACCTCTTCCTTTACACTGTCTCCATATTTCATCTTTAAAGATACTGGCGACTGTGAGGGGAATCAGTAGTGTGCTCTGAAATCGCAGCGATGTGAGTCATATTAATTTCTTGCTGAAATATAATGAAAGCCAAAAAGTAAATGTATACGTTTGAATGCACATGGACTCCCTGTTAAACATATGCACAAGCATGCACACGCACACACATGCATACGCAAGTAGTCGATGGTAAGTGCCAACTGGCCCGGTGTGGCAGAGTTTGTTTGGCACCATGGAGTGTGCAGTCAGCGGGTCTTAATTTGCTCTGAGAGTCAACACAAACATATGTTTGTGCCGCCACAGTTCAAATGTTGGCTTGACAAAGCCCTGTCAGAAAGTTTAGAAAAAAAAACTCTGACCCTTGCACAAAACTGTCGACAGTTGCAAAAGCTGTGCAGGGTTGCAGTAAAAGCGAGCTACGACAAAACGTTTGTTTAAAATGAAGCCTATGTCGCCCGAGAGATGTAGTTTCGAAAGGCCGTTCACTTGTACGGTTCACCATCACATCAGAAGTAACTAAGTAAATTACAGAAAAAACAAGAGTAATCCCTTACTTTACTTTTCTAAGGAAAGTAATTCAATTAAAGTCACTAATGACTGCAACAACCTGCACTTTTATGCTAACATGCAGACTTCATATATGTTTCTGCTTTTTTATATCCGCACCTGTGACGCTCAATAAGAAAGATGCTTTTTGACAGCAGATGGTATAGGTATGACAACTACTAGCAGAAGATAAGAGGGCCAGGCTTATGATGTTGGTTTATTGTGGTTGTTAGGGCATAGCGTAGTGATGCTTTGCGGTTGCTATGGTGTTCTGAGTGGTCGTTAAAGCACAGTTGTGGTTGCAAGGTATTAAAAAACAAATTTTGAGAATTTGAAAGAAAACCTAAACTTGTACAGTAAGAGCAAGTTGGCTTTGTCAAGAATAAAAGTGGAAAGGAAAGCATTGAGCATGTAGCGTTTCATCTTTATTAAGACATTGAGACAGTAAAACTGACAATGAGGGAAATCCCCGAACCATCATCTCATCGTCGTGCAGCGTGATGGTCAGCAGACTGAGAAATCTGTGTTCCCTTGCATTCAGGCCCTGAAGGCAGAATTTAATGTGCATGTCAGATAGCGAGAGAAAAGAAGGCAGAGAGAGTTCAGGAGAGCTGTTATTTATATATGATTCATGAATGAACCCTTACGACTTCTTTGATAAATGCGCCGAACAATCTCACCCAAACACAATGAAGCAAAGTTCTGCAAAAAAGTCATACAGGTTTATAATGACATGAGTGTTAATATTAAAGATAGAAAAATAATGAAAGAATTGCCATTTCTTGGTAAAGTGATGGGGAAATAGATATTAATAACATACTGTACATATAATACAAACATTTATAATATTTCTTCATGGTCTTGACAGAATTTAATGAGACCACATTGAGATCTCTGACTTTTGCGTCTTGGCAAATCTGAACAAAGTTCAGTTTACTTTTATCGCTATACAAGAAAAATGACAGAGACATATTTTTTCCCACTAATCCGTAAAAAAATCACCAATTTCAACTGCCTTCAATTTTTAAGTTAAATAAAATTAGCATTATGTGTCAGTTGAACTTCATTTTATTGAACTGACTTAAAAATTTGAGTGAAATTAATAAGTTTCATTGACTCATAAAGTTATTAAAAAAATGTATGAAGTTGTTTATCTGTTTACAGCAAAAAGAAAAAAATAGTCATACTGTAGATAACAAGCACGTATGTGTGTTTGTATGTATGTGCTTTCACTTGTTAAACAGGTCAGTAAGAGGTCATTAGTGTTTGACCTCCGGTGAGTAAAGGTCACATTGATGTTTGTTTAGAGCAGGTGAGCACTTCCTGTTTTGATACCGGCTTCCTTCAGGATAAAGACACTGTGTTCACAACATAGCATGCTACTGAAGTAATGTTACGTGATGTTACTGTTAGAAATGTTATAGACACTGTATAGTATTCGACATACAGTAGGGTTTTCTGTAAGCAGGCCTCTGTTTGTTTCGTTTCCAAAATCAGACAGCAACAGAAACATTTCAGATGTGAAAACAGTTTCAAGTGATTGAAAAGAGGCTGAGGAGATAAATAGCACATTTGAAGTGGAGTCTGTTTGGGGCAGCTGCGAGGGTCACAGTCGCTCTTTAGTAAGTCAAGTCCTCCCCCTGTTTCTCTCTTTTCCTAAACGCCGGGGGGCAGATGGGCCCACGAGCTGTCACTCATCCTTTCTATCTCCAGCATCTGTTAGCTCTCTATGTACTGCTTAATGTAGTCGGCCAGTCACTCAGCCAAACCCGGCGCTGAAAAGAACCCGTCGCAGAAACGCTGCATTTGTTCCCGAGCTTTCTTTTGTGCCATTCTTTGTCTTTCTTCTCTCCCGTTTTTGATGGCGAGGGGGCACGTCATTGGCTCAATTAGCCCTCTTCAATACCTGCCCCCAAGAGAATCGGATCTCACACGCTGCACAACGCACACATGCACATATGGTTTTACCTTGGACCAAAGTTAAGTCCAAAGTGTGTGAATGTACTTCAGTGTCAATGAAAGGTCTTAGGTGGATTTTGTGTACACCAATGCATGAGGTAAATGCGCTCGCGGCGATATTTTGGATTGGAATATTGAATTTAAGAGTCGAGGGCCCGGAGCTGAAAGAACCGGCGGATAGAGATGCTTTTAGTGACCGCACAGTTTACATAGCGGAGAGCTAAAGTATCTGAGCAGGACCTTAAAACGCACGCTAACTTTGCATGCCAAAGACCTTAAATATCAGCACGCACAAACATGTGATTTATATTCTGTAAAGCACACACACACAAACACACGCTCTGTGTATTTACAGAAGGCAGAACAGCTCTGAATAGATTCTTGAGACGCTCCTTTTTTCGAGATCGTGTGTTTAGAAGCATGTGGACCGCGTCTTCTGACCAGATCCAGCCCTTGCATTACTTCTCGTTCTTCAGCAAGGATATAGAAACGGACGGTTTCGTGTGTCCCTGAAGCACAGATGGTAAAGCATGGACTCATGCGTAGTTTGGAACACATAACTTCTATAAAGTAACTTGAGATAAAAGTTTCTCTCTCTGTAAATTATCAGCTTAGTTTGTGTATAGGTTTATTCTTGTTTTACTCCACTGTAGTATGTCTGTATTTATGTAGCCATGCGGTGACTTGACTTGACTTAAAATCTGTTTCATGGCTTCTTGGGCTTTCCTTAAAGGGATCAAAATCTGTGTAAATGTCTTTGCTCTGTTGAACACAAAAGAAGATATTTGAAGAATACGTGTAAACAAACAGTTCTTGACCACCATTGACTTCCATAGAATGAAAAATGACAATGGTTGTCAAACGTACATTCTTCAAAATATCTTCTTTTGTGTTCAACAGAACAAAGACATTTACGAAGTAATTTTTCCGACTATGGTAGTCAATGGTGGCCAAGATTGTTTACAAGTGTTTTTTCCAAATATCTTTCTCTGTTTACATCAGAACAAAGAACTTTAGACAGATTTAGAACAACTTGAGGGTGAGGAAATGCAGCCAAATTTCAGTTCTGGGTGAACTGTTTCTTTAATGGGTTTAGAAGAGATAGACTTAAATTACCCCGTCCCTTTCTCTTTCTCATTTTTCCCCTGCCACCCGCCCACCTTTGGCCCTTATGCCCCTTACACCCCCTCCAGGTCAGGTGACGGCCTCCACTGAGGGTCCTGGCCAACATGACGGATTCCACAGATGGAGAATGTAAATCAGAAATCAGTCCAACAAAGAGAGAGAGAGATGCACATATAGCTAAATGTAAACAGACTAATAATAATAAAATCAACAATATGAGTGTAACCTGAAATTCTAGTGACCAGCTTTTACTTTTGTAGTTTACTTTTATAGTTACCACGTTTACTGTATCTGTATTTGCTCTTGTGTGATTTCCTGCAGTCAGATTTTGAGTGTGTGAGTACGCATGTATGTGTTCGAATAAAAACACGATGTGGTTTATTTCAGACCAGGGGCCGGATTCACAGAACTGTCCTTAAGACAAAATCTAAGATGGTTCTTAAGATAAATTGTAGGAAGTTTATCTTATAAACTTTACGTATGTAACAAGCACATTGAATACTTATATAGCATATACTGTGTTAGCATTAAACCGCATTTACGACCGTATTTAGCTAATATGTTAGCAAGTGTTAAAAAAAGATACGTATTAAAATACATTGAAAAAATGTTTTGTTACCACGGCATAATACTTGTGACCCTCTCCGTTTCGAGTCACATTGTCCCAGAAAGGGATCTAGACCTTATCATTTTTATATCAAAAGAAATATTCCTTAATGGGAAGTAAACATCAAAATGATGATTCTGGTCGGAGCCGACAGCCTTGTGGTAAGTGCTCCGACATATGGCGCTGTTGCGCTCCGGGTGACCCGAGTTCGAGTCTCAGTTCGTGGTCCTTTCCCGATCCCACCCACTTCGTTTCCTGTCCTCTCACTGTTACTGTGCAAATTAAAGGCATAACGGCAAAAATAAATCTTACAAAAAAATACATATATATGATTCTGGCTCAAAACAATACAACGGTGAGGCTGTAGTAGGATTAAGATGATATTTACGACCGCATTTGTTTCGAGAATTTGGATTCTTCGTCTTATAAAGGTTTTTTTTCGGGAATACGTAATATTCCTAACTTTTTTCTTAAATTCGAACATAATTAAAAACATGTGAGTCAAGACGAATTTTCTTCTTCAGAATGTTTTGTGAATCCTGCCCCCGTTGTTTATTTCTACTTTTTTAAATGAAGGTTTTTGGAGACATTTGTCGGTAAATTTATCTCTGCGATCGGTCACACTGATGTTTGTGTTTCAGCGAGTCTGTCTGGTGAAGGATCCGACGTGGAGTCAGAACCCGACCTGCCGCTGAGAAGAAAACAACGACGCAGCCGCACAACCTTCACCGTTGAACAACTGGAGGAGCTGGAGAGAGCTTTTGAGCGCACGCACTATCCAGATATCTACACCAGAGAAGAGCTCGCACAGAGAGCTAAACTCACAGAGGCACGAGTACAGGTAAACACTACTGAGATCATGTCACACACTTCCATTCATTTCATATCATGCTAACACCTAACCATCACAGAAACATGGCATTGAATTAAAGGAAAAACCTTTTTCAGCCAATTTATGAGCCTTTGTATGTACCAGAACTGAAATGTCTCCAAAAGTTCAAGTCGGTCGTAATGATATTAAGTTGGATCGTTCTTTCTTTTAAACTCACTATTTCAGGTGTGGTTTAGTAACAGACGAGCTCGTTGGAGGAAACAAGCGGGAGCCAATCAGCTCATGGCATTTAATCACCTGATTCCTGCTGGTTTTTCCCACCCGGCGATGTCCAGTCTGTCCCCGTATCCGCTGTCAGAGAGCCCGTACTCACCTGCTGGCCTTTCTCAAGGTAAACTAAAGTCGGACAATTACATTTACGATGCATTTCACACATTTCAAAATATTTAAACGTTTTTTTTAGATTCCAGTACTGTTCACAGACCGCAGCCCCTTCCACCACCTTCAAACCATCAGAGTTCTGGAGGGGCGGGGCAAGAGGGCGGGGCTTCTTACTGTCTCTCCAGTCGACACGGTTACGCGGGATACTCGGAGAGCTTTGGACCACATAACAGTCCCACGAACTCTACCATTAATAATGGATTATCTTCCCAGGTAAAGGGGATATTTGATTCCATGCTGTTCAAACAATCTCTCGTAACATGTTTGAGAAGTTGACTTGTAAACTTTTGGCCCAACCAATGGTGTGAGTTTGGGGTGGGGTTATCTGTTCATATTATACTTTAGTATTTACTATAGTACGCTATATTAAATGGTAGTATACTGTAGTATATAGTCACTTTTTTGCTGATGTATAATGCAGTATTTTAACTAGGGCTGTCACAATTTCAGATTTTCACTACACGGTTATCGTGGCCAAAAATCACGGCATGATATGTTGCAATATCTGTTGACATTTTTTTAAGAAATAAATAACGCTATTAGTCAAATTCCTAATTAATTTTGTTGATTTTGTTTTTCATTTGTTCAATAACATATGTTTAAAATACAAGTGTAGGGAGACAGAGTTTGTAGCCATTGTGACTTTTAAGGCAAAATGTTAAATATGTGCTGAATAGTAAAATACTACAAATTTTAAAGAATTAACAAGATATTGATCATCATAGTTTTTAATATCATGGTATATTGTGACACTCCTAATTCTAACTATAGTGACTTGATAAACTGTCGTATACTTTAATATCTACTATAGTAAGGTTCAAAAACACTATAGAATTGTACTTCTGTTTACTACAGTATTGTTATAGGCCCGGTTTCACAGACACGGCTTAGCTTAAACCAGGACTATGCCTCAGTTGAACAAAGATATTTATGTCGCTTATATCAAAATACCTTAGAAGAATAGATTACTGGTGTGCATCTTGAGACAAAACAATGGCACTGATATATTTTAAGACATTTCGTGGCAAGTTATATTCAGTTAAGAGAGGTCACACATTCCTTTTCGTCTGAGACATGCCTTAAGCCTTGTCTGTGAAACCGGGCCGTAGACTATTAAGAAAACAATGTGAACTTGTCCCTTGCTTTGTAAATCAAGCAAGTTCTTTAGCTGAATTGCAAGCTACACGTTTCTGGTTTTGAACTTTTATGGCTGTCTTTCAAGTTCAGATTTTTAAACCGTGTCTTAATAAAAATAGTCACAAATAAAATCCAGTCTAGTTCAAAGTACCTCGCACCTGTTGGCTCGTGTTTGAGTGTCAGTTTAATGGAGGTCTTCTGGCTTCTGTAGAAACTATTACACACTTCAAGACGTCACATCACACGGATTAATTCCACCATCCCAGGCCATCTACGGGCCATTTTTCACTCGGTTATCTTATGCTTTCCAATGGAACAACAGAACACACGCACCGATGCTATCACCCCCCTCTGTGTGATAGATGGTATGACTGACCCCCATATGTTTCTCATTTGTAAAAGGAGCACACCAATGCCTCAACTGGGGGCGTTTGTCAAACACATTGACAGGCCACACTAAATTACAGGTTTGACAAGTTTGTGTGTGTGTTGGACTTTTTGTAGTGTTAAATGCATACAAACAATTTAAAGGGAAAGTTCACCAAAAACAAAACAATTCTGTAATTTATTCACCCTCGGGTCATTTCAAACCTGTATCTCTATCTTCTGTGGACCACAAAATAAGACATTTAGAGATTTTTTTGTTCTTGTGTTCATACAATGGAAGTCAATGGGGTTCAGCGTTGCTTGGTTACCAACGTTCTTCAAAATATCTTCTTTTGTGTTCTGCTGATGAATGAAAGCCATACAGGTTTGAGGGCGAGTAAATAATGATAGAAATGTCCTTTTTTTTGTGTGAACTATCGCCGATTCAAGGCACACACATTAATGTTCACTTCTCAGAATACTTGTTTTGCATGTATGTCTGTTGATCCGTTTGCAACTACCTTTGTGATGTTGTGTTTTAGGACAATTCATAAATCAAGTTTAAATGTACCGTCCGGAGAGCTTATATAAAGTATAAATGTAAATGTCTGTCCAGAGGTTCAGAAACAGAATCTCCTCCAGGATTCAGCATATGTCTCTCTGCTCTATGTAAAAGAGGTTTAAGCGAGTCCATGTGCGTGACCGTGTGCCTCTGTATGTGTGTTGTATCGTTTCGACTGCATTCGCTGATGTAATAAGATCTTGTTGCCTTGGAGACATGCTTTTCTCTTTTCTGGTTCTATGTCAAGGTGCTTATTTGGTACAGCAACCGGAGCATGTGTTTATTCTATTGGGAGATTAAATTATGGTTTAGGAACTTTTATTCCCCAGAGCGCACATGCAACTTTCCTGTAATGCAACGCAGTGTTTTCTAGGTTAGAAAGCAATGAGCGCACACACACACAACTAAGTGCACGTAGACAAACAAACATACACTGTAGATATACACACTGGGCTTACCTTACGGCGTAGATTTTTCAAAGAATCAGATTAAACAATTCCCTAAATTCAATTATATCAGGTCTGAACAATCGCAGGTCACATGAGGTACAGCGTGTCATAAATGTCACCAAATAAATGCAAAAATAATATCTCTGAGTGCATCTACTATTAGTAAAGCAATTAGGTAGTCCCGCCCCCTTTCTTGCATACATTATTGTGACCATATTCTCTCTCTCTCTCTTTGCAGGTTATGGGACTGATAGCCCCAGGCGGAGTTCCACACCAGACCCAGACCGAGTTTTCTCTATCCTCTCTGGAGTCGGGCACTTCCCCTAACGCTACCTGTTCCCAGCGTGTGGAAGCTCTGTCTTACGGCCCCCCGTCCTTCTACAGCATGGAGCACAGCGCCCCCTACCACTACACCCAGTATGGACAAAGTAAGGTCTCTACATAAACAGTATTTTTGATGCTGGTTTGCTTTCTCTCTCCAGCTGTGAAATTAGTGGCAGCCGTGGGAAACCCTACATGTATAGATATTTTTCAAAACCATAGATGCAGAAAATCTCGCTATATTTATAGCTCTGAAAAATAGTGTTTTGTGTTGTTTTACGGTACATGTCTAAAAATTCTTACATTAAGATACATTAACAAAATTACATGAGATATAAAGTCTTGTTTTTCTAAAAAAATCAGAAAATGCTTGTTGCTCGAAACAAGCACAAATATCTGCAAGTGGGGTAAAAAAACTTTTTTAAATTGAAACTTTAATTAATTTAATAATTCATTTCTTTAATTACGTTTAAGATATTTGTATTAACCCACTGACAGATATTATTGTTTACTTCAAGCATAAACTGACTTATACTTTACCTGAATTTTAATAATTACTTTTTAATAAACAACATTTTTTTAGTTTAGGTAAATTTATTGTTTTGTTTTGTTTCATTTCTTCCACATACATTTTTTACATTCATAATAAAAACAAACAAGGTAAACAAACAAAATAATAAAAATAAAACCTTGAAAAATAATAAAATACATGTTTGATAACTTTCATGCGGTTTTCACATTGCTGTTGGGTGATCTGAGGTGTGCTTTCGTTGGCATTCGACATTGAAACGGTCTCAAAACATGGAGAAATGCTGATTAAAGGCAAAATTTGTCTCTTAATTTTTTCCAGAGCGGTTTTACCAGTTTAAAAAATGAAAGTCCTCTCTGTCCCGCCTTGAAGTTCACTCATTGGACTCAACACCCCCAAGTCTCCCTCCCTCAAGATGCCAAATGTCACTACGTTAATACAGTTTAATAACGACTCCTGTACACACATTCTGAGGATTCACCTTTGCACGTCACGTCTTTAACTTTGCAGTGTGTAAAAACTTAAGATATTGAGTCTGGTTTATAGTTATATTTGATTTACAGAGGTCTGATATGTGGACCGTGTTTGTGTGTATGCATGTTACGCTTGGATGGTAATCTCCTGTGGCAGTATCAGGATTAGAAACAGCTGAGCTTGTCTAGCTCACTACAGAAGGTCACAGTCGACTCGTACAGTTCCACAGAGATGAAATGACCGCGGTTCGCGCTTTAATGACTCTTAAGGGTAGACTGAGCGCTTCTCAATCTGATTGCTGTATCGAATGGAAGGCACATGCAAAGTTCAGCGGCTGAATCAACTCCAACAAAAGCTTCATATTACTCCAGAAATCATGGTGCAGATACATATGGAGATGTTTGAATGCCTCATATATTACAATCATGTTGAGAATTATGTCAAACTTTGCGAGAAGTTATTTCAATGCGAAAAACTCTTTATGAAGAAATGAGGCAATGTTTTAGATTGACGTTTCAACAGGGATTTGCTTCATTATGTTTTGAATATTCTGACATTTATTATTACATTTTTTGTGCTATATTTGAAAAAACTCTTTACTCTTCCTTTTCTGACAGATTCCTTTCATTATCTGAGACCTGAAATCGCCTGAAGTCATCCAGAGTATGATCATTTCCCACCTCTCTGACAAACGTGGATTTGAGAAAAACTAGAGGTACAGGAGTGTCGAAATACGGCATTACAAATGTCTGATTTTGTTATTGCAAATACCTGGAAAATGCTCACATACTTTTAATACTTGGATCAGAAGAATTACACATTTTTCTAAAACATTCCTATAAACTGTTCTACAAAAATCTTGATGATATACCGAATAAAACCAAAAGATTTTTTATAAAATGTTTAAAAAAATCATTTCATGAAATCTACATTTTTTGATATGTTGAAGTGCAATATTAGAGCTAGAAACATTTCCAGACGTCTGATCTTCAGGATCAGCGGTCATCATCGTGAAACATGAGCGTGCATACGACGGCAAACCAAGACGCTGGGCTGGAAACATCTTTCTCTGCTCATGTGTTGTAAATAAAAGACAAATGTTTGTAAGAGGACAACGAGTCAGTCAGAGTGTTTTTATACAGCGTTGTTTCGCAGCACAGTCCCTATTGCTTAAGGGATGTTTTTGCTTTCATAAATAAGGACGATGGAAAAATTCCTGGAAGCACATTTTCAATGGACGTTGAAATCATTTTTAATATGTTACTTTTTTCATCAACTTTGTTCCATAGTTGCGTAAATGTTATTTGTGGGTGAAGACAGGTGGCACAATTTGACTTTAATCTTTTTTAAATATATATTTTTGTAATGGTTTGATATTTTCTGGTATGCGTAAAATTGCAATTGCTTGCCTTCAACACAACACCCTACAAAAACCTTTTTGTTGGTATTCAGCAGCAGCACCTATAGTCATCAGAAATTCAAGCAAGAACACGACTCAAAATGTTTGAATTAATTTATTTTGTGTTATTTTGTGTGTGTATATTTGTATCAGATATTTTTCTTAATAAAACAATTGTATGAAAATAAACTTTGTTTAATTAAATAATGAATATTGAGAAAGAAATGCTATTTTCTCGCATTCGTACAACTTTGACATTTTTAATTGTTTTCTTTGAACATTTCCTGCTGTGCTTTTTTTGTGGTTCTCTTTCTCTGCAAGGCTCTGTTTGACCCTCAGAATTTGCTGGTAAACATTCCCCTTCTCCTTCACCCTGTTCCAGCATCTGATGGGTCAAAGCTAAAAGTTCACTATCTCACATGTTCCTGACAAGAGGAAATAGAAAGACGGTTCAGTCAGATGAAAATAAATCTGCAGTCTGATCTGTTTTTCATCTGGTCTTCAAACATGTGTTTTGATGCACATATTGTATCAAGGAATCATATCAAATTGTTGTTGATTCCTCTATAATTTAATTAACTGCAGTCTTTCGTATAATGAGGAACATGATTTCACCGAGTTACTGTTTTATTGAATCAACCACATCTTTTATTTGTGAGTTCTCAAAAGTGCACGTGTGAAGGTCCTTTATCTTGCTGTGCGTGTGTTTATTGTGTAATTCAATGTTCCTTTGATAAGAATATTCTGTTCATCTCAAATTCTTAGTTCAGATATATCAAGTAAACTCATAAACTCTTTTTCGTCGCAAGACAACAGATTGAACAGTTATTTCTTAGTTCTGTCCATCTTTAAAGATTTCTTCACATGCACTTTTTATAAGGTTCTTTGAACAGAAGTGTTTTTTCAATGGGAATAAAAAAATCCATTATTGCACATATGACCTTCTATGACCTTCAATTCAACAAGCTTACAGTCACGTGGAAAGGAAGGGACACCTTGAATTTAATAGTTTTCTGTTTTAAGACATCATCTAAAAAACCCAATAGTCCACGATAGGCCTTAAAATGAGGAAAATAGAACTACATGAGTTTGCTACTTTTTCTTTTGCAGTAGATCTGATAAGTTCAAGTGGTAAGATTTGGTATCCATTCCGTCCATCATTTCAGTAAGATGGTCAAAAAAAGTTATAATGGAGCGAACAAGCGATTTGAAAACAAAAATCACATTTCACATGTACTTCTGCTTATCACACGAAACTTCCTGGTTTGTTTTTACAATCAGACACATTTCTCAATACTTCTGCATTTATTTTTACATGACCAAGCCTTTAGTGTACAGCTGACACTGACCTGACCCGCCAGTGAACGTATAAAAGCACACGCTCCATCTCAGACTTCCATCTGTGAAGAGAGCCGCACATCATCTCTGACTCTGAACTTACAATTTCAGGACAACAGTCATCATGGTACTGATTATTTTGATCATTTTATGAGAAGTAATAAGAAATAATAGAAATTATCAATTAATATCCATAACTTTATATAATTACAATTCAGTACAAAACAGTCAATGAAAAGTCTGTGTGTGTATATGTTGTTTTGTGTCTGTTTAGATTGTGAATCTGAGTGGACTTCTGCTGATCTTTCTGATTCCTTGTTTGACTCAAAGAGTGGACGAGACCGTGGACGTCAATACTCTCACTCGCATCATAAACTTCTTTGAGCTGAAGTAAGTTTGCGATGAGAACAGAGGGAGTAAAGAATTTCAAAGGCATTGGTCAAGTATTCATTAACAAACGTAATTAATCACCTTTACATGAAACATTGTGTCAAATGTGCTTTGTACAATACTCTGGAAAAAAGAAAGTATATGGAGAACAGCTTCATTTTAGATTGACTTTCATTTGATGATGGTTTGTGTTGAATATGTATCAACTGATATGAGGGTGCTTAATGTTTTCCAGATATAAGAGAGCTGATGCTGATGGTCACCCCCGTCAGTACGCCACAGCCATCAACGTACCAAAAGCTCAATGTCAAGCCGGCTTTATTCCTTCGAGAAACAACTTTCTAACTGAGGAAGATGCACGAATTGTGAAAATTGCTATTGCTATTGAGTCCAGCGCAATTTACCAAGGTCAACAGCTTATAGCGGCAGGACTCCGAAATATGACAAAGTTCAATATTCATTCCGAGTCTCTTTTACTGAACCCTCCTGACACCTCACCCATGACAAACCTGTTAAACAGAAATAAACAAGACTGCAGTATTTTCTACACCTTTAACTCTCCGTGTTTCGGCACGTGTCTGGATGAGCAAGGCAAACACAACATTCTGGAAGCTCTTGATAACTGGAGCAAACACGGTGGAATTAAAGCTTTCGTTTTTAAGGATTTCTGGAAGTTTGACACAACAAAAGATGTTCAGAGCAAATTTAAGCTGATCGCGTCTCGTGTGCCTCTCTATCGTTGTGTGAGCGAGACGGAGTGCTACGCTTGTAATGGGGAAGGAGACGCCCCCATTGATAGGAACTGTCTCCCATCACCAATAATAAGACACGACTCTAGGGAGCTCTAGTTTATTGGCCGCAAAATGAAAAGTGCTGATGGGGGAAATGCGTTTATGCTTAGATGGTCAAATGATTGCGGTAATATTCTAGCTCGAAGAAACTAAATCATTTTCATTGTGTTGATTCTCATTCGGAGATGTGCGCCAAACAAACAAATCTCCCTCACTCACATCTTCTTGAAATCACTTTGTACTGAAGACGTTTTGCATCATCCAAGGTACATGAAAATTAAAATGATGTGAATAAATGTTGATTTTTATGAAATGCCTAGTTATTACTTGAGGGTTAATAATGGGTCATCAGTGAATATTCACCAACCAGCATAACATGTCATTCTGCACCTGAATAAATGTGCACTGTAAGACTTTGCTGTAATTTCGCAGTAGGTTTGCCAGTCACTTACTGTAGATTTAATGCACAATTTAGTTTTAAGCATAAACTTACCTAGTTTATATAATTTTCTTTTAAAAAACAACACTTTTCTTGTTATGTAAATGTATCGTAATTTAAGAAGTTTTAAATATTATTACAGAAAACAAGAGAAAAATGCAGGAAACGGAGACGGGAGAGGCTTCCTCGCTACAATGACCAATGTGGTCGTATGAGTTGGAGGACTTGTTGGTATGTATATATACACGGATTACACCAACATGCATGTGTCCTTCTGTATTTTAGAACAAAGGACTAAATAAACGTATATACTATCACAAGCAAAATCACCCTTTTAGTTTTACCCATGTCCGGTTCATTGTACCTTTATTGAATTTCTGAGCAGACAAGTGTTATTATAACAGAGCGTTATGAATAAAATATACTGTGCATGACTTAAATGTCAAACACGTAAAAGCAAAAAGCACACGATTATTCACATTTTTAATTAGTTAAAATTTGAATGAAGAACCTGTTATGTAAATTCTCATTTGAGGCAGCATTACGGTTTTGTGCACAGTTAAAGTAATATTTCACCTAAATTTATTTATATGTATGACTCTCTTTCTTCTGCACAACACAACACAAGAGCAATGTTGGCAACAGAACACCGTTGGTCCCCATTGACTTGCATTGCTTTCTGCAGACGGATGAAAACCTGTTTTCAGACTGTTATTATTTTTTGCCCCAGAGCCACAGACAAATCATTATGTAAAGGTTAATATCAGCCTTATCACACCTTGTTTACTCTGTATAGATCAACATATATGACGAGTCATTCTGTATCTGATTCAATTAAATCTTAACATTGATTAAATCACAGGGGTAATAAAGCAATAAGCCCCAAGAAGCCGTGGGTTACAGTGCATTTTATAACAGTTTTATTCGCGTCGTGCCTAAAACCCCTTATGTGTTATGAAATGCACTTGTCGTAACCCACTGCTTCACAGGGCTTATTGCTTTTATAAAACGGTTATTCCATATGCGTAGCAAGGTTTCATGAGATTAAGTATAAATTAAGTGATATTTAGGCTATGTAATGCGGTCAGCAGTCATAAAACGGGGTATTTTATAACGCCTTCGAACTCGGCTCAACCAATCTGAATCAAGAACCAGAATTGAATATAAATAAATACCAAGCAAAGCACCTTTGGACACATTTTTTACAGCCACAGGACAGACACCTTCTGTGTAAATGCACATGACAAAACATATAATGTACAGCGGACACGTGTACTGTACCTCACCGTTCCAGACTTTCAACATTACTATAGGTCTGTGAGGACTGAGGAGAGTCGCACATCATCAGTTTCAGGACAACATATAACATGGTAAGTCACGTTCTGGATTGATTTACTCAGAAGTTCTGTTGGTGAAACTTTAATGATAGAAATAATCGAATCAAATAGAAAACATCAATATTATATTAACTAATCCAACTAATCCAGTCAATGGAAAAGCTCATGTGATGATAAGTGTACAGATGTGTGTGTTGTGTGTCTGTAGAAGTTTACTGTGTGTCTGAGAGGTCTTCTGCTGATTTTTCTGCTTCCTCGTTCGATACAAAGTTTTGATGAGTTAGGGATACAACGTTTGGAAGAGCAAGTGGACATTCATACTCTCGCCCGCATTATAAACTTCTTTGAG
The DNA here is from genome assembly GCA_006030095.1 of Triplophysa siluroides. Classification (NCBI taxonomy): domain Eukaryota; kingdom Metazoa; phylum Chordata; class Actinopteri; order Cypriniformes; family Nemacheilidae; genus Triplophysa; species Triplophysa siluroides. The sequence goes on along the minus strand of VCII01000242.1, from coordinate 604,076 downwards.
CAGAAGTAAGTACAACTTAGCGATGACAACAAACTGTGAGTCTATAGTGTAAAAGAATAAGGTAACAGAAGCATGATTGAACCATCATGATTTATCTATCACCTTAAAGGAAACAGGTTAGGAAACAAAACTTAAAATTCTGCCATCATTTAAAGAAGTCTTCATATTGTTCCAAGCCTGATTTTCCTGCTTCTGTGAAACACAAAAGGATCGAAGCAATGTAAAGAATGTTTCTGCGTAAAAAGAAAGTGCATAGACCAGTGCTTGATAAGGATAATTGTTTTTCTATAGAAATTATGCTTTTTACTATAAATACATTACTACTTTATGTTACTACTCTGTCCTTGGACCACTGCTGGCTTCCCTTGGATCGGTCATTCAGAAACATGGCTTTTCCCATCACTGCTACCTTTCATTTCAATCAGACGATTAAAGACACCTGACACAATAATACAAACTATGTTATTTTCTTTACTCTTTTCCATTCCTTCAAAAAAAGTAGCTTTGGGTTAAAACATCTGCTAAATGTACTAAAAACACAGTTTTTTCATTAAAAAAAGAAAAATTATAGACAATATATAATCTTTTCCCATCACACTACCTTTCATTTCAACAGACGATTAAGAGAACCTGACACAAATACACAACTATGCTTTTCTTTACTCTTTTCCATTCCTTCAAAAAAGTAGTTAAAAAACATCTGCTAAAAAAAAACAAACACATTAAAAAAAAAAAAAAGACAATATAATCTTATATAGTTTTCAAATGGTTTGAAGATATGCAAAATGTAAAAACGAAATATATAAAAACTTTAAACAGTACTTGTCTGATCCTGTTTTCCAGATATAAGAGAGTGGATGCTGATGGACGCCCCCATCAGTACGCCATAGCCATCAACGTACCAAAGGCTCAATGTCTGGAGGGTTTTGATCCTTCACAGAACAACTTTCTGTCACAGGAAGATGCAAATAATGTGAAGAATGCTATCAATGATGAGTCCGAGCCAATTTACCAGGGTCCACAGCTTATAGCAGCAGGAACTGAAAAGAAAAAGAAGTACACTAAACATTCTGAACGTCTCTTACTGAACCCTCCTTACAGCTCACCCATGACAAACCTGTTCAACAGAAATAATCAAAACTGCAGTATATTCTACACCTTAAACTCTCCGTGTTTTGGCACGTGTCTCAATGAGAAAGGACCATTCAACATTGTCAAAGCTCTTGATTGGAGCAAACGCAGTGGAATTAAAGCGTTTGTTTCAGGACTTTCTATTTTCGTGACACAAAAAAAGATCTTCAGAGCAAATTTAAGTCATCGCATATCGTGTGCCTCTCTATCGCTGTGTGAGCAACACTGTGTGCTACGCTTGTAATGGACAACAAAACACCCCCATTGATGAGAACTGTCTCCCACCAAAAACAACCAGAAGGTCTGAGTTGTAGTTAACTTGCCATTAAAAATAAAAAGTGGTGATTGGATGACATATAAGATTGTCAATGATTGTGGTAATGACAACAAATCACTGAACATTATCTGCACTGTAACTACACTCTCTTTGTATGATTTAATGGCAGTGTAGAATTTTATGTGATGATAAATGTTCATCTTAATCTTTTATCTTTTTGTATTACTGAACAAACATTACATTAAAAATCCGGTTTGTTTAGCACTAGACTACTTAGGAAAACATAAGCATATGCTGATCAACGCTCAGGGGAACCACCTGTTTAAAGGGGGTCCCCTTTAACACACCCAACACCACGGGAGTGTTTGAACAAAAATACCAACTAGCCCCGTGGTTTTGGCCCTTTTGGACCCAGGGGTCTTTAAGGAAATATCAGATTTTGATGATATTCAAAGGCAGCAAAGTTATCATATCAGCCAAAACAAAGAAAGATATTAATAAAATTAGTTTTTTATTAACCACAGTGAACTCGTTTTTCTAATGAAGCACCTGTTATGGAAATTCTCATTTATGGCTACATTACGGTTTTGTTCACAGTTTAAGTAATAGTACAACACAAGTGGGATTTTGGTAACAGAACACCGTTGTGTTCTGTTACCAAAGAAGATATTTTGAAAAAATGTGGATCCCCATTGACTTTTTTCAAATATCTTCTTTTGTGTTCTGCACTTTGAATCTCAACACTCATTAAATCACAGCGGTAATAAAGCAATAAGCCCAGCGCGAAGCAGTGGGTTACAGTGCATTTTATAACAGCTAAGGGCGTTCCGCGTCGTGCCTAAAACCCACTTATGTGTTATAAAATGCACTTGTAACCCATTACTTTGCAGGGTTTATTGCTTATGGTTATTCCATATGCGTGGAATAACCATAAGCAAAAGTGATTTAAAAATACACTGATTCAATGATTGTGGCAATTGAAAATGAATTACTCACACATTTTCTCTCTCTGAAAATCACTCTGAACTCTCAGTCTTTGTATGATTTAATGGCAGTGTAGAATTTTTTGTGAATGAATGTTCATTGTTATCTTTAGCGAGTTTTTGTATTAACATTACATTAAGAATCCGGTTTGTTTATCACTAAATCGCACTCAGACTACTTAGGAAAACATAAGGAATGCTGATCCAATGCTCAGAGGAATCACCTATAACACTACACGACTGTTCGAACAAAACACAACCAACAGAACATTTATAACAAATATTTTTAAGATTTAATTTTATGTAAGATTAAAAAGGTAATAAATATAATATGAATAAGAACAAAACCAGAAGTACTTTTTGGCTTTTTGGCAGTTGTTATCGCAGGAATAAGCCCCGACAGACAGTGTGATCAGGACCCGACACGAGGCAGATAACAGCCAGGTGCTTGTACATTATCCTGCTTATTACACGGCTACTTGCCAAACGTGAAAAAAACTGGACATGAAATGTGAATTTGAATCTGCTTTACTTGCGGTTTTAAGGTAAGAAACGACGTTCAAATGTCATTAACATTCCATATGGTTTAATCATTTGTAAATATAATGTCATACATGTTATTAAAAGACATATATACATTGAATTTAGTGTAATATTAAACTGCACCTGTCAAAATGATTTGCAGAGTCCAGGTTGCTGGGTGTTATTTGTTTCGAGCGGTCATTATCTGAGAATAACAACCCTTGGAATGTCGCAACTGGCCAATCAGAATCAAGTTTTCCAAAGCGCCGTGTAATAAGCGGTCTATAAGGTAATATCAGATTGTGTCTGTTATTCAATGGCAGCCAAGTTGCCTTGTATCAGGCAAAAAACAAAGAAGATATTGAATAAAATTCATTTTTATTAACCACTGGGACTTTTTTCCAAGCAGACACAGATTCAACATGTGCTATTATAACGAAGCATCAATTGAACAAAAAATATACTGTGCATGACCCTGAAATGGAGACCAATATCTCCAACATGGGAACAGAAAAAGCAGTGTAAGATAAACAAAATAACTCTACTTCTACTGTATCGGCGCTTTATTTCTGTTGTGGAAATTCATATTTATTGCAACATTATTATTTTGTGCACTTGTGGTAGGTTGATTTGATATCAAAGTGTTTGGAAAACATATAAATTGTATGAACAATATAATGAAGCAATGTTTGGTTACTGCTAGCATGACCTAGCCTATCTATTACAGTAACTAGTCCATTCAATATCACTTTGATGTGTACAGTTTGACCCTTTATGTGACCCGGAAAGCGATTAAGGACAGTCCAACTTGGATAGATTATATTAAAATATGTTTATTTTGGGAGCACAAACTCACCTTGAGCCGCCGCTGGTGAACGGAGGGGTCGCATTCGTCTCGTGCGAACTGCGTTGCTCAGGGGGCATTGAGTGCTGTCGGTACACGATCAAGGATGCCTGCACGATCCGTCTGCGCATGCGCATACTGATATAGTAGAAACGCGCATGCGCAAATTATAATTCTGTTTTGCGACGATTTACGACCTGTTCCACGCTTGCGCACCTTTGTGCCGCGAGACTTTCATTCACTCACAGCGAAAGAAAATGGAGTCGGCGAAAGAAAAGAGAAGTTTGAGCAGCCGTTAGTCAATATTTGGTTGACTTAAATGCATATTATGTTCCTTATTGTCTTCTGTAAACACCATTGAAGGGATTATTTTCCTCATTTAGATTATATAGAGAGATATATTAGCCTATATAGACCCATACTAATACAAAATTACTCAATTTTAAGTCAACTAGCAGTTTAATAAAAAAACGACACAAACCGTGACCTGACAGATACGGCAGGTTAAGTAAGCCTAATGCCACACGGCAATGATCGCAAAGGGAGATGGAGAAAACTAAAGGTTTGCATTGACAGAAAGACTGTGACTTTATTCCACATGTAACAAAAATCGTGTATATTCATGTGACAACTCCTTTATTATTTTGGATTGGCAACCACGTAAACACATCGTAATGCATAGCGTAAGCTACATTTAAAAACATCAAAATAGACCCGCCAGTGAACTGTTTAATGAAAAACACAATGCCAGTGAGAAGCAGGGAATAACAATTAAACCACACACAATTTCTCTGTAATTTAGGGTATCAAATGACTCACTTTGCGCGATTTTTTACACAAAAGTATTACAAAAGCATCTAAGCAGAAACACATTTTCAAGACGTGACGTATAGCTGTGGGCGGTGTCAAGCTCATGAAACGAAACGAAACGAAACTCAAGTCAAACGCTGCTTACGTAGCACAAAAATACGCATGAAATGCGGATATTTCTATACCTCGAGGGATTAGGGACATGTGAGTAAGGTGCTTGACAGTATAAACATCTTTTAATTGTTTTAAAGCCCATATGCTTAACTGTGTTACGTTTTGTTTTCAGACTCTTGTAAAAAAAAAAAGTGTCGGCTGCACATCGTTTTTGCACATTTTATTCACACACATTATGGTCCCAATGAAGGAAAATGTTTAGATCCTACTAGCTAACTGTTACGTAGAGTTTTTGTAAAATGCCACCATGTACAGTTGGTTAAATATTTACCTTTATGCGAACAAGCTAATCTTATGTTACCCTTTGGTCGGGCGGGCTGAGTTGTGTTGTGTTGTGTTGTATTGTAATGCACTAAACCAAAATTTGAAGTACTGAGCGTTTTGTTAACGTATCTTTGTTTATCAGAGGAGCACCATGAATACAAAGGGGTCCGTTGGGACCCCCAATATACAAGACTCCCATTCAGAAAAGATGCATCCCATACAAGAGACTAAAGCAACAACACATCATACACAAACTGATCCTGTGACATCAGAGAACACAACTGATCACAATGAACATAATGATCACTCCAAGAAGTGAGTAGTTTGCCTATTTGCAAATGCATACTATTTGGTTCCTTTTTGTGACATGAACACCGGATTTAAACTTCAAGGATTTTTTGTTTTCTAAAGTTTAGTTCAGTCAATGCGAACAGACGCTCCTGGATCCAGCTGTGTATCCATGAAGAGCAATTGGTCTGCGGATGCTCCACCAAACCTCCAGGATAAAGATATAAACACCACGCACAGGTGACACAATTTTCTGGCCCTCTTTTCTGGCAAAATAATGCACATCCTTTTACTTTTAACATAAGCTAAGACTTTCTAGCATGCTTGTTTTAAAGGCTGGGCCACCTTTAGGTTACCCTGAAAAAAAAACATAAAATTAGTATTTAGTTTTGTTAGCATTCAGGGTCATTCCGTGTCAAATCAACCAAGTGTTGAATATTGATTGATTTTTTTTCTATTTTACAGAGGCAATCTGGAGTGATGTTATAAAAAATATGAAATGCCACAGTTGAATAGTTATTAAGTAATCAATTAATTTGTAGAGGGAGGTAAAAATGACAATTTTCACCTGAAATTTGGAGCCATATTAGAGGGGGGGGAAATGACATGAGAAATATGCCAGCATCATTATTTTATTTTTACACAAAGATCAGTATATCTGTTAGTAAATCTGTTAATTTTAAGAATCCTTGATGCATTTTATGCCAACGATGACAGCTCAAAAATGAAGAAAGGGCATTTGTCAGTTTTTACCCCCTCTAATATGGCTCCAAATTTAGAGTGTAAATTGTCATTTTTATCTCCTTCTACAAATTAATTGATTACTTAATAACTATTCATCTGTGGCATTTCATATTTTGGCTTTCAACCCTTCTGATGTTGGTCTTGCTTCTGTAAAAAGGGAAAAAAATCTAAAATTTGAGCTGGGGACCTATGGTTGAGTTGACACGGAATGACCCATACTATTTGGGTCCTTTTTGTGACATGAACACCGGATTTAAACTTCAAGGATTTTTTGTTTCCTAAAGTTTAGTTCAGTCAATGCGAACAGACGCTCCTGGATCCAGCTGTGTATCCATGAAGAGCAATTGGTCTGCGGATGCTCCACCAAACCTCCAGGATAAAGATATAAACACCACACACAGGTGACACAATTTTCTGGCTCTCTTTTCTGGCAAAATAATGCACATCCTTTTACTTTTTTGGTGTATCATAAGCTAAGACGTTCTAGCATGTTTGTTTTAAAGGCTGGGCCACCTTTAGGTTACCCTGAAAAAACCCCCATTAAATTAGTATTTAGTTTTGTTACCATACAGTGTTTTCTCAAATTGCTTTCTATAGAAATACAGCATCACACAAAGCCAAGTTTCTGATTATTGATACCATTGTAAAAATACCCGAGGTGCTGATCATGTGATCTCAACATGTTGGCATCAGATGAGGGTGGAACACCTTTATGCAACAATAAGACATCATTTTCTATGCTTCATGTATTTCTTTAGGTTTAAAACATTAAGTGGTGAAACGATTTGTACATTTGAATGCCCTTTTATATGTATATGTTCAGGCTGTGTTCATTTAGAAGAGGTTCTGCCATTTGTACACATACTGTATATTATACCCCGGGCAAAAGCAACAGTGTTGTGAGCTTGTTGCAACAGATTTTTCAATGTAGCCTAAATTAGTACAGTTGTGTTAACTCTGTTTTACTGTTTTCCCAGCTGTTTGTCCATGAAGAGCAACCAGTCTATGGATCCCCCGTTGAAATTAGAGCGAGAACATCCATCAGAACCAGTGTAAGAGCCATTGAACATGTTTCAGATAAGATGAGTTTTTGATCCCTGCTGCACCTTATTTGGAGTAATTTCTAATTTCAGTATACTTTTTATATTTATTTAAAGTTAAGTTAAGAAAATTTTTAATTCTGTTGATGTTTAACATTTGACCACTAGGTGTAGCTGTCACTCTAGATGTCTGTATTTGCTGATGGGGAAGCTCATGAGAACATAAAACTTAAAAAAAACATTAAAACTTTTCAGTGAGATCCATTCAGAGCAGCTAAATCACACTGAACTGATCATTAATCGAACGTTATCATTCATTTTTTAAAGGTTAGACCAACTAGAGGCTGGAGATGAGGACACCGAGCTGTGTCCCATTTCGAAGTCTGTGTCCTCCGGATGTCGCATGCGAAGGCGTATGCGACTGACAAACGCGACCTCCGGAGGACGCAGCCTTCGAAATGAGACGCAGCATGAATATTTTCTTCATTCCAATTTCATATTAAAAACTTATCAGTTTACGGTTAATGTTCGGATAACGAGCGTCAGTTCTCGGTTAGGGAAATGAACCCAAATGAGCATCCCTAATTATAACTGCCTCCAGGCAAAAGCAACACTGTTGTGAGCTTGTTGCAACAGATTTGACATATAGCCTAAACCAGTACAGTTGTGTTAACTCTGTTTTACTGTGTTTTTACCTCTCTGATCTCAGACCAGTCCTGCGGGGGGGAAATGGTTCACTCTCACCAGTTCCTAGCTGTTTGTCCATGAAGAGTAACAAGTCTATGGAGCCTCCTTTGTTATTTGCGAGAGAAAATCCACCAGAAACAGTGTAAGAGCCATTGAACATGTTTCAGATGAGATTAGTTTTTGATCCCTGCTGCACCTTATTAGGAGCGATTTATAATATGAATGTACAATTTATATTAATTTATTTTATAAGTTAAACATTTTGTTTAATACTGTTGATGTGTAACATTTGACCACTAGGTGTTGCTGTACTCCAGATGTCTGTATTTGCTAATTGGGAAGCTCATGAGAATAAAACACCCAGCAGCTAAATCACACTCGCAGTAACTGCTCATTAATCAAACATTATCATTAATATTTTACAGGTTAGACCAACCAGAAGCAGGAGATGAGGAAACCGACATTCTGCAAGGGCAAATGTGGAATGAGGTCTTCAAATCAAATCTGAGGAAGAAGTTTGAGTGTTTATATGAGGGAACATCACAGCGGAGAAACCCAACACTGCTGAATGAGATCTACACAGAGCTCTACATCACAGAGAGTGAAAGTGGAGAGATCAGTAATGAACATGAGGTGAGACAGATCGAGACACAATCCAGGAGAACAGCAACAGAGGACACACCGATCAAATGCAACGACATCTTTAAAGCTTTACCTGCACAAGACAAACCCATCAGACGTGTGCTGACAAAGGGAGTCGCTGGCATTGGAAAAACTGTCTCTGTGCAGAAGTTCATTCTGGACTGGGCTGAAGGGAAAGAGAATCAGGACGTCCACCTCATATTTCCACTTCCTTTCAGAGAGATCAATCTGATGAAGAACCAAACACTCAGTCTTCTAGATCTTCTGCATCTGTTCTTCCCAGAGACAAAAGAAATGGAAATCTCCAGCGGTGAATATAAAGTGTGTTCATCTTTGATGGTTTGGACGAGTGTCGTGTGTCTCTGGACTTTCACGCAGTGTGAGGTTGTGTGATGTCAGTGAATCCGCCTCAGTGGACGTGATCCTGACAAACCTCATGACGGGGAATCTGCTTCCCTCTGCTCTCATCTGGATCACCTCCAGACCAGCAGCAGCTGATCTCATCCCCTCTGAGTGTGTCGATCGAGTCACAGAGGTACGAGGCTTCACTGACAAACAGAAGGAGGAATACTTCAGCAAGAGAATCAGTGATGAGAGTCTGAACCACAGAATCATCTCACACCTGAAGTCATCCAGGAGCCTCTACATCATGTGTCACATCCCAGTGTTCTGCTGGATTTCAGCCACTGTTCTAGAGAGAATGTTGAGTGAAGCAGAGAGTGAAGGAGAGATCCCCAAGACTCTCACTCAAATGTACACACACTTCCTGATCATTCAGACCAACATCACACATCAGAAGGACTATGAGAAGAAAGTGAAGAACGATGAAGAGATGATCTTCAAACTGGGCAAACTGGCTTTTGAGCAGCTTGGAAAGGGAACCTGATCTTCTATGATGAGGACCTGAGAGAGTGTGGCATTGATGTAGCAGAAGCATCAGTGTACTCAGGGTTGTGCACTCAGATCTTCAGAGAGGAGTTTGGCTTGTATCAGGGGAAAGTTTACTGCTTTGTTCATCTCACCATACAAGAACATCTCGCAGCTCTTTATGTGCACACATCTTTCCGTCGTGGAGCTACTGGCATTCTTAATCACTGGAAAACATCCAACATTGCAACCTGCTTTAAATGTTCCACCATTTCTGAGTTACACAAGACCGCTGTGGACAAGATGTTGCAAAGCAAGAATGGGCATTTCGATATTTTCCTCCGCTTCCTCTTGGGTCTCTCACTTGATTCAAACCAGGCTCTTCTGCATCACATACTACCACAGACATCACCTCTTCCTACCGATAATGTGACTGAAACCACAGGCTATATAAAGATTCGGATCAGGATGAATCTCCCCTCAGAAAAATATATCAGCCTGTTTCACTGCCTTAATGAACTCAACGACTTTTCTTTAGTAGAGGAAATACAAAGTTTCCAAAAAAGCAGAAAAACTGCGAAAACCAAGCTGTCTGCCTCGCAGTGGCCGGCTTGTGTTTGTCCTTCTGTCGTCTGAACACAAACTGGATGTGTTTGACCTCAGGAAATACAGTCAGAACGATGCAGATGAATGTCTGGAGAAGATGTTACCTGTTGTCATGGAAGCCAAAACAGCTGAGTAAGTAGATATTTGCTCATAAACAGATTTTTAGAATACAATGAGTCGACCCAAATGTGATACAATTGAGACCACTTCTCGAAATAAAATATGACAACAGTGTAATAGTTTGTTTTCTGTTGCAGCCTTTTATTTGTCAACTATCAGTTTTCTGTACTGACTAAGTTTTAGGTGAAAGTGTTCCCCGGTATTCACTTTGTTGTCTTTCTTCAGACTCAGACACTGCAATCTCCGCTCCAGAGGTTTTCAGGCACTGAGGTCAGCGCTCGGCTCAAAGTCCTCCTCTCTCAAACAGCTGAAACTCAGTGGAAATTCACTCTGTGGTCCTGGAATTAAGATTCTGTCTGAAGGGTTGCAGAAGTTGCACTGTAAACTTGAGACACTAGAGTAAGAGTGATTGTTTCAATAATGTTTCATATATAGATATTTGGTTTTTAACGTTCATTATAGGGCTGGGCGATATATCGTATGATTCTTATGCTCTCAGTTTCTCAATGACTTACGGTTAAATTCCGCCACATGCGAAAGCCAGTGGGCGCTCTTGCGCAGAAACTCCGAATATGGGAAACGGAAGAAGAACGATTAGTTCCAGGAAATGCCTGTGGTCATATTCTACCGCTTTTCTTCAAACCTTTTCAGGTATTTTCATGATAATAAAGTTGATTTATAGAAATGATGATAGACGAGTGTTGCTTTTTCATATACACGTTATAAACGACTCGATCTCGTAGTGATTTTAGATCGAGCAGAACTTCTCTACTGATCAAACAGCCGTAGTTCACGGAAGAGCTGTGCATAAACATCGAATCGATTTAGACATGTATATATCGCCCAGCCCTAGTTCATTAGATGTACTTGTGTGACGTACCGTTTTTAATACAGTTCCATCTTTTTCTAACACAGATTGTCCGAGTGTGGTATAACTGCTGGAGATTGTTCATCTTTATCAGCGGCTCTTGACTTAAACCCTTCCCATCTGATGGAGCTGGACATGACCTTCAATCATACTGGAGATGCAGGAGTGAAAACACTATTACAAATACTGAAGAACCCAAACTGTGCACTACAGAAATTAATGTTTGTACCCATCTCTCAAAGTAGCTTCAGTGTTCTGTTTTAAAACATGTAAATATTAAAAGACGGGTTGCGTGTTTTTTTCACAGACTGGAGAGCTGTGGTCTTACGGGAGAGAGCTGTAAATCTTTGGCTGAAGCTCTGAGCAGAAACTCCTCTCTCGTGGATCTGGACTTGAGTAAGAATCGCTTGATGGATTCAGGCTTGAGGTTTCTCTGTGAAGGACTGAAGAGTCCTTCCTGTAAACTGAAAACTCTAAGGTACTTATTCAATACAGTTCTCTATTATTACAATATTTTAAAGACTGTAAATGTTTTGCCGCTGGTCACGATCTAAACAGGCGTTCCCACATCGGGTGACCTGCTCCATTAAAATACATTCAATAATGACTGTTGCTTTCTTTAGGGGTTGAAGTCTGTTACGGAGTAAATAAATGATATGCAGTTTAAAGTGGTTAAAAGCAGGGTTAGGTTTTAACATGCGCCTTATTTGGCTCTCTGTCTCCCCCTGTCTGCAGTTTAGAGGACTGTGGTGTCACAGAACACGGCTGTAGAGGTCTGTGTTCAGCTCTGAGTCAAACTCTTCATCTGACTGAACTCCGTCTGAACAGAAACAAGACAAAACTCAGGAGTGAAGATGATCTCTGATTTATTGAAGGAGACACAGTGTAAACTAGAGAAACTGAGGTGAGTATACAAGAAAAACTGAAATATATTTGTTGTGTTTTATTGAGAGATGATAAACCCTTTTTAACCCGTATTGCCTTTAGGGTTACGCTCCATGGTAAGGGCTTTTGGGTCCAAAAATAGTACATACATACAATAAATAACCTAAATACTATTTTTAAGTGATACTTTTTCCTCTTTTAATAGAAATAACCTTACAACCTGGCAGCCATGATCGTTTCCATGTAATAAAAGTAATTTATGCTAGTTGTAATGCATGTTATCTTTTATGCACACTTTCTCTTTACATTACATTTAGGTTATTTATGACTCATTAATTTCATTTCAAGGTAATTCAAATGTTGGTTTTCCCAATATGTGCAAAAAAATTAAATTAAATAGCTCTACACCTGCTTTCTCTGCAGGTTGTCATACTGTGATATCACAGAAGGGGGCGGTGCCGATGTGGCTTCTGCTCTCAGATTAAAACCCCACCCACCTCAGAGAGCTGGACCTTTCCGGGAACAAACTGGGTTCAGCGAAGAAGCTGCTTATTGCCCTACAAGAGCATTCAGATTATAAACTGGAAAAACTGAAGATAGATAGATGAATAAAGAGCCAACATGGAGCTGCGTTTAACTACAAAGAAATTTAAAATAATAACACCATGGTCTGTTTGAATACTCATTCAGATTGGCTGGAAGGTGTGCATTAAAACCGTTTAAAACGGGTTGTTCCAGTCAGTTTGATCAACATTTTAAAATGAACTGACAAAAATAGCTGTGATTTTAACCTGTCGGCTTTTTTATCGGATTTTAATAACAGCGTAAACGACAATAACAGCTTTAACTTGGCAAATTACCATGGTATAAATGGGATAATCCACGGCTAGCCGTGCATTTAAGGATTTGAATTCACTTTGCGGAGGCATCCGCCTCGCGTCGAGTGGTTCTTTGCCTCCACGTTGTGCATTAAAAACCTTTAATGCCTGGCTAGCCGTGGATTATCCCTTACTTGTAGTCAAACATTTGAGAAATGAAAGAGTTTAGCATTAAAGTTTTATCCTACAAGTTAGATAATAATTCTGCGAAACAGATTTCATGTGTTTATGTCCCCACATAACCTTGGCAAATGGTTTTGGTTTGCTGTCCGTTACAGCCTCAAAATGAGACCCATTCTCACATTTGGATGAATATACGGTATGGTATGGATATTTGTCTTCAAGAGAGTCTTTCAAAGTCTTTCACAACTTGTCATGAAGCGCTTCATTACAAAAGAGACAACTGTTAAACATTTATATTTAGTCATTTAGCAGACGCTTTTATCCAAAGCGACTTACAGAGAGTTCAGGGAGCAATAATACAATAGGTGCTAATACCAAGATACTACTTTCCACAAAAGCCAGAACAATACCAGTTGAGAGAAAGAGAGTTTTTTTTCACCATTTGTCTGTCAAGTATTCACAGAAGAGATCACCAGGGCCTGGCCAAGGAGTTGTGCCGCATGCTCAGTGAGAAAGGGTCTGACCTTTCTAATGTTGAATAAGGCATTTCGCCATGACCGAATTTTGTTTTTGCAATGTGATCATTGAAGGGCGCTGTTCATCAAATATGACTCCGAGGTTTCTGGGTGTTTTGGAACGAGTAGTTCTGTTTTGGCAGGGTTCGGTGGGAGGTGACAGAGATTACCAAACAGAGATTATCAGTAAGAATCAGAAAGTTAAGCAAGTTTAACTGTAACAGAAAGTCTTGAAATAGGAAAATGTCTTGTTATCATTCGAATTGCTAACAGGCCTTTTTGTGTCTTCACACCAGTACTCATTTTATTACAGGTGAAAACTTTGTTTTCATGAAATTCGTTCATCTTGCTGTACATGAGCTGAAAATGACTCCTTTTATAACAGCACTTTTTAGCAAAATATTGGAAATCTTAAAATATTGTCAAAATATATACATCACCTTGTTTAATGGGACAGTTCTGCGTTATACAGAAACGTGTTTATGGATGGTCTCTTAAATGAGGTCTAATTTTTACTTTAAATATGCAATGCAGCAAGCATCAATTCTTGTTGAAAAAAACTTTTATTTTGCACTTTACTAAAAGACTTTATAAATAAAATAAAGAATGACAAAATGTTACATGCTATTGTAAGTCGCTTTGGATAAACGTGTCTGCCAAATTAATAAATGTAAACGAATGAGTACAAAAAAAATTTAATGAGTGAGTAAAAGCATAAAAATATATAGACTGGCATATACCATCATTTTTTATTTATAAATGACAATGATATTGATCAAGTTTCTTAAATGAATTGTGGTTGTAGAAGAAATGTGTTAAAAATTAATCCAATTGTTGAGGTCATTTGTTTTTTATAACATTTTTAAAACCGCAATGTCATAGAAGAACCATTTTTGCTTCCTCAATGAACCTGTTAGTACATATTCCTGTAGTTTATTTGGTAGAGCATTATATTATGCAAATGTTGTGAGTTTAATTGCCCTAAAAAACTGTGTTAAATATATAGAATCAGTTTGTAAATGTTTGGATTGAATGCACAGCAAAGCGCTTTGGAAACAAGTGTCTGCCAAATGTAAAATATATAATATAATAATTTTAAAAGAACAGTTTTAATGTTGTTTACACATTTTGCTGAGGGATAAAAGTCCAGAGCGCTGCCTTATACATGGCATTGATTTGTGCCGGGATGCTGGTCGTTCTGCCATCAAAACACAAAAATACACAATTTCACAGATTTTCACAGCACAGAGAACTAAAGAAAACATGGATTCATTCAATGAGATGCACCTAGAAAGTATGTTTTCATGTTGCTACAGCATATCATTAGAAATATGACAGAGAAATTTCTTCCCAGTATAGGAGGTCAAATTTCAGTCATTCGTGTTCTTGGTCAGTCATCTTCTATTCTTGCTCTAAAACTGTGTTTTCAGCTACCAGAAAGTTGAAAATGGAACCGAATGCTGTTGCCATCGATGTAGCAACGGTTCAGTGTGAAGCTGGATTCCAACTTTCTTCCTAATGAGAATACAGATGTGAGAATGAGTTTTATGCTCGTGAAGGACAAAAAATGAATCTCCCATTGATGAGCGTTGTCTCACAAACTGATGGGTCTCTCGCATGCTTCATAATCAGAGATGGTCATCTATAAAGATAAACATTTTTTTATTTTAAAAGAAACAGGAAGTGTTGTAAATCGTTGGAAGCTCTTTAAAGCAATAGATGTTTCCTGTTTTTTCTTGCAAAACTGTTATATTGTTGTGCAAGCAACTTAATAATTGTGCAAGGAAAAATACAATTTCCACATAGTTCACTAACAATTGTTGAACTTTTTTTTGCCCTTTAGCCATTATCTTTAAACACATCTGTAGTTCAAGCCATACGGCCTATAAATCAGTCTTTTAATTGCTGTTTATATTAAACAAAATAAATATAAAACTAAATGTACTTGGTCCAAAGATCTCCTTTGGCTTCATGCAGGGAGCAAGTATGCCATATAAGCGCATACTGTATAGGCTATACATGATAATGTATAATATAAATCTGTAAATGTACATTTTCCAATCTGGGACAATGGCAGTAACTGTCAAAATCCCCATTATATACTGTGGAGTCAAACAATCTGAGACCACATGAAAAATCTGCAGACACACATTGAGACTATTATTACTGCATCTAAGTGATCTATTTCAATAACACTAAATGCATGATGTCACGGTCCACTATAAACCATAATGTCATTATTAAAAACATCAACTTGTTCCAGTTGAACATTACTCAAAATGTCGTCTTATGTTTCCTGTACTTTTTTCTCTTATAATTCTCAAATCCATTTTGCCTGATTATTTTAGTAATTTATGTTTAGACAGAGGTAAAAGAGAATTATTTTAGTATTATTGAAACTGTCTTGTTGTAAATAGTCCTCTTTCATATGATAAGTGTTAGCTTTGGAAAACATGGACCCTGTTCAATATTATGAAGGTGCATGTCAATAAATCGTTCATAACATTACATCTTAGTTTATTTTCATATTATGTCTACATGCAAGTTAAAAATATTTTTGAATATATTTGAACTAGAGACCGCTGCCAAAGATATTAATATTAACAAGATGCGTCACGGCCATCGAAATGAATGGGGAGGACGCTCAACATGGCGGCCCTAAGGGGCGATTCACATTTCGCGTTATTTTAAATCAAAAGCTTTTGATTTATTACCTACCGCTTTCTCTGCAGGCTGTCACACTGTGATGTCACAGAAGGGGGCGGTGCTGCTGCGGCTGTAGCGCTTCAGATTAAACCCCACCCATCTCAGAGAATGTCTCGGTTACGTATGTAACCTCGGTTCCCTGATGGAGGGAACGAGACGTTGTGTTGAGAGACAGACTGGGGTTTGATCTTGAGAACCTATCATCTCCGAGAGGAATTTCTAAACGCCAATAGGATTGGCGAATGGCACGCTCACGGCAGTCTCCGCCCCGTACATACGGGTATAAAAGGAAGATGGCGGCGGTCATTCACTCACCTTTGTACTGAGGAACCTGAGAGAGTCTCCCGGTCCCTGCAGCGGATCAGCGCAGTGATGTGGCATGAAGACACAACGACGTTGTGTTGAGAGACAGACTGGGGAAGTATCTCTACACGCCACGGCACTATGCCGCATTACGACCTCCAGCGGAGCGACAGTGACTGGCCTAGCGAGTCAACTGAGCACTAACGCGAGATGTAATCTTCCAGTGGATTCAGTATCAGACATACTAAGAAGCTTCTACTGACGGTCATCACGGAAGGTGGCGTTACCCCTGTAACGAGGTCCCTTCTGGGCCGCACTGGGAAAAAACACTACTCTCCTCTTGAAGAGTGTGTTGCGGAGCCCACATCCTACCACGTGGGGAGGTACATGTGGAGGTATAAGGCATGGTCTTCCCATAGGGAGAGCACATGCGGGAATGTGTCAACCCGACTCGGGGGATAGTATACTCGGTGGAGAGCCACCGGAGGGGAGGTCACAGATTCGCCTATGGGGGAATACGTGAGGAATCTACATACGGGATCACCTTACAGGGGAGTCACTACGTATGGGGCATAATTCCAAGTATAGGGGTCCACCTGAATAGGGGTGACTCTGCCTGTACTGGACCTGGTTCTAACAGATCACTCCGCCCGATCTATTACCAAATGCCATGCTTAGTGATGGATGGAATGCCTATACTTCGTCCAAAGGGGGGAATAGTAGGGAGGCTGATAGCGCACGTTACTCACCTGAAGAGGGGAGAAGGCGCTTTCGCAGGTGTACGTCCAGGCCAGATGCCGGCCCTTATCCCTGAAGGACACGGGCTGACACCTGTTCCACTCGGAGGTTGTAGAACCTCACAAAGGTACTGGGCGTAGCCCAACCCGCAGCACTACATATGTCTGCCAGGGTGGCGCCCTGGGCCAACGCCCACGAGGAGGCCACGCTCCGTGTGGAGTGGGCTCTCACTGCAGGTGGGCATGGTTGACCTGTGGATTGGTACGCCAAGGAGATGGCATCAACAATCCAGTGCGCCAGCCTCTGTTTGGAGACAGCTCTCCCCTGATGCTGTCTCCCAAAACAGACAAAGAGCTGCTCAGAACTCCTAAAGTTCCGTGTGCGGTCTATGTAGAGGCGCAATGCGCGTACAGGACACAACACGTCAGAGGTTGGGTCTTCCTCCCCGGAGGGGAGCGCCTGCAAGGTCACCACCTGATCCCGGAAGGGAGTGGTGGGGACCTTGGGCACGTAACCTGGCCTGGGTCTCAGGATTACGTGAGAGTTACCAGGTCCAAATTCTAGGCATCCCGAGGACACGGAAAAGCCTTGGAGGTCCCCGACCCTCTTGATAGACGCGAGCGCCGTCAGGAGCGCCGTTTTTATCGTTAGATGAGGAAGAGCGGCGTCTCCGAGGGGCTCAAACGGGGCCATAGCCAGGCCCTGTAGGACCACATTAAGGTCCCAAGAGGGTATAGAGCGCGGTCAAGGTGGATTCACCCTCCTCGCACCCTTGAGGAACCTAATGACCAGGTCGTGTCGACCAAGAGACTTACCCTCCACAAGATCGTGATGAGCTGCAATAGCGGCTACATACATTTTCAAGGTGGATGGGGAGAGGTTTCTCTCTAGTCTCTGCTGTAAAGAGGCCCACACTGACCCGATCGGGCAATTCCGTGGGTTCTCTCCGTGGGTTTGATCCACGCATCCAAGAACCTTGCCAGCGGTGTCAGAGGGACGATCTCCTTCACCGTACCTGGGAGGGCCGGTTCGGTGGCTGGCAGAGCGGTCCCTGGGAGGTTGACGGCTCTGCTGACTTACCTGTCTTGTAGCGCTGGTCGACGCAACGTCGCGTGGAGGTTGTTGTCGTCCGCGCCGTCCATCCTCGCCACTGCGCGTCTGAGGGTGCTGTGGAAGAGGGAAACCCAGGGAAAACAACTCTCTCAATGAGGAGGTGGGCGCCGGGCCCTGAAAAGTCTCGTTCCGTCTCGTTCTGTCTCGTTCCGACTCGGCGATGGAATGGCCGACGTCGGGCCCGATGTTTCCCCCGGGTTCGTCCCGTCAGGGCCGCTGGGAGTCCTTCCTTGCAGGGTGCTGACGGGGGGTCGCTCTCCTCCGTGTGGGTCTGCGTCTCGGGCGGGCCGTCCTCTGGGAGGGCCCTGGAACCGGAGGAATCACTGCAGAGGGGCGGGGCTGTTGGGAAGCAGGCGGCGCTCGGGGACGTGACGACCTATGGGTGGTCACGCCGCGGCGAGGCAATATCTGCTGTATTGCCTCCGTCTGCTTCTGCACCGCGGAGAACTGCTGTGCCACGTTCTCCACGGTGTCACCGAACAGCCCTGCTTGCGAGATGGGCGCGTCCGGAAGGCGGGCCTTCTGGACTTCGCTCATCTGCGCAAGGTTTAACCACAGATGCCTCTCTTGGGCCACCATAGTGGACATCGACCGACCCAATGCCCCTGCCGTGGCCTTCGTCGCTCGGAGCGCGAGGTCAGTGGCAGTGCGCAGTTCACTCATGCGAGTGGGGTAGGGCTTCCCTTCATCCAGGTCCTTCAGGACTTTAGCCTGAAAGACCTGGAGGATCGCCATGGCGTGGAGGGCGGAAGCAGCCTGTCCAGCAGCGTTATAAGCTTTCGACACTAGGGTCAAAGAGAGCTTACACGCTCTGGACGGCAGTCTAGGTCGACCCCTCCAGGTGGCAGCCGTCTGCGGGCACAGGTGCACCGCTACAGCACGCTCCACCTGGGGAATGTCAACATAGCCTCGGGCCTCTCCGCCATCCAGGGAAGTCACAGCTGCCGAGCCCACAAGTGTGGAACGCGCCGAAAAGGGTGCATTCCACGACCTCGTGAGCTCCTCATGCACCTCCAGGAAGAACGGTACCGGGGTGGTTCGCGGTTTTTCACCGCGACCCGAACCCAGGAACCATTCGTCCAGCCGCGAGCGCTTTGGGGAGGGCGGTGTAACGCACTGCAACCCGATGCTCACGGCTGCCCGGGCTAGCATGGCCGACATCTCCGGGTCGGTCCCATCACAAGCTCTATCGCTTGTGGGCGGGAGCTCGGAGAGATCGTCCCCCGTCTGATGCCAGTAGGCAGCTGTCCGATGCCGCGACAGAGATCTCGTCCTCATCCCACTTACGAGTCTTTCCGCTATGGGACGGTCTACCGCCGCCCATCGGGGACGCACCAGGTGAGCGAACTGGGGTATGGGCGGTTCGCCGAGCCGGAGCTGGCGAAGCGACATCCATAGCAGTCCCCATATCACCCCCGCTGCTCGTCGAGGTGGTCGACTTCGCCGAAGCTGCAGCCGAACTCGCCTGACAAGCGAGCGGGTTGGCGGCAACAGTTCCGAAGAACGTCGCCAGCCGTGACCGCAACACCTTGATAGACATGTCCTCGCAGACAGAACATGTCGTATCAACGAAACCGGCTTCAGCATGCTTGACGCCCAAACATATGACGCAGGTTTCATGGCCGTCTGACTCGGGAATAGGGATGGGAACCGAGAACCGGTTCTTCTTTAGAACCGGTGCCAAGTGAATCGATTCCTTGGAACCGTTAGCGTACCTGCTTAACGATTCCGCTTATCGGTTCCGCTCGTTGCAAATGTGTCAACGCGCTGCGTTGTTTTGGTTACGCAGCAAACATGTCATCGAGGCAGAAGCGATCTAAAGTGTGGTTATATTTCACTAGAAAAGACGTCAATGCGGTCATTTGCAACAACTGTAAAAGTTTAATTTCGGCAAAGGGGGGAACTACCTCCAATATGCAGAACATTTGGCCACACAGCACGCAATTCATTTGCAGGACTGTCACGTGTTTGATACACTACTACTTAGCGACACAGCAACAACAAGTGAGTCGAGCAGCAGCGGAGCTAACGAGACGTCATCTGCTATTAATGCCGAAGGTAACTTCTCTATTTAGTTAATGTGAGCGCCATTTCATTGTGTAAACTTTTACTATATGAATAATAATAATCTCCATTGTCATTGTCAATCAAATTTAGATGATGATGACCTTGACTGTTTAGTCTGTGTTTTTAGTTTTTATGGCACTTAAATGGCACTTAAATGGCAGTTTTATTAATTTTTTTTGTCTGGACCAATGATGAATGTGAAAAATTCTATAGGTCCCTGGACTTTACTTTGTAGCCTACTTTTAGGTTTGTTCTGAGGTTGCTACACATAATTTGTGTATACTCTGAGTATGTGCTATGTTCTTATCAGATATAAAAGCGAGTTAATACAAACAAACAAATTTGTACTTATTCCCTCACCCAATGAGAATCGATAAGAGAATCGATAAGGAATCGGATCGATAAGCAATATCGATAATGGAATCGGAATCGTTAAATTCTTATCAATTCCCATCCCTACTCGGGAATGAGTCTGCCGCACCCAAGGACACAGCTGCGAGACATGCTCACAGCTGTAGAAATATGCTCTTTTAGGAAAGGCTCTGTGGAAGTTTGCCGGTAAGTCGAGGGGAAGGCCGTCTTCACACACAGGGATCTGCTGCTTCCGCGTCGCGCCGGCAGGAGAAGAAAGACTCTCTTGAAAGATGATAATCTGCAACATTTATTGCAAAGGTTCCGAAGAACAAAAGGTGAGTGAATGACCGCCGCCATCTTCCTTTTATACCCGTATGTACGGGGCGGAGACTGGCGTGGGCGTGCCATTCGCCAATCCTATTGGCGTTTAGAAATTCCTCTCGGAGATGATAGGTTCTCAAGATCAAACCCCAGTCTGTCTCTCAACAACGTCGAGAGACCGACTGAAGGGGAACTGGACCTTTCTGGGAACAAAATTCAGCAAAGAATTAGCTGCTTACTGCCCTACAAGAGAATCCAATTGGAAAAACTTAAGATAGATAAATGAATGCAAAGACAACGTGGAGCTGTATTGAATGACAAGTATAATATAATATAAATATGAGTATGAAATTGATAAAATGGAAGAGTTTAGCATTAAAATATAACATGTTTAATGATATAGGGCTTAAAAAATAAACTCTCATAAAATCCAATTTACTAAAGAGAGGAAACTGCCTCTATAAAAAGTGAATTTAGTCTTTGCAAACTAGTAAACAACTTCCTTGTCTGCATGGTCATGTGGAATATGTGCTATATAAGTACTAATAAACAGCCAATATGCTACTAATAGGCATCTAAGCAACTAATAGTGAGAATTGGTCCCTATACTAAAGTGTTACCATGACATTATCTACAGTCTGAATCAGACAGAAATGTAAATTTGACTGTAACAGAAAACTTTCTTTAAATAGGAAAATGTTTTCTTATCATTTGAATTGCAGCAAACCCTTTGTCAGGAGCTTTTCTTCACAACTACTGTAGCCAACATGGTTTATTGAAATATATTCTCTTGCACGTTTGACTTTCTCAGTTCCTGATGTCTCTCTCTTTATGAATACTTTTGGAAGAAATATTTTTGATATATAATCATGTCATCTTACACCTCACACTATTGTGACTGTTCTACTGCAACTTATGGATGAGGTCTTAGTCAAGTCAAAATTCTACTTTAAATATGCATTGCAGCAAACATCCATACTTGTTGATAATATTCTACAATCAGAGTCAAATATTTCTAAAGCTTCTTTCATAAATTGTAGTTATGTGCAGAGCTCGATTTGAGGGGGGGGGGGGTGAAAATGAATATAAGCATCATCCCCCTCACCATCCCATTTATATTTATTATAACAAACATTTTCAGTTATAAGCAGGATATTGTATATGACATTGCGGTTTTAAAAATGTTATAAAAAACAAATGACCTTAACAATTGGATTCATTTAAAACAGATTTCTTCTACAACCACAATTCATTAAAGAAACTTTATCAATATTTTTGTCATTTATAAACAAAAAATGATGGTATACCACTTTATTGTTATGCTTTTATCACTCACTCACTCATTCATCAGATTGTTTTTGTGCCCATTCATTTACATTTATTCATTTGGCAGACACGTTTATCAAAGCGATTTACAAGTTGGAGAGCATGTGACATTTTGTCATTCTTTATTTTATTCATAAAGTATTTTGTTAAAGTGCAAAATAAAACGTTTTACCAACAAGTATTGATGCTTGCTGCATTGCATATTTAAAGTAAAAATTTGACCTCATTTAAGAGACCATCCATAAACACGTTTCTGTAGAACTGTCCCATTAAACAAGGTGATGTATATATTTTGACAATATTTTTAGATTACCAACATTTTGCTAAAAAGTGCTGTTATAAAAGGAGTCATTTACGGCTCATGTACAGGAAAAACAAGATGAACGGAGAAAGTAAAATGTGAAAAAATGTTTTCATCTGTAATAAAATATATGAGTACTGGTGTGAAGACACAAAAAGGCCTGTGAGCAATTCGAATGATGAGAACACTTTTTCCCATTTCAAGACTTTCTGTTACAGTTAAACTTGCATAAGTGTCTGATTCTTACTGTTCCTGTTCTGTCTCTTTTGCAATGAAGAGCTTTGTGACAAGTTGTGAAAGACTTAAAAAGATATTCTCGAAAACAAATATCCATACCCTGCTGAATATTCATCCAAATGTGAGGATGTAGGAATCTCAATTCATCTCAATTCGAGGCTGTAATGGACGGCAAACCAAAACTATGTACAGCTAGCCGTGGATTATCCCGTTTATACCATGGTCATTTGTCAAGTTGAAGCTGCTATTGACGTTAACATTGTCATTTTCGATCAGACAGGTTAAAATCACAGCTATTTCTGTCAGTTCATTTTAAAATGTTGATCAAACTGACTGGAACAACCCGTTTTAAACGGTTTTAATGCACACCTTCCAGCCAATCTGAATGAGTATTCAAACAGACCATGGTGTTATTATTTAAAATTTCTTTGTAGTTAAACGCAGCTCCATGTTGGCTCTTTATTCATCTATCTATCTTCAGTTTTTCCAGTTTAAAATCTGAATGCTCTTGTAGGGCAATAAACAGCTTCTTCGCTGAACCCAGTTTGTTCCCGGTGTTACAAAATTTTCTGTTACCCGTGATATTTTGTGACCGCAGTAGGCGCTGTTGTCACTGTCGACAATTCTCTACGCAAAGAGCGTAAATTCGGGCGAGGATGCGCTTTGTGCTCGTGCGCAGCTTTTTAATCTTGGGCAATAACGCGCTTTGTTCTCGTGCACGTTACTGTGAGCGGGCTTTTCGGAAAGTCTGTTAAGAGTGCTGAAGTGACGTGAGTGCCTGAACACGCCGCTTGAACTGTACAAAGCAGGTTCATTTAATTCGTGTACTGATTGGATTTGGAATTATTGTGATTGCCATGGTAATTGTTTTATAGCCAACATGTAAGTGTGTGTGTGTGTGTGTGTATGTATAAATATATATATATATATATTCACTTTTACACAAATAATAGAACAGCAATCATGATAATTCTAAACGTTGTCCATTTAAGAAACATGAACATAAATGAGCTTTGTGTTATACATGCATTATAGGCTATAAAATGTACATAAGAACATATTATCCTTCTCGTTTGGCTCTCAGCGGAGGCGGTCGCATTTTCTCACTCCCCGTCCTTGCCCATATTTTCCCTGCTTTGTCTCCTGTCTTGTCTCGTCTCATCTATTGAGAGACTCTCTCTGCATTGCTCTCCAAACTTGGAAAATTATGGAAGTGATCAACTGGTCTCTCAAAGCAATTGACACCATTTTCTCGATGAGAAAATTGGGTTCGGGGGAACCCGCGTGTCCTGACGGAACGTACGCAGCTGACTACACGATGGACGGCTGGGAGAGATGGCGGATCGTGTGTCTGGCGGCTCTTTCAGTCGAGGATATCGAGGATATTTACCTATTTGGAACCATGATAACAGATCTTGTGCTGATTGGATTAGGCTTTGCCCTGGGTTATCGAAAAATTCATAAAACGGGAACAGCTGTCATAAGGCTGCCCGTTTTGATTGAAGCTCTGGGAAGGAAAATTGATAATATCGGAGGTCAGAATCACCATTGAACCACTTGGACTATGAGAGTTGCCGTGACATATTGGAATACGGTTTCCCGACTAAACAAATCACAATCTTATCTTTCGACTCCCCGGATCCAGAAACGGCCTTGGACAAGGCAGCTGGAAAATTTAACCCTGTGGGAGCACTGCAGCGAGACGCTCTTGCGTTCCTCCCCAACCAAAGACTTTAGACTATCACACACACACATACAGACTTATCACTCCCACCCCTCCGCATGCTTTGAACCGCCAGCCTGGAAAGCAGGTTCGTTGAGCGGCGCTATAATGGCACTGGACCGGACGGCTGCTTATCGGAGCTGGATTATTTTACCCTGTTGCAAGTCTTGTCTATGGTGTATTATTGTATCTGTGTTTTTTTTCTCCCCACTTACCTCATGTTTTGCTGTATTTTTCTTCTTAAATCCATTTCGTTACACTGTACTTGTTATATGTGTAATGACAATAAATTGAATCCAATCCAATCCAATCCAATTATAAACTGATATGTTTATAATGTACAGAGTAACCTTGTAGTCCTACAGCAGGTCACCATATATCACGATGCACACTAACGGGCTAAAATAATCCGTTACCTTCCCCTGTTTTACACAGAATAGCCTTATTGTTCTCCATATTCACTCTTTTGACATCTAATGCCTTCTGTGTCTTATCCTGAAAAGCATTTAGCTGTGATGAGAACAGTGACTGTGGTACAGCTGGTCACCATATTTCACGATGCACGGCAACGGGCTAAAATAATCCGTTACCTTCCCCTGTTTTACACAGAATAGCCTTATTGTTCTCCATATTCACTCTTTTGACATCTTATGCCTTCTATGTCTTATCCTGAAAAGCATTTAGCTGTGATGAGAACAGTGACTGTGGTGCAGCAGGTCACCATATATCACGATGCACGTAACTTGTAACTTGGACTTTGATTTTAAGTATATTTAAGTGTATTTTATTAAACTTTATTTTTCAAAACAGCAAAATAATTATTAAAAAAAAATATATTATGGTGCATTTCAGAAGCATTTGATTATCATGTACCTTAAAATTAGTACATAAACCTACACAATCACAATAACCACATCAATGAAGCGCAAGTCTTGCACATTACTTTATTACTTTTTTTGCATGTTTGCAAAAGAAAATGCAGTAGAATTTTAAACTGGAAGCACAAACTGGCATGCAGCACAGCTGAAGTACTTCCTGGGGTCCACCATTTTAGCACACTGTATGTGGAACCATCGGTCACACACGTCACACTGGACCTGTAGGAACAGAAGTAATAGTAATGCAACAACATTTCTAAGATAAATAACTGAAATACAGTATAGCATACTATCATGATAGATGTATACTTAATACAATTTTTACCCAAGCATTTTCTTTTTTTTGGCAGTTGTCCATCCTTGCCCTGCATCCTTCTCCCCACAATAGTGGCAAAGCTCACTGAGGTCATCTGGTCACCAATAAAACAATACAACTTAGGAATGGGTTTCATCTGTTAATCATTGAAATAATATATGATATTGTGAAAATCACAGAAATAAACAAATAATACCTGTCTCGTTTAGGAGTGTCAACGCCACATGTCTTCTGTATTTTTCAGCCGCAGAGGGGTCATTTGAAAATTGAAGAGGCTCTCCAGCAAGTATTTTCTCTGCATACTAATAATGAGATAATAATAATAATTATAATAAAACATAATAATATTTGAGAAAGTTTAATAAATTCCAAAAAGTTAACACATTCAAAACAACCTTTATTTTCACATGAAATCCCACATGGCCAATCTGTGATTCATTTTTCAAAATGTATTAAAATATTGATGTCAGAGATTCTGTGAGCCAGCTGTCTAATGTTTAGCCTCGCTTGAGATAAAAAAAATGCTTGGACCCGGAAACGGTATTCCTTATGCCACCACTAAACAACCAAATAACAAATAAGACACAGAATAATAAACAAAAGGTGTTTTTACTTTAAGGACAAATATTCCACAGGAGGAACCATCCTTCTGGAGTGTGTGTGGTTCTGTGTTGGCTGTCCACCTGGAAACTTGGCACCCACGTTTTCTGATGAAGGCCCTGAAAGGTGTAACAACAAACAATATGGCAATGGGTGTGTCTCAATCAGCTCCCTAGTCCCTGAGGTTGTGAAACAGTATATGGTGTACACGGATTCGGACACTATGGACCCCGACTCAGTTCACATTTGGACACTGTTCACTCATTTTCCTGTGACGACACTGAGTGAGCGCGTTTTAACGTGACTTCACAGCTGGTAATTACTAACATAACAAGGGGCAAAACAGACAGCTCTCATTATATAAAACTTTAATTTACTATAATTTTTTTGTTACAAATGTGTTTACAAGTTTGGTTCAATGTTAAATTCGACTGTTAAATCAATTACGCAGACACAAATAACCAGAAGATTTTGTTCCCTGCCTGTCTAGCAATGTGTTTATACATTCAACAAAATAAATGCTTTCAAAAGTTCAGTTGCATTTCATTAAGTTTATTGAATTTGTTCGTGCAATTTTGGTTAAAACGTATTCGGTTACACGTGATTTTCGGTAAGGTAACATAGTGAGCATGAATGCTCCCTGACTTTTAACTTGCATTGTGGGAATTTTAAGCGAACGAACGTAATCAGTGCACTGGAAGAATTTTGTGAATGAGACACCCCCTAAAAATGGCAGACTCCCTGATCATTGGACTGACTACTGAACAAAGGAGCTGATTGAGATGCACCCAATACCATATTTCCAGATGTTTTGGTTTGGTTTTTAAACGGAGCACTCCATGCATGGACGTTTACCTTGTTGACTCCAAACACTGCTTAAGTTTACAGGAATCATTTCCCAAGGGATCCAACACAAGGCTCCTTCTCTCAGAAGGAAAAAATAACCTGTGGAATTGAGTATTAGTCATATACTGTATGTTTTCACTGCTGTTGGTAATATTGTAGCTCTCCCCAAAGTCAGCTAATTACTGAGCAAAGTAGTTGGTCTTACTGTCAATATCCAGTGACCAGGTTCATGGATGTGGAAATATATTGTGGAAATATACTGGTGGAAATTCACTGGATGTGTATTATATAAATGTTATGACTAACTATCGCTTGTCCTTGCATGATAACTATTGCTTGTCCTTGCATGAGAGTTTTTGCCCCCCGTAGCTGTTTTGGTGGCGGAAACAGTTCTTCCTGTTCATCCCTAAATGGAATTGTTATGTTACACTTGTTTTGTCTGCAATATATGCCACGTACACCGTTTCTAACCTATTGTATAAATAGAGGGATTGCCCCTCTTTTTATTTGAGCATTCAGCAATAAACCATCTGTTAATTCACTTGGCTTCTTGTTTTGACTGCTCCGGAGCTCCGCGGGACTTCTTCTCATCTATCCAGACGATTGCACAACACAGACAGAGTAGCACATTTCTTACAGTTCTTGGTGACCCGACGTGATTTCTCCGATCAGGTAAGACATGAGTTTGTTTGACTACCTGGTTGGTGAAATCTGTTGTGTGTTTTGAGTTTTTGATGACCGCGACGTGGTTTCTCCGATCGGGTAAGACATGAGTTGGTTTGACTACCTGATTGGTGAAATCTGTCGTGTGTTTTGAGCAAGGGGTTCGAGTCCTCTTGCAACCGTTGAGCGGGGTTTTGAGTCCCCCCGCAAGAGACATCCTCCCACGGTAGAGTGAGGAGGAGAGCGCGCTTTACACATTTATACACATTAGTTGAGAAACAATTCATTTTAAATCGCTGGATTCTTGAGAGGGTTCCGCACAAATGGGGGGATCATATCCAAAACCCCAAATGGGGGAGTCGCCATTAGATTGGATGGTTCGCTGTAATCAGGCTTTCTACGCCAATCCATGGGTAGATAATTTAGCTGGTTGGACTGAGGGAATCGAGCGATGTCCTACGTTTCCACGCACGGGGAGTTTTGACCGCTACCATTTGGCCAGCGCTTTTCGAATGATTTATAAAGGGGCTGGGGATCCCGGTTGGGATTCCTGATCTCGACCTGACTGTTGTCCAGTCTTTCGCCACCCCCAGTGATTTGTCTTTTTGGTCCTCATTCGCTGCTGTACAAGATAACTCCGGTCTCTGGTCTGATCGCGACCAACGCATTTGCATTCCTGAATCGGACTTACCGTTCCTCGTCCGCGAGTTTCACGGTGTTACACATCGCGGTCGAAGAGGGGTACTCGATATCATGCGCCCAATACTCTGCGCAAATAACTTGCCTAAAATCATCATAAAATCTAAAACATTTGACACAGGACATAATACCCCGCTATGGTATTCCTTTAAGCATAGATTCGGATAAAGGAACGCCGTTCACGGCTAAGGTCACACAAGATCTGGCAAAGGAATTAAATCTGACGTGGCGTATGCACATCCCCTATCATCCTCAGTCCTCAGCCTTTGTGGAACGTGCCAATCGTACAATCAAAGGGAAATTACGAAAAAGCAATGCAGGCTTCAGGAGCTAGAAATTGGCTTGGTGTTCTTCCCATCGTACTGGCCGATTTAAGAATGATGCCACAACCAAATTTGAACGGCCTGTCCCCATATGAGGTTGTTATGGGGCGTCCGTTTCCAATACCATGGCGACATGGAATGGTAGAGCACATGTCGGAGTATTCTGCAGGCCTAATACGCACTTTAACCACATACTGGGAGAAGGTGAACAAAACACACCCAGAGATACCTTCAGATAATACACACCCATTTGAAGTTGGGCAAAAGGTCTTGGTAAAAAAGCTAAAAGCCCCTGGTAATATGCTGGTAGAGGCACTGTACGATGGGCCTGCAGAAGTGCTGGCTATAACTCGGACGTCTGTATTAACTGATCTTTTTCCACAGTGGATACACGCTACGCGACTCAAGAATCTTAAATAATCTGTATGAATATGATCTAATACTTTTTGTTTTGCAGAAAATGCTCCAATTAATCCTCCTCTCCTGCCTCGTAGCTGCATGCGCTACGGGGGTGAGAGGTGCCGAAGTGCATGCTAACACATTCTGGCAGTATGCAAACTGGACCGCCCGACAGTCACTTCAGCGGTCACGGTTTCGTTAGGGGCCCTCCCATATGCCCCGTGTAATCACACTATGTATTGTAATTTGTATGAGAATAATGAATTTGTGTGGGGACCTGTGTGCGCTGACCCTGTTCAGGGACCATCATATTGTCCAAATGATCAGCGAGCAAATAGCTCGGCCAGAAATAAGGTCACTGATGTAAAAAATTATGATTGTGATCCCTAAAGGGTATGTATTTCCTTATTGTTTTAATGGAACAAGGGGAGCGAAGGTACCAGGCATAACTGCTAATCATTGTAAACATATAATCTCCACAGACAGCCCTTGGCCCATTGCCCCCGATTTTATCTCCGGGTCTTGTCAACGCAATACCACAGCCTGTCCAGAGTCCGGGGGTAATTTCACTTTTCATCACAACGTTTCCCTATGTTTTACCCCAAATAACCCCTCCTGTACTAGCACGAATACGTCATGTGATCTACCCTGGCCCGCGGATGGGGCCCGGCTGATGGACGACTGGTACTGGTATTGTGGAGGAGAGAGTGTCAATAACACTTTCCGAAAGAACTGGACTGGACTCTGTGCACCCGTACAACTCAAACATCGTGTCACTCTTATGCATTTGAAACATCGGTCGGCTCGGCTCCGACGTAATGCGTGGACCGACAGTGCAGTGCCGGAGGAGCACCAGCTACGATCGCACTGGTCCAGGTTTTGGGAATCTTTGGTTCCAGCGTACGGCACTGCCGATCTGATGAGCCAACAGAACATTTTACATTACAGACTTGCCTCCTTCACAAACAGTACCACAGCCGCGATGCACGGGGTAAAGAAAGAACTGAAGGCACTACGACATGTGGCCATGCAAAACCGACTGGCCCTGGATATGTTGTTGGCCGAAAAAGGTGGTGTGTGTGCAGTAGTAGGGGATCAATGTTGCAGAGGACGAGGGTGATGGGTCAATAGCTGTGGCTGTGAAAACCATGAATGACGTTTCAGTCAGTTTTAAGGGAAGATGAGTTACGTGATAAAACAAAGAATTGGAATTGGGGACTCTTGTCCAGCCTGTTTGGGTTATTCGCTCCCTATGTTTCCATGTTAGTACCGTACTTATTATTTTTCTTTTTTTTATGTTTGTTTGGTCCTTGCCTTATGAGATGTGTAATGACTCGTGTTTATTCTATGGTGCATGTCCTTACTCATCCCCCTACCTATCAACCTTTGTCTAATAAAGATAATGAAGGTGTACGTGAATATGAAGATGTGAAAAACTAGTTATGATGATGTGGATTAAAATTATTATGCTTTCATGTAAAGCATAAAAGAGGGGATTGTGGAAATATATTGTGGAAATATACTGGTGGAAATTCACTGGATGTGTATTTATATAAATGTTATGACTAACTATCGCTTGTCCTTGCATGATAACTATTGCTTGTCCTTGCATGAGAGTTTTTGCCCCCCGTAGCTGTTTTGGTGGCGGAAACAGTTCTTCCTGTTCATCCCTAAATGGAATTGTTATGTTACACTTGTTTTGTCTGCAATATATGCCACGTACACCGTTTCTAACCTATTGTATAAATAGAGGGATTGCCCCTCTTTTATTTGAGCATTCAGCAATAAACCATCTGTTAATTCACTTGGCTTCTTGTTTTGACTGCTCCGGAGCTCCGCGGGACTTCTTCTCATCTATCCAGACGATTGCACAACACAGACAGAGTAGCACATTTCTTACAATGGACAACTCCCAAAATTATGTTATACTTTGTTGGATCACACTACACATGACACATCAAACATAATCATTAAAAATAATCAAATTAAATGCAATCTTATTAATAACCTTACAAGCAACAGACACCAATCTTAGGCCTACCTTAAGTCTTGAGCTTTTACCTTCCCATATTTTCGTCATTTCATATGAGTCAATGTGGAAAGCTTTTTTGTCTCTTCTTCGTTGTTGTTGTTTTTGACTGCGTGGGCTATGTATGCATTGATCACCTGAGGGAAACGTAAAAATGAGTATATGAAAACATATATTTATGTATATTTATTAAAGGGATAGTTTACCCATTAACTTAAAACTGGTCATCATTTATGCAACCACATGTGGCCAATGTTAGCAAACAGAACAGACGGATGATATTCACAGCTGGTAAGCTTAATTGCAAGGTAAGTAAATACAAAGTAGATGAATCAGTCTAATTTTTAAGTTATTTGTAGTAATGGAGGAATGGATCACATCGTTAATACACAGAATACACTGGAACATACAAAGGATATAAAAGTATCATCAGACATAGTGCGGAAGACTACAAAGGATGCTGGGAAATGGAGTCGATTGGTAAAATATGTTTGGGAAACATAGCTGGTGAGCTTTACGTTCAAAACATTTATATCATTATTTTCCTGTGTAACATTTTGTATTCATACAATAGAAGTCGATGGGGTTCAATGTCCCTTGGTAACATGATGAAAGATGTTTGGGTAAACTATACCTTAAATCATACCTATAGTCATTTTGAGAATGTACAAAACCGTTATATAGATTAACATGTCAGTTTACCTCACTCTACACCTCACAATTGGGAGCTGTCTTCCTGAAGTCTTCAAAAAACAGCTTATAGGCCCCCAACCTTGACAGCAGGACATGTGTGTTGTTGCCACTCCATGCATCTTTTATGCCTTTGTGCAGTAAAAAAAAAAAAATGAATATCCAAGAATTCTCAACTTAAAATAACTTGGATAAAGTATAATTACAATATCCGGTCAGAATGGGTCAATAATGCACCCAAGTTGTCACTGGATCAGTAACATTGCAAAATGTACACTTGCACATGAGTGCATTTAAGTACATAAAAAGTATATGTATAATATATACCTGTAGATAAATTGTACATATTAGGCATATACGTTATATTAAGGGTATTGACAGAACTACAGCTTAGGTATGTTTTTTTTTTTTTTGACAGTACAACTTATTTAAAAGTATATAACATTTTTTAGATCTGTTGCAAGTGAAAAAATCAAATCTTTAATTCAAGTGAAGTACAAGAGCTTCACAATGTTTACTAAAATTTAGATTACAAGTCTAAACATAAACAATTAGTTCAAAGTTTGTTTGTGCAAGTTACATACACTTTTCGTAAAAAGGCACTTTACAGCCTCCAGCTGGAGGAAAACATTGGCTGGAAGCTGAAGAACACAGGCCAACAGCTGAAGGAGAACACTCGCTGACAGTTGGAGAACAGAGGTCAACAGCTTGAGGAGAACAATCGCTTGCAGTTAGAGAACACAGGCCAACAGTTGGAGGAGAAGACTCGCTGACAGTTGGAGAACACAGGCCAACAGCTGGAGGAGAACACTCGCTGACAGTTGGAGAACAGAGGTCAACAGCTTGAGGAGAACAATCGCTTGCAGTTAGAGAACACAGGCCAACAGCTGGAGGAGAAGACAGGCCGGCAGCTGGAGAAGATGGGCCTGAAGATGGAGAAGATGGGCCTGCAGCTGAAGGAGAAGACTGGCCGGCAGGTGGAGAAGTTGGGCCAGCAGCTGGATAAGACGGGCCTGCAGCTGAAGGAGAAGACGAGCCAGCAGGTGGAGAAGTTAGGCCAGCAGGTGGAGAAGTTAGGCTAGCAGCTGGAGAGGTCGGGTTTTCAGTTGGAGAAGATGGGTTTACAGCTGGAGGAGAAGACTGGCCGGCAGGTGGAGACGTTAGGCTGGAAGCTGGATAGGTCGAGCTTTCAGCTGGAGAAAATGGCTCGGCAGCTGGAGGAGAAGACTGGCTGACAGCTGGAGAAGACAGGCCTGAGGATGGGCATTCAGCTACAGCAACATCAGGTGGCTGAGAGGGGGGAAGTTGTTGAAGTCTCCATTTATTAGGAATCCTTGGGGTCTCTTCATGGTGGTGCTTGAGGTGGTCAAGGTTTACCTTTTTTAAAGATTTACCCAGCGAATCCACAAGATCCACACTTTTCCCCTGTATTTTGGTTACCATAAATGGACCCAAATAATCTGGATCAAGTTTCCCCCCTTTGCGCTGTTCACTGCGGACATTTCTTCTCCACACCATGTCTCCAACTTTGACACTTTTGTCTGACTTTTTAGAAAGTCGTCGTCTTGTTCTTTCATGTGTTTTCTCCACATTTCTTTGGACAATCTCCATAATTTTGTCATGCTGATCAATATCAATGGCCACCACCTCTTGTGTACAAGCATTTTCCAAAGAACTATCAACCTGTGAAAACATTACAGTAATGATAATGTTTACCTGAATTAATTGAATAAGTATGTAATATGTTTTTTTAAATGTATGTTTATTTTATGTCTCAGAAGATAAAAGGACATTTTTTCACCTTAAAATTTTCTGGGACCTGTGATGGGTATCGTGCTTCTCTACCAAACATCAGGTAAAAGGGCGAGAACTCTGTTGTCAGTTGTTTTTTTTGGTGTGTAGCCCAAACATAACTGCATCCAGATATTGGTCCCAGTTATTGGGTTTGTCCTGAACCAGTTTTGCAAGGACTCTAAATGTTCGAAATATATAATAAGTTGTGCATTCAAAGTTCTTCTGCAACTGTACTATGTTAATTAAGTTGCTGAAAGCTCACTAGTTGTAACGGCTCCAACACAACATTTACACAGCCAGCTAATTTACGCTCTTTGCGAAGAGAAACTGTCGGCATAGTGTGTTCCTCGTGGCCGTGTTGGGGGAAGCCGGGAGGTAACATCTTACAGTATTAAGAATGTACTCTTTGTACTTTCTAATTGTACTGTATGTACTTTCTAATTGACTTATTTTTCTGTGCTGTAAACCATATGGAAACATCTGTTATGTACAAATTTGTTTAGAGCAATACAAAATTAAACACAAACCTTAATTTTCTAAATTCTCTTATTTTTCTTTAGTTTTCACACTGTCCAGATTCTGTAGGGTGTGTGTACATTTTTTATCACCATTGCATAAATAGTGTGGTGTATGTATTTTTTACCTCTGTATAGTGCCGTTGAGACGCTCCACCAACCCGTTGGTCTGAGGGTGGTAGGGTGCACAGAGGCTTCTTTTAATGCCAAGCACTTTGCAGACCTCACTGTTGATCTACAGAAGTTGTAAAAAAATAAGTTACTAACCCTTCTTGAAACTTCCAGTGATAACTCCAGATGCTAAATGCTACGATAGACCTGGTGTCAAATTACTTTAATTTTGTGTATTAATGTAAATCATTACAACATACACTCTTTCATATGTTATAATCACTAAAATAAATTTTGCTATATTTGAATCTCTAGGGGCGCTGGCTCAAAACCTTACACGTCATCTCAGAATTTGGTCTCCATGAACCCTACAAATTTTGTATTGAGTGGTGCCCCCAAATGACATTTGTTATGGTGTGAATTGGCATGTCTCAAGGAGTTTCACTAGACCACTCTCATAATTTTTTAACAAATGTTATAAGAGAAAACAAAAATTTTTCACATCTTGGGACCACTAGGTAGTGATATGCCGAAACTGTACATGTAACTACAACAATGCTATGTACTCTTGATGCTGTGTACAACATTTTGTGCATATCGGAAAAAATCTTTAGGAAGAGTTAAAAAAAATCAAAATTCCGGGAAAATTTCCTTTAATGGAAAATGATGTCTTATGGTGCATTCAAATTGGCATCAGCCAAGCAGAACAAAATAACTGTGTTTCTACCACTCAAGGTTCAAAAGTTAAGACCAAAAATGTGTATGAAACTTTGGATTCATGGTAGCACTATAGAGTTTGACTTAGAGACTCCTAATTTAACAACGTCATTGTTAAAACTGTCCTCTATCAGTGTGCCAAATTTGGGCTTTAGGGTAAGAATCTGCATTACGTTAAGTTCTGAGAAAAGAGTAGGGCAGGCTGAACTAAGGGAAGAGAGCAGGCTCCTGATGGAGTCTGTAACCAGAACAGTCATAAACTCGTTGTGATAGCCAACTCTGGGACAAGAGTGGGAACTGGGCTGGGACAGGGCTTAATCCTAGTCCAAGAAGAAAAGGAATGTTTGAGGTGTTTTAACTCAAAACATTTTGCACTGATGAATCCTAAAATATAACAGTATCATTGTTTTGTCTCAGGATGCACACCAGTAATGTGTTTGTAAGGCATGTTTGTAAAAGCTACCCACATTTCCTAATTGAACTAATCCTTGTTTACCCCAAGCCTGTTGAGAAACCACCCCTAATGGTTTAAGGCAATCAGAACACATAAGGAACACATATCACGTTTTACATATACATAGTAGAAATTAAAATACTTACAGTATTTACAAACTCTCTTCCTTGATCAGTGAGAATCCGCTTGGGGACTTCGAACTGATAAATGAATTTCAGAATCGCCTGGGTAACTTCCACTGCTGATTTCGTTTTTAGGGGATACGCTTGTGCCCATTTGGTGCAGTAATCTATGATAACACAGATGTACTGGTTTTGCTGGTCAGTTTTGACCAGCTTTCCAATAAGGTCCACCCCAACCAGCTCAAATGGAATCTTGGTCTTTCAAAGCAGAAAAGAATAGAAGTATGTTAGAATTATTGATGTATTTATATTTTTACATTTCTTAAAAACTTTAAAACCCAAGTATGTAGGGTTATCATTTTACATACCAAGAAATATGCATGTTTAATATGTTTGGATAAAAATTGAAAGTTGGTACCTTAATTGGTTGGTAATCTGTCTCAACCTTTATGTTTTTATTTTGTTTCTGGCACACTGTACACTTGGATACCTGGAAAGATGCATGACATTAAATTATTGTATCATACAGTGGCATGCGAAAGTTTGGGAACCCCTTGAAGAATCTGTGAAAATGTAATGTAAGATAGTTATAGAGTAAGATATTTTAAATAAAATATGTTTACATATAGTAAAGCAGAAATAGCTGAAATTATTAAAATAACTTAGTTTAAAAGTTTGGGATCCCTTGATTCTTAATACTGTGTGTGAATACATGGATGTTCTATGACTGTTTTTTACATGCTGTGATGTTTGTTAATGAGTCCCTTGTTTGTTCTGAACAGTTAAACTGAATATTGCTTTTCAGAAAAAGAAAATTAGTTAGGTCATGATTGTGAGATCAATCTGTTCAAACTAAGGACAACTGAGTGACTCAAACACAAGAATTGTACACTATATGTTGGGAAGGGTCGATAAACAATATCTTATTGAATTGCGATTTATGTAGATAACAATAACTCCATCCATCCATCCATCCATCCATCTTCTTCCGCTTATCCGGGGCCGGGTCGCGGGGGCAGCAGTCTAAGCAGGGACGCCCAGACTTCCCTCTCCCTAGACACTTCCTCCAGCTCTTCCGGGGGGACACCGAGGCGTTCCCAGGCCAGCCGGGAGACATAGTCCCTCCAGCGTGTCCTAGGTCTTCCCCGTGGTCTCCTCCCGGTGGGACATGCCCGGAACACCTTCCCGGGAAGGCGTCCAGGGGTCATCCGGAAAAGATGCCCGAGCCACCTCAGCTGGCCCCTCTCGATGTGGAGGAGCAGCGGATCTACTCTGAGCTCCTCCCGAGTGACCGAGCTTCTCACCCTATCTTTAAGGGATCGCCCAGCCACCCTGCGGAGAAAGCTCATTTCGGCCGCCTGTATCCGGGATCTTGTCCTTTCGGGCATGACCCACAGCTCATGACCATAGGTGAGAGTAGGAACGTAGATTGACCGGTAAATCGAGAGCTTCGCCTTGCGGCTCAGCTCCTTCTTCACCACGACAGACCGGTACAGCAACCGCATTACTGCAGAAGCTGCACCGATCCGTCTGTCAATCTCCCGTTCCATCCTTCCCTCACTCGTGAACAAGACCCCAGATACTTGAACTCCTCCACTTGAGGAAGGAACTCTCCACCTACCTGAAGTGAGCAAGCCACCCTTTTCCGACTGAGAACCATGGCCTCAGATTTGGAGGTGCTGATTCTCATCCCAGCCGCTTCACACTCGGCTGCAAACCGTCCCAGTGCATGCTGAATCCTGGTCTGATGGGGCCAGCACGACGACATCATCCGCAAAGAGCAGAGATGATATCGTGTGGTCCCCAAACCCGACGCCCTCCGGCCCCTGGCTGCGCCTAGAAATTCTCCATAAAAATTATGAACAGAACCGGCGACAAAGGGCAGCCCTGCCGGAGTCCAACATGCACCGGAAACAAGTCTGACTTACTGCCGGCAATGTGAACCAAGCTCCTGCTCCGGTCGTACAGGGACCGGATAGCCCTTAGCAAAGGGTCCCGAATCCCATACTCCCGGAGCACCCTCCACAAGATGCCGCGAGGGACACAGTCGAATGCCTTCTCCAAATCCACAAAACACATGTGGATTGGTTGGGCAAACTCCCATGAACCCTCCAGCACCCTGGAGAGGGTATAGAGCTGGTCCAGTGTTCCACGACCGGGACGGAAACCACACTGTTCCTCTGAATCCGAGGTTCTACCATCGGCCGGATTCTCCTCTCCAGTACCCTGGCATAGACTTTCCCGGGGAGGCTGAGAAGTGTGATCCCCCGATAGTTGGAGCACACCCTCCGGTCCCACTTCTTAAAAAGCCCCACAACATCCAGAGACTTGAGGTACTCAGGGCGGATCTCGTCCACCCCCGGTGCCCTGCCACCGAGGAGTTCTTGACTTCCTCTGTGACTTCAGCCAGGGGTGTGGGCGAGTCCGCCTCCGAGCCCTCGGCCTCTGCTTCCTCAATGGAAGACGTGACGGCGGGATTGAGGAGATCCTCGAAGTATTCCTTCCACCGCCCGATGATATCCCCGGTCGAGGTCAACAGCCGCCCCCCTCCACTGTAAACAGCGTTGGTAGGGCACTGCTTTCCCCTCCTGAGGCGCCGGACGGTTTGCCAGAATCTCTTCGAGGCCGACCGATAGTCCTTCTCTCCATGGCCTCCCCGAACTCCTCCCAGGCCCGAGTTTTTGCCTCCCCAACCACCCGGGCTGCAGTCCGCTTGGCCTGTCGGTACCTGTCAGCTGCCTCGGGAGTCCCACAAGCCAGCCAGGCCCGATAGGACTCCTTCTTCAGCTTGACGGCATCCCTTACTTCCGGTGTCCACCACCGGGTTCGGGGATTGCCGCCGACAGGCACCGGAGACCTAACGGCCACAGCCGAGTGGCCGCGTTGACAATGGAGGTGGAGAACATGGTCCACTCGGACTCAATATCTCCAGACGCCAAGGGTGTCCTGGTGCCATGTGCACTGATGGACACCCTTATGCTTGAACATGGTGTTCGTTATGGCCAAACTGTAACTAGCACAGAAGTCCAATAACAGAAACACACTCGGGTTCAGATCAGGGGGGCCCAATCACGCCTCCAGGTGTGTCGTGTTGTGGCAGTCCCAGGCCCCAGTCGGGGCGCTTTCCAGCACCCTCCAAGAGTCTCCAAGGCCGGGTACTCTACACTGCCATTTGGCCCATAGGCGCAAACGACAGTGAGAGACCTATCCCCGACCCGAAGGCGCAGGGAAGCGACCCTCTCGTTCACCGGGGTAAACTCCAACACATGGCGGCTGAGCTGGGGGGCTATAAGCAAACCCACACCAGCCCGCCGCCTCTCACCATGGGCAACTCCAGAGTGGTGAAGAGTCCATCCTCCCTCGAGGAGAGTGGTTCCAGAGCCCAAGCTGTGCGTAGAGGTGATCCCGACTATTTCTAGTCGGAATCTCTGAACCTCACGCACAATCTCAGGCTCCTTCCCCGTCAGAGAGGTGACGTTCCATGTCCCTAGAGCTAGATTCCGCGTCAGGGATCGGGTCGAGGCCCCCGCCTTCGACTGCCGCCCGATCCACTTTGCACCGGCCCCTTACGGTCCCTCCTGCAGGTGGTGGGTCCACGGGAGGGTGGCCCCACGTCGCTCCTTCGGGCTGTGCCCGGCCGGACCCCATGGGGGGAGGCCCGGCCACCAGGCGCTCGCATACGAGCCCCAACCCCGGGCTGGCTCCAGGGTGGGGCCCCGGCTGCGCCATACCGGGCGACGTCACGGTCCTCCAAGTACTTGTCATCATAAGGGTTTTTTGAACCGCTCTTAGTCTGACACGCTCATTTAGTTTTCTTAAATGGACAAGAATTAGAATTATCTATGATTTGGTCCGTGTAAATATATATTTAGATATATTACACAACCATGGCTAAAAAACAACCAACCATGGCAACAATTACAAAAAAATTCCGACATCAAAAATGCATGCCAGTTGCGTCAGGGCACTCAGTCACTCAGCACCTTAAAAGCCCGAAAAGCCGTAACGTGCACGAGAACAAAAGCGCGTTATTGCCCAAGAGATTAAAAAGCTGCGCACGAGAGCACAAAGCGCATCCTCGCCCGAATTTACGCTCTTTGCGTAGAGAATTGTCGACAGTGACAACAGCGCCTACTGCGGTCACAAAATATCACGGGTAACAGAAAATTTTGTAACACCTGAAAGGTCCAGCTCTCTGAGGTGGGTGGGGTTTAATCTACTATCAGCACCGCCCCCTTCTGTGACATCACAGTATAACCATCTGCAGAGAAAGCAGGCACAACATGTACAGATTTTTTTTATATTGCACATATTGAGAAAACCAATGTTTTATTTTTCCTTGAAATGAATTGAATGAGCCATAAATAACCAAAATGCAAAAAGAGAAAGGAAAGTGTGCATAGAAGAGAAACCGGATGCCATGAATGCATGTTACTTAAATAAAAAAAATTTACTGAACGCTTATATATAAATTAGTGCTGTCAATTGATAAAAAGCGAACTAATTAATTGCACATTATTTGGAAATGAATGGCGTCAGTCATTCCTTATTAGAACTTTGACACTTACGTTAATCAAATGTCGTAAAATGTACAGTATCTATACCAGGAGTCTTCAACAAAAATCGCTTGAGATCCAGTAAACGAACCTTCCTACCAGCCGAGGTCCGGACAATTAAATACCTAAAAACATGAATTGATGGTTTTTTGCAGACCAAAAAAATAAACATGTATTTTCATATCTATACGACGGCATTACAATGTCTGACAACAATATAATGAAGGAAAATGTGCAGAATGCCCTAATCTCTTAACCTGAACTGAACAAAACTTAAGTTTTCTTTTAAAGTTGTTAATAATGAAATGAATGTATTCATTACTAACAACTTTAAAAGAAATTAACAACTTTAAAAGAAAACTTAAGTTTTGTTTTCTGCTGATCTTAGACAGTGGTGGACAGTAACGAAGTAAATTTACTTGAGTACTGTACTTAAGTACACTTTTTGAGTATCTGTACTTTACTTGAGTATAATTTTTTCTGAGTACTTGTACTTTAACTTCACTACATTTGAACGACAAATATCATACTTTTTACTCCACTACATTTATAAAATGGTCCAAAAGTAGAAATTGGTTTCTATGCAGCGGGTTTTCCTGTGTGCGCAATTTATCTGGCTTGCGATCTGCCAGGACCTTTCACTGTTGCCAAGTATTTCAGTTTTTCTAAGCTCGCGGGTTTCCGGCAAGCTTTGAATGGCCATTTGGCAGATTGTTTTACGCAAATCTGGCAACTCTGGGATCTTCCCCACTAAACTAATGTAAACGTAGGAGCTGCTACACCATTGATAGCGCTCTAAAAAGGCAAATAGAACCATTAAAGAGGAAAACGGCACATGTTAAAGTGTGGTGTAACCATCCCTGGGTTACAATCAGTCAAATATCGTAGAAACATTGTCATGAAAATGATCGGCATAACGGCTGAACGGTAAATAAGCATCACACACACCTTGAGCTACGCGTGCGTGTTAACTCCTGGTCTGCTGCTATATCATTTAAAGCGATTTGGAAAATTAATGATGTTTTTACTGAAGTAACTATAGTTGAAGTATTCCTGTTAAATATAAACAATAGAACCCTGCCCAAAATACAACATCAAATTGTAGTATGGATACTTGTTGTCTACTTGTATGTGATGGATTCTATTGGTGGGATGATAAATACTATTGGAACAAAACACACTACAAAGAGGAATTTAATAAAACAATTCTCAGCAGGGATGTTATTTGCAGTTAAACCACAGTATACACAAATTTTACATTTTCTATATATAGGAAACATACTCTAATGAATAATCTTTAGTAAAAACACAGCAACTAAAATACCATAGTTTCATTATACTAGCTGTAGTTTATGTTTGTAGTTAAATTATGGTAATAAATCCAGCAAACACATGGCTTTCTCTACACTTTACTATTTAAGAGAACCTTACTACTTACTGGTAAATTATTGCTAAAACGTAAAGGGAAAATAAAAAATAAAAAAACACTGCTCATAAATACATATAGGCCTAGGGGGCTAATGAGGATAATTAGGCTACATTAGTATACAGGATTATGTATAAACTAAAGATATATGTGCTTAACATTTAAAGCTCTTAAAGGAGTTCCTCACTGCAAAATTTGCCCCCATTGACTTTCCATAGTAGGAATAAAAATTACTAAGGAAATTCAATGGGGGCAAATTTTGGAGTGAACTACTCCTTTAATACAACTGATACTGTGAGCTACTCAGTGTATTCAGTAGGTTGCTTCAGAGGCATAAGATATGGGACAATAAAACAATGCACGACTGACATAAAGGAAATTTACTTTTAATACTTGAGTACTTTTAAAAGCACGTACTTCTGTACTTTTACTTAAGTAAGAATCTGACTTTACAACTTTTACTTGTAGTGGAGTAATATTTGACCAGTAGTATCTGTACTTTTACTTAAGTAGGGAAGTTGTGTACTTCGTCCACCACTGATCTTAGATGAACAAATAGCAGAATCAAGTTGTGACTGAACATCCCTGATGAAATTTCAGCTCTTCTTGTGGCTGTTGCAGCTGAAACGGGGGTTTGTTTAATATTTTATTTTAGTTCATGTCCTTATTTTCCTTCTAAACGTGTTTCACACGCACCCTCCATGCTCTCTTTTACTATTTTCCCATCAGTAGAGGGCTTGTTATTTTTTCCTAAGATCCACTGTGTTCTTAGTGAACATTCATATGCTCGTTGTTGGGTGGTAAGTCGCGTCTACTGGGCTTTGAGGTAATATATTTCCATGTCCTTACCTCAAGACTGCTGCGGGCAAGTTTCTTCATAGTGTCTATGTCTAGTTTCATAATGCCGTTTAACATTTCCACTTTTGACAACTGCAACGGACTCCGAGCAAATGAGACAAACCGGCCTTGTGCATGTCGATGGAGGAAGAATAAATGCAAATCTCTCTACCCATTAATCTCGGAAAACATGGTTTTCAGCGTCAACTTTTCTAACTTTTGAAAAGCACATTGTTTTTCGGTCACTGACAGTTACATCTGTCTGTGCGTGTGCAGCGAGTCTGTCTCGCCTCCCATCACTCCACAACGTTGACCTCTGAACAGTCGCATATGTTAACTGTCCGTGGAGCCGTAGGACCCAAACTGCTACTGAGCGGACCTTGATGTGCCTGGTATAACTTTGATTGCATTAGAAAATGATGTTTGGCGTTCATTTATTTATTACGTCAAAATGCTTTGAGGTCCGACGGAGGCATCTCGCGGTCCGCATTCGGACCGGATTCCTCTAGTTGGTGAACCCTGGCATAGAAGAACCATTTTTGGTTCCTCAATGAACATTTTAGTTAGTACATATTTCTATACACAAAAATAGTGCTATATAGCCCCGAAAATGGTTCTTGGGTTGTGATCATAGGGGAACCACTTTAAGTGCTATATAGAACCATATGTTGGTTCTTCAGTGTTTTTTTGGATGATGACTTAGGTGCTATATAGAACTGCTGAAGAACCATAAAGGGTTCTTTACACGAAAACGGTGTCTGTTGATGCTTTCCTGTAGCTCAGTGGTTAGAGCATGGCGCGGGTTTGATCCCAGGGTATAGCACATACTTAGAAACAAAATGTATAGGATAATGCAATATAAGTCGCTTAAGCATCTGCCAAATGTAAATGTATATATCACATCGGTCACCCCAAAGAACCTCTGAAGACCCACTGAAGCACCATGATATGGTGCTATAAAGCACTAAAAGTGGTTCCCCTATAATTACGAGCAAAGAACCAGTTTTATAGCACCTTTTTATTTTGTGTGTGTAGTTTATTTGACGCCATGTCATGAGTTTAATTGCCCCAAGAAACACAGTGTTAAATATATAGAATCTATGAATTACTAGTCTGTAAATGTTTAGATTGAATGTCGTTAAATAACATTCAGTCAATTATGTCACAATGTCATAAAAAACACTAACATCAGATGGAATAACAGAAACTGCATTATTTTATATGTGTCATGTCTGCCCTTACAATAACCTACCTTTTGGTTTCTCGAAAAATCTGGACAATAAATGCCACTTTGTCCCACCTGAGATTTGTCGGTATTCATTCACCAGCCTCTCTGTTTGATAGCCTGTGGTTTATGACAGGGATTTTCAAACTGTTTGTGTTTGTGTTAAATGTATGCATTTTGTCTCAAAGCAAAAAGAAATGTGTTAATTGTATTGCCTACACAGTCAGATGTTGTCATAACTGTGTTAAGAGTTTAGAAAAATTGTTAAAAGTATTGGAAAAATTGTCATAGCAATTGTAAAAAACTGTAAAGAGTTCACATAGAGCAAAATGCAAGAATGAGCTTTAGGAAAAAATAAAACTAAATCAATACACAACTGTAAAGTAGATGAAGTTGATCTTACAAGGCAAGAAAAGATCAAAAACCAAAAAAATATATGAACTGGTCATGCAACACAATACAGTATACAACTGCACAAATATCATTTACATTCAGGCATTTAGTAGATGCTTTTATCCAAAGGAAACAAAACAGTGAAGCGATTTGTTTTAATAGGAGGAAATGTAAAAAAAATATGGCATCTTCTGCACCTTTGGCCCAATTTCGTAAAAGTATTCCGAATTTTCTGCAAAAATACAGAACAGGTTAAAAAGGGTGTACACGTGCTACAGTTTACTGGATACAAAATAGTGAAATTTCTCTCGTATAAAGTGTGTACTGTAATTATACTGTATGTTTAAGTAGTATAAAGCCCGTAGATGAGTCTAGGATGTGCTCCTATTGATATTATCCGGAGATTCTGATTGATGTGTCATCAGTTTGTCTACTGATGGATAAAAGCTTTCCTGTAGCTCAGTGGTAAGGGCATTGTGTTAACAACGCAAGGTTGTGGGTTCGATCCCAGGGGATTGAAAGTACCTATGTATAGGATAAAGCAATGTAAGTTGCTTTGGATAAAAGCGTCTGCCAAATGCGTAAATGTGTGCTATTTGAGTTTACATCTTGACACTTTAGTTCATTATATTGTGCGTTTGTGTATTCTAAATGAGAACATGGCTAAACCTTTGCAAATCGAGGCTGTTAGTGTGCAGGGTTTGTACAAGTTGGTGTATTGTTCTGAGAATGTGTTTATAGTTGTCAGAAAATGGTGAATTGTTTCAAGAATTGTATGTTAGCAATCAAGAAAAAGTGTAAAATTG
This sequence comes from Triplophysa siluroides, assembly GCA_006030095.1. Taxonomy (NCBI): domain Eukaryota; kingdom Metazoa; phylum Chordata; class Actinopteri; order Cypriniformes; family Nemacheilidae; genus Triplophysa; species Triplophysa siluroides. The sequence continues at coordinate 559,220 of VCII01000242.1, read as the reverse complement.
CAATAGCTTTTTCACACAGTCATTTCTCACATCAATGGATGTGTAGCACTCTACAGCATTAATTGATGTGTTGACGTGATTTCAACTGGAAAATGCAGAGAGCACGCGACAAATCAAATTTGTGAATCAAAGAAGTCAAAGAGGATATTTTTTTTAGAAAATTAGATTTAGGGGATAATAGAAAGCATTATAAAACATGAACATGCTATTACTTGTAAATGTTGTTCTTTTAGGGATACTTTATCCATTGTTGTGTAGTTAGAAAATAAAGGCCATGGGCTCTATGCACGCATTACTTCCAGGTTTAACAGGAAGAACCCTCGTCAGTTTCTGGTTGGGGAGACTTAAAGAGGTAACACACGCAGTATTTAGTTTGATCAAATTTATAAAAGACAGATACAGCTGTATGATTATTTCCGGAAAAGTAGAGAGACTGCAGGGGGGGGGCTTCAGTATGAAGGTCTGGCTACACGAGACTAACAAAACACAGACATTTGACTTAGTACCACACCATCTATCCGTTTCAAACGATCTCCAAATCCAGCGTTATATCCACAGTTTGAATATATTTTTATTTTAAGATTGCTTTTATAAGATTTTACAAGGCATCTTTTATGACGCCATGAAAACAAGATGGTAGTTATCACCATCTAGACGTATCTATGACCTGCAGGAAATACAGTCAGAACAATGCAGATGAATGCATAGAAAGGACATTACCTGTTGTCATGGAAGCCAAAACAGCTGAGTAAGTTTATCTTTGCTCATAAACATCTAGAAGATTATTAACAACAACAACATTATCATTAACACATCAATTATCACATAATTTTGTGTCTGGCTTGATGGTATTCGAAACATAGCTGGCTTGTTGACTACCAAAGTAAATGAAGTAGGTTTTGCTCTAAAATGACTGGAATTGTAAGATTTTTAGAATACAAACGTCCTAAAAAAGTCGAATGTCGAAAAAAACATATTTTGATAGTTGACAAATAAACCGCACTTTTGTTCTACGGTGTGACAGTTAAAGACAAAACTAACAATGAAGATAAATCTCTTTATACTTTCATATATTATATCAATTTCAATTTATTTATAAAGCACGATTAAACACAACTATCGTTGACCAATGTGCTCTACAAAGTATGAACCCATAAAAAAATGAAAACAACAACAAGTCACGGATAAAACTACAGAACATCAAGACAAGACAACTCCATTAACAATCATTTATTATAAGACAACTCAAATAAAAAAGTTTTAAACCTGGATCTAAAAATAGTCAAAGTAGGGGCAGTTCTAATTTCCGTAAGCAGACTTTTCCAAAGTCTTGGATTAGCAATGGAAATTCTTGATCTCCTCGAGTCTTGAGCTATAGGAGCCACTAAGAGCTTCACATTGGCGGACCTGAGCTCTTGCTGGTTGATGGACTGTCAACGGATTGGAAAGGTAAAACGGTGCTAACCCATTTAACAATTTAAAAACGAATAAAATAACTTTTTTACCCTATAACGCACAGGTAGCCAATGAAGTTACTGAAAAACAGGAGTAATATGCTCTCATTTACGAACTCTTGTAAGGGGTCTGGCAGCAGCTTTCTGAACCATCTGAAGGCGATTTATGGAGGATTGACTAATCCCCAAATACAGAGAGTTGCAATAATCAAGCCTTGTGGTGATAAAACCAGTGGTGGACGAAGTACACAACTTCCCTACTTAAGTAAAAGTACAGATACTACTGGTCAAATATTACTCCACTACAAGTAAAAGTTGTAAAGTCAGATTCTTACTTAAGTAAAAGTACAGAAGTACGTGCTTTTAAAAGTACTCAAGTATTAAAAGTAAATTTCCTTTATGTCAGTCGTGCATTGTTTTATTGTCCCATATCTTATGCCTCTGAAGCAACCTACTGAATACACTGAGTAGCTCACAGTATCAGTTGTATTAAAGGAGTAGTTCACTCCAAAATTTGCCCCCATTGAATTTCCTTAGTAATTTTTATTCCTACTATGGAAAGTCAATGGGGGCAAATTTTGCAGTGAGGAACTCCTTTAAGAGCTTTAAATGTTAAGCACATATATCTTTAGTTTATACATAATCCTGTATACTAATGTAGCCTAATTATCCTCATTAGCCCCCTAGGCCTATATGTATTTATGAGCAGTGTTTTTTTATTTTTTATATTCCCTTTACCAGTTTTAGCAATAATTTACCAGTAAGTAGTAAGGTTCTCTTAAATAGTAAAGTGTAGAAGCCATGTGTTTGCTGGATTTATTACCATAATTTAACTACAAACATAAACTACAGCTAGTATAATGAAACTATGGTATTTTTAGTTGCTGTGTGTTTTACTAAAGATTATTCATTAGAGTATGTTTCCTATATATAGAAAATGTAAAATTTGTGTATACTGTGGTTTAACTGCAAATAACATCCCTGCTGAGAATTTTTTATTAAATTCCTCTTTGTAGTGTGTTTTGTTCCAATAGGATTTATCATCCCACCAATAGAATCCATCACATACAAGTAGACAACAAGTATCCATACTACAATTTGATGTTGTATTTTGGGCAGGGTTCTATTGTTTATATTTTAACAGGAATACTTCAACTATAGTTACTTCAGTAAAAACATCATTAATTTTCCAAATCGCTTTAAATGATATAGCAGCAGACCAGGAGTTAACACGCACGCGTAGCTCAAGGTGTGTGTGATGCTTATTTACCGTTCAGCCGTTATGCCGATCATTTTCATGACAATGTTTCTACGATATTTGACTGATTGTAACCCAGGGATGGTTACACCACACTTTAACATGTGCCGTTTTCCTCTTTAATGGTTCTATTTGCTTTTTTAGAGCGCTATCAATGGTGTAGCAGCTCCTACGTTTACATTAGTTTAGTGGGGAAGATCCCAGAGTTGCCAGATTTGCGTAAAACAATCTGCCAAATGGCCATTCAAAGCTTGCCGGAAACCCGCGAGCTTAGAAAAACTGAAATACTTGGCAACAGTGAAAGGTCCTGGCAGATCGCAAGCCAGATAAATTGCACACACAGGAAAACCCGCTGCATAGAAACCAATTTCTACTTTTGGACCTTTTTATAAATGTAGTGAAGTAAAAAGTATGATATTTGTCATTCAAATGTAGTGAAGTTAAAGTACAAGTACTCAGAAAAAATTATACTCAAGTAAAGTACAGATACTCAAAAAGTGTACTTAAGTACAGTACTCAAGTAAATTTACTTCGTTACTGTCCACCACTGGATAAAACCATGTATTACTCTTGGTTCGCAGCTGGTAAAAGCTTGACTTAACAACTTGATTAACCTGCCTATTAAGATTTAGGGCACTTTCCAACACCACGCCCAGATTTTTCACATGTGACTTAACATAAGCCCAGAACACCAAGATATTGTGTATTTATTAAAATAAAAACTATCTTATTTTGTGTTGAAAAGCTTATATTATGCAATATCAATCTTATTCGTTTTTATTAATACAACTATACATTTGATATAAACGGGTTTGTCATAGTACTGTATTATTGTTTATGGATGATTTGTTAGGAATAAAGATGAGCAAAATATTTCAGCATGATTTTGTTAAAGAAAATTTAAGATGTAAAGATCTAATGTTAAAGATAAAAAATGTTGTCAAAAGTTAATTAGTTGGTGGAGAAAATAATAATACAAATAGCATATTGTCCCACTCACCCCGATTATGACATTTAGATTATTGCTACAAAAGGTCTGGGAAGATTTCCTTTATTCAGCAATTTCATAACATTGCATGTAATGCCATGGTGGCATATACTTCAATTTAAAATAATTTTACAGGAATTCTCTTATCCCTATCTTGAAACTCAAGGTTTAACTGAAGTAAAAGTTTCTTTAAAATAAGAAAATGTTTATTTATCATTCAAATTTCTAATTTATCAGAAGCTCTCTTCACACCTGTACTAATATTTTCTTTCGGATTAAAACCTTTCTGATGTTGCACTTTTTACCTCTCAGTTCCTTTTGCTTTTACTTTGGCCAAAAATGCCTCTTTCTCTATTGAAGAATTTTTTTGTTTATAGATGGTCTGTGAGTCATGTCAAAGTTTTACAATGCAGCAAACAATTGTCCTAACTCTGACTCCAAAAATGCGTTTCTGCTAATCTCGAATCACGGCACCAAAGTAGTGCAAGCTCATATAAGATACTTTTCATAACATTTCCTGCTTTGAAAATACTTTAAAGTCTGATTTTACTTTTTCACACAAAGTAGCTCTGCACTTCTCTTAGAGGAAGCATCTTATGCATGCAGTAAAATTGCGCCTGTCCATGAGGTCATGGGTTGATCGATCTGTCCCGAGTCAAAGCCATTGAACACTAAGCCAGTGTTACACTGAATTTGGTGACCATCGAATTATGAGACCATGTGACTAGTAGTAAGCACTGTTGTCATCCTGACCCTAAACATAAGACAAGTACTGAAGAAGTACTTTTACTGAAGAAACCCACTCTTAATCCTGCACTTTTAGAAAACTACAGACCGATATCTCTCCTCCCATTCATTGCAAAAACTCTTGAACGTGTATGTAACCAGCTCTCTCATCCTATCTCACCCAGAACAACCTCCTGGACAGCAACCAGTCTGGTTTCAAGAGCGGTCATTCCACTGAGACAGCGCTGCTCTCTGTCATTGAAGCACTGAGACTGGAAAGAGCTGCCTCAAACTCATCTGTTCTTATCCTACTGGATCTATCTGCCGCCTTTGACACTGTTAACCATCACATCCTCCTGTCGACCCTCAAGGCTATGGGTGTCTCTGGAGTGGTCCTAGAATGGTTCAGGTCTTACCTCTCAGGTAGGTCATTTAGAGTATCGTGGAGAGGTGAGGTCTCCGAGTCCCAACATCTTGACACAGGGGTGCCTCAGGGCTCAGTGCTTGGTCCGTTGCTATTTTCTGTATACATGACATCCCTAGGCTCTGTCATTCGGAAACATGGCTTTTCCTATCACACTGCTACGCGGATGATACACAACTCCACCTGTCTTTTCAGCCAGACGATCCGACAGTTTCTGCACGCATTTCAGCATGCCTAGCCGACATCTCGCTCTGGATGAAGGACCATCACCTGCAGCTGAACCTTGCAAAAACAGAACTGCTTGTAATCCGACACAAAGACTCATCACAACTTCTCTATTCAACTGGGCTCATCAACCATCACACCCTCCAGAAAGGCCAGAAACCTGGGAGTGGTCATCGATGATCAGCTTAACTTCACAGATCAGGTTGCCAGCACCGCAAGGTCCTGTAGATTCATCCTCTACAATATTCGAAAAATTAGACCCTTCCTATCAGAGCATGCTACGCAAGTCCTAGTCCAGGCCCTTGTTCTGTCCAGACTGGACTACTGCAATGCGCTAATGGCTGGACTCCCTGCTTGCACAACCAAACCTCTACAGATGATCCAGAATGCGGCGGCAAGAGTTGTCTTCAATGAACCGAAGAGAGCACACTTCACTCCTCTCTTCATAAAGTTACATTGGCTCCCTATTGCGGCTCACATCAAATTCAAATCCCTCCTCCTGGCCTACAAGTCCACCACTGGTTTGGCTCCCCCTTATCTTCTTTCGCTAATGCAGACGTATGTACCCACCAGATCTCTGCGCTCTGCAAACGAACGACGTCTTGTGGTGCCATCCCAAAAAGGTAAAAAATCAATCTCACGAACCTTCTCTGGATCGGTACCACTTTTGTGGAACGATCTGCCCGCGGCAACAAGATCTGCAGATTCTGTAGCCATCTTTAAGAATCGTCTGAAAACACATCTCTTGTCAACACCATACCGATCAGTTCTGACTTCTATCTCTTTTCTACAAAAAAAAAAAAAAACCTCTTACTTAACTTAGCACTGTATACTGTGGTAGGCTTTATGAAGCCAGTTTTATTGATTGCACTTTTTCTTTTTGTTGTACTTGCGTTGTCCGAATTGCTTCAATTGTTTACACCATCTGTAAGTCGCTTTGGATAAAAGCGTCTGCCAAATGACTAAATGTAAATGTAAATGTAAGCACACCACCTACTCCACCCATCATAATCCTATCAGAACCTACATACAGTTTCCAACAGAAATGCTGTTTTTGAAGATTCTCGCTTTCAAATCTTTTAGTAAGAGTGTGATTGAGATTTTAAATATGATAATCTGTGTGTGTGCTGATCAAACAGTAGTCATACAACACATAGCTTACTAGACTGCAACTGTGTCGCGTTTCGGAAGGCTGCCTCCTCGTGTCCTCTGGAGGTCGCATCCTCTAAAGAATGCGGTATACAGGGGTCCACAACTTAGAATTTAATGAGACGTCCTTCATAGGACATATTGGAAGAAAAGGAAACAGAAAGTATAACGTTCATAACACGTTGCCCTTTCCCATGTGTAAAATGAATAAAAATGATTTCCAGGTGAATTGAAGAGATGAAAAGTCTGTCAGATTCTACCTCAAACAATGCCAGAAGAGTTCAACAAATGGAAAAAAAGGAATGTCCTACTGTTTTAAACATAAAAAATCACTAAACACCTCTAATCCTATTTACCACATCTGTCTACTGAGGAAATAACATGTAAAAAAAAAAACTGTTTACATTTAAGCACCACATATTTGATTGAACGTGAAGCTGCTGCCCGTTTATTCAAATAAAATACGTTGGTTTGTGGCGATGCAAAGAATTCCCATGAAAGAAGGTTGCATTCGAATGGTACACTTGGAGTGTCCTACTTGATCTTCTGAAACGAGACAGCCTCAATGACACATGCAGCCGACAAATGTGACCTCCGGAGAAAGAGACAAAGCTTTTAATCTATTTAAGTTCTCTTTTTTAGCTCCTCATCAGCGGATCAATCATGCCATGCTAAAACCTATCCCCAACTCCTCCGTATTTGATTACATCTGTCAGGTCATTTTAATCACTAAGAAACACGAAAATAACAAAACAAAAGCTTAAATTTGTATAGGTGCACGGGCGGAAAGCTTGCAGCGATGCGGTTGGGTGTGACACAATTGGCAACAAATTATACAACATAAACAACAATAAATATGCAAAATGCAAAAAATAGACATTCTTATAAGACCGGCTTACGTTTTATTGCAGTATTCATGAGGACACTTTTCCTAATTTGTTGTAAAAAATTTGTTGGGAGATTTAACACCGGTGTTAAAACACTTTCCAGATGAACATACAGGTCCATCTTTGATAATGCGTTAAATCAACACAGAACAAAAATGTTGATTATACAGTAGAAACACTGAGTATCATTTTAAATACTCGAGGTGTAAAAAAAGGATTACTCAAAAGTGTAATAGTGATAAATCCAATGCACCAATGGTATACTGATTTAATGCTAATTACACGTAAACATTTTTAAATTTTAAAACAAAATAAATAAATCTTTCACTGCTTTGAACGTTGCATCAGCATAAAATTTTTTGAAAACATGCCGTATGATGCAAAAAGTATTCTAGATACTAGATTCATAGATTTTGGCAATCATTCGGGGTCTCAAGATTTAAAAAAATGTTTGGTGTTTGTTTGAATGTATAAAACAAAAGCTACACTTAGATCTGAATGAGTCCAACCTTACAATGTGTCATTCAGTCACATGACTCATGTAAGGTGCTGGTTCAGGATAAATACAGTAGGCAGTTACTCTCTCAGTTACAGTTTCTCAGAGAAGTTTTATCTCGACTTATCTCATTCCTAAGGACTGTTGACTTTGTAAAGAGCAACTATGGAAAGTAACTAAATAAAGGCTGAAGCTGTTAGTTTAAATTGCTGTATAGCTTAGTAGCATGTGTATCAACTCTGCAAACTCAGATTTGAATTCATATAAAATTATAAGTAATTAATTGTTATTTTGTTACTACCATATCTTTTTTTGTATTTTGTAGGCATGTCATATGAAGACATTCTTCCTGATCTGCCTGCTTCCTCAGGCCTTTTGCGATTTTCCGGCTTCCATTATAAAATTCTTTGTCAAACAGTAGGTTAATATGAAGAAACTAATGGTTATTTCAACTAAAACATTCCTATTTAGACACTTACACTGCATCCTAACCAAACGCGATGCGATGAGATTCCTGTAATAAGCAATTTGTTTGTCCATACCGAATGCGGAAAAGGGGCGGGACGCGACAATCAATCACGAAACACAGCCAATCAGAAGAGTTTTTTCTGTCCACGCACCATCTCACGCTGCAGCTGAAGAGTGCACATATAGAGATGCGTACTGGGCTGCTTCTCAATTCTTAATTTTGCATCCTCGTTTCCTTTCCTCGCATCTTAGCTCCACTCCTGCAGGAGGCGTGGGAAGGTAGCAAGGAAAAGACATGAGGACAGAGGAATTAAAAGATGTGGAATGGCATATCCTCGCTCTCTGTAGGATCACTTCGAAGCGTTGTCAATTAATGATGACTGTACATATTGCACAAATATAAAAATAAAGTTAAATACATACTCTACGCAGATGTCATAAACCCCACTACAATAAAATAAGTTAAAAATCATGCTTAAAAGTGGTCAGAAATGTATATAAGGTACAACAAATATATGCGTAAATATGTTAATAAATTAACTACATGAATATTAACTATACTGCCTGAAATAGGTCTATATTTGAATTTGAAAGTGACCTATTTTTCAGGTATGGTGACCCATACCCGAAATGTGACCTCGACATTTAACCCGTCCAGAGAGTAGTGAACACACGCACAACAAGTTGTGAACACACGTACACCCAGAGCAGTGGGCAGCTATCACTGCAGCACCCGGGGAAAACTTACAATAATAGAATGTGTTTGTATATGATCTAAAGATGTGCAGGGGGAGGAGAATATATAGTCGTGTCGAGTTTAGTTGATTAAACACTTCCGCAAAGGAGAAAGCCTCCTCTCTCCTCGCATCCCCCCGGTGCAGTTAGAGAATTGAGATGTCCTTAAAGATGGCTGAGTTCGATCGATTTCCGGGTCATAGGATGGAGGACGGAGGAGCGAGGAGGCATATCGAGAAGCACCCATATTCTAAATAAGATTCCTTGTATCGCGTGTCGTGGCATCGCGTTTGGTAAGGACACGGTGTTAGGCATCATATGCATTCATATCTGACCTTTAAGGCCATTATTGTAATTAACACTGAAAGAGTTAATTGATTGAGTCTAACAATGTATTTGAATAGATCTTATGTTTTCTTTAGTTACACAGGTATAGGGCAGTATGCAGCAGCCATCAATGTACCAGCTGAACAGTGCAGTCCGACTTTCAAACCATCTGCTGAAAATTTCCTGATAAGTGACCCAAGTGAAACTGTATAAAGCTATAAAGGTTGATAAAGATCCAGTCTACAGAGGCACAGAGCTCATCGCTGCAGGAGTTCAAAAAACCCCAAATCCAGCTCATTCAGAGTATCTGCTTCTTAACCCTGTAAATCATTCACCTTTGACAGATTTATTAAATAGGGAAAATAATGCATGCGTGGTGTTCTACACCCTTAACTCTCCCTGTATGAAGACCTGTCTTAATAAGGATTACAGCATTATACCAGGTATTGAAGAATTACGCAAATATCAGGGAATAAAAGCCTTTGTTTTCAAAAATATATGGAAACATGACCAAGGTAAAGCAGAAATAACGCAGCTGGGAATAAACCTGAAGAAGATTGCTGATCTTGTGCCACTTTACCGCTGCAGAAACAATGCATGCATCCTTTGTGGAGAGCCAAATTCAAATAATGAAATAAAAGAAGAATGTTTGAAAACCAAACATCAATTAAATATCTAGGTTGCTTGATTCATTTGGTGAGCCAACCTGATAAGATGCTTTATACAGTGTATGTAATGTATAAAGTTAAATAAAGACATGAAACACTTTCATTAAAAATCTTCTAATGCAATAATGCATTCTATGTATTTTGTGAAATAATTGAGTCTCTCCTTTACTTTTAAAGGTGTCATGAATTAAGAATAAATTTTAACCTGAGCTTTAGTTATATAAAAGTTAATCGTATTCAGTGTTAGAACTGAAGATGTCCTTGTTACTGAAATTACGACTTTTTAACTATAGTCATCGCTTTATGTGTCCTGATAATGTGTAACCTACGTGTCTAACAAAGTTTACAGAAGGGTCCAACTAAGCACGTAGCTTGTCAAACAGACACACAGAAAGGTACATCACAGGGCACACTGCTGCCTTCTGGAACTGTCATCCAATCATAGCAGTGGGCGTTTACTTCCAAGTCTTCAATGCGGAACGCCCTTAAAACCTAGCGTTTCTTAAACCGTCCTCAAAACCCCGGTAGAAAATAGTCTAGTACTTATTGATTTGGATATTTTTAAATGTAAAAACCACACTAACGTCATAAGTTGATCCCAGACAACAGTAAAAATGAATAAAAAGGTCACATTTCATGCAACTCAACAGATCTATATAAATGTCACTGCATTAGAAAGGTTCATGAAATGCTTTAAAATTCAATAATTTCAGCAACACAAATTGGGGTTGAGTAACACAAATTGATACTCCACCCAAAAATGAAAATTCTATCATCATTTACTCACTCTCATGTAGTTCCAAACCTTACACATTTCTTTGTTCTGTTGATATTTAGAAGACTGTTAGCAACTGAGTTTTCTGGTGTGGTCAAAAATGGTAGTGAAAGGTGCCCCAGAACAGTTTGTTTTTCTAAATTCTTCAAAATATCTTTTGCGTTTAAGAGAACAAAATAAATACTATAATTTTATAATACAACCGTCATAATACAACCGTCGGAAAAATAACAATGAGGGCAGAGTGCAATTGCCCTTTTTGTAGAGTTTGTAGCACTGATTATTTCACTTTAAGTGAGTGGGAAAATGTCTCTCGGCGTCTTCTCCGTTCATGACCAAACAGCAGCTTAAAGTTACCTGTAAGTAAATCAATGAATGATTACAAAACAGCGTTTTACAAGCACCTTTGTTACTGACTGGACATATGAACTTTAACATTCGTCTGTAATTATTATTTTATGTCTCACAACAGAAACATTAAATATGTAAACGACTTTGGCTTTATTGAGCTTTCAGTTGCAATAAAAGAGCAAGTTTAGAGAGTAAACACATGTGTGTCATGGAGAGCAGACGGAAAACAAGGAGCGGATCCAGTTGCAGTTAATGGTTTAATATAAAAGTCCAAACAGAACACAAAGGAAAATCCAGGTTCAGAGACACATGAGGGAGACCATAATGTACAAGAACGATACGCACCAGACAACTGAACACAAGGGCTATATATACACAGATGATAGCTTTCCTGTAGCTCAGTGGTAAGAGCATAAGTAAGTTTGGTAAGAGCATGGTAAGTTAACAATGCAAGGTTGTGGGTTCGATCCCAGGGGATTGCAAAATGTCTGTCTGTCTGTCGTCTGTCGTCTGTCGTCTGTCGTCTGTCGTCTGTCGTCAAAAACTGCTCCGAGACACAAAGCGGTAGAGGATCTATACGCAGCTTTAATAAACATAATCCACAAAACAGGCACAAATCAGGAGTGGGTATAAATAGACAGACTAACAGATGATAACAACAAACAGGTGAAAACAATAATGGCAAATGAGTCCAGGCAATGGATTATGGGAACTGTAGTGAAAACTGAAAGTCTGTGTAATGTCTGTAGGGCCCTCTGGTGGAGCTCGAGGGCACTCATTCTGATGATCGTAACACCTGAATAAATGTGTTTTAGAACAACAGTTAAGTATTATCACGAGCAAAATCACAAACCTACATATTTTAACACTCATGTATTTCGTAGACAGTCAAAATGAGGAAAACATCCTGCTGAAATGACAATATGTAGTGTATGATTGTGACACAGACCCATTCCTGTCAGGGACAGAACAAATATTGACACTTCCTCTCAGATGATCAACATTTGATCTGTTTTTCATTTGATTGTTTATTTTTTATATCGATAGGATAGAGACACAGGAAATGGAGGAGAATGAGGGGAACACGAGCGTGAAAGGACCACAAGCTGGGACTCGAACACCGGTCATAAAGTGCTGTTGCACAACATGTCGGCGCACAGTCCACCGACATACATATTTTTTTGGGATGATAATTTCTATTAACTTTATTTTTCTAACGTATAAGATAAGTGTTTTGAACTGGTGGATGATGGAAATTTACTGAATATGTGGACATATTTGCTTACTTCCTGTTATTGACTTTTGCTTTAGGTGTGACATCCGACTGTCTCAGAGCAGGTTATAAAAACAGTGTGCCTTTACTTCCTCTTGTCTTCTCACTGCACAACTTTCTGTATGTGTTACGAGTTTCAAATGTGTAACTGGAGTAACAAATGATTTCTTTTATAGCTTGAGGTTCACTTCTCTCAGCTCTGGAAAACAGAATCACAGAATTAGTGAGTGAAAAAGCGAACCGCCATCTTCGTCTCCGAATCTCTGTCTCTTTATTACAAATTTCAATTATACAAAACAATAAAACATTTCCCAAGTGTAATCATGTTTCAGTATACATATGTTAATTTCAATTTAAACATTACAGGTCTTCTATACTCTCCACCGATCAGTGGGCAACATCTTTCATACTCACATTCACAGAAAATAATTGTGTCTTTACAAAAATCAACATCACTCTTTTGTTAAAGTGCAATAATATCAAAAGGATAAATCATGTCTTATATTTAGATATATTTGTTTTCTTTTTTTTTTTACCTCAGGAATCCACCATAATACTAATGTAATCATGAATCATAAACCCTCTTTGGCTGTAAATGAAATATAATAATGACTTTAAAGTCAACACATGAATCACCATACACGTAGGGAAAACTGTTTAACTTATTATACCTTTTTAAACCCAGGACAGTCACCGAACTGCTTCCGTATAACATTAGGAAATAACTCCCCTTTAAATTTCAAACAACATACCCCCATTAACATCTTATCTTAACATTAAGCAGCATATACAGTCTGTCAGGATACCTTAAAAACCCGAAATAAATCGTTATTAGAGTGAGAGGACACCAGCACACAGATTCACACATACGGCCACCATACACACGCCTCTTATTCGGCCGCTAGCGTCATTGTTGACAAAACGTGCTTCCCGCGATTATAGCCTAAATGCGGCTTTTTAACTGAGCTTCAACGTCAAAAGTTCCATCACCAACTCATCACGGTTTCAATACACGACATCCACTTCAGGAGGAAACTCAACCTTACAATTTTTACAGAATACTAACCTGGAAAACAGAATCACAGAATTAGTGAGTGAAAAAGCGAACCGCCATCTTCGTCTCCGAATCTCTGTCTGAGAGAAGAGGAAGGCGTCCGTCATCTAGGTAACGTGGTGCAACGATACCTACGCTTTGGTTCCGCTTTGTTTGGTTCCCCCCAAACTAATATTGTTTTCATAAATAAAAGTTTCAATTCTACTAAAACGCTGATGGTTACTGTGTTCTCACGTAAGGGTGCATCACACACTCCCCAACAAATAAAAGTGGCTCCTGACACAAGATATTTTGAACAATTCCACTCTGAACCTTTACACACCCCATTTTTTTTCAAACACCTTCTAACTCTCAATTAGTGTATCCTATATGTTCTAGAAAGTGTGTGTTCCAGATCTCATCTGGTGAGTATATAATGTATGTAATTGTCTTTCAGGGTATCTCATCCACAGTGGGCTGGGTATGCAACAGGTAAGTAAGGGTATGGGGCGCTGAACGAGGGTTGGAGGTGGTGGAGGTATGGTGGACCAAGACACTGGTAAGCACACTGTACTGGCTGGATTCTGACTGCACTCACAGTGGGCCTCGGGTGATAAGCGGGTTGACCCAGGGATGGGTAAGTAAACACATAACCTGGCCGTCTTTCTCTCGTGGACTGTCTCAGTGGGATCTGATGTTCAGGTTGTGGTCTGGGAACATTGTTCTCTTGATGGACAGTATGCAGTCTCTCTTGAACGGTTGTAGGTTGAAGCTGCTCCATGCCATGTTCATCCTCGCTGGATGTTCCCTGTTCCTCATCTCGAACACTCTCCCTGTCCTGTTCAGGTTCTACATGAATCGTTTCTCCCAGATGAGTCTCATTCTGTTCAGATCTATCTTGGTAGTCGGGGGTAACATGCGGCACAGGTAAGTAACTTCCCGTTTGGTTTCTCCCTCGGTATTCGCAACCAGTAACGAGGCACACCTTCCTCTTCCTCAGAGTCACTTATATATGGGCCCGGTGTCTCATGTGTCGGTTTCGGGATGTCTGAGGCTCTCTTCTTCCGCTTTTGTGACTCAGATGTGTTGGTGGTCGGGTTCTGAAGAGGCTCTATAGGTAAGTCATTGACTTGCATCAGGAGGTTCCTGTGTAGTGTGCGAACTGGTCGGCCTCCCGCCTCCGGGCTTACTTTGTAGACAGGATTATCTCCCACCTGTTCTCTCACAATGTAGATGAGCTGCTCCCAGTACGATCTAAGCTTTCCAGGCCCCCCCGTTCACTGAGATTGCGTACAAGTACTCTGTCCCCAGGCTGAAGAACCACACCTCTGCTCCGTTTATCGTAGTATGTCTTCCCTTTGGAGCTGGACTGTCGACTGTTTGCGTTTGCTATTCGGTATGCCTCCACCATTTTTCCTGCCCATTTCTCAGCATACCCTTTTGGTCCATTAGTTTCAGCTCCCTCATCTGTTATGAGGCCAAAGAGGATGTCCACTGGTAGGCGAGGATGTCGACCATACAACAAATAATACGGGGAGAAACCTGTGGCCTCGTGCCTCGTACAATTATATGCCTGAAGTACGTGGGGCAGGTGGTCCTTCCCAATTCTCTTTCTCTTTCTCTCCCAAGGTGCGGAGCATCTGCAATAGCGTGCGATTGAATCTCTCTGCAGGATTGCCTGGGGGTGATACGGAGAGGTTCTCGAGTGGGCGACACCAGCTGATTGCCTGAGAGTTCTGAAGAGCTCATTCTCAAACTCTCGACCCTGGTCATGGTGTAGTTTGGCCGGGTATCCAAATCTGGGGATAAAATCATTGAAAAGCCTGTCAGCAGCTGTCTTACCAGCCTTGTTCTTCGTGGGGTAGGCTTGCGCGAATCTGGTGAAGTGATCAACCACTACAAGGATATACTCGTATCCACCTCTGCAGGCTTCCAGGTGAAGGAAATCGATGCACACCAACTCAAGGGGCGAATTTGATGTTATACTTCCCATTGGTGCTCTTTCATATGTGGCTGGCTTTTTGTTTAATGCAAGAGCATTTCCTGGTCACATACTCTTCAATCTCCTTTTTCATGAAAGGCCAGTAGAATCGCTCCCTCGCTAGGTTCAGAACTTTTTCAACGCCAACGTGACACATGTTGTTGTGCAGCTGGGTGAGTACTTTTCGTTTGTAGGTGGCGGGCAGGACCAGTTGTTGTCGACCTGCACTCTTCCTGTAGAGAAGGTCATTCTCTATGTATAATTTGCTCCACTCTCTTAACAGCCTCCTTGCGTGTGTGTCCATTTTCTCTTTGTCATCCTCTGTTAGTGGCGAGTCGTTTTCCTTCAACACCATCACTTTCCCAATGGCGGGGTCTTTTCTTTGTTCCCTCACAAGCTCCTCATGACTGATTTCCGGCAGATGCTCAACTTGAGGTTGGCTTTGGGATGTTAAGTTGAGGGCTGCCACCCAGGCCACATCTCCTTGTTGTCCTTTCCGGCTTCCTTCCCATACAGCACATACTGCCTCCTCCGATAACTCTTCCGAACATCCAGCCATGAAGGTGTCGATGTCCAGGGGGCAGCGTGATAAAGTGTCAGCATCGATGTTTGTTTTGCCGGGCCGGTACTTGATGTCGAAGTGGAAGTCAGCCAGCTGCCCCACCATCGGTGACCTACTGCGTTGAGTTTGGCAGTACAGGACGTATGTGAGGGGATTATTGTCCGTGAAGACTGTGAAATGCGGGCGTAGAATAAGTAGTCACGGAACTTCTCACATACCGCCCACTTCAACGCGAGAAATTCAAGCTTTCCGCTGTGTAGGTGATAATTTTGTTCCGCTGATGTTAACGTGCGTGACCCGTATCCAATCACCCTCAACTTCCCATCCTGGTTCTGATAAAGAACTGCACCGAGACCTTTTTGGGAGGCATCTGTGTGGAGCGTGAAGGGGCGGTTGAATTCGGGATACGCCAACACTGGGGGTTTGGTCAGCCGGTCCACGAGCTGTTCAAGGATCTGTTGGTGCTGTATATTCCATTCTACCGGAGTACGGGAGGACGGCTGACTGCATTTCGTTTTTCCTCGTGGGGGTTTGGCTAGAGAGGAGGTGCTGGGCTTCGACTGGAGCAGGTCGTATAGGGGTTTGGCTATGCGTGAGAAGTCCTGCACGTATGTTCGATAATAGCTCAAGAACCCAAGCAACTGCCTGACGTCCCCAACTGTCTGTGGCATCTTGTCTTTCAGTGCCCGCACTGCTTTAGGTCTTTGGGGTCCATTTTTACCCCTTCTGCTGACACCAAACCGACCAACATACCGGACCTCCTTGCGGAAGAGTTCGCATTTCTCCGGCTTCAGCTTTACCCCGTGGTGTTGCAAGGCTTGCAAGACTCTGCGTAGCCTCTACATGCTCATCAAATGACCTGGAAAAGCACAACACGTCATCGAGGTAAGGGATGCAGCATTCATCTCTCAGTGTCGAGCATACCTTCCATGCTCCTTTGAAAAGCCGCTGGGGCGTTCGATAGCCCGAAGGGTATTCGGACCCATTCATATAACCCCCATGGGGTTATGAATGCAGTCAGGTACCTTGATCCTTCGGCGATAAAGCCTTGATGGTAGGCTTTCCCCTGATCAAGGATCGAAAACCAGGCATATCCTCCCAGAGAGTCAGTGAGGTCCTGAATTCTGGGAAGAGGGTGACGGTCTGGCACAGTTTTGTTGTTGAGGAGCCGGTAGTCAACACACAGGCGTAAGGACCCATCTTTCTTCCTTACACAAATGACAGGAGCTGAATAAGGCGACTGGGACTTCACGATCCACCCTTTAACTAACAGCTCCTGGATGTACTCCTTAACCTCCCTGTATAGTGGTTTTGGGATGGACGCGTAGGCCCTCTGAACTGGGATGTCATCCTTAGTCCTGATCTCCATCTGTAGGGAGGGGATGCACCCTATGTCGTCGCTGTCACGGGCGAATGCTCCACTTTCTTCATAGAGCACTTCCTTTACAGACTGTTGTTGTTCAGGGCTGAGGTGACTGATGTCAACAGGGGGAAGCCAGGACTCGGGTGGAGAAGTGCTGGAAGAAACGACTCCCTTAACCTCGACTGATGTCATCTTTCTTGGTGTGGAATCAGCCTGATGTGACTCTGGTGCATCAGTCTCAAGGACCTTGATAACATGTTGTATGGTTCCCAGAGAGGTTCTCCCCGGCAGGGTGACCTCATGCTTTGAGTGATTAGAGATGGGCACCTTCACATAAGGCCGGCGGGTGTTATTGATTTCCAAGAGGCCTTCTCCTACACTCAACTGTCCTAAGACAACGCTTTCCGCTGTTGGTTCGTATAGAACAATGGGGTTAGAGGCGTCAAAGTTTGGAGGCACCCTACACCATACATGAGCTGTTCTGCCAGGGGGAATGATGACATGGTCTTGGCCCACCCTTTATAGTAACAGGATCACAGTATGTCCTAGGAGGCACCTGGATGGAATTCACAATGACCTCTACCTGTTCCTCCTCTATTCCAAATGCACTGCGGAGAAGGTTGACAACCGTTGCCACTGCATCGCCCGAGGACTCTTTCCTTCTGATGATCTCCTGGAGTACATTTGCTCCTAGAAGGGGATGGGACAGTGACAACGGGCTGACTAGGAAAGGGACCTGTATTGTGAGATTGGGGTCTTCATTCCCTGCGAGATTGACAGTGAGCTCAACCCATCCGCTGTAGGGGACGGCATGGCCAGTGACTGCATAGACGCCAAGTTCTTCCTCTAAAAGCTCAGAAAGGGGTCTCAATATGTGATTAGGAATGTGAGTGTCAGTCCATTGTTGGTCAATTATGCTCACCTGCGAGCCTGAATCAAACAGGACTGTAACTGGGTACCCGCCAATCAAACATTTCAGCAGACTTTTCTTCCAATTAGGAGCGCCTTGCAGGTGATGTTACTCTGGTCGGTCAGTGCATGTGTTTTTTTTGGTTTGTTTTGCTTGAGGTGTCTTGTTATTTGTTTGTTATTTGTAACTGTTTGGGACTGCAACTCAACGGTCTCTGGGCGTCCCTCCACAAAGACCGAGAGCCCCCCTTCCTGCCCTGACTTGTTGCAGACATCCCACTGCTCTGTGTCCTGCCCCTCCACACACGAAGCAATGGTTACACTCCTGTGCATTCTGTTCAGTACATTTCGGACAACGAGCTGTCCTTCCTCTCACCTGGACTGCAGGTTGTCCAGCTGTGGTTGGACAGGTCTGCTGGGAGTTGGCTGAGAAGGAGGGTAAGACATCCGATTATCTGCTGTCCGCTGCTCGATCAAAGAAGCCACCATGTGTGTCAGGGTCTCCACCTGAGAAGTGAGCTGTTGTATTGTCTGGAGATTTTCATTAGCTGGTGCTGTATCCCGTGACTTATTATTGTTGTAACGGTCTCCCGTCTCAACCTTGGCGCTGTGTGCTTGTGCTAACTTTTGTCGGGGGGGTTGACCCAGTCTGCGCTGATGCTCATTTTCATCACTTATTATTTTCATGACTTGACGAAGGATTTCCTCATCTGTGACTTGACTGTTTGAGATTAAAGGCCTCAGTCTCTGCCGGAGGTCAGCTTGTTTTGTCCCCAACCCCTGATAGATGGTATGGAGGAACACCTCCTGGATGGTCTTGGGATCATATGCAATGTCTGCACTGGCCTGTCGGGTCTGGAAAAGGATTTTCTGTTTGAGCCCAATCATGCGGTAGAGAAATTGCTGTGGTGATTCTTGGTCTAATTGCCTGGCACATCAGTTCCTGGAACATCTCAGTTGTTGCTTTCTCTCCGAGGTGAGACCTGAGGAAGCCTTTAAGTTCAGATACCGTGTGATAGAATCTTTGTTCACAAGCATTTCCTTAAATGCCCCTGGTTTGATGATCCTCAACACCCCTCTGACCACCTCTGCTTCTGCAAAGCCCTCCTTCACTCCCTCGTCGATTTGTTTGCTGATATTGTTGTAGTTTAAATCAGAGTTCTGATCTCCAACCTGACCACCATGTACTTTGAAGTCCCTGCGCTGCACGTAGGAGAGGTCCTTCAGTATTACTGGTCTCTCTGAGATCATCTGTGGCATACAGTGTAACTCTGCCTCACTCTGGGGAGGGTAAGTTGGGTGATGAGGCCATTGTAGATTCTTCGTCTGAGTTTCTCACCCAGCTCTTCATACACTTGTCTCAGTTCTTCTAATGTCTGTGTTGTTGTATTGGTATGAGTGTTATGATGGGGTTGTGTCAGACTAACTGTGTTGTTAGAGTGAGAAAGAAGTTGTGATGTAGAGGTTGGGATTGTAGTGGATGGACTGGGACTAGGTGTGTCCTGTATGTTACCATCATTAAATGCACCCACTGGAAAATTAACAGGAGCATCAGCATTAATTACCTTGCCTACCAAATCATTTAAAACCAACAACTGACCCATTCCCTCATCCTCAAGTCCTCGTAAGGAGTCAGATTGCATGTAGGAGACAACATAGTCCATACAGCCCTCTTCATCATTCGGACTAAGCTCTTCTTCATGTGGACTGTTGATTGCAATGTCTTTTGCAACCTGATAGATGTCGTTGTTTGAAAGTCTGAATAGTTGTTTCTTGATGCTCCATACTAATTCTTTACGGGTTGCTGACATAGTGTGTAGTCCTGATATTCCCTTGTGGTTTGTGAACTCAGTCAATCAGTGGTGAAGTGACTTAGTAAGAGGTGTGTATATGTGCGTGCGTGTCGACCTCCCGATCACAGGTGAGCTCCTCTGGTAAGTAGCGTGCGCTGGCCTCAGGATCAGCAGTGCAGCTCCTAAGCAAGGTGGAGATCCCTTTTCTCTTTGGTCTCCCTCCTCGGACGCCCACGGGTTAACCCCTGGCCTGCAGCAGCGTCTTGTCACCTTGGTCGTGTGGTTCAATTATCTCTGGATCTGCTCCTCCTATTGTTGTGATGAGGAGAGATCCCGGACGAGCCCCCACAGTTTGTTACGAGTTTCAAATGTGTAACTGGAGTAACAAATGATTTCTTTTATAGCTTGAGGTTCACTTCTCTCAGCTCTGGAAAACAGAATCACAGAATTAGTGAGTGAAAAAGCGAACCGCCATCTTCGTCTCCGAATCTCTGTCTCTTTATTACAAATTTCAATTATACAAAACAATAAAACATTTCCCAAGTGTAATCATGTTTCAGTATACATATGTTAATTTCAATTTAAACATTACAGGTCTTCTATACTCTCCACCGATCAGTGGGCAACATCTTTCATACTCACATTCACAGAAAATAATTGTGTCTTTACAAAAATCAACATCACTCTTTTGTTAAAGTGCAATAATATCAAAAGGATAAATCATGTCTTATATTTAGATATATTTGTTTCTTTTTTTTTACCTCAGGAATCCACCATAATACTAATGTAATCATGAATCAAAACCCTCTTTGGCTGTAAATGAAATATAATAATGACTTTAAAGTCAACACATGAATCACCATACACGTAGGGAAAACTGTTTAACTTATTATACCTTTTTAAACCCAGGACAGTCACCGAACTGCTTCCGTATAACATTAGGAAATAACTCCCCTTTAAATTTCAAACAACATACCCCCATTAACATTTTATCTTAACATTAAGCAGCATATACAGTCTGTCAGGATACCTTAAAAACCCGAAATAAATCGTTATTAGAGTGAGAGGACACCAGCACACAGATTCACACATACGGCCACCATACACACGCCTCTTATTCGGCCGCTAGCGTCATTGTTGACAAAACGTGCTTCCCGCGATTATAGCCTAAACGCGGCTTTTTAACTAAGCTTCAACGTCAAAAGTTCCATCACCAACTCATCACGGTTTCAATACACGACATCCACTTCAGGAGGAAACTCAACCTTACAATTTTTACAGAATACTAACCTGGAAAACAGAATCACAGAATTAGTGAGTGAAAAAGCGAACCGCCATCTTCGTCTCCGAATCTCTGTCTGAGAGAAGAGGAAGGCGTCCGTCATCTAGGTAACGTGGTGCAACGATACCTACGCTTTGGTTCCGCTTTGTTTGGTTCCCCCCAAACTAATATTGTTTTCATAAATAAAAGTTTCAATTCTACTAAAACGCTGATGGTTACTGTGTTCTCACGTAAGGGTGCATCACATATGTCTGATGACCTTCTTGCAAGAATAAAATATCAAATACAATTCTTTAGGTTGGTTTGCATTTCCGCCTCACCTGTAATAGCTTCAATATAATTTAAATATAAAAATCATTTCTGAACATACAGTTTCAGGACAAAGATACAATGGTAAGTCACATTCAAGAATATTTAATAATTATTATTTCTTTATAACTGTTGATTCTTGTATTATATTGTAAGAAGTGCTGTCTAATAAAATACATAACACCACAATAAAAATTATCAATAATATAACTCAACATTTGATGAAAAGTCTTTGTGAAGATAAGTGTATCTAGGTTCGTTTGTGTCCTTGTTTTTATATCCCGGTGGGGACCTAAACCTGAATGCACACCAACACATGGACTCGTGTAACCGTGGGGTCCAAAATTAAGGTCCCGATGGGCAGAAAAGCGTATATATAAATCGTACAGAACAATATATTTTTAATCTAAAAATGCTTAAAGTTTTCTATGATCTTTAGGTTCAGGGGTTGGGTGTTGGGGATAAAAAATACAGATTGTACAGTATAAAAATCATGACGCCTATGGACTGTCTCCACGGAGATAATAAATCAGACGTGTGTGTCCGTGTTATATTTTGTGTCTCTGCAGAAGTTCATTGTGTCTCTGAGTGGTGTTCTGCTGATCTTACTGCTTCCTCAATGGACACAAAGTTTGAAGAATGACGCAGTGGACATGGAAACTCTCGCCAAGATTATAAACTTCTTTGAGCAGAAGTAAGTATGAAATGAGACAAACAAAAAGATTTGCCAATAGTTTATTAACGGTAATGTATAATTGAATCATGAGTCATCTTCATGTAAATATAATTTTCAACTGATATGAGGGTGCTTAATGTTTTCCAGCTATAAGAGAGCTGATGCTGATGGTCAGCCCCGTCAGTACGCCACAGCCATCAACGTACCAAAAAGCTCAATGTCAAGCCGGCTTTATTCCTTCACAGAACAACTTTCTGACTCAGGAAAATGCACAAAATGTAAAAAATGTCATTGGTGATGAGTCCACTGCACTTTACCAGGGTGAACACCAGCTTATAGCAGCAGGAAATAAAGAAAGGAACCATCCAAAAAAAAAAAACATAAAAATACGAATTCATTCCGAGTCTCTTTTACTGAACCCTCCTGACAACTCACCCATGACAAACCTGTTAAACAGAAATAAACAAGACTGCAGTATTTTCTACACCTTAAACTCCCCGTGTGTTGATACGTGTCTCAATGAGCAAAGCCAATATCAAATCCTCGAAGCTCTTGATAACTGGAGCAAATACGGTGGAATTAAAGCTTTTGTTTTTAAGGATTTCTGGAAGTTTGACACAGAAAAAGATCTTCAGAGCAAATTTAAGCTGATCGCGTCTCGTGTGCCTCTCTATCGTTGTGTGAGCGAGACGGAGTGTTATGCTTGTAGAGGAGAAGAAAACACCCCTATTGATCAGAACTGTCTCCCAAAAAACTGACCATGAGTTATGGTGATGCAGGAAATACATTGAAGATGGTACTTAAATGTCATGTTGATGCTTAGATCATCAGAGGATTTGTGATATGTGAAGTAATATAAAACAACATCATTTTCATTGCATTGAATTAGGATGAAAAAACAATTGGGGAAATGCACACAGTGCAAAACCTATTTTCCTACTAAAGACCTATGTTAAACAATGACTTTTTGTATTAGGCTATTTAATGTACCTGATATTAAAAATAACCTTCAGCATGATGTTTTGTGTGCACTGCTTATTCTGGTGAAGTTCTGCATTCACTGAAAAAACATTTGACTTTAGTGAGAAAATACTATTTTTAATATCAGCCAAGACATCTCTCCTATCAGCCAAAATACAGATGCAGGAAAATATGATAAGAGAATAAAAAGAACATGTCTTACAATAACATAAGTGACATAAGTGGTTGTAGATGTAATCGATTGACAGCAGTAATTTTGATATAAGCAATGAATGCTTATAAGACACTTTTATTCAAGTACCGTGCATTCATAGCCTATGGAAAATTCATGTTATTGTGTTACAATTAATCACGTTGAGTTTCCAATGAATGAAACCCGTGATATTGCTTGTGCTACTGATAGAAACATCAAGAACCTCCGGATAAGATTAGGCTACACAAAAGACCCCAAAAATCATCTCTCAAATGCCAGGAAGATAGTTTTAATTTCTGCATGTGTTGTACGGTCACCTGTGTGTCGTGTTTGCGATGTGTGTTTGGTCTTGGTTCTCAATAGAGCATCAAGGGTCCTCGTCCTGATCTTCCTGCTTCATCTCTGTACTCTAAATGCAGAAAATGCATGAAACAAAAACACACAAACAACACTTTGCTCAAGTCAAACAGGTTCAGTGTGTCGCATATTAAAATGTAGGCCTACTACACACACTTGACTACATATACTTGACTAGCTTTCCTGTAGTTCAGTGGTAAGAGCATTGTGCTAACAACGCAAGGTTGTGGGTTCTATCCCAGGGGATTGCAAATACCTATGTATAAATGTATAGGATAATGCAATGTAAGTCGCAGTGAAAGTGCCGAATGAATAAAGGTAATGTGCTCTTCACACTACTTGACTACTTTGGCCAAGTATTGCACATGCTGCATGCAAGAAGACAAATGCAAAGACTGCAGATCTAGCAGGTTGAGAAGTTGAGGATCCTGACAGCTTTTATGAAGTTTTAAAAAACTTTTTGTTGAACCACAAAAGTGTGCTCTTTCTTCATACGCTTTGAGTGTCTCCTTCTTAACCCTATACTGATAAACACCCACAACACTCATGCAAAACCTCTTGAATAAAAAAAGAAAACAGCTGCACTGTTCTCCACTAACTCTGCATGTGCTGATATCTGCCATAATGAGTAAACTTCACAGAAATCTGTGAAGAAAACACTGAAGCTATAAAAAGATCTTATCTGGCCTCATGCAGGGGAACCACAATACAAGCAGCATTTATATCGCATCACCATTATATACAGAGAAGACAAAACATCTGAGATCACATTCAAAATCTGGGATTCCAATCTGAATCTGAAAACAAATAATTCAGCAGACAATAAGGATGATTAAATCACGAAGAAGTTTAATATAAATATCAAGTTATCAAAGCTAATGTTCAGTGTGGGGAGAACAGGAATAAAGTGCATAGATGGTTGAGTATTCACATGCATGTCATGAGCGTTTAACACTATCAAAGTTCAAGGCAGAGTCACAGCTGCCCAACTCTCAGAAACATTCAAAATAAAAAGTGTCAAGATCAGTTAGAGAGAAGCTGAGTAGCTGTTTCCACACAAGAGGTCATCTCACATCTTTTATGTCTGTGGCTATGATGTGTGTTTCACACCTTAAATAAAAAGCACAAGGTGCGTGAACAACAATGTCAAAGTGTAGAGACAAAATCTCTCTTAAAACGTTATATATCCTATAATTCCTTGTGTCTGGATGTTTTAATTATTTTTGTTTGGTCAAAGAATAATAACTTATTTGGTATTTAAATTTTTTTAGTGAGAGGTTATACAGTTTTTGCTTATTGAAGTTTTGTATTTTTTAACGTCTTGTGTAAAAAAATGTGTTTTAATGACTTTGATAAAGTCATTTTTGAGTCACCAGTATTCAGTATGTTTTAATAAGAGTACATCTGAAGTTCCATCTGGTAGATAATGACAACAATGTGTAGTATCAAGATTTGATACACATGTCAATGTAAATTAACTTACAATATAACTAAAGAATGTTTCTTATTATTACATCTGAGTGAGGACTGGCAGCCTTCAGCAGTTTTTATGGGTTGCATTATTGGTTTGCAGCAAACAAAATACAGGAAGAAGGCGGATCAAATCCAGTATAAATACTTCACGATCAATACACACAATACTCTACTTGATCTGCTTCCTTGATCAAACTTCTGTGGAGATTCACACACAACTCGACTCTGACACAGACATCATGGTAAGTCCCATTCACAACTGTAACTCAACATAGATTATTGATTTATGTATTTAGCAGAGCACTCTTTAATGAAGAATGTTTTGTCATTAATTGGTAAAAATATCTTTTTGCTCTATTTTGTTGAATCACATCAATCCTGACTTGCACACAACACATGCAGTGCCTTGTTACTCATGTTTATGTGTGTTTGTGTTGTATTTTGTGATTCTAGTTCACAGTATCTGTGAGTGGCGTCCTGTTGCTCTTTCTGATTCATCACTCGACACTGAAGGTGTGATGGACAGATCGACAGTAATACTCTTGCTCGTGTCATAACCTTCATTGAGAAGAAGTAGGTTTTGGTTATACAGCCCATCAGTTTCAAAGTAATCAAAAACAAAATAAATAAAATATCAGCGATTTGTAAACATGCTCTTTTGCTCTAAAAACAAAGTAATGTCTTTCAGCTATAAGAGGGTTGATCAACAACAGGAACTTCAATATGCTGCAGCCATCAACGTACCGGCGGTTCAGTGTGGAGCTGGATTCACACCTTCACAGAACAACTTTCTATTAAATGAGCTTGCATCATGTGTAAAATGTGGCATTGCTTATAATGAATACCCTGTTTATCAAGGTACAGATCTCATAGCAGCAGGAGTTAAGAAAATCAGTAAAACTTCATTCACTCTGAGCGTCTCCTGCTTAACACTGGAGAAGACCCGTAACACCCATGCAAAACCTTCTGAATAAAGACACGACAGCTGTACTATTCTCTACAGCTTTAACTCTCCCTGTCTAATCTGCCTTAATGAGAAAAACAGTATAACCTTCCCGGCTTAAAAACTGGAGTGCACATAGAAGCATTAAAGCGTTTGTCTTTAAAAAATCTTCATAGGGAACCACCAGAACTTTAAGAATGCACTGCAGAAGATTGCAGTATGTTCCTCTGTATCGCTGTGTGAATAACAATGAGTGTTTCTCCTGTGGTGGGAGAAATAAGGTTCCCATTGATATGAGATGTCTTACAAACTAAAAGATATTAACTCCTGGCTGAGGCTGCTTTATTTTTGTCTTACTTTGGCCACTTTAAAGTTGGAAAAAATTCTATATTTTAAGACTTACAATATGCTTGCTTGGTGCTTTAACAAATAGTGTATTTAAAGCAAATTTAATAAATCTTTATGGCAAACTATGAACTTCTGTCTGAAGATGTGATGACTACAATCCAACATTTTTCATGCTATAAATCAAGACAATGCAAAGACTCCCACTGTTTTCACTCTACTCACTATAACAAAAAACACTTTATTTACTTGGCCTAAAAAATTTTTACATTAGGACATCCCAGAGGCTTAGCTGCTTCTGGGGAATTTTTTACCGTAGTTGCACTTTATTAGAAATGCCCATACCGCGCCCCTGACCCACATATGAACCTTTGGTGGGGGTTGTTTGTGAAATGCTAATATGAAGTATGAGCATTTTTTAGATATGTCTTTGATTATCAGATGACCATAAATACAAAGAGGTCCATTGTTACCCCCGGTATAGAAGACTCCCATTCAGAGAAGATGCACTGCAGACTAATGCAAAAATAAATCATACACAAATTGATCATAATTAATATAATGATCCTGCCTTAAAGAGTTGACTAGTTTACCTTCTTTGCAAATGCAAACTATTTTGTGATGTGAACACTGGATTTAAAACTCAAGGATGTTTTGTTTGCTAAAGTTTCATTCAGTCGGTACGATCAAACACTCCTGGATCCAGCTGGATGCTCCACCGAACCTCCATGAAGATATTAACACTACACACATGTGACACAGCAGATGCACAATTCTCTTTTCTTTCCTCCTTTTCTGGCGGGGCTTATTGCTTTTAAAAAGTGGTTATTCCATATGCGAAGCAAGGCCAAGAAACACACACGCAAGAGTGGCACAATGATACTTTTATTTATTTCTATTATATTTTTTCCATTCCATTCCATTTTCTACCGCTTGTCCGAACTACCTCGGGTCACGGGGAGCCTGCGCCTATCTCAGGAGTCATCGGGCATCAAGGCAGGATACACCCTGGATGGAGTGCCAACCCATCGCAGGGCACACACACTCACTCATTCACTCACGCACTCACACCCTACGAACAATTTTTTCCAGAGATGCCAATCAACCTACTATGCATGTCTTTGGACCAGGGGAGGAAACCGGAGTACCCGGAGGAAACCCCCGAGGCACGGGGAGAACATGCAAACTCCACACACACAAGTCGGAAGCGGGAATCGAACCCCCAACCCTGGAGGTGTGAGGCGAACGTGCTAACCACTAAGCCACCGTGCCCCCCTTTATTTCTATTATATGATTCATTAAATGTATTTTTATGAAAAGAGAAACGAATATATAATATAAATTATAATATATAATTTATGAAATGGACAGCTCTAGATTTTGTTTCTAATCTCTCTGCAGGCTGTCATACTGTGATGTCACAGAAGGGGGCGGTGCTGATGTGGCTTCAGCTCTCAGACTAAACCCGCCCACTTCAGAGAACTGGACCTATCCCGGAACAAACTAGATTCAGCAAAGATGCTGTTCACTGCCCTACAAGAGCATTCAGATTATAAACTGGAAAATCTTAGATAGATGAGGCAAGGAACTGCATTTAACTACAAATATATTTAAAAATTATAATAATTGTCGTCAAACATTCTTATCAGGGGGGATAGTGATGAAATTAAGTTTAGCATTCAAATATTATTGTAGTTGTGTGCCAAAGCATTTAGTACGCAAATAATAAACATTTAAAAACAGATTTTTTTTGTTTTTTAAAAGAAACATGATGTCATTCTTGGTGCCATATATGAACCATTTGTTGTTTCAAAATGAACCATTTACTACATATTCTTGTATGTTTAATTTGGTACTGAATGCAAAGGTCATAAATTTGATCCCATACTGGTATATAATCTGTAAATATATAGATAATATGTACTGTAAATTGCTTATCTAGTACTAGTTAAATATGTGCCGCCTGAACACGACTGATGTAAACAAAACTATTTGAGATTAGACTTTATTTTTGCAAGGCAGATTTCATGAGTTTGTGGATGTGGAAACAGTTTTGGTTTACTGTCTGTGACAGCCTTTAAAGGTGACCCATTCATTCATTCATTCATTCATTCATTCATTCATTCAGGAGCTCAACAAGCACCCATCCAGCCAGCCTGAACCTGAATCTTAATGGTATATGTGTTTGTGTTAGAATCACAAAATACAAGAGTTCACAGAAATCTGTGAAGAAAACACTTGAAACAATGAAAAGATCTTATTTTTGTGGAGTCAAGGTTTCATGCCGCTGCGTTAAATCAACAATACTTGTAAACCAGCAAAAGGGAAATGTTTACGTTCAGTATCTTATGCCATATAGCCATGAGAGATACAGTAAATATTGTTCTGTTGTTGATACTTAACTTGTTTTATTTAAACAATACAATATTAAAATTATTTCCTTTTGGAGCTATTGTGGTACAAATGTGGTTAAGGACTTGGACTTTTGACTCAAAACCTTAAACAATGTGACACATTCCTTTCATTATTAGATCTGTCAACTCATCACCAGTCTTCAAAGCTATGTTTATAAGCACATCTTTTAAAACAAATGAGGAGTTGTTGTGATGCAGGTTTAGCTAATTTAAATTGTGCCCATGCTGTTATGTGTTTTGATGTTTATTTGTGGAACATTTCTGTGTGTATGTAATTTTATTGAGATGTTGCGGAGCAGTTTGGGCAAGCTGGTGTTGTATTAAACTGTGCTATTTAAATAGATATACAAACAAACAAAAAGCAGTATAGCTTCGTCCTGTGGATTCACACTACTGCCTAAAACCTGCCTGTGACAAAAACATGAGGAGCTACTATAAGTGTTTTCCAATTTTCACATGAACAGAAATGTTAGTGCTGGTCTTTGTGCCGCCAAACCCGGTAATGGGTTCCGCCAAATATGTTAATGTAATGTAAATGTTTATGGATGTTCACATTTAGACGGTCACGTGACATGACTCATGTGGGGTTGGCTCTGGACAAGTAACTCCCCTCTAACATCTCTAAAGAACTTTGCAAGTTCTTTAAATTTAGGATTTTCACATTCACAAGTTACATGACTTTTCTACAAACATGATTAGTGTTTTACATTCAGAGAACCTTTTAACATGTTTAAGCCGAGACAATAAATATGGATATTTCCTTTCAATTAACAAGGTTGTTATGCATGTAAGGTAGTAGTTACCCAGTTGCACTGCTAGGAGGCAATATAGTGCGATTTTTATTGTATTTAGATTTTAACAATTTATACATTTTTGTCGTAGGCAAGAAGTGGGAGTGCTGCAATAGGAGAGTAGCGTCATGGTGTAGCACGCGCTCCTATAGTTAGACTTCAACTTTTTTTATCTCCGCATGCGGACATTATGTGTAAACATTATGAGAAGCACTAGCCAGACAGGTTTAAAACTATTCCGATTTAAAACTAAATGTTTTTATGCCGTTCATGGGGGAAATCTTTGGTCACATGTGTAATAATTTGTAGTGACTTGAAACACATGTGTTACTTCGACAAGACTGCCAGGGAAAAGTATGATCAGTATGTGTCTGTAATCATGTAGTGGTTGCACAGGAATATAACAATGATATATCTATGATCATTCTGCAAAACAGAATTATGCCCACGTAGCCTATAAGTTTTTGTGCCCACATAATCTGAGTGTGGAAAATAGTTTTGGTTTGCTGTCCGATAAAACCTCAAAATGAAACCCATTCCTTTTTATCCTCAAATTTGGATGAATAAAACAGGGTATGACTTTCACAAAAAGGCTTCATTTCAAGAGGAAAGAACAGCTGTTAAAAACAGGTTATACAGTAAGAGTCCGATATTTGCAAGTTTGGCTGTAGCAGAAGTTTTCTTTAAATAGGAAAATGTTTTCTTTTTTATTGGAATTGCAACTTACTTTTTGTCAGGACTCAGGAGCTTCTCGTCACATCTACTACTAATATATATTTTTTCCACTTAAGACTTAAAAAAAATCCATATCTTTTGACTTTCTTGGTTCCTTTAGTCTGTTTTTTTACTTGGTCCAAGATTGCCTCTCTATTTGGGCACTTACTTTAAATATGCACTGCAGCAAACATCAGTAGGCTACTTGATAATAAAACGTTTTATTCTACTATCAAAGTTGTATATCACATTTATTCGTCTTGTGGGCCAGCTCTTATGGAAATAGGATTGATAGAGTACTTTTAATCTTTTATGCGGTTTGGTGAACTGTTTAACATTTGCAAATAATTTGATTTTGAACAGTTAGAAATTGCTACTAACTGTATACATCCCAGTATGAGAAACCATGCAGAGAAGGCATGTAAATGTGAGCTGAAGCGTTCATAAGCTTTTATATAATTATAAATGACTGTTTTAATATACATTTTATATCCACTTTGGTAGTGTTGAATCTGTTGATGGACAACATCAAATAGTCTTTGCTAATGATATTCCTACAATATAGAAAGTTAATTGGTTTAGACTGAAAAGATTGAAAGTACTCTAATCCTTTTTGCATAATTTACTAGTTACTACTGTTGTATGAATCAAATTATTTGCAAATGTTGAACTATTTCAGTGAACCCCGCCTTCATTTTTGCATAAAGGCAGAATAAATATAAATTTCCTTCTCCCAATCAGCACTGTCTGAATAGGACCCAACTTTCCACATCACATCTTCTCTAGACAGTCTACAACAACCATCATGGTAGGTAACAGCTCTACGTCTGACTGTTAATCTCTTTGTGGATGTTTATTCTTCATATTCTTATTGTGACACGATTTAATTCTGATGTTGAGGTAAGGTTATTATTTTTTTGTCTTCCAGAAACAACATTCAGTGGTGTTATACCCATATTGTGACTACATTAGTAAAACCTCTTTGAATGTTTTGATCCATCACCTCATTATCCATTTGCTGATTGCCTAAGTAATTACTCATCTTACGTGTAAATATCATAACTGCTGTGTTTCTCCGCTACAGATGACATTCCTGTCAAAAAGACATAGTAAGGACTTTCAAAACTAATTTCTTTTGTGTAAAACCATCTACACATCAATAATAATAAATGCCGATTTGAAAAACTATTGACACTAAGCTCCAATTTACAACTTTTACTGGCCAGTTTAGCAACTGACAAGTAAATTTTTTTTTTCTATTAAGAGTATCTCCCCAAAACTACACTGTTACTAACAGTGACAAAAGTACCGAGAGAGGATACATAGTTTTGTCCATTGCAAAAGTTTATGTAAACTGTTTCAGGCCTTATTCCCATATGAATATATTTGTCATGAACAGCGGAGGGAAAACAAGGAGCGGATCCATATGCATACCACAGTAAAAATAACACTGTGTTATAAACCAGGTAGGGAACACGAGGGAAACACAGACAGACATACAAACAATACAATAATCCACACCAGACAACTGAACACCAGGGCTATATATACACAGATGATGGGACAGACAGGTAATGAGACACAAGTGAAAACAATACATGATAAGGAGACAAAGAATGATGGGAACTGGAGTCCTTACAAAACAGACAGAACACTGAGTGGAATGGCGCCATCAGGTGGCGAACAGAGGTCCCAGCACCAGGGCGTGACAATGTGTGTCTGTGTTATATTTTGTGTCTCTGCAGAAGTTCATTGTGTCTCTGAGTGGTGTTCTGCTGATCTTACTGCTTCCTCAATGGACACAAAGTTTGGAGAATGAAGTAGTGGACATGGAAACTCTCGCCAAGATTATAAACTTCTTTGAGCAGAAGTAAATGAGAAAACAAAAAGATTTGCTAATAGTTTATTAACGGTAATGTATAATTGAATCATGAGTCATCTTCATGTAACTATAATTTTCAACTGATATGAGGGTGCTTAATGTTTTCCAGCTATAAGAGAGCTGATGCTGATGGTCACCCCCGTCAGTACGCCACAGCCATCAACGTACCAAAAGCTCAATGTCAAACCGGCTTTAATCCTTCACAGAACAACTTTCCGACTCAGGAAAATGCACAAACTGTAAGAAATGTCATTGGTGACGAGTCCACTGCACTTTACCAGGGTGAACACCAGCTTATAGCAGCAGGAAATAAAGAAAGGAACCATCCAAAAAAAAACAACGAAAAAATACGAATTCATTCCGAGTCTCTTTTACTGAACCCTCCTGACAACTCACCAATGACAAAACTCTTAAACGAAAATAAACAAGACTGCAGTATTTTCTACACCTTAAACTCCCCGTGTGTTGATACGTGTCTCAATGAGCAAAGCCCATATCAAATCCTCAAAGCTCTTGATAACTGGAGCAAATACGGTGGAATTAAAGCTTTTGTTTTTAAGGATTTCTGGAGGTTTGACACAGAAAAAGATCTTCAGAGCAAATTTAAGCTCATTGCGTCTCATGTGCCTCTCTATCGTTGTGTGAGCGAGACGGAGTGTTATGCTTGTAGAGGAGAAGAAAACACCCCTATTGATCAGAACTGTCTCCCAAAAAACTGACCATGAGTTATGGTGATGCAGGAAATACATTGACGATGGTACTTAAATGTCATGTTGATGCTTAGATCATCAGAGGATTGTGATATGTGAAGTAATATAAAACAACATCATTTTCATTGCATTGAATTAGGATGAAAAAACTATTGGGGAAATGCACACAGTGCAAAACCTATTTTCCTACTAAAGACCTATGTTAAACAATGACTTTTTGTATTAGGCTATTTAATGTACCTGATATTAAAATAACCTTCAGCGTGATGTTTTGTGTGCACTGCTTATTCTGGTGAAGTTGCATTCACTGAAAAAACATTTGATTTATAGTGAGAAAATACTATTTTCAATATCAACCAAGACATCTCTCCTATCAGCCAAAATACAGATGCAGGAAAAAAATGATAAGAGAATAAAAAGAACATTTCTTACAATAACTGAAATGATTCATTCAAATCAAACCACTTGTGCCTTGGTGAGTGAAAAGTTTGGGAGCGTGCCCCAGCCCGTGCAGAATCCACAATGCACAGAGTGGTTGTAGATGTAATCGATTGACAGCAGTAATTTTGATATAAGCAATGAATGCTTATAAAACACTTTTATTCAAGTACCGTGCATTCATAGCCTATGGAAAATTCATGTTATTGTGTTACAATTAATCACGTTGAGTTTCCAATGAATGAAACCCGTGATATTGCTTGTGCTACTGATAGAAACATCAAGAACCTCCGGATAAGATTAGGCTACACAAAAGACCCCAAAAATCATCTCTCAAATGCCAGGAAGATAGTTTTAATTTCTGCATGTTTGTACGGTCACCTGTGTGTGTCGTGTTTGCGATGTGTGTTTGGTCTTGGTTCTCAATAGAGCATCAAGGGTCCTCGTCCTGATCTTCCTGCTTCATCTCTGTACTCTAAATGCAGAAAATGGAAACAAAAACACACAAACCCTTTGCTCAAGAAAATGTATTCTTCAAAATACATACACGTAAACCGTAACAGTGATAATGCTTTCACAACCTCGGTATGATCAGAACTGCTATACTGCATGACCAAAAAAACCTACATTGGGTTCTGTTCCCTGCGTCTGTCTGTCACAAATGTCTTATACAGTCACATATAAGATTGAAGGCAACAGATTTTTGCACAATTTTCTAGTAAAGTCAACTAATTCAGGTTCAGTGTGTCGCATATTAAAATGTAGGCCTACTACACACACTTGACTACACATACTTGACTAGCTTTCCTGTAGTTCAGTGGTAAGAGCATTGTGTTAACAACGCAAGGTTGTGGGTTCCATCCCAGGGGATTGCAAATACCTATGTATAAATGTATAGGATAATGCAATGTAAGTCGCTTTGGATAAAAGCGTCTGCCAAATGAATAAATGTAAATGTAAATGTGTGCATTGTTCTCCATTAACTCTCCATGTGCTGATATCTGCCATAATGAGTAAACTTCACAGAAATCTGTGAAGAAAACACTGAAGCTATAAAAAGATCTTATCTGGCCTCATGCAGGGGAACCACAATACAAGCAGCATTTATATCGCATCACCATTATATACAGAGAAGACAAAACATCTGAGATCACATTCAAAATCTGTGATTCCAATCTGAATGTGAAAACAAATAATTCAGCAGACAATAAGGATGATTAAATCACAAAGAAGTTTAATATAAATATCAAGTTATCAAAGCTAATGTTCAGTGGTGTGAGAACAGGAATAAAGTGCATAGATGGTTGAGTATTCACATGCATGTCATGAGCGTTTAACACTATCAAAGTTCAAGGCAGAGTCACAGCTGCCCAACTCTCAGAAACATTCAAAATAAAAAGTGTCAAGATCAGTTAGAGAGAAGCTGAGTAGCTGTTTCCACACAAGAGGTCATCTCACATCTTTTATGTCTGTGGCTATGATGTGTGTTTCACACCTTAAATAAATATCACAGAGTGTTGTGAACAACAATGTCAAAGTGCAGAGACAAAATCTCTCTTAAAACACTTGTTCTCTAAAAAATTTACAAAACGTATATATCCAATAATTCTTCGTGTCTGGATGTTTATAATTATTTTGTTTGGTCAAAGAATAATAACTTATTTGGTATTTAAATTTCTTTTAGTGAGAGGTCATGAAGTTTTTGCTTATCGCATCGCATTTAGGTAATTCCTAATCGCATTAACTTTAAGATTTATCTTATTGCCTATAAAGCCCAACATGGTTTAGCTCGCAGTATTTGAGTGAACTTCTCTTGTATTACGTCCTTCACGTGCATTACGCTCTCAGGTGTCCGGTCAGTTGGTAATACCCAGAATTTCAAAATCTAGTGCAGGTGGAAGATCCTTTTCCTATCTAGCACCTAAACTTTGGAATAGTCTTCCCTGCACTGTCCGGGAGGCAGACACACTCTGTCAGTTTAAATCTAGACTAAAGACGCATCTTTTTAATCTTGCATACACTACACTTCCATAATATGAATCCTCTGAGGGTTTAGACTGCATTAGTTAGATCAACCGGAACCAGGATCACTTCCAACAACAACTGATGTATTGTTTCATCAAAGAGGGCAGAACGGTTCCCTACTCTCAGCCAGTCTTGTGTCATTGTTCCAAGATTACCACAGCGAGCAGGATGCAGTTCATGTCCATCAATGGGAAGCGGCGACCTGACAAGAGCTGAGATGATAGAGCTGGATAAAGGACGCGGCGACTTGACACGACTTCACTACAAAATTTCAAAGCTATTAGATTATTAATGATAATCTTAAATCTATAATTTACTTTATTAGTACGTTATTTATTTTGATTTAGCCTTGTTGTGCGAGCACTGTCGAGCTTGTGCAGAGGCAGCAGCTCTTGCCAGAGGGGAACTGGAATCCCCTGGTTGGGCCTGGGTTCTCCGGAGGATTTTTTTCTCCATTGGAGTTTTGGGTTCCTCACCACCATTTGCATACTGTTTTGCACTTTTTGCCTGGCCGGGGGGCTGCTTTAGAATTCAAATTTTAAAGTTTTACATAATTTATATTGCATATAGGAATTTATAGTCCGTTTATTATTTGACCTGTGTTTTCTCTCCTTTATCCTAAATGTGTGCTTTCACTGTGCGTGCGTGTCTGTGTGCGTGTGTCTGTGTGTGTGCGCGTGCTTGTCTGTGCGTCCGTCCGTCCTTCCGTGTGTGTGTGTGTGTGTGTGTGTGTGTGTGTGTCTGTGTGTATTAGTACGTGTGCATTTGTGTGTGTGGAGCGTTTGTATGTGGGTATCTCTCTTTCTTCTGTGTTTTTACCTTTTTTTTGTTTTTACAGATTTATAACTTTAATTGATTTGCTTATAGTCAATATGTCTCATGTACAGCTGCTTTGTAACAATGAAAATTGTAAAAAGCGCTATATAAATAAAGTTGAATTGAATTGAATATTGAATGTTGTCTTTTTGGTAAAGTCATCTTTGTGATCAGTATTTAGTATGTACTAAGGGTACATCTGAAGTTCCATCTGAGTAGTGTATATATATATATATATATATATATATATATATAACTAAAGAATGTTTCTTATTATTACATCTGAGTGAGGACTGGCAGCCTTCAGCAGTTTTTATGGGTTGCATTATTGGTTTGCAGCAAACAAAATCCAGGAAGAAGGCGGATCAAATCCAGTATAAATACTTCACGATCAATACACACAATACTTTACTTGATCTGCTTCCTTGATCAAACTTCTGTGGAGATTCACACACAACTCGACTCTGACACAGACATCATGGTAAGTCCCATTCACAACTGTAACTCAACATAGATTATTGATTTATTTATTTAGCAGAGCACTCTTTAATGAAGAATGTTTTGTCAGTAAAGACCATTTTGGACTATTTTGTCGAATCGCATCAATCCTGACTTGCACACAACACATGCAGTGCCTTGTTACTCATGTTTATGTGTGTTTGTGATGTATTTTGTGATTCTAGTTCACAGTATCTGTGAGTGGCGTCCTGTTGCTCTTTCTGATTCATCACTCGACACTGAAGAGTGTGGATGGACAGATCGACAGTAATACTCTTGCTCGTGTCATCACCTTCATTGAGCACAAGTAGGTTTTGGTGTCGTACAGCCCACCAGTTTGCATAGATCAAAAACAAAAGAAATAAAATATCAGCGATTTGTAAACATGCTCCTTTTTGCTCTAAAAACTGTTATTTAATGTCTTTCAGCTATAAGAAGGTTGATGAACATGGACATGAACAGCAATATGCTGCAGCCATCAACGTACCGACGGATCAGTGTGGAGCTGGATTCACACCTTCACAGGACAACTTTCTAACCAAAGAGAATGCAGCAGATGTAAAAAGAGACATTGCTAATAATGAATACCCTGTTTATCAAGGTACAGATCTCATAGCAGCAGGAGTCCAAAATATGGATGAATACTCCCTACACTCTGAATATCTCCTGCTTAACCCCACTTTATTACACCCTACTACACCCATGCAAACCCTTCTGAATGTTAGGAGCAACAGCTGCACTATTCTCTACACCCTTAACTCTCCATGTGCGGCTTTCTGCCTTTATAGATATCACATCTTTGACGGCCTTCGAACCTGGAGTGAACATAGCAGCATTAAAGCGCTTGTCTTCAAACATGTCTGGAGAGATGATGACGAAAATAAACACTGTTTAAGAAAAGGACTAAATAAAATAACGAAATATGTCCCTCTTTATCGCTGTAGGAATGACAATGAGTGTTATAACTGTAAAGATTCATATGGTGAAATTGATTTACGTTGTCTCATAAACTATTACTGAATTAGTCGTTGTTGTAAATTGAAAATCTCTTCATAGCAATAGATGTTTCCTGTTATTTTCACACAAGTCTTTTTTTATTATACAAGCCACAGAAAAATAAATTGGATATAATTGAGTTGCTTTTGCACTTGTGCATTTTCAATGATCTTAAAACGCAAGTATTATCTGTAGTTATTGCGTTTTGGTCAATATATCTTATGTGGTTTCACACGGACAAACTAGTGTGCAAACAGAATTTGTTACAACAATTATCAGTTTTATTTACCATGTTTATGTTTAAAATGTACATGATATGTATGATATACAGTAAATCCATATTCTGCCAATCATCCATTCTGGGACCATGGCAGTATTCTGTAACTGCCAAAATCCTTATAAAAAAAAAGGAAAAATCTGATTTAAAATTTTATTTTTTCAACGATTTGGAAAAATTCAGGAGACCATTATGATATCCTGAAAGATTAATATTTGACAAAAGTGAAATATGTTATTAAATGTTATTAAAAATCAAGTTTATAGCAACATTTGCAGAGGGTTATTTCATGTTGAGGGTTACATTTGTGAGTTAAAAACACTGGTAAGTGTGACTCTTTTCTAAAATGTAACAATTAAAAGATTAAATTTGATAAGGTTGATTGTGTAGATATTTTTTTAGTGGGGGACTCCAAAATGTTTTGCAAGCAGTGCCCCCTGGTGATGATGTTTAAAAGCCTTTTTTACTTTTATGATCTTCTTTACACATTGTGCAATTCTTTTATGTAAAATGCTTGAATGTATTTACTTTTCAAATGTCAGCCGTAGCAGGGCTGAAGACAGCACTTAGTGTAAAAAAACCTCTCAGTAACAATACTGTTGAGCTAAACTTGAAATTGTGTTTAAAAAATATAAGATAAAAATAATGATAATGTTCATCATTGTTAAATAAATAAAGAGAATCTTTCAGATGAAATGAGTTTGATTTAAGATCAAAATGAATGGATACTATTGGTTGTGGGCACATAGAGCAACCTGGAAGAAACAAGAAAGGTGATTGGCTATTGAAACCTCACATGTTACATAGAGCCAGGTGTGCTTGTTTTGTGCAGAGGGATCTCTGTTGGAAAAGTGAATGTTCTTCTCCTACACGAGTTGGTGTTGATACTGATTATAAAAACAAAGGAGAAAGATTGTTAAAGCATGCAGGGATGCCGCCATTGAGTTTGGAGTAAACCACATGCTCAGTTTGTTCAAAGACAGCTGGGAAAAAGCTACAATGTGTTTATCAACGTTGAGATGCTACTGTTAGGATAAACACTCATTTCTTATGTGACTACAGATTGTTTAAAAGTCCAATTGTCAATGTCTTGCAAGTTGTTTGTAAAATTTAGTGGGTTTAGCATCCAAATGCTAACAGGCCATGTGGAGTAAATGCATTTTGTTTAGTGTGCTGTTGAACCGCTATGTATTGTACTTTGTGATTTGTGAGTATTCTAGTAACATTGGTTGTATTTGAAATGAGTTTAACATCCTAAATATTATTGTGTGTAGTGACTCATATACGGTTTGTATATTTTTTCTGTAGGCTATAGGTTATTAAGCTATGCATTTGAGCTAAGAATCGGAGTAAGCATCTGAATTAAACTCTGAAACAAGCAAAGGAATATCAAGTTGTTGCTGAAAGATTTTAATAAACTGCTTCGACTATGAAGAATCAGATGTTTTGAGTTATTCCATGCACCCTCTGAAGCCTCTCAAGTTTGGGCAGACATCGAGGCTGAGAAGAAACCCTACATAACTTGACACTTAATAACCACGGTCCAACATTTGTGAATAAATAATTAAAATATAAAATAATATAAATAAAATAAAACACATTTTACACACAGCAAACTGTTGGTTAACCAGCATGATGAGTGAGATCTCACCTAGTTTGAGCTATTATATGGGGTGGTTTCCCAGACAGGGCTTAAGTCTTAGACTAACAAGCATGTGTTACTCTTTCTAAATGTCGTATTGTTTTGTAACTTTTAAGTGTAACATCAATAACCTTTTGTTAGTAGCAGTCTTGTGTGTGATTCGGCCCACTTTAATTAGGGTCACAAACTAACCCTTTCCTTTAACATAGTTTGAAAAGTAATTTAATATTAGAAACTATTTTAGATACTGTTTTAGAAACTACTTAGCTACTGTCTGTTTGTGGATGGAGAGTCAAGGTCTTGTTCAACAACGTTAAATCAGACAATCAATTGCATTGTACTGTATATAAACCGGCAAAGAGAAATGCAATGCTTAGGTTTCAGCTTCTGATGGTTCACACATGAGAGATGCAGTAAATATGCTTTTGCTAATGATATTACTCATGTTAGTTAAGCAATATTCAGATTTGAAACACTCAATATAATCTTCTTGTGGGGCTAATGTGGCTAAAGGATATTTTTGGCTTACCAACACATTGGACTTTTGACTCAAAAGAACCCATGTTCAAAGTTGTGACATATAGCACTATAGCGTATAGCGCCTTTAGTATCAGTGTTTTTTCTCTTGTGTCTTCACACTTCTCGAACTACTGCCTAAAAACTGCCTGGTCATTCACACCTAACTAAGTGACAAACAGATGATAAGCTACTCGAAATGTTTCCTCATTTTCTTGTACAGAATATTGTCTTTCTTTTTGCCCATCCGTTTTTGAAATGCATAAATGTTTACAGTTGTTCTCATCTAGATTGCGACATTATTCAGTGCTGTATTTTTGCAACACTGCAAAATCCAAAATTCATAGTAGTATAAAAATTGCTATGTGAGAATAGCTTTTATAATAATGCAATATCCAGTATACTAATAGCATATCCTCATTTATTGGTATATTATTTTTTCAAGAATGTTCGAGTTGTGTCATATAGTCACGTGATTTATGTGGTTGGCACAGGATAAATTAACCCCGTCTCTCATTATCTCAGAGAAAACTCATCTTCTAACATCTTTAAAGAACTTTGCTACACCATAATGGTAAGTAACTTACGAAAACAAAATTGACTTTACTTTATTTATACATTCACAATTTACATGACTATTCTTCAAACTTGTTTAGTGTTTCACATGTGGAAATGTTAAGCCTCATGCAATTTAATATAAAAATAAGGCATTTGTTTAACTTACACAAACGTTTCTGACAGTAATATGCACATTTAGTAAACCCTTTTGTACAACATGCATTTGTGACTTAGCAGCATTTGTTGTGAAACAGCAATTCAAGAAGTGTTTAATAAAACCAGACTACATTAAATACATAACAAAAATCAGCTCTCATAGCCAGGATATCTTGAATTTCTACGTTTGTTTCTTGTTTATGTTTTTCTGCATGTGTTTGGTCTATAGGTTCTCACTGTGGCACAGAGGAGCCTCGTCTTGGTCGTCCTGCTTCATCCCTGTATTCTAAATGCGCAAAATGTGAACACACAAACCCTTGCAAATATTGTAAAAGCCTTTGAGGCCAAGTAAGGACGCCATACACTCAAAAAGATAGTTAAAGCAAAAATGTATGAAATACAACAGAATTGCACACAAACTTAAATGCTCTCTGCGCTTTATGTTTTCTAGGTTGGGTAAATACGGCCAATACGCTGTAGCCTTAAGAGTCGGGAAGGAGAAATGTTCAGATGCCAGCTATTCTGGTAAAGACTTAATAACAGAAGACGTGAAGAATTCGTTTGAGAATAATGAGGTTTACAAGAGCAATAACCTCATAGCTGCGAAAGCTCTGAAAGGTAAAAACACGGAGCACTCAGAGTATCGCCTGAAGAATTATCTGAAAAACATCTTGAATACAAAAGATGAATGTGTGATTTTTTTCACCGTAAATTCACCCTGTTTGGACAGATGTCTAGCAAAGAATGGGAAATATAACATTGAAGGCAGCCTAACAATGTTGCAAAATTACAAGGGAGTTAAAGCCCTTGCTTTTAAAAAGGTCTGGGAGCATGATAAAAAGGAAAATCTGAAAAAAAGATTGACAGCAATAGCACCCAAATTGCAATGTTATCAGTGTGAGAATTACAAA
This sequence comes from Triplophysa siluroides, assembly GCA_006030095.1. Taxonomy (NCBI): domain Eukaryota; kingdom Metazoa; phylum Chordata; class Actinopteri; order Cypriniformes; family Nemacheilidae; genus Triplophysa; species Triplophysa siluroides. The sequence goes on along the minus strand of VCII01000242.1, from coordinate 517,472 downwards.
GCTAAATGTGATCTCCTGTAAGAGTCTTAGACGCATGACAATTACAACTTCATTACATGCTTGATATTTTTGCTCGATAAAATGAATGAAAGTTGCATAAACTGTAATACTTCTGCTTTGTTGACAACCTTGTTAATGACATCAGGACTGCTTACTGCCTGACCAAATAAAACATTTTATCCAAAAAAAGAAATGAGGTATCGTATGTGTTGTGTCACAAACACACATTAGTGCAAGATAATTCAATAAAAAGGGATTCTGTTCATCACTCTGAATCTCTCTTATTCTGCACAAAGCATAGATGATATTGAGTGTGACTGATCGTGTGGGTTCACAATTCTGTAACAACAACTATGAACATGAGCATATAGGCTACAGAAAGGTAACTTAAGTGTGCTTTTATGAAACAGTGACTAGTACAATTATGACTAGAAGTGTAAAACAAAATTTATGCTAACCATACCTTTATACATACAGTAGGACCATTTCTTTATTTTCTATGTACTGATAATATACTGTTAATATTTGACCATTGACATTTAGTTTGAAAACCAAACCTTTAAATGTTGAAAAAGCAAATACTTTGGGTTCTGACTATTCTTTTCATTGAACATTGTACAGCGATATTTAGGACAAATATTTATTCGTCTCTGCGGACGGGCGATCGTGGAGATCGCAAGGGGCCCAGACAGACGGCTCAGAGAGCCTAGTGCATCTGGTAGCTCTTTGTATGTCGTTCTTCGGACGCTTCAGTAATTTCATTATAAATGTAAAACATATTGTGGATGTGACTGATTGACAGACATGCACACATAGAAGTCAAGTCTTACACACAGAGCTCATCATGGGCGGACTGGGACTAAAAAGTAGCCCTGGACTTGGCCCGCACAGCACAGGGTTGTTGCTAGAAGGGATGCAGCTATACAGCCGGAAGCGGTGCAAAATCTCGCCATGTAATTACAATAAATTTAACAAATTCTATACACAAATTTAAAAAAGGCTGAAAGGGATAACAGTCCAGAGCGCTGCCTTACACGGCATTGATTTTTAATGGAATACCGATGTGGTGCCAAATTATGACTCCCCCATTCTCCACTAACATAAAGTGTTAGGATTAGGTAATCCACCAGCAATTTCAATGAGGGGAGCGGAATCTGTTGGGGAGTCAAAATTCGGCACAACACCAGTCAGCCGGCCATCAAAACAAAAATACATAATATCACTCATTTCAGCTAATACATCATTTTCACTAACTTTATTTAAATTAGAAGGGTCTTAGTACCAAGTTTTGGGATAAGAGTTGTACATCGTGTGTATAAAATCAGTTTTAAGCAATAGCCTGTTGCTAATAGCTTACTTGTAAACATGTTCACGTGCTGGTTGGTTGTGAAGGGCAAATAGGGCACCCTTCTGTGATACATCGTTTTAAATTTTTTATTACTTCATATCTAACAAACCATACTTTTCATGTCAAATTCTGTTACACGGATGCAGAAATTCATTGTGACAGGTTTTTTTGACCAATTAAATAAGTCTTTTAATAACATATTTGAAATTATAGGTACATATATATATGACACAGTTTTGATAGGTTGTTATCTAAGAACAACAGACCTGCAAATGTTGCGACTGGCCAATCAGAATCAAGCATTCTAACGAGCCTTATAATAAGTGATAATGAAGGTGGATGTCAAAACTGCAGTTTCCCTTATGACTTCCTTTTCATTACCACGTGAGGCATCACTGCACCAATCAAAATGTAATGCTTTGCTGGGTTTAGACTTTATAAAAGTCTCATTTCCTAACATCATCTCACTCACAATACACAAAGAAACTGCTGTAGGCTACTGCAACCTTCTGAATATTTCTGAATTATCTTCACTACCCATAACAGTCACAATGGTAAGTTTCACTTGAAAGAGATTTAATGAGTAAACTTTCTCTTCTGTTTTAAATGAACTCTCAATTTTTATTCAACTTCTGTGGTAAAATATGTTGTTAAATGTTGTTTTAATTCAAATTAATTAAAAGTTTAGTGTTACATTTTAAAGGTTTTATTTTCAGGACTACATTTACGGTCTAAAAGATGTAATGTAACAAAATATTACAATTTGATTGTGCAGACATTCTTCATTGTGGGACCCCAAAATGTTTTGCAAGCAGCGCCCTCTGGTGTTGATGTTTTATGTAAAACAATTGTAAGAGAGTCAGGAGTTACAGGGCTGAAGGCAGTTTTTAAAAGCCCACTTCATCTTTAATTTAAGGAATAAAGGGGAAGCCATATCTTTTGTTTCTTTTAGTTTAGCAGGCTACGATAAAAAATGATGTGTTTTGTCCACTCTCTGACAAATATAAATCTGGGTAGTAGAGCAGTTTGTTCAGTACCTTCACAACTACCGTAAGTTGGCTACATTCATAAAAGCAATGCCATGAAATAACCATTTTTGGATTCACAAATAATCATTCAGTTAAAGGTATTTTAAATAACCATCTCTTTCTTACATTTTAGGCCTAATCTGAAGAACCCCTTTTCACACAAATAATCCTTTTGTGAAACATAAACATTCTTCAAAGGCATCGTCAAGCACCTTTATTTTTAAGAGTGTAGTTGTTTCGTCATTTTTTATATTCCCTTTAGACTTCCGTGGAAGCACTGAGAGCACTCCTCTTCCTCTGCCTGCTTCATCTGTGTGTTCAGGTGGATGTGAACACAGCTGCCCTTGCTCGAATGATTACGTATTTTGACAACAAGTAGGTCACCATATATACAGTTAATGGTAAAAAGATGTAAATCAAAATGCAATAAAAAGTGAAATGCATTTTCATAAAAAATTGGTTAGCTTAGCAGGAAAAACTGTGTAAAGTTGTGATTTTGAACAAACACATTTTTTCTTAAAAAAAAATGATGATCTTTTTCAACATTGTGTATACAACAAGGGCTGATGATCCTCAGTATGCAATAGCGATCAATGTCCCAAAGGAACAGTGCACAGATGAGACTTCAAATTGAGAGACCGTGTTCAGCAGAGAAGAAGCAGCCACAGTCAAAAGAATGATTAGAAATAGAACAATATGTGAACTCTGTACACAGTCACAGAATGTAATTGCTACGAGACCTTTATCCAAAAAAACCATGCTGAGCATGCCCTGCTGTATCCAACCAACAATTCTCCCATGGACAAACTTTTAGAAAATGCAAATGCAAATAGTTGTGTGGTTTTCTATACTTACAACTCACCTTGCATGAATAGGTGCATTAATGGTGAGAACAATATTTTGCAGGGCCTTTCAAACTGGAAAAATAAGCATTGGGAAATTAATGTTTTTGTCTTTACCAAGATTTGGACAAAGGGTAATGGTGAGAGGAATCTAGCAGTCGAATTCCAAAAGATTGATGAGATAGTGCCCCTCTATCGGTGTAATGGAGTTGAACATAACTGTATTAAATGTGGCGATACTAACAATAATATGGAGCCTGGCTGCCTGTCTGAATCAACAAACATCAGATGACCTCCCTGGCTTGTTTTGAACTGATTTATATGCTTAGATCTTTCTTTGCTTGCTGTTAATGGAACTGCATTATGTGTATTCATAATTTTCACTCTTTAACAAATCACTTTTTAATCCCAACACTTTGGGGCACGAACAAGTTAGTTTAAGCCAGGACTAGGCTTTAGTTAAATTAGGATATTTAAATTGTGTTAAAAAACATACTTTACAAAAAACATTGCTGGTGTGCATCTTGAGACAAAACAATCGCAGTCATGTATTTTAAGATATGCCAGTGTGAATTGTTTTCGTTTAAAATACCTCTAACAGTTAAGTTAGTCTGGGACTAGGCTTAAACCCTGTCCGGGAAACCGCCCCTTAGTGTTGTAATTCAATTATTATTATTATCACCTTTATTTAACCAGGAAGAGACTCATTGAGATAAAAAATCTCTTTTTCAAGAGTGTCCTGGATTATTGTGGTATTGCTGTTGGTTGCATGTTTTGCAGCAAACTTAGATTAACCTGTTATATTGCGTGTGTGTTACTCTTGTTAAAAGTATCTTGCAGTGTAATGTGTTCATCAATAAACCTTTTCCAAACTATGTTAATAGACGTTATGTGCATGATTCACGCGCACTTTAAATTTGATTCTGACTAATCAGCTTTTCCATTCAACATAGTTTCAAAAGTCATTGAATATTTAAAACTTATTTAAAATACGGTCTGCACTATGTTTGTGGATACAGTCAAAGCAAATACAACGTTTAGTCTTCAATACTCAGTATCTGATGGCCAATAAGACATACGATAATGCTCGTGTTAGTTAAGCAATTACAATATTTAGAATGAAAACATTTAAAATCGTTTTCTTTTGGGGCTATTGTGGCCCATACTGTATGTGGTTAAAGGATTTGGATATTTCTTGCCAAGCAACAAATTGCACTTTGACTCAAAACCTTATAGAGAGCCCACAAAAGAAAAAATGGGACAAATAGCCTGAGAAAATACATGGTCTTTTTGGTGTAAAGATATATAAACACACTTATGGCAGCAGAAGTTGAGGGCGTCTGATCCTGTGGGTTCACACTTCTGTAACAACAACTAAGAACACTAAGTGACATTAAGTGATGCTTAAACATTGGCCTCATTATCAGAATGCATGTAAATATACGGTTACATATATTTTGTGCATGTGCCTGTCAATCAAAGTTGCACATTCATAATCATTCTGAGGTGGAAGGTACAGATGGTCCCAGGTTCCCCAGAGACCCCCTCACCCTCCGCCCCACATACCAGACTTACAGTGTGACCCCTCTCAATGCGGGGCAGAATCCACTCTCGGTTTAAATGGAAATGGTTTGATTCAGTCAGTTGGAGATGAAAAATCTGCCTGTAGCATATTACCCCGGGGGTATGAAGCGGGGAGAGAGACTGTATGGATGGATGGAGAAAGCAGGTGTCAGGTGGAATTCAATCAATGAGAACATTCACCTCACAGCGAGAGGAGCGTCAAATCGAAAAGATGAGATGAATAATAAGAGCCTGACGGACCTGCCTTGAAGGTACTGAGTACAAACAGATGCCGTCTCACAATGCGTCCTTTCAACACGCAAACAGTTTCTCTTGAATAAAACAAAAGACGGGAGAGAATAAGCTACGCCACGCTGCACTTGTGCCTCAGGCCACTACTGGCGCGTGCGTGCGTGAGTGCGTGCGTGCGTGCGGAAAACTAATTTGGTCGGTTGTGTCGTTAAATTTTCACTAGATGGCGAAATAAGATCAGTTCAGTTCTACTGTTCAGATCTTTATGTTACTAATATATCGGTCAATACTACTAATGACACGGTTTCTCTTGTTATCCATTTTAAGTGGCCTAGTAGCCTCAATTAATGTAATAAATATGAAGATCTAACGATAAAACACTTCGTAATACTAATGTATTAATTTGAAGAAGATCTCATTTTAATAATGATTTGAAACGTCTAAATCTCGCTATACAATAGTGTGTTCGGTTAATCTATTATACGTTTAATTCGCACTATTCGCTTCTGTAGCGTTTGATTGACTGCAACGTCACTGCGCAATGGCACGCCCCCTCCAGCAGCGTTCGCTGAGCTTGCGTCTCGTGCGCGTCTCTGTCAGTCGCACGGAGCAGCGCGAGGAATAACGGCGTGAAAGTTTGTGGACGAATGGCGCTCATGGCCGCGGTTATTTACGCGCTCGCTTCGCTCTTCATGGGCATCTGTGCAGGTCTGTCCTTTCCGAAGAATTATCCGTTAAACGAAGGTAAGAGGCTTGTAGATACGCGGAAAAGTTCAAAGTGACGCTACAACGTGAACGTTAGTGCATATATATCATGTCAGTGTCAGTCAGTCAGTGAGGGATTGATGTCGGTTCTCTGAGGAGCGCCGAAATGTTTTTCCAAGTAACGTTAAATGTTCCCTAAAGTTAGTTTTCAGTCAGTTAAATGGAGTTTTAATGGTTTTAAGCATAACTGGGTAACACAATAAGGTTATCATTAGGGAATTATACTAGTTAATATGACTTAACATGAACACCACTTATTCAGTATTTATGCTTAATTTGTGGTCATTTTAAAATGTATAAAATGTGTCTTTGAAATCAAAGACAAAATCAGATTAATGATTTGAACTAATGATAAAACTAATAAGATTAGTTAACAAAAAAGCTAAAAAGAACAATGAAAAGTTCTGTTTTTGTAACTACATTAACATTAATAACGACAGAGAGAGAGAAGGAAATATATATATATATATATATATATATATATATGTACTCATATATATATATATGTACTCATATATATATATATATATATACACACACACACACACACACACACACACACATATACATATATATATATATTGTATATACATATATATACACTTAAAACATTATATCATTGTTAGCAAAAGTATTTCTTATTGTTATTAAATGAGATCTTAATGTAAAGAGTTAGCGAAGTCTAACATGGTTCTTTTGCAATAAACAGAAGCTAAACTGATCTATAGTGAAACATAAATACATTCAACTCTAAATACAACCGACTGAATAAAACGTTCTTTCTAAATATTTGTATTATTTTCATGCAGATACTGTTTAAATAAAGTTAGAATTCAGATTCAGTATAAACACACAACAGCACCGAGGACCCATATTTTTTACGTTCATGGGGATGATATTTAAACTGTTATATAGGAGTTTCATTTATCACTGTTTTATCAATCTGATTTGTAAAATGTCAGTATGCTAAACATTTTGTCATTTATGTAGTTTAAGATAATTTGGGTGTCTTAACTTTAAATGTATCTTACTTTAAAAGTCTCTCTTTTTGGTCTTTCCTTTTTAGTCACGGTTGGTATTTAAGAGTTTGGGAATTTGAAATACTTGAAAAAGATGTTAAAAGGTTGTTGCTTAATTTTCTGAATTAAATATATAAAAAATGGGTCTTCAAAATAGACTTCATGCATAATCCTAACACCAATTTTATTTCATTTTTAAGAATGTCTCCAAATGTTAAACAAAAAATGCATGTACAGAAATTACGACTACTAAAACAGCATGGACGATTCCAGTTTATATGCGACCAGCCTACAGTATTTTGATCATTACTCATTATTAATTACCCATAATTTTAACAATATTCTTGCACAATGCTCATAAAGAAAACTGCACTATGGGTAAAACCAGACGCTCATGAGATCTCGTTTACATTCTCTGTCTTTTTCTCCTTCAGTCACGCTGTTGGATTCCAGATCCGTGCAAGGAGAACTGGCCTGGGTCGCCAGCCCGACAGAAGGAGGGGTGAGTCAAGACCATCTCGTACTCCTTTCTTCATGCCTCTCCTTAACATGATCTCATGCATTGTGTTTAAAGAAGTCCACGTACTTGCTTCCATGTTTGGACACGAACCGTCACTGAACTGATAGCATGTAAACCCTGTCACGCACGGATGAGATGTTTGCGAATTGTTTGTGATAATATGAGCTTGCCGTATGAGTTCATTGTTGTTAGTTCCATCTGGGTTTCATTTATGAAACAGTTGCATATAAGAAGCTCTCTCTCAAATAAAGTTTCCTTATGGTTTATATCGTTTAGTAAGAATCCATCTATGTGAGTATTGAAATCGGTCACCTGAGGCTGTGCATCTCTAAAGTTGTGCCTGGATTCAATTATAAAAAGAATTTACTATTTAAATGCTGACACACGTAACATATAAAAATAAACATAATACAGCTACAAATGCTGATGATATCACCCTGCTCTCTGCCTCTCTATAATGTAAATTCGGAAAGCTAGGTTACTGTGACGGGTGTCAAGTTTCCCAAATAGTGGAGGTAGACAAAAATGGCCTTTGTTAGGAAACTTTATCCCTTTTTCTAAAAAGAGGTAGGGGGGAGAGACTTGGCAACACGGGGACAGAGAAAAGGTTTGTTTGAATGTGTGTGTGAGAGAGATTTTAGATGGAGGGGGTCAGTGAGTTCTGTCCGATAATGTATGCTTCCTGAGGTCTCTCCGCTGTTTTCAGCCTCCCATCACCAATTAGCCGTTTAACATTTTTAGATCAGGTGCGTCTAAATGACCACATCACCGGTTCAATACATTTCCCAGAATTCCCTTTCATTAGAGAACCGTTGCAGCTCGGCTTCTTTTAGCATCGATCCAACTCTCATTGAAATCCAGAGTTCCTCTCCCTCTGTGATGTCCTGCGTGATGGACGGGCCTTTGGCACAGGCGGTGGGCGGGCATTCAGACTTTAATACGGCCAATTAGCTCCTTTCTACTCGTGTCCTGCTATCTGTAGCTGTGGGTTCTTATCTCCGTGTCGCTCCTCTGGGTCTCCGTAGCTGCACCGCTGAAGGGACGAGCCGAGCGGAGACAATCGCGGCCCCTGACGGATGCCAGATTGCTGTCATTCTTGTTATCTTGCAAATGCTCAATTAGTTTGAGTATGAGATTGTTAAGGGCCATCAGGCGGGTGTGTGTGGAGCTGTTGCTGCTGGTATCGTTGACGTCCAGAAATGAAAAGATGAGCGATATTAAAAATGTTAATTAATAATAAAAACATTTATATCCAAGCCAAACATTCAAAATGAGATTTATTGTGTTTTGCATTGTAGTTGTAAACTAAAACGACTGCATCTGTGGCTCAAGGATTGTGTCAAATCAGTGGGTGAATATTATGATCTCCACATTTATTCCTTTGTGAATATTGTTAACATTGTAATATAAATAGAACATTTTTCATTCACTTGCATTGCACACGCATTTGCATTTGGGCGACTGGTGAGCCTTGCACAGACGGACATCTGTTCAAGGAAAAATTGTCATTGCACATCTTGTATATCGCAATTGATTTTCCAGTAAGACTCAGGTATCACCAGGTTTAGATTTAACAAAAAAAATGTGCGTGTGTTGATATGGTATTATAGTTTCTGTTGATTACAGTAGATGATAAACTCAACGAGTCCAGTCACCGGCTGTAATACTGATGTAGCGGAAGCTGAGAAATGTTTTGGATCTTTTATCGGGCCAGACTGTAAAACATTTATAACCGTCTAGAGTTGTTATTGTATCTGAGGCCAGTAGAAGACAGATAATGGTGTTTCTCTGAGGTTAATTCAGGCTGTAAGAGAGAAACAGATGTTACGTTTTACCTTTACCCTCACTCTGCTGTGCTCCGAAGGATTTTAATTCAGCCCGCTGATGATGACCTAATGGTTCTTGGGTTAGATCACTGGTTCTGTTTAGTTCAGATGAGTCAAGTCCCTGTGCTTTGTGTTGTACACCAGCGCCTGTCAGGAGAGTTCTAGGAGTAGTTATATTTTACGCAAAATGAACATTCTGTCATCATTTACTCATTATCATGTCAATCCATAACCATATGTTCTTTCTTCAATGTATTCTATAGACGGTTTCATCTTAACAATATAAACAAACGTTACTGCGCATGCGTACTTTAGTGACCCCAACTGAACTTCCGGTACACAGTCACAAACAATAGATGGCCTGTAGATTATTTCTGATAACAAGCAAAATAAACCGAGAAGAATCGTAACTTGGCTTAACTTGTCTCTCCAATATTTAGAATTTAGACTGCAATACCAAGCTCAACCGCTAGATGTCGGTGTACCATACGGTTAGTTTAAAAGCGACCAAACTACAGGACCCATTCAACAAATTTTAACATACAACAGAATTCAACAAATCGTTTACTTCGTACAATAATTATACAGTAAAATTATAAAACAAATCAATATTAACATAAATTAAATAACATATAAATAGTTGTATTATTAGACACTAGCCAAAATCAAACCAAAAGTTAACTGGGGGTCAGGCGCGCGTGCGTCCAATGAAACGGTATATATTTTAAGTTATACGATGACATGTGAGGAATAGAAAAATAATTTTTAATGTACGTATTATTATTATTATGTATTATTATTATTATAACCATGGGTTAGTATTTCTTAAAAAAAAAAGTATTTCTTTCTGTGTTTAAGCAAGTCATACAGATTTGGGACAGCGTAGGTCAATGAAAACATTTTCAGATTTAAATAAACAGTTCATTTGAAGAGGTATTCTGTTTTGATGCACGTGTTCGATTTCTAACATTGTTTTTTCGTTTATCTCCTCATGCAGTGGGAGGAGGTGAGCATCATGGACGAGAAGAACATCCCCATCAGAACGTACCAGGTGTGTAACGTAATGGAAGCCAGTCAGAACAATTGGCTCCGGACTCACTGGATACAGCGCGGCCCGGCCCAGCGCCTCTACATTGAGATTAAATTCACCTTGCGTGACTGTAACAGTTTGCCCGGGGTCATCGGCACATGCAAGGAGACCTTTAACCTCTACTACCTTGAGTCCGACTCCGACAACGAGCGGTTCTTGCACGAGAGCCGCTTTGCTAAGATCGACACGGTGGCGGCGGACGAGAGCTTCACGCAGGTGGATATCGGTGATCGGATCATGAAGCTCAACACTGAGGTTCGGGATGTTGGCATTCTGAGCCGCTCAGGCTTCTATCTGGCCTTTCAGGATGTTGGGGCCTGCATCGCGCTGGTTTCCGTCCGGGTGTTTTATAAGAAGTGTCCGCTAGCCGTGAGGAACCTGGCGCAGTTTCCGGACACGGTGACGGGTGCGGACACGTCGTCCCTGGTGGAGGTACGAGGCTCCTGCGTGAATCATTCGGAAGAGCAGGAGGTTCCTAAAATGTACTGCGGGCCAGATGGAGAGTGGCTGGTGCCCATTGGGAACTGCCTGTGTAATCCTGGATACGAGGAACGGAATGAGCAGTGCCAGGGTAAGAGAACTGTCACAGTCCCACACGATTAATCAATCAGACGCTGCTGAACGTCCATTAGTCTTTGTTCTTTTTATCTGTGTTGTTCCCCTCTCAAACAACATTCTGTCATTAGGTGATAACAAGCAAGGGTGAGTTGATCTGATTGGTTTATCAGTGTTTGTGAGAGCTCCTCCCATGAGACATGACCCGTGATGGGGACAAGAGATGATGATTTAAGCAGGAAGACGACAGGACAGTAGTGCTATCCTCATATTTTGTTAGTTTGCTATTATTGAGAGAATTGTTCTCTGGACTTTATAAATAACAACTTTCTGCTACACAAGGTTGTGTGTGTACTGTATGTGAATGTCAGAGTGTGTGCGTGTGTGAGAGTCTAAGATGGAATGAGTTGAGACATGTTATCAAGAATCTAAAAATGGACGAGGGCCGTGAGAATGATGAATGGATCTGTGAAGGAGAAAAAAGTAATTATGCCGGAAAGCGACATTTCTTTCCGCAGTAGATCAAGTCAAATAAGAGGGCGTGACAGTAATAAATATACACGCAGACGTGTTGACAGAGCGGGGAGAAAGTAGAACTTCAGTTGAGTCTGATGGATTTTGGGCATGTGCTGCTATTTGTAGACGTCTGAGCCGAAGACGGACCGCAAACACTTCGCAGGGTCTCCATAGTGATGATGAAGGAAACCAGCGCCACCCTTGACCTTATGACCTCAGAGGTCAGTCACAGATCAGAGGTTATTTTTTCACTCAAGTGCAGTCATCTAGAGCTGTTTAAAGTTTCCTTGAGTGCGTGCGCGGCAAGCTCATGTCTTTAATTTTAATGGACTTTTCAGGAAAGCGTGTTATACTGTTATAAGATTATTAGTTGAGCCTTCATGAATATTGATGAAAGTAATAATTATTCTGAAAATTGGAAGCTATGAATAGAAAGGATTGGTGGATTTTTTTCTACCCTACGAGTTTGCATGAAGACATTTTCCTAGAATCGGCACAGAGAAACTAATGTTATTTTAAGCCTTTGTACTACATTATTGCATCATTGGTAATATAACTTTTTTTATGGACTTGTACGGGACTTTTTTGGTTGACGTGGCATTTGTTGCCCCGCTTGTTTTTTTATAAATAAAAAAAATAATGCGAGACTGACCAAAGTAAACGCGCACGCATGAGTAATTCTTAACAGGCTTTACATAGCAACACTCTGGCAACCGTCCCGTTGTGAGCTTTATTCATCTGAGCTTCTCTCACATTGTATATTTTTTAGTTCAGTCGTATTTTGTTCAACCATGTAACAAACATTGCTGTGACATTTTGAAAGCAGTTGCGCTGCATGTAAAACCATCCCATGGCTCTGGTAAATGCTGTTGATAGACTTTAGCAGAGCCGGTGTTGTGTCGAAAGACGTCTGCAGTTGGGCTTCTGTGAGAGTTTCGGGTGTTTAAGGGGGGATCCAGAGAGGGGTCTGGGGCAGGTCAAGGGTCACTGACTCCTCCATCCATCTCTGACAATCGCTTGACAGCTGTAGAGGAGAAATTTATTAAGACATCAAAACTCCTGACAGCCGGGGTTCTGCAGGACGCCATGGAGACGCTGTGATCTCACCCGCGTTCTCTTCATTTCTGCTGGTCTCTGTATGAGCCGAATGGGACGGCAGGAGAGAAGATTCTCCGGGGTGATTTATGCAGCTTGTCACAGTAAAGCACATAAACCACTGTAGTGTCATGTGAGAGTTTCAGACATGACAGTCGACAGCAAAAATAGTCTACTACATACAACAAGATAAAATACAGCCGCGAAAAAAATCAAGAGACCATTGCAAATGTTCATTCAATCATCATTTCTAGATGTATTGTGGTCATTCCAGTCGAGTGTCTGTTGAATTTCAACAAAATCAAGCCTCACTGTCATAAAGTCGTCCAACAGCAATGTAAAAGACTTACAACTTTTCCTAGTAGAAATATGACTGTTGTATTGCTTAAAAGTGAATATGAACTTGTTTTCTTTGCAGAGCATCTTTTCTGTAATTTCACCTGTTTCTCCAGTTTTCATTTTCTGCAAAAAAATATCAAATATTATAAATATTTTATTTGAAATTTGGGAGAAATATTGTTAGTTCACAGAATGAAACAGAAATGATAATTTAACCTAAAACTGAAAATAATTTTGAAATGTTCTCTTAATTTTTTCCACAGCTGTATATTTTCTTTAACTAATTTAACATTTTTGCCTTTTTCAGTTCTGTTTTTACTATTTCAAGATTATATATTTTTATTATTCTAAGGGATTCTTTAGGGAAACATTTGTGAAAGTTGGTGCCACTGATGAGGCCAAACAGAATTTGTGATGAAATACAGGACAGGGTATTAAAATAATGACTTTTTTATTTCCTTCCATTATCTATTTTTTATGTGTGAGACGAATATGGGTTGTTGTAAAACTATCTTACATTTTTTTAAGATATGGTAATGATTCAAACACACATGCCAGCCTAAAAGCACAAGTTCAGAGATTACATTTGCATGAAGAGCTTTGTACAACCCAACCCAGTTCAGTTCACAACAAGCCCAGGACATTATAGGAAACAGAGAGATAGAAAGAGAGTCTTGTGTGTGTGTGTGTGTGTGTGTGTGTTTGAGTCATTACAGAGGTGTTGAGAGCTGTTTCTGGTCTGGCCGGCGTTCAGTTCCTCAAGTTCTTTATCTCACACAGTCTCTCTCAACGCCGACATTTCCCCCTAAGAGAAGCGTGACAGAAATGCGAGGGTCTGCGCCGCAGTAATGTCGCAGTTCACTGACAGTCTCTAATATTAACCAGACTTAATGGACTGTCTGGAAGTCTTACAAGGGAATGACAGGATACGTGTGCCCTCGACTAACCTGAAGTTCCCTCTCTCCTTTCAGCTTAATTCAGCGCTCTTAAAGGGACAGTACACGGTCTGCTCTCCCTCATGTTACTCGATGTGTGATTTAACAGGCTTCTCTTAATGTGTATGTGCAAGATTGTCATATAAAAACATATGAGAACTTTTTTTGATATAACATTAAATTCAGCTTACTTTAAAGAACTCTCTAAACTTTTAGTCGTTTCCTATAATGTGGTTTGGCTGATTTGTTCAAACCATCGATGTTGAAGTTTCCTGCTGGAATCTCTGTATTGTTATCCTCTCCTTTCCTTCTGCCTGTGAATCCGTCTTTTATTTTCCATGGCGAGGTGCAAAAAAGATAATGACGTGCGGTAAGAGAAGGAGAAGACAACAAAAGAGAGAGAGACAGCTTGAATAATGGAGATGATGGGAGAGAAAAGCAGATTTGTCAGCGCACGGGGAAGGTCAGCGGCCTCCTCTCGCCGACTGAATGAAAAGGAGCTGATGTCTTGAGAAAGAGGTTCTTAGCCGGGCTTTGATTTCATCATTCACTTCACGTGCCTTTAAAAACCTCTTTGATGTTATGACAGACGCTCTCCCGCTCGCTCCGTTTCTGTCGCTCTCCCGTAACAATAAGCCGTGATTGCGATGTTTTGAGTTACGGTCTTAAGCTTGTCAAACTAGGAGGTAGGAGGGTGTGTAGGTGGTCTTTTCTCAGTTTTACTGTGTGGTGAGAGGAAGGATGTAAAATTATTTTCAATACTCAAAAAAACCTGGAACATTAGCGCTGTTCCAAAATCTCGAGAGCTCTCCGGCTGTCTGCTTCGAGCTGCCTGAAGAAATGAAATCTTATAAGGATTGAATTGGGTTTGGGTTCCCGCACACTTTCTGAAACACTTTGTTTCATCAGGAGCGTCTCTCTTATTTTTTGAAGACTGCATTTTAGGAGATGAGAGCTGTCTAGGTCAGTGGTTCGTTGTAAGCCCCCCTTTGTGTAGAGTGCATCGCTTTGTAGCCCCCCATATAAAGATTTATAATCCTAAACTTTCCAAAAAGCATGTTCAGTTACACAATGCTAGAACATCAATTCCTTTGGTTGGTGGTCTTATTTTTCCGATGTTTGAGGGCCTAAAATGTAATATAAATTTCATAAAATGCCACAAAATCTGGGGCCCCGTGGATCCATCTTTGGGCCCCCCCAATTTGAGAACAACTGGTGTAGGTTATGAAACGGAGGCGTTATTTTAATGCAAATGTCGGTGGTGTTCCAAAACAGCAGCTGACTCTTGGGGGCTTCCAACACGAGGTGATTCAATATCACAATATCAATATTGTGTGTGTGTTACCCAGTGATTCAAACTATGTGATTGCTGTTGGTGTTGAAATCCGAACACACCATTAACTTATGACCACAGTCATAAAGGCTTGGAGAAAGTGGACGGTCAAAGGTCAAAATAAGAAAGTGTGTCATGTTAGCGCTGCCGTGTTTGTCTTGTTGCACCACCTCATTGTGTGTGTTTGCAAAAGGTTATTGTGTGTTTGTTTTCCCAACAAATCAATCGAAACATACCCTGTTCCCGCAGTTCCCTTAAAGACGCGCACACACACACACACACAATGGTAGGTGTTGCAGCACCAGACAGCCTGACGTCCAAGCATTTCCAGCAGTTTAGATAAACAAACTAAAAATACACACACATACAGGTGCGTTTCATTACAGCGGTCAGAACATCTCACAAAGGTCTATTGTTTTCATACAAAGCTAATGATATTTTGCGTGTGTGGTGTGACGGGGTCTGGTGTATGTGCGTGTTTCATACAAGAGTTGTGTTACTTTCGTATTTATAGGCTTAAGCAGAACCCCGAGTCTGTGCGCACTACTACAAATTTGACAAATCTTTGTGTGTCGATGTGGAACTCATTTGCATATCCTCCTCTGCCAAAACTTCCTGTATTAGAAAATAGGACCGGAACGCTTTACATCGAACAATACCTGCCGACCCTGCCAGACACACACTCGCTTCTCTCTCTAATCTCTCTATTCTTTCATTTTCCAGGTAGTTCCTATCAAAATCCTGTTGGTTTATTAATTGCTTATGGATTTAAAGTCCCCCGATGGCCCACAGGGTCTAGGAGATTCTTTTAGCGATAAACTTGCCGTAAATTTTGGGAAGTTCCTCTCTTTGAATGGAGGAAGTTGGTGTACGTGTTCTAGGGGGCATGAAGTTTAATTCGTTTCAGGAAGACTTTCAAGAAAATCTGCTATAGTACATTTTCATGCGTTCACACAACTCTATCGACGACAACATTGGGATTTCACAACGTATATTTAGCAATAACTCGATGGAGATAATGATGTTGTTTTCATATTTTGTTGAAGCTAACTTAAGGTTAAATAAATGTAGGGCCTAGTTCAGTCAATTAAACTTGTCATTTTTTGTCTCGTGCTATAGGAGATGTTTAGCAGAATGGGGACGTTCACAACGAAAGCATGTCGGTTTAAAACCTAAACATTCATTTTGCATTTCGTTTGTCCTAAAAAGTTATAACTTGGGCATTAGGATTAAACGCTTACTTAAGGAGATTTTTGTTGGTAATTCCTCCTATCAGTACTCAAGAAACCCGGTAAGAACACCAGCATCTAGTGTTGGGAACCAGCAAACAGACCCATCACACGCTGGTGTGTTCAGCAGGGTATCCGATGCCGTCCTCGGCTGAATGAGATGGGCTTTGTGGGTTTTGTTAAAGTAATATTATTACTAGCGTTTGTTAGAGCTGTTTGGACATAGGGAGATGGACGACTTCCTCTATAATGACAATAGAGTTTGTTAAGGTGAAGCAGAATGTCAGTGAATCAGTGAGTGTTGTGGCCCTCAGGGTTGGGTCAAGGTCAACATGTGGGGTGAGCGAGTCATCAATCAATATGATCTGCCCGTCCTCCACATGTTTGTCATTAATCACAGTGATGGACCCGCTGTCCGTGTGTGTGTGCGTGTGTTAAAGTGTGTGTGTGTGTGTGTGTGTGTGTGAGGGGTCAGAGGTAATTGTTAATTAGTGACTAAACCATGTAGAACAACAGACGCCAGACCATGAGACACGAAGTCATTTGATGTTTCTTTTAAGTGTGCATGTGTGTTGGAGGGCTTTCTTTGCCCTGAGGAGAAGAAACTGATTTCGATGTCTTAAAAAAGTCTTGGTGCTCTGCAAACTGTGAGTAATCACACACGCTGTATCTAAATCTGGTTTTCCCATTAGCTTCTGTTGTTCTGAAAGGCATAGTTAACCCCAAAGGTTGTCATTTTGTCACCATTCTTCTCACCTTCATGTCATTTCATAATGTACTTATGTTTTTAAAGGAGCCCAAGAGACTCGAGTAGAGTGTTTCCAACTTGAAAATTCAGTGTTGGCTGCTTGATAGTCGTTTGACTTGCATTTTGTGGACGAAAATTTGGGAAAACATTAGGACATTTGTATTTCAACGGGAGAGGGGTTTTAAATGACAAAATGAAAGACTATATTAGTAAAACCCAATTTGTGGCTAAATACCCTGATTTGGGGGTTTATTTAGTTCGGAGGTGGGAAGTAACGAAGTACATTTACTTGAGTACCGTACTTAAGTACACTTTGAGTATCTGCACTATACGTAAGTATAATTTTTTCTAGATACTTTTTACTGTACTTCACTACATTTAAATGACAAATATCTCACTTGTCATGCCACAAAAAAAAAATATTTCCTTGGTCGTCCCCTCCCTCCCACGTTTGGGAGAGACTATTGTCAGCTGCTTCTAATATGACACACCTGCATCAGCCTTGGTGTGTTAATTATGGGGACATCCACAACATTTTGGGAGAAGGCTAATGAGTTCAGTTGTGTATACTTTTCCCATCTCTGATTTAGTTATAAGCAAAATATGTAATTCAACTTTTTATCCGATTAATCGAAAAATAATCGCCCAACTAATCGATTATCAAAATAATCGTTAGTTGCAGCGCTAATTTAAATCGAATGATTGTGTTTACATGAG
The DNA here is from genome assembly GCA_006030095.1 of Triplophysa siluroides. Taxonomy (NCBI): domain Eukaryota; kingdom Metazoa; phylum Chordata; class Actinopteri; order Cypriniformes; family Nemacheilidae; genus Triplophysa; species Triplophysa siluroides. The sequence goes on along the minus strand of VCII01000242.1, from coordinate 499,752 downwards.
GTGAAGTGTAATCACAGTGTTCCCAAAATCCTATTATAGACGGTTTCATCTTATCAACATAAACAAATGTTACTGCGCAAAATGCAGTCATTTACTCATTGTCATGTCAATCCATAACCATATGTTCTTTCTTCAGTGTATTCTATAGACGGTTTCATCTTAACAACATAAACAAATGTTTACAAATGAATATGAACATAAATTAGATGAAATATAAATAGTTATTATTAGACACTGGCTAAACACAAACCGGAGGTAAACTAGGGGTCAGGCACGCGCGCATCCAATGAAACGGTCTATAAACGCATTATAAGGGTGCATGTAAATGTAGTCATTGTGAGGGCAACCCAGTTTAACATGTATTAAAATAAACTTATAACATACTAAACATACTAAATGTTAAAATGAGGGTTGGGGTTGATAGAAAATATCATTATGTTCAGTATTAAAAACATAAAGTTAATGGAAAGTTCTTGTAATGATATGAGTACCAGCATGTGGTTTGTGTGTGTGTGTGTGTGCGTGAGGATTTTGAAGAGTGACCAGTCGCCCGGCCACCCACTGATGTAGTTCATCTCTCCTCATGTCTGGTCTTTCTTTCATCGTCTCACTAATGGAAAGACGTTACATTAAAGTCTCTCTTTCAGGGCTCAGAAATGTGACGGATACATCCAGCTTTCAGGCATTATAGAATGTTGGAATGTGGGTTTGATACCAGAAGAGACTTTTTTTGTCTGCTTATCGGAGACGACCGTGTCATATTGTGTGTCTGTATGTCTGTGCTAGCATTTTCTTTCTTACAAAGGGAATCGTTCAGTTTAGAAGAGATTTATTCTGGTAGAGAGAGAGGATTTACTCTGCCTGTGCTCTCTCTCTCTCTCTTTCTCTGTTGATTTCGCACCTCTGGATCAATCTTTAATGCAGAGATTAAGTTTAGGGGGCTGTCTGATAATCTGTCGGAAGGTCTGTTCCCTTCTGCTTTAGGATTATCTGGACATCTAAGACCCTAACCTACGTGTGAAGCTGTATCTATTTTTATGGTTTATAGTTTATATTTGAGGATCTTAAACCTTTAGACCTCTGAGCATTTTCCTGGACAATTTTGTGATATAATATATACTGTAAATCTATTATAGAAAATCTATCGTCTGGTACAATATGTCGTAAAGTTTGTATTGTACTGAAAATGTGTTTATTAATCTTATACTACAGAAGAGAATCCAAAGCACTTCTTCCAGTACAAAAATATAAAACGCCTTTATTCACATCATGGCTTATCAGAAAAACACACTAAAATCTACTAAAATTCTGTTTACTCTTGTAAGTGTTACATTTTTTGCTGATGATGCTTAGTGATAGCTCTATTTGACCTATAATTTATCGATAATATACTTATTATTGCTGTTTAGTATTTATTCATATAGTTTAGAAACATTTGTCTATTCTATTAAAAAATAGAAAAGTCGTATTTTTCAGGCAGTAGGTGAACAGTAATATTTTTTTATTTGTGATGTCAAGACACATTTTACTTGGATGAGACAGGTGTCTAAAACATGGACATAGGAAAAAGAAGTCTGGATCTTAACCACTGCATGCTGGGCAAATACCCAGAATTCATCATTCATCTCTGGTTTCTCTCACTCGCTTTACTCCCTACGTCTTTCTCTTGTCCTTGTTTTTGTCATTTTCTTTTTCTTTTTTCTTTTATTATATCTCAGTGTTCCATCTTAGTCTAGTTTTTTTTCTGTTCATATTTGAATAGCATTATGATGCAGCCGTTTTGATGCACGGACTTGTGGTTATAAGGGTAACAGATTCTGCCTTTTATTTTTCACAAATTAATCTTTCAAAATCTCTTCTTTTTCCTAGTGTGTAAGGTCGGGTTCTACAGATCTCTGTCTTCAGACGACGGCTGTCGTAGATGTCCACTGAACAGTTACTCCATGAAGGAAGGAGCCACGTCCTGTGATTGTGACAAAGGATATTACAGATCCGAGACAGACCCAGCGTCAATGCCCTGCACACGTAAGGAAAACACGCACACTAGTTTAAATCAGTTGGTGTCATATGGGCACTGTTTTATTGTGTGAGCTGATTTTTAAAGCGTATAATGGATTGAGCGTGTGCGGTCGCAGATGTTGACAGATCTCAGGTCGGCCTCTCGTGTCTGATGATGAATTGAAGCCCAGTGCATGTCTGATAATTAATGATTTGTGATTAATGACAGTCATCAGGAATTCAACCCCGTCTGCATTTCTTAAACAAATTGGAATACATTTTTTATGAACCAATCAGCATTTTCTGAATATTAAGCAGCTGTTTATAGAAGTATGGTATGAATTGTCTTGTGTTCTCAGGTCAGTTTTTCTTATTATTTGTAACAAAATCCACTTGGCTCTCGTGACAACAGATGTGAAAGCACACAAACATTTTACATGATTACGGATAACAAAATAAACAACATTCATTTCAGTAAAAATGTGCAAAATTACATTGATTGATTTCCACCTTAAATTTTAATTGTTTGTCATTGAGTGCGTTTACATGCACAAAATAAACGGATATCTATCAAAACTTAGCTAAAAAAGAAACCTGTTTTCACGTGTTTACATGCACGGTAATAAACCGGCTACGCGGAAATCTGCGTTCACACGGAATTTTGAGACTTGCCGGGTTTCTCGCGTGCAGTGACGTCATCGTCGATAGTCTGTTTAGTCATTAAAAATGCAGCGGGAAAACAGTTGCTGTATTTTTATATCTCTTCTCGTGTCCGCAGTACCTGCATATGCAACACTAGTTCTTCATTGTGACGTTTCTACATCAACTGCATGATCCCAGAGCGGACTTTTATACGTTATTTTACTATTACTTCCGTTTGGGACTTTTGCTACTGCGCTTTCAGACATGCGCATGTAAACAAAACTGAGAGAAAACCGGTTAAAGCGTTTACATGCAGCGCGAAATCGGAGTAATGGTCAAAAAAACTCCCTCACGCCGTTTATGACCTTTCCCCGATAAAAGAAAACTGGTTAAGCTTTTTAAGCATAATTGGAGTAAGACTGTGCATGTAAACACGCTCAATGATAAAATCAAAACAAAAATGTCCCATTTTGTTTTATGTAAACTGTTTAAAACCTTGACACAGTGAGGTAACTCTTAGATAAGATAAAACATTAAACAAAAAAACATTTGAATTCAAAGAAATGAAAAAGTAAACTTCAGCACAGCTCTAATAGTTTGTCAGGCATGTGCATGCGATTATTTCTGTTTACATCTGTTTATGCAGCAGATGTTCCTCACATCAAATAAATGAATTTAAATGAGACAGTATCAGTCTCACTCTCTGCCAGCTGTCTGTACGTCTCACTGTGCCAGCTGTCTGTCTATCTGTCTGTCTGTTTCCCTCCATCCAGATGAGCTGATTGATCAGTCTGTGAAACAGACGCTGTTTGTCCTTCTTTCTGTTCTCTTTTTCTTATTTCTCCTCATCCGTCTCTCTGTCTCTCCCTTGCTTCTCCAGCATTCATTGTTGAAGGAGACGGTTATCACAACAACAACAAAAACGAGTTCTAACAAAACGTGCTAACAAACACTCCTGTGTGTGTCTCAGGTCCTCCATCTGCTCCACGCAACCTCATATCTAATGTCAACGAGACGTCAGTGCTCTTGGAATGGAGCCCTCCTCTCTCTACAGGAGGCCGTCAGGATCTCACCTACAACGTGGTGTGTAAGCGGTGCGCTCGAGACGGGCAGAGATGCGTGCCGTGCGGGGAAGACGTGCGCTATTTACCGCAGCGGCTGAGTCTGCGCTCCACGCGCGTGTCTGTTCACCAGCTGCAGGCGCACACCAACTACACCTTTCAGATCTGGGCCGTCAACGGGGTGTCCAAACAGAACCCCGGCCCGGAGCAGGCCGTGTCCGTCACGCTCGCCACCAACCAGGCCGGTGAGTTTCTGTGTGTGTGGCTGGTTTGTGTAGATGACCTAGATCCATATCGGTTCCTTACGCTCGGTGCAAAGAGTTTGTGTGTTATGATTCGTGTTGGCTACTAAGACGAGCATTAAGGTCTTTGCACATATAGTCTGAAATTATCGTTCATCTCTGAATTGTCACAACGCCTCCCAAAATGCTTGCTACGGATGGGAAAAACGCAGAAAATCGAACCCAGTCCAAATTTTTTTATGACGGACGAAAATATCGGAGGCAGTGATTGACACAACGTGAGGTCGTATTTCTTTTTTAACACGCGTAAATTTCGGACGTTTCAATGTGCAATGACCTTTAGAATTGCAAACTCAGCATTAAAGGTTGGTTCAAATGCTTTAACCGTATCTAACTATGTAATGAATTTTATTTTATTTTTATTTTAAGTGTACTTTGTACTCTTTTAAATACATGTGTGTGTGTGTGCGATGGGCTGTTTTTCTCGCCTAATTCTCTGCAAAGTTTTCCCCGGGTTCAGTTTCTCTCACCTAATCACCTTCGGGTGGACGTGTAATATTCAGTCTGTGCTCTTGATGGTGTGTTGGGTTTCAGTCGGAATGGAGCGTTTGCTGGAAATCCGGAACTTTCTGTGACAACCCAAGCTTGTAAATCACCTGGAGGGATTGAGTTTGGGCGGAGGGTCCCGTCTTGCTTTGACATGCCTTTGGCTGTAGGACAGAGGTCCTGCATACATGTGTACTATTTATATATGTGCCGTGCGATTGTGCGTGGGCGCAGTTAGCATACATCATGTAAAGGAATAGTTCAACGGTAAATGAAGAACACAAGTGATACGCAGAAGAAACGTTTATGGTTGCAACTTCTAAAATTGTAATTTGTGATTTTATACTTGACTTTCTAAGTTGGCAATTATTTGGCAGGATAAACTCTAAATAATAAGTTAGATAGATGATGGCAGTCTTTTTTTGTGTGGAATTCTTTGTATAAGTGTTTTTGAGTGACAATTGTGTAAATACAAGAAGATTGAAGTCAGGGAGTGAGACACATACAGACACATCACCTAGTGTTTATATATATCGCTCAAAAGATACCAGTGTGTGTATAAGGACCGAGATTGCAAAGCCAACTGTCCGTGATGCACAGGTCTGGCACAAATACACACACGGACAAACACTCGCGCACAAAAACGCAAAGTGCACATATCCCGCTTTGATAAATGATCCCCGTGGAACGCCGCGTCCAAAACAGTTTTGCCCCCGAATCCCCGTGTTTACGATAAACCAGCGAAGATTCTCATCTTTCCTTTTTGCGTTATCTCATCCAGACACACACACCCACAACTCCATTACGGCCCCATATCTGTCAGAGCAGACGGCATGATGGATGCGCGTTAGAGACGAGTGCCTTCGGAGGGTGAAGGGGAGCGCTGACCCCTGTGTTTTTGGCTGGAGGGGGTCGTCTCAGAAGCCCCCCGTGGGACGTTTCCAAATCACGTTTAGTCTGTCGGGTCGGGCAGAGGAAGATGGATCTGTGGGCGGGAGATGATCGCGTCGAGCTGCTGCTGTTACAGCTGGCAGGGCGTCCAATTGTTTAACGGAGGCATAAGACTCACACACACAACTTATAGATAAGACGACATGGGCACATTTTCTGCACTGATTTGTGGGGGATTTACGTGTTTGTTTAATGTGTTGGAAGTACTCGAATCATGCATTGGGAGCTGTTTAGTTATTTCATGTCTTTAATTTTAAGTTTTCCGTCTAATTGTGAGCAAATGCGACAGTTTTTTAAAAGACAACTCTTACAGTTTTATAGTTTATAATTTTTTAAAATAGAATATATCGTTTTTTACAGTTCTTTATAGTTTTAATATAAAGTGTTATAATATAAAGTGTTAAATATAAAGTCAAATGGTCAATTTACATAAGGTAAACACGGGTTCAGGCATGAAAGTTTGTCAGTGACAACATTTGAAGTCCGTGGAAATACGCAGAGCTATTTTGAGTCATGAAAATCTCTGATCCAGCCTTTCATCTCATTTCTCCTTCACAGACCGCTGACGTTTTTTTGTACGTTTTCTCGCTTTTCCGTTTTGTGCCTTCTTCAGTTCTCGGCAACTTTAGAGAAGCTGAAAAGACGGCGCTCATCTCTGTTGTGTCTGATTCTCTGTGTTTGACTTTCTCACCCTCAACAAAAACAGCTTCAGGGGAGAAAACTGAACAGACAATAGCTGTCTTAAGTCCAAATCCACAGTCGAAAGGAAACCAGGAACGTTCGGGAGGGAAAAAGATCTTGTCCTCTGTGTCCTTTCATTTGTCTTTTCTCTTGCTGTGTTTGTCTGTGATGGGATGAAAGAGTGACAGTGAGTCAGACCAAAAACCTGACTAACATGCAGTGAATGTAAAACTTTAATGAATATTAACTCTCTCTCTCTCTCTCTCCAGCTCCCTCCACAGTCATGTCGGTTGAGAGTAAGGACATAACCCGGCACACGCTCACTCTGTTCTGGCAGGAGCCGGAGAAACCCAACGGAGTCATACTGGAGTATGAAGTCAAATACTACGAGAAGGTGAATTATGGGAAACATCTTGTTCTTTTTATCTCATTTAAAAAGAATAATTCACCCAAAATTGAAAAAAAAAAGGTATCCTCTTCTGGCCCCTCTATGCAAAACTTTCTTCTCTCCTGGCTGTTGTTACCCAAGGAAGTCATTTGCGTCTGTCAAGATATGAAACAACAAAAAAGTTGACATTAAGCATCATAAACGTTGCCGTTTAGTGTGAAACATCATTCAACTTATTTATTAGGTAAACACAATATAAGTGCATGTAGTAAAGCTGTTTTCCTGTGTACATCCGCATTCACTGGATAAACAGGAAGTGAGGATTTATTCAGGTTAAAATAGCTCACTGACATCCCTCTTTGACTCATGCTCTTTGACCTCTTACCTTCCTCTGCCCATCCGTTCTGTCTCTCTCTGTCTGTATTTATAAATCTCAGGATCAGAATGAGAGGAGTTATCGCATCGTCAAGACGACGTCTAGGAACGCAGATATTAAAGATCTGACCCCGCTGACCTCATACGTGTTTCACGTGCGCGCTCGCACCGCGGCGGGATACGGAGAGTTCAGCGCTCCCTTCGAGTACAGCACCAACACCGGTGGGTCTGCCGTTGTTGCTCGAAAGTGAGCGTCAAATTGGGAACGACATAGAGATGTTTTTTTTTAAGAATCGTTAACTGAACTCTTATAAAGTATTAAATGCGTGACGTGATATTTCGTTTCTTTTTTAGTACCAGCTCGTGTCGTCGGGGTCATGAGCTCCGCTGTGTTGCTGCTGTTGGTGGCCAGCTGTGTTGTTGTGCTTCTGCTCATCTTCATCATCGCCTTTATCTTCACCAAAAGGTGCGGATGATGAAGCATCTCGTGTGTAGAATAATAGACCAATAAAAGAATGAATAGTGAAATATATTGTGATGTATCTTAGGAGGAGCAGATACAGCAAAACGAAACGGGCCGAAGAGAAACAACTGCAGCCAGGTAATCCAGCAACTCGGTGATATATCACATTTGTTCATTTGCTGGAAGGTTTCCTCCTCTTTAACGTAATGGAACGTCTTTAATGTGCCTTTAGGAGTGAGGATATATGTGGACCCCTTCACCTACGAAGACCCCAACCAGGCCATACGAGAGTTTGCTAAGGAGATCAATACGTCCTGCATCAAGATCGAGAAAGTGATCGGCATCGGTGGGTTAACAATCTGTTATCTTGTCTTCCCCATGAGTGATCGTTGATGAACAGCAGGTGTGAACGCCTCGACTTGTGTCTGCAGGTGAGTTTGGTGAGGTGTGTAGCGGCCGTCTGAAGCTTCCAGGCAAACGAGAGATCTGTGTGGCCATCAAGACGCTGAAAGCTGGGTTTACCGAACAGCAGAGGCTGGACTTCCTGAGCGAGGCCAGCGTCGTCGGCCAGTTTGATCATCCCAATATCATTCACCTGGAGGGTGTGGTTACCAAATGTAAGTCAAGATTTCTACCTGGAATTGCATGATGTCACACAACCATGGTATCTTAATGGTAATTTAGCGCGTCACTCAAACATTTGCGAGATAAACAATATGAACGATCTTATCTGAAAGCGAACACGAACTGCTGCATATTATCAGAAATGGATTCACAATAAAACAATTAGGTTAAAAAACAGATCAAATGTGTATTTTTATATATTCATAAACATTATCCGTCATTTTTGCTTCTCTACCAATATCTTGGTTTAAAAGATAAAAATGCAGATTACTTTATGAACATATCTTTACACATCAAAGGACGTCAAGCTGACATTTCCCACAAAATCTGACCCGACAGCTCAACTGATGTTTAAACCCAATCGAAACTGCCAAATCACGCACAGCATTGTGGGATATCGCAGGCAGTGAAGGGAGACACTTTGCTACCTTTAAAAACTGACCGGATGAAGGCATGTCAGTAGACAGTATTGAGATGTGCCTTGATGCCTTCGGAGCTTCTTGGGTCAGCGTTCAGACGCACGGTAGCACCCGCATTCCAGACTTCACACAGCCGGCGCTCAGAAATCTTTAATAATATCGCCGGTTTGACTGGAACTCAGCTTAAATACTCAAGCTGGTGGTATAACATTTTGAGGTTCCTTTTGATATGCTAATGGTGATGCGTGTCATGTATGCCTGCTCAGTGCTTATTTGTGTGTTTGTTTGGTGAATGTGACCGGACAAAGACTCGAGAGCCGCTCTCTGACACACACACACACAGTTGCGGTCTCCAGATGGAGTGGGCCGCACCGGAGGGCTAATGTGAGATAAAGTGCACCACAGACTCAGGGTCATTAATCACATCGTCAGGCCTAAATGTGTTTGAGGGGGGTTTGAGTGTCACCTAATATCTCTGACCACAGGCGCACGACGCCGCCGCTGTTGTGTGTGTGTGAGAACGAGAGGGTGTCACATTCCCTGTTCATTGCTAAGTGTTTCACATATTTTTGTTATGCTTTATTTTACTGTGTACATTTTTAAATAGTTCACTTATTTTTTTGAGTAAACAGTGTTGTTATGCTCTTACAGAAAGAAAGTTTATTCAAATGTGCTATTAGTATAGTTCTTTTAATCTAAAAATAAATAGTTTGATTCAATATATACAGTATATAAATATTAACATAAACTTTTGGATACACCATTCACATTCAAAAGTATGTTTGGCCTATCCTTCTAACCAATTTTTGTGTTTTATGTATACGTGGCTTGTAGTTGTTTACTTTTTCTATTGGGTAGCCCATTGAGTCATTTTCTTATACTTCTAGTTGTGCACTCAAAGTTTATTAGTGTTACATTTTAAGTGCACTTAGAAGTATACTTTTATGAACCAAAACATCTGCCAATATACTCCCAAAAGGTTCCAAAGTAAACTTACAAGTACACTGCTAGTACATTGATATTCATTTATTTATATGTATTCATTTGGCAGATGCTTTTGTCCAAAGCGACTGGATATATTCACTTCATAAAGTATACTTAAAAAATACTGAGTATACTTTGTGAAATGAACCTGAAGTATGATGTTGTTTTGTACCTTAAAAAGAAAAAACTTTTGCTTCTTTTTAAACTTTTTATTTCATAGATAATTCTCTTACGGTATATTCCTTTTAATATAAGAAATGTATTCAAAATGTTTTGTGTTTTAATGTTAATGTTAATTTTTTTTTAAAAATTATAAAATTAGAAATAGTTTTTTATGTATGTATTAATGCATATATTCAGATACAAGCAGTTTATTCGGCTCACTCTGAAGTGCATAAAGAAAGTTTCGAGTAGCAGGTGATGTTTAAAACATTGATTTATAACTTCATAATGAATTAAACGTGTATATCAAACAGGTGGGAATCATCCAGCACTGACGTCATTTAATTTCAACTCATAAAAGTCTCCTAAAACTATAAAGCCGTCTTACTTCTCCTGTGTTGTGTTACCGCAGAGCTAATGGAGCTGAATGCTTCATTTGCATAATATAAATGAGAAAGAATTAAATCTAAATATGTAAATAAAGCAGCGTGGGATCTGGGCCTCTCAGTATCTCTCAACAGTGTTTCTATGTGATGTTGATCATATTACTATAGCGGTTCTGTCTCATATCAAATGCAAAAAAAGACTCTTTTTGTTTCTTTTTTTAATATTTATGTTTGATCTCATTGATGCATCATTTTCAATGTGTGAAGTGCATGTTTATGTTTTGGTGATGGAGATCATAGAGTTCATTGTCAAATGTATGCGTGCATGACACACACAGCTCAAATCTAGACACAGTCAGTAAACACTGTATTAGCATTCTAATAGGGTGGGCGGAAAGGGGCGGGACTGGGAAATGCAGACAGTGATGGGAGGGGTCAGAGGTCACCTGCTCCTCAGGCCCCTCGGAGGAGCTGTCAGTCAAACTCCACTCAAGGTCATCAGAAAGGCCACACTGACAAAGATGGCTGACAATAAGTCTGGATGAGCTTATTTTACGCACTTCCTCTATAGGGAAAAATCATTGACTAACTGTCAATCAAACAGCCACTGTGCATGTGTGTTACGGAACCAATTCAAGTAGCTCGTTTTAAAAATCACCCAAAAATTGTTGGTCATGGCCAACATTGAATAAACCGCAGAAGCTTGATGTCAAATAATCCGTCTCTTTTAATAAAAGAGAAAACGAAATAAATTCCATAAACAATCAAAACACGATAACATTAACAAGTAAATATACACAAAATATGTTTAAACGAATAAAGGCAAAATAATTCAAAGTAATAGGCAAGGAATCAACCTGACTACACCTGTCCTATAGGAAAGATCGTACCTCGCTCCCGAAAAATAAAAGAAAACAGGGGAGTCATCCGGGCCTGTGCTTCCCTCGCTACTCTTCCAAACTTCCAAAAAAGTGAAGTAAATAAAACCGAGTATAAAATGAACAACAAATGAAACGAACAAAAGTAAACCTCTCCATCGAGCGGAGAGCGTTTCTCGGTGATCCCGCCGAAAGGACCGCCATTAGGGCCATGGGCAGATATGTAAGACTTCCCTGATGACGTCCCTCATCACTTGATGTCTACATATGAACTAAAAAATTAAAACAATAATAAATTACACGTAACAGTGTGTGTGTGCTGATTTTAGAATAACACAGTATAATGGTCTTGAATCTGATGTTTGCATCTGGTCAGTATATTAAGCATCGTGTCATGTGCTAAACATTAAGAAAAAGTGTTTCATTTGCACAGTTTGTCTTTGCCATGCAAATACTGTCGGTAGGAAAGTTCAAGTGGAAAGTTAAATAAGTTGGGTTGTGTTTTTCGCATAAGACAGTCAAACGAACAGCAGCTTATGAAGTCTCTCTCTCTCTGTTGCAGGCAAACCTGTTATGATCATCACAGAGTACATGGAGAACGGCTCGCTGGATATGTTTCTCCGAGTAAGAGCTTTCAGATTCGTACAGATCACATGTGTATGAGATGCAGTACAAACCTGGAGAAAGAGATTCATCCGCTTTCCCTTTAAATGACCTTCGCCAACCATCATGATTCATTCACTTTGATGGGCGACGTGTCACCGCTGACTCTCTCTGTTTCAGAAGAATGACGGCCGCTTCACTGTTATCCAGCTGGTGGGGGTGCTGAGGGGCGTCGCGTCCGGTATGAAATATTTATCCGACATGAGTTACGTTCATCGGGACCTGGCGGCCCGGAACATTCTGGTGAACAGCAACCTGGTGTGCAAGGTCTCCGACTTCGGGATGTCCAGAGTGCTTGAAGATGAACCAGAAGGAGCTTACACCACCAGAGTGTGTTTACTTTGATTTATATACATTGCTTCATCCCAGCTGTGTTGATGTTCAGTGCGACAGCCACTCTTGTGAGTTCTGTAAACAAGTGAATGGGATGTTGACGCAAAACACATCTGTGGACGTTTTTTTAATTTCAATTTAAAATTTAGGCACGTATCAGATTAATGGACTAACACATTCAGGCGTCGACACGGTCACTTGGATTTTACTTGGAGTCTTAATAGTCCACTTAATTAAAAGCAAAACCTTGTGCTTCTGTGAAATACAGAAAACAAACAGGATGTTGTGAAATGATGTTTATACTGTATGTGAGCATGTAGTGAGCATGTAGTAAGCATTGCTAACACAAACCCGATCATCACAGGGAGGAAAGATTCCCATTCGCTGGACCGCTCCAGAAGCCATCACATACAGGAAGTTCACTTCGGCTAGTGACGTGTGGAGCTACGGCGTCGTCATGTGGGAAGTGATGTCATACGGCGAACGACCATATTGGGACATGAGCAATCAGGATGTAAGTGCCACTGTACCACCAGTCAGATTCCAGGTCTTATTTATTTAGGTCGCACCTTTACTGCTTTCGTTCCACGGGACCATGGAATAATACAATAGCACTTGCATAACGTGGTGCGCCATGCCAATTTATACAAAGTAATTGAATGGCATAACTCATTTCCTCTCTGTTTCCTAGGTGATAAAGGCGATAGAGGAAGGTTACCGGTTGCCACCGCCCATGGAGTGTCCGCTGGCGTTACATCAGCTCATGCTGGAGTGCTGGATGAGGGAACGGGCAGACAGGCCCAAATTCAGCCAGATAGTCAACATGCTAGACAAACTCATACGCAATCCGGCCACACTCAAGAGGATAGCAGGAGACACCAGCAGGTACACCGATGTACACTTAGTAGACGTATAGAGACAGCGCACAACCATCGTATATACAAACTTACCCTTATATAAAGCAGAATGGAAGAAATTAAGAGATCAGTCCAAATGTTCATTTAATCATCATTTCTAGATGTATTGTGGTTCTTTCCAGTCGAGTGTCTGTTGAATTTCAACAAAATCAAACATCAGGAGTGACAAAGTAGTACAACAGCATGACAGGACACATGAAAACTGTGATAGAAATCCAGGTTATCACATAAAAACGAACTTTCAACCTTTCGTAAATATGACTGCATCGCTTAAAATTAATATTAACTTGTTTTCTTTGCAGTATTTGAGGTCTGAAAAAAATACAGATCCTGTTCACCTGTTTCATTTTCTGCAAATAAATACAAGTAGAAACAATGTATTTTTTTAATTGGGGAGAAATATTGTTAGTGGTTGAATGAAACTAAAATTATAATTATTTATTTACAAGTTTATTCAAACTTGACTTCAAGAAGATGAAATACAAGTAAATGGTGACTGAGACTCTCAGTGTCTGGTCATTTAGGTGTGGGACAACGTGTGTCCATAGGAATTGTAAGAAGGTAATTTTGTAATGTGCCTAATCTTTTTATCCCCAGGCCCCATCCGTCCACGCTGCACCACGCCCCCTCTGGAAGCCCCGCCCCCTCATTGGGTTCTGCAGAAGAATGGTTGAAAGTCATCGGATTAGATCAATACAGAGACAACTTCAGCGCAGCTGGACACTGCGGCCTAGAAAGCGTTTTACAAATAAACCAGGAGTGAGTGTCAGAACACACTTACAATAACACATTTTATTGATCATGAGAAAAATAAATGGTTTCTTTTTCAGGGATCTGGCCAACATGGGAATCACATGCACGTCACATCAAAGACAGATCTTGACCGGTATTCAGGATTTATTGTGTGAACTGCATCAAATGCAAGATAAGAAGGTTCCTGTGTGATCCGGGAAGAGGTGTCAAGCAAACATCATGTTGGATAACATGAACTACAAGAGGGAAGGAATATTTCACTTCTGCACTTTAATGGAATATAAAGATCAAACTGAACGAGTCAAGCTGCACTTTTTCCTGCACCTCTGCGTTTTTATGAGGAATTGTGTTGATTTTTTCAGCTGGTTGTCTTCGTGACGTTTGAAGATTTTTGAACCAGCCTTCTGCAGACAATTCAAGTGTTTGAAGACGTTTCTGAAGCTTTGTTCCAGCACTGAGGAAGTGAAGGTGTGTGTTTGACAGGAATCGTGAGAGTATGAAGTGTTTGCCCTCAGTGGAAGGGAAACGGTCCCGTGAACATTATATTCCGACGGATCGTTTTCCTCTGGAGATTTTCGGCTTTTTTAAGTGAAGCTAACAACACGTTTGGACCGTGTGTGTTTGTTTTACGAAGGCCAGATGGAGAAGCTTTTCAGAGGTATTGCTGAATGGAAAATTGTTTTGTTTTATTCGTTTAAAAAAAATCACAGAAATGAGGAAATAAATCTAGGTAAGATTTAGTCTCGAGTTACTCATGTTGTGTGTATGCAGTTTTCGAGGTAACAAAAGAAATGACTTAATCCGATGCCTGCCTGGATTGATGATGGCAAGTTTTGAAACTTGTTTTAGACGTACACTGTACATAATGTTGTATACATACAATGTTTTTTAATCGTTTTTTATCATGTACATAATACCGGCTTTTCCATTTCCATGTACAGATTTGGATTTCGTCATACTTTCTTTTTCCACACCACGAAAGATGTTATCAGAATGTTGTTATCAGTTAGTGTTCATTTTGACAGTAACGCATTGCATATCAGCGGCTGGTTTAATAGATGAGGAGTCGCACGGTCTGCTTTTTCTCTTTAGGCACATCTAACTTATGACCTCTATTTATGATCTTTTGTATCTAGTTCTTAAAATAAAATGGAAAAAGATTACATGTGCTGTGGTGTTCATATGTTCTGGATAAAAGTGTTTCTTTTGCCTGCCCGGAGGTGATTTTCTCAAAGCAAATATATTACAGTATGTACAGTAAGAGGAAATATGAGAGGATGATGGCAAAATGCACAACCAGGTGAGCTGCCGCAGGCATAAATGATTTCAGGATTTGATCAATTGCTGTATGTAACTTGCATCTCACATTTCAAAGGCAAAAGATGATCTTAAATCAAGACTATAGGACTAAATTAGGACATTTAAAGTCGGCATGGAACCGAAGTAGCGTGTCGTATATCCGAGTGAAATGAGAAAAACATGTAGGGCGGGACTTAATTTCGAGTACTGATTGGATCGTTAAAAGTCCGATTTGTAATCTAGTTTGCAATGTGTCAATCATTGCAGCCCCGCCCTCGTGACAGAAGTGAAGAGAGGTCGTTTCAAGAGGGGAGGAGGTTAACGTTTTTAATTAAAGACAGTTAATAAATAAAATAAAATAATGATGTGCACAAATAAATAATTTATAATGAATACTGCAACACTGTGTAAATCAATTCGAATGGATAGATTTAATTTCATGTCGACTTTAAGTCGGTTTTACAAACGCACAATTAAAAAAACATCACTTGTATTTTGAGATCAATCAATGGTACTTATGTATTTGAAGATATGTCAATGCAAGTGGTTTTCAGTTTAGACAGAACAAGCATTTAGTTCAAGGTCATCTAGTCTGTTTTTGTTTCCTCTGTTCATGTGATCACTTTGTCCTGTATCACGGAGAGGAGATTCACGTCTGACTCTTTCAGACGATTGTCCCGCAGGTCGAGCTCTGTCAGGTGCGAGGGGTTTGAGTTCAGAGCTTCAGCCAGAGCGGCGACGCCTTCCTTTGTAACACTGCAGTTTGACAACCTGAAGAGAAGATGTATTTTCAAGCATCAGATGGTGGGCTAAATAGCTAATATAATGATCTCGAGATTTTTGCATCAGTTCTGATCGCTCAGATACAGTCCTTTACCTCAATATCTTCAGTTTACAGAAAGGATTCTTCAGTCCGGCTGAGATCAGCTTCACTCCTGAATCTTGTAGAGCATTTACACTCAGATCAAGCTCTGTCAGACCGGACGTCTTTGAGCTCAGAGCCGAAGCCAGACCAACACAACCTTCATCTGTGATTCCACATGCATTTAGCCTGAGAGAAAATTGTAAGTTTGTAAATGTTATGCTTTCTAATGACTCAGTATTGTGCGCTTTTATCATAGCATGTATTATCAATAGAACTGAACTCACTTCAGTATCTGTAGCGCACACTCGGTATTCTCCAGAACAGCGCACAGATGTTTGATTCCAGAGTCTCCTACATGATTCCCGCTCAGGTCGAGCTCTTTTAAATGTGACGGGTTTAAACTCAGAGCTGTGCTGAGCTGATTACATCCCTCTTCTGTTACTCCGCACTTCTTCAACCTACAGCCAATAGACAAAATGACATGCGCGGACTCAAGCTAACAGGAATATGTACAAAACACATTTTGCAACATTATTGTACTTACTTCAAAGATTCAAGTCTGCACTTTGTGTCCTGTAGTCCAGCAGTTACATGGTTAAAATAATCTGGACTCTTGTTATTTTGTTTAGGTACACTATCTGAATCACATTTTGGGGGCAAAACCTCTGGCATCCTGGAGTGAGAAGCATTTCATTAAAATCACAAGTTTAATTTGTAAATGAACGTTCCATATTTTAGCTTTATTTGTTTTTCTGAAACTTACACCATTGATGTGTAACGTGATCTTGTTACTCCGACACAGAGCATCTCCACTCCTGAGTCCTGTAGGTCGTTTTCACTCAGGTCCAGCTCTCTCACATTGGACAATGATGTAAGAACAAAAGACAGCGATGCGCAGCCCTTCACTGTGATGTTACAGTCTTGTAATCTGCCGGAATAAGTCAACTGTATAAGCACATGCTTTTCTTTCTCATGTTGTATCTCAGTGTTGTGTATGTGTAATGACAATATATACAGTAAAGAGTTCTTACTGGGCCTTTGAAGACACGTTGACCAGTGGATGTAGCCAGCGAAGGGTTTCATCTGATCTTCCATATTTACGAAGATCAAACACATCCAACTTTTCATTTGTCGTAATTAAAAAATACACCAGAGCCAACCGGAGTTCATTGGTCATGTGTTGTATGTTTAGTTTTTCAGAGGTCAGATGGCTTTGGATTTCATTTGTTAGAGAATGGTCGTTCAGTTCATTTAAACATTGGAAGAGAATGAAACATTCATTCGGACAAGATGTGCTTCTGACTATTCCCTTGAGATAGTCAATAGTTGGTCCTCTTTCCTGTAAGTCATGTGTTCTTTTCACCAAAAGGTCTTCTAGAAGGATGTGATTCAAATGCACTGAAAATCCCATGAGGAAGCGAAGCAGAAGATCCAGATGTCCGTTGTTACTTTCTAAGGCTTTATCAATTGCACACTTGTGTACGCTAAACAGTTCAGATTCATGAGATTCTCCTTGCACAAACACATTTGTGTTGTTGTTTGCAAAGGAGAGGTGCACATACAGAGCTGCGAGATGTTCCTGAACGGTTAGATGAAGAAAGCTGTAAACTTTCCCCTGATACAAGCCAAACTCCTCTCTGAAGATCTGAGTGCACAACCCTGAGTACACTGATGCTTCTGCTACATCAATGCCACACTCTCTCAGGTCCTCATCATAGAAGATCAGGTTCCCTTTCACAAGCTGCTCAAAAGCCAGTTTGCCCAGTTTGAAGATCATGTCTCCATCATTCTTCACTTTCTTCTCATAGTCCTTCTGATGTGTGATGTTGGTCTGAATGATCAGGAAGTGTGTGTACATTTGAGTGAGAGTCTTGGGGATCTCTCCTTCACTCTCTGCTTCACTCAACATTCTCTCTAGAACAGTGGCTGAAATCCAGCAGAACACTGGGATGTGACACATGATGTAGAGGCTCCTGGATGACTTCAGGTGTGAGATGATTCTGTGGTTCAGACTCTCATCACTGATTCTCTTGCTGAAGTATTCCTCCTTCTGTTTGTCAGTGAAGCCTCGTACCTCTGTGACTCGATCGACACACTCAGAGGGGATGAGATCAGCTGCTGCTGGTCTGGAGGTGATCCAGATGAGAGCGGAGGGAAGCAGATTCCCCGTCATGAGGTTTGTCAGGATCACGTCCACTGAGGCGGATTCCTGACATCACACAACCTCACACTGCTGTGAAAGTCCAGAGACACACGACACTCGTCCAAACCATCAAAGATGAACAACACTTTATATTCACCGCTGGAGATTTCCATTTCTTTTGTCTCTGGGAAGAACAGATGAAGAAGATCTAGAAGACTGAGTGTTTGGTTCTTCATCAGATTGATCTCTCTGAAAGGAAGTGGAAATATGAGGTGGACGTCCTGATTCGCTTTCCCTTCAGCCCAGTCCAGAATGAACTTCTGCACAGAGACTGTTTTTCCAATGCCAGCGACTCCCTTTGTCAGCACACGTCTGATGGGTTTGTCTTGTGCAGGTAAAGCTTTAAAGATGTCGTTGCATTTGATCGGTGTGTCCTCTGTTGCTGTTCTCCTGGATTGAGTCTCAATCTGTCTCACCTCATGCTTATTACTGATCCCTCCACTTTCACTCTCTGTGATGTAGAGCTCTGTGTAGATCTCATTCAGCAGTGTTGGGTTTCTCTGCTTGGCCATTCCTTCAAAAATACACTGGTGCTTCACTTTCACTTGTGATTTTAATCTTTGGAGGATTTCTGAATCAAATGATGGACGATCGTTTCTAGAAAAAAAGAACATGTAAATTTTAACATTTTACATGATATTTAGGCTATGGTCGGGACAATCTGGACAACCAACCATTGGTTTAAAAAACAAGAAAAAGACTGTTAAAACAACCGAGCATTTTTACAGTATAGGACCAAAACAAAAACAGATTAAATAAGTTACATACAAAAGTAATAGTAGCTTGATTTACCTTTGGTCAAGCAGAGATTCTTTGTATTTTAAGTGAAATGGCGTGACCACTGATTTATCTCTGGGAACAGACGGGTAAAATCTCTTTCCAGAACTAAAAAAGACAACAAAATTCAGCTATCAAGAGCTCAAGATTATGTTCTAGCGTTTAAAACACAGCACTCTGAAATACTTGATTCTGATTGGTCAGTCGTGACAAGCACCTAAAACTAATAACACAGGGTCACCCGGGTACTGTGGGTCACCTTGATTTTACAAATAATTTACTCGCAAATAAATTCAATAGAAATATGTGTCTTTAATAACATTTATGAGATGATGTATCATATAGATATCATGTTGAGGTTCATTCTGCAGCTATTAACCCTTATTTAATTCATCTTTCGTCGTTTTAAGCATTTTAAGTCTGTGACAGTACATGAAAAATCCATCTTTGGGTAAAATTTGAGAAACCCAACTTCTGGTTTGGAAGTAACCTAGAAAATGTACATTCACCCAACCATGGCTTGAAACAATCTAGTGTTTTTATACAGTATCAAAACCAACACAAATAGGCTAAACTTTATTCAAACGTAAAACTAGTTTGAGTTACCTTTGGTCAAGTTGAGATTCTTCATGTTTAAAGTGAATTGGCGTGGTAATCGATTTATCACTTTTCCAAGATAAAACACTGGGTACAGATGAGTTAAATCTCTCTCTAGAACTAAACAAGACAACAAAATCTTCAATAGTTAAAAATATTATGTTAAAGTAATAAAATAGGTTGTTTAATTAAATTTTTTAACAAAATTATTTTAGTCTGTGCCACGATGTTACATGCAAACATAAGTAGTTCGAGTTACCTTTGGTCAAGCAGAGACTCTTTATGTTTAAAGTGAATTGGCGTGGTCAGCGATTTATTACTTTTCAAAGATAAAACACTGGGAACAGATGAGTTAAATCTCTCTCCAGAACTAAACAAGACAACAAAAATCTTATAGTTAAAAAAGATTCTTAGAGGGATAAAAGAGTTTAATTGATCTTTGTAAACAGAATTATTTTATTATGTTCCTATTTAGGATCAAAATCATCACATATATTGTAAGTTACATACAAACATAACAGTAGTTCGAGTCACCTTTGGTTAAGCAGAGACGCTTTATGTTTAAAGTGAATTGGCGTAGTCATCGATTTATCACTTTTCAAAGATAAAACACTGGGAACAGAGGAGTTCAGTCTCTCACCAGAACTGAATAAGACAACAAAATCTTCAATAATTACGAAACTTTATGTCAAAGTAATAAAATAGTATAAATAATTAAATATTGAAACAAAATAATTTTAGACTTGTGCCACTAAGTTACATGCAAATATAATAGTAGTTTGAGTTACCTTTGGTCAGGTAGAGATTCTTCATGTTTAAAGTGAATTGGCGTAGTCATCGATTTATCTCTTTTCATAGATAAAACACTGGGAACAGAGGAGTTCAGTCTCTCACCAGAACTGAATAAGACAACACAATCCGTCTCTTAAGATTTTTCATTAAAACATTTAGTTTCTTTCATATTTCAAAACAAATTAAAGGTATTTAAGCCATTGCCACATACTGTATAATGTCATGATGCATGCAAACATGAAAGTAGTTTGAGTTACCTTTGGTTAAACTGAGAGTCTCCATGTTTAAAGTGAATTGGCGTAGTCATTGATTTATCACTTTTCATAGATAAAACACTGAGTACAGGTGAATCTGATCTCTCTGGCTGAAAACTGGCAAAGCCACACAAGCTGTTTATCTCATATTATATTCAGACGAGTGTCATTCTAGTTTTGTCAATAAAATGTAGTATTTACCTTTCATCAGAAGACAAATCTCCACCGTTTAACTCAACTGGCATAATTTGATCACTTTTGACAGACCAACAGCTGGGTTCAGGTGAGTCTGATCTAGGAATACTACAAATACAATAGATAATTGAAGACAGGACATTGAATTTTTTAAAATTATGCACACCCTGTGGTATAAATAAATGTTCATATCTATCAATAATAAAAACTTTCTTTCTTACCTTTTCTCTTCAATGCAAGTATATTTCTTGTCATTTATTTGGGACATTGTGATTGCTTATTTTTGACAAATATATTCTGAATGTTTTGTTTTATTCATACTCTAAATATAAAAACAAGAATGAGGAAGCAAAACATTAGATTAATCCTTCGCCTCTAAAACAGGTCTTCAATAACTGGTTTGACTTGGTGGCATTTCTTGTTTGGTTGTGTAACAATGAAAAACTGCCGCCAGTGTCTGACTTCACATAAATACACAGATTATTTTCAAACATAACATCATAAAACAAGATGCATAATGTTCAGTGTAATATTTTGAGCAACAATGTAACATTCAGCAAATAATTTTTTATTTGAAAGTGTCAGATTTATCAATTTATCTACTTTTCAAATAGTCATAACTCTAGAAGATGTATTTTCTCTATGCTTGATCTATTAAACAGTCTTTTGTTTCTGTATGTGCACCTACCATGTGTCCTCTGACTTTGACAAGATGCCTCTTCACTGAGTTGAACAACCGAATGATGATGTTTTCAGGTATATGCGAGCCTTACCTTCTGCAGGGGGTGGAGTTACTGTAATTCCCCTACTTATGATCACGTGATTGTCTGTGTAAAATGTTTTCATGTACACAAGCCGCATGAAAGCTGAAAATTTTAGTTTAACTACATAGGCCTTTATCAAAAGTGACTTGCAAAAGTGATGAAAACAACAAACTTTTATACTAAACTGCACTATTGCGAGGCGAGCCGTTCTGTGTTGCCAAGTCTGCGGGTTTCTAAAGGAATTGGGATACTTTGTAACTGTTGCTCCGGTTTGTTTTATCCACAGTTAGGAATGGAAGGATTTTGTTATATAGCTGTCAATCCTAAATTATTTTAATTATGAATGTTAAATTATGTTATTTGGACTACTAGGGACGTTAGGCTCGTGATGAAGGATTTTGGTTCACATATCTGGCAACCCTACCAGTGTTCTATCCAAGTACACCTGGCTGCAGCCGGCTGCAGTACGGGGCGGTGCACATTTGGGGGAGGAGCTCCACATGGAGCTCTGACCTCAACACATCCCATTGGTTAGCAGGCGGGTTATTGTTAAATATGGTTTTCGTGTGTCGCTCTCCCCATAACTCTTCCCATTGGTTACAAGGAAATGACCTTGAAACCAGGAACTGAGGTTAAAAACATTGTTGTTCGACTTAATGCGGTGCCGTTCAAACCGATTGTAATATAAACTCTGTACTTATTTATTAATATAAATAGTATGATTAAAAACTTGCAATGAAAGTTGCCTTTAGGGGAAGTGTTTCATCTATTTGTAAGTTTGTAAGCAAGAGTCTTTCTACTACTTGTAGGTTGATTTTGATTCAGATTTTGGCTTATCCTTTGCGAAAAATAACATAACTTTTTATAAGTGTAGTGACTGTTTAGGGTGTATTGATAATTGTTTTTATAACGATGGTTTTACTATACATGTTATGGTTAGAATATGGTTACCGTAGCAGTTTGTGGTGTTTTACAAAGTCTTTGTTTACGGTTTGTTTCTCATTTTTCATTTAACAAAGTATGTCATTGTCTATGTATTTATTTACCGTCCTTTACTTGGTTTTATTTCATATTTGTATCATTATTCAAATTAATTTATCATTTATTATCCTTCTTTTTTCTATTACTGTTATTTAATCCAGGGATTTTCAAACTGTGATCCGGGGCCCTCCAGAATGTTCTAAGAGACAATTTTAGAGAAATATAAAGATAAAAGATAAATGACAAAAGTCTACTGAACATTATTACTGTTTCATATAAATATGTTAATTTTTATTTCTAAGTGAAGAAAGAAATTTCTAAGAAAACAGTCCAAAAACATTTAAATTGTTTCTCTTTAGGTTTAAACATCCATAATTTTAATAGCCAATTAGTGTGTTGCCTTTATACAATCATGCTTATTATTTTTCTAACACAGCTTCAATTTTCCTTGTCTATAAAAAAACAAGCAGGCACAATTACTGAATTACATCATTCACTTTATTTCAATTACAACAAATGATTAAAATGTATACAAATATTGCAGGATAATAAAAAAAATACTACAACATAAGCATATATAATATACTTAACACAGTCTCTGTACTAGTAACAGTGAAAGTGGTATTTTGCCCGACAGTTTAAATTGCATTTTATGATTGTGAAATCTGAAAGGCTCAAAAGATCAACCAATGTTAAATGAATTTTGTACACATTCTAGTCACAAATAATAAGATTAACAGCATACATTTGCTGTATTTAAACCAGATTTACTAAATAAAGTGACAAAAATAAAAGGCTTACCCTGATGTATCACTGCCATCTGAATGTGATTTTTGATGTGATAGTACACCAGCTGTGGCATGCTGGTGTACTTCCAGAAAGGGCCTTGACATGTGGTTAACACTGTTTTATGCACGTTACCAAGGATAAACGGTGAAAACCTGCAATGGCAAGGATCAGCAAACAGAAATAAGTGGGCTACAGAATGTCAGTTTTATCAGATTTGTTAACAAGTTAAGTTTCATTACAGTGATCTTATTTTTTTATCTTTAATAATTGGAGAGTCCATCAGACGTCGCTTCTTTTAAACAAGCATTTTATCCATTAATAACATATATTTCCGACAGGGCAGAATGTGGTATTTAGCAGTTTTTGAAGCATTTAGAGGCTTTTGCATCTGAACTTTACTATTGTTTATCGAAGACAATAAAGTTCATTAAACGTGGGGATTATACCTTATGAAAAAAACTGCCCAAATACAGACCGTGTGTCGGTACACGATCCGGGATGCCCGAACGATCCGTTCTGCGCATGCGCCGAAACTATTTGCCATCTAATCTGAACACATCAGAAATGTTGAATATCTCCAGCCTTCATAGACGGTAACATTGTTCACTAAATCGGAACGTGTGATGCTTACCAGACCTGCACACCTGTCATCAGTATACATCCATATATTACATTTATTTGGCTGTATGTCCGCAGTTATCAGCCTGGTGACAGATGCATGACATCATCTCAATGGTGTAATAATTCTCTCAGCATGCTAATGCAAATAAGCTTCTAGTAAGGGTGTGTCATGAATATGCAGATGTATTTCCAGAAAGGGGGATTATTTATGCTTTGCTGGGATTTCTTATTGGGTCTGTAAATCACAGGTGTCGCAAGGGCTTGGCTGGCATTTATGGCTGTGTAAATCTAGTGGTTATACAAAGGATTTATTTTACTTTTTTGGTAACCTGATTGTTAACATTGCCTATATTTTGTTCAGAAATATATATTAAATCTAGCCGGGTCTCTGCTTTTTCAAACTATAGCTGTATTTTCAGCTGTATTTTTGAAAGAAAGATGCATTCGTGCACATTGATAGGTCTTCTTGAAGTACATCATACGCTCACGTTTCATCTCTCCGCGGGTCACTTCGGCGTCCTGCGGTTCTCCTACTGTGCTGCCGTAATCCTGTTAGAACCAACACGCAACCAGGCATATGGAATGTGCCATGACAAGGAGCGAGCAGGTGCTTGAATTTGCTTTGTTTTAACAAATGATGTTTAAGCAAACAACATTAACGTAATCCATAAATGTGATGCCTGAGGGAGTCCGCTGGTGTATTTGTATCAAAGAGTGTAGACAAACTGACTGTGTGTTTGTGTGTATAAACTGACCTTCTGCTGTCCGTCATGCGTGTGTTAGCTATGCTTTCACGTGGCGACTGAAAGCAGATGTGGCTGTGTTTTGTCCACGTTCACTGAGGCCAGATGATGCACATCGCCTTTTACACCTGGTCCTAACACGTGTCTTCTGTGACCGGTTGTGTTCAGATGTAGGTCTCATTGCTGCATGAATACAGTACATCAGAGCACATTGTTGACATGTTGATAAATCGCAAAGCAATTCAATTAACTTCAGATGTATTTCACATGATCTGATGTGTCTGCATGTTGATGTCAGACTGGATCAAGAAGTCATGTAAATGAGGAAGAGGACAATGTTAAAACGTTCGGACCCCATTACACGTGTTAAACTGTATGCTTGGGATTGTGCACCTGAACGGGGGGGATCTCTTCATTTTATCCATTTTATTATAATGAATAATTTATGTGTTATGATGTGCACCAATAAATCATTAACACTTGTATTAAAAACATGCCCATATACACAGTATTCCCCTCGAGGAGGCACAAATTCAAAGACGAGTGCTCCTCAATGTGTCCAAAATGTAAAATAGAGGAAGGAGATCTTTTTCATTGTTATTGGTTTTGTAGGAAAACTGGGTTGCGGTAGGACAAGAGATCAATACTATTCTGGCCATTGATGTTGTGTGTGACCCGAATATGCTGCTTGGTATATATTGTCATTTATTTACAGATAAAGATAATGTCACTTTTATTTTTAAATGGCACTATTAAACTCAACCATGGTTGACCAATGTGCTGCTCGGTAAAAACATTTCAATAAAAAACAGTACAAAACAATTTCTAAAAGAAACAATACAGTAGCAAGGTGTTAAAGCATAAGGTGCTTTATACGCTTCTGACATTCTGTGCATGAAAATGTTTTCTATTAAATTGGATATCAGAAAAATCTCCTTCAATAACACGATGGCATTCTTAAATATGCTTCTTAAGACTACTTAACTTGTGTCGCTCATAGCAAATATTACACATTTCACAGAAGATGGGAACCATTTTTGAAATATATGGGACTACGCATTTCTTCTATTTTGTCTAGAGGGTTAATTTATGGAGATATAATTGTTTAACCCATACAGAGATTGTTTTGTATAAAAAATTTGCTTTTGCTTTCCTGATTTAATGTGGGTTGCCGATTAGTAAGTTAGCTAATTTTCCGATTTGATTTCTTTATTTTATTTAATTTGTATTCATTTACCCGTATTTATTTTTCACGTTCATTTGATAAGTCGTTGCGTTTAAAAAGTTAAAAATCAATAACTATATTCTATAAAAAAACACTTGTATTAAGAAATAATGGTCAGTTTGGATTTCATTTCGACTTCATTTTGTATTCTTGTGAATTCTTTTCCAACATATCCGCTTGAGCTGACATACATATAACTGGTCTGCTCGGTTGTTGTCTGGATAACCTGCTGTCTTTCAGTGGTCACGTGCGAAATGTGTTGATTAGTGAGGAAAGAAGAACGCCAGAAATACACACATACTGTGACACACACACACACACACACACTTGCGCTTTTCTCATGGAAATCTTACATTTGACCCCAAACTACTGGCCAAAAATGATGTGTAAAGAAAATGAAGCATGTCTTTAGTTCTGTAGGACTTGTGTTGTGGCGTCATTTTCATCACATTTAAGCACATTTTTCCCCCTCGGTTGAATTAATTTTATTGTAATAACTTTTTACTTTTATAATTATTAAATTTGATTCACCCAAATACATTTCCCAGCTGCCTCTGTTTTGGTGGAAAAATGAAATCATCAGTTTAGCACAGACATAGACTTACTCTCAGTGAAGAGAGCTGTAATCCTCTTACTCCGACAGGTACTGAATAATGTGTGTCGGTACACATGTTGCTCTTCCAACTTTCAATCTATTTCCATTTGGGAATTTGGTTTATTTCTGTCTGTGAACATAATTAATATGACTATTGTAAACTCTCTCCTCCTATATCTGTATCTGTTGACAGGAACGAAATTCCTAGGAGTAAGCTGACCTTTGACCTTCAAAGAAAATCCACATTTCACGTGTGAGAACGTCCTGTGGGAGGAAGACGTCCCCTGCATGAACGTGGAAGGTTTTTATGGGCTTGGGGTCACATACTGTACAGATGTACTAGAACTCGGGTCAGGTAAGTTGAAGTCTCCGCCTCAAATGACACGCTTGCGAAATATCAGATGCATTTTCAACACAAACTGTCCTCTTGGGGAGTGCTCCGTATAGCATAAACACAGTTCCGGTACCCCAAGTTCGATTTCCAAATCAAGGTCCTTTGCAAATCCCATTCCCCTTTCTCCTTCTTGTACTTTTCTGTCCTCTTCATGTACGGTATACTCTCCTATCCAATAAAAGCGCAAGAACAGCCCCAAAATAACTTAAAATGGCTCTTTAATTGCTTTGTGATTTCTGGAAGTCATGTTTTATCAGCTCACTGGGAAACAAATGTATGTTTACCAGGTTTTTGTTAAATAAGCACTTTTGACCCTAAAGTGATGTTGGGGACAAATGTGGGAAAATGATTTTGTTTTCTTAAATAACTTTTCTTCTCGCAATCTGATCGGTACAAAACTCGGCTACTTTACCTAAGTTTGCCATCTAAGCATACCCAAAAATCTTGGACTTCATTCAACAATGTTAAGTTGGTGAAAATAAAATACTCCTTAATTGTTGGAATTAAGTTTTCAATAAAAATCATGTTTTCGAGTGAATTTTGGGTGAAAAACATAACAACTGCTTATTTTAGTAATTGAGGTAAAAAAAATAACATAAAAATCACCAAATGAATATATAACTTGAAATATTTTAAGTTTATTAAAAAGAAAACAAGATCGTTTTATGACATGTATGTAAAATACAAATAGAATTACAAAGTGCCCAAATTTGTCCACTAACAGCAGATTAGTGCCTTTTAGTATTAACACTTGAGGGTTAAGGAAGACCTCAGTTCTGGATTTGCCGGTATTTGCAAGGTTCATACAGCATCCAGGTTTTTTTTTTTCAGATTTACCAACCAAACCATCAAAACATCACACAATAGCAAACTGGCAGATGTCCTCTGTCTCTCAAGATGCGTGTTTCGAATAATAAACTCAAGACAATGTGAACCAGACTTGATGACGACAGGCGAAGAGTCTGTTTATGAAGAAGTTGAGAAAAGGTTGACGAATTGCTCAGCCTTGTTAGATGTTTTTCAAACACATGTCCACATCACCACATAATCAATATTGCCGAACACAAACAACTGGTGTTCTTCTGCAAGTAAGTATACAGAAAGTTCCAAAGAGTCGGCAGAGCGGTGTAGCCCATCAATTTCCTCTCTAATCCCTTCGTAATTCCCTCAGAGTAATAAAATATCAGTCGAGACAGCTTTTCCTCCTCCATCCCGCCTCTTCTGGAAGAAATTCCCGACTGATTTCCGTGAGAGAGGGATTTTGGAAGATTAAGGAGTAGTATGTAAATGACATGCGAGGGAAGGATTTAGGAAGAAGGACCGTTGGGCTTGTCACATTCCAGAGGCAGACTGAGATAGAGGCGGGAGGATAGATCCAGGGAATTTCCCTCTGTATTATTCAGATAAAGTGCATGTTTCTGCCATCAGCACAGTTCTCGTCCCGTGGAAATATGGGCTAAAAACAGATTGATAACAGGAAGCGAGAGAGTGTTGATGACTGTGAGAAGTGTGGGCGCAGGGAAGATGTTTAGCACCATATATAACAGATTATTGACTCAGTATTACACAAACCAGCTGTTGGTCAAGCTGCTTAGAGGGCCGTGATCAGTGTTTGATGTATATATGTGTACGTGTGTTTGTTATACACAGCGTTTATATATATAAATAGAGACACGACTGTTTAATACACACATGCTAAATCACCACATTACATTAAAGCCTGGGGTAGGTAATGCTTCTCATAAATATTTTTTGTTAGACCGAATGAAAGTCTCTTCACATCCTGATGTCAATCAATAAGTGGTCTGAATATGAACAACTACTGCTGTGGAAGTCTCAGGACTATAGACGGTTTCATCAGACGCACGCGCCTGGGACGAAGTTAACTTCCGGTCTGTGTTCGTTTATCGGTCTGACTAGTGGCTAATAATAGAACTATTTATATATTTTATATGAATGTTTCATTGTATAATAATTGTATTAAAAATTATTGTATATTTATTGTATTTAATAAATGCATTTATTTGTTGAACGGGTCGTGTAACTTTCTCTCATTTAAGTTTAGCCAAGTAACCGTTTTTCTACTGGTAACTTGCTAGCTAATGTAATTTACTTGTTGTTTCTTTTGCTTGTTATCAGGAATAATCTGCAGGGACTCTATTCTTTGCGGATGTGTACCAGAAGTTAAGTTTGGTATCGTTAAATATAGTTTGTTTATGTTTTTGCTTTGAAACCGTCTATAAAATGTTTGTCCAATCATTGCATTTGCTTTGAATGTCAGACAGAATGTCCTACGTGCCTGTCGATCTATGTGTTATACACAGCGTACCTTGTTTCATGCATAAAAATGTACTTACAAAACCACTGTTAGTTTTACACTAACCAATAATACATGAGGTGTGGATTTTCGGAGAGAGCCGTGGGATCTTTGGTATTTTTTCAAAGCCGTCTTGCTATCGCGAGTCTCCAAAACTGCCTGCCCTTTAGCTTTAGGTCCGCACTAAGAATAATTGCATTCGCACATAAACAAAATTGCGCTTTTGTCATGAAATACTGTCACAGTGCCAATAATGTCAAAATCTTATGGTCGTCACAATAAGCGTCATCGACTTCGCAAAATGTAATTTCAAGTTTTTACTTGTAATTTTTGGAGTGAAATGTGACCTATTGAAGCCCTCTCTCGCCTCTTTCTTCTCCTCATCTCTCTCTCTCTCTCTCTCCTTCTGTCGTCTCCCAATTTCTTTCTTTCTTCACGGTATAGAGTTTTAATCAGGCCCAGCTGTGCGATATTGCACGGCCAATTAAGCAAAGCCGTTTGGCCGAGTCTCAAATGAGACGTCCGCATGTACCCCTCGTTCTCTCTCTTGCGCACGGGCGAATCTTGACTGGGGATTTAAGAGGTAACGTGCTTTATCACTTTCTATATGTGATGTACCGTCTCACAAGACTAACAAGCATAACTGACATGTTCTCCATTGCAGACACGAAGAAATCGAACGGAGCGGAGAAAGAACTAGAGATACAAGCTCTTGAAATATCCACGTCACTCGCACGTTATTATCTTCCTCACAGCAGTTGGACATGTCTGAATAACAGCGTGCTCCAGACACACCAATCCTACGGTTTGATGAAAGGTGCAATTTAGGTGGCAAGACCTTCGCGGTTTCCTGTTGATAGTGGATCACAGCTGGAGGTCGAAGGTCATCTGTATGTGTGTCACCTAATGCTCTGACAAAGTGTTCGTCATTTTTCATTCTGTCCCGTGTTCCTGATTATACTCCAAACAGACCTTTTATTTTTTTTACAGAAGTGGTAGAGAGAACGAGGCTCGGATTATCGTTTTACGATTAGACTTAAAGGGACTGTTCACCGCAAAATCAAATCAAATGTCATCA
Organism: Triplophysa siluroides; assembly: GCA_006030095.1. NCBI lineage: Eukaryota > Metazoa > Chordata > Actinopteri > Cypriniformes > Nemacheilidae > Triplophysa > Triplophysa siluroides. The sequence continues at coordinate 469,797 of VCII01000242.1, read as the reverse complement.
TTTATTCGCCCTCGTGCAAAACCTGTGCATGGCTCCTTTGTTGAGTTTTGAGAAATGTTTCAGTGGTTTTGCGTCCATACAATGGAAGTCAATGGGGTTCAACGTTGTTTGGCTGCCAACATTCTTCAAAATGTCTTCTTTTGTGTTCTGCAGAAGAATGAAAGTCACACAGGTTTGGGGTGAATAAAAGATGAAAGAATTAAATTTTTGGCCAAAGTCCACTTGATTCACTTGTCAAAGCCGGTTTTTACTTGCGTCTGAAAAGTGCCAAATTTGTATCCTGTGTTAGCAGTATTTGAGTATCACGGGTACGTCTGTCCAAACCGTTTCCAAACGTACTTGCTTTTATACACTGGAATCCTCACTACAGTCCAAAGCCTGTAAAATGACTTCAGATACATAGCACATTCTTTTAAACCTCTGCCAAAAAATCCTGTCTTTTCCAGTGGTCCACCTAACGGGGTGAGACTGGTGATGGGTTTATGACATCACGCAACCTTTGGAGAACCTAAATGCATGATAACAGCTTGAGAGGGTTGTAGATGTTCGACGCGGAGGTGAGAGGTCATGAGGAGTTCTCACATGACTCGAGTCTGCTCCTTTTAATCAAGTTCAGTTCCACGTGCGCACATATCAGTCTGGATCGCATTGGACACGCATAACGTAAAGAGAGAAACGTGAATGATACGAGTGAGATCAAAGAGAGAAGGAGGAAGGAATGTAAGAGAGTCTTCTCCTTCATGTTTGTGTTAGATGTGACGCTGTTTTCCAGTAAGACCTACATGTTGTTTAATGAACAGCACGTTATGCAGATCTCCGAAAGGTCTGGTGCGGTTCGATGTGGTTTTCAGTGTTTACTCGAAGCGCCGAGCTGTTTCAGTGCGTCAGCGCCCAAACGCCAAAACCACATGATCTCACTCATCTTTACGACCCAACGACATCAGCAGCAATAACGCTGGAAACTATTAAATCTTCACCACAACAAAATGCTTTATACGTGAAAACATATTAATAACAGGCAATGTTTTTCCAGCAAGCAGGAAGGACGAGTCAAGAGTGTGGTTTCTTTTGGAGGGAGGACATCCTCTGGGAAGGGATGGTTCAAGAGTCTGCGATTCAGTTCTTTTTTATAAACACCCATGCCGCTACCAAAAACCTTGCCAAGAGAATAAAAGAGAATATAAAACTAATGACCAATTTGACAACGCTGGTTTTATATCATCTGCAGCCCATTTAGTCACAGGGGGGCGACTGCAAGTCAATGTTTTTCCGGAGACAGTAAAATGTCATCTGTTGTTTTATGTCAGGCTTATGTTTTCCTGGACACGGGCTCATCCGAAAACCTTCCAGTTCTTTTAATGCTACATTTGTCATGTTTTGGGAACGTCAAAGATGAGTTTTTCTCTGTTGAAGTGTCGATCGCATGTTGTGAATATTGTCAGTCACTATGTCAACCAACTCAAACACCTAAACACACATCAGCAGGAGACAAAGCTGCCGTTGTTTTACAAGGAAGTGAGTTCTGCAGAATTGTGGTTCTGCGGCATGACTTTAAGAAAGGACACAGTTATGCGGGTTTGTGTGGAGCGGCTCCAAATGAATCATAAAACTGAAAAACTGTCGTGCCATGTTGAGTCTTGAACCATCAACAGCTCATTACTGCAGAAAACGCACATGTACTGCATGAATTTATACAAATCTATAATCGTTATGTATAGAAAATGCCAACACCCAGAGAAATGATTGTGTATTTGGACATTTCTAAACATTATTTTGACACAATCTCGCAGCAAAAACAACTATTTACGATGTGGCTAGTTTTGGCTAATTCGTATGAATTCGTTCAATATCATTCGTACATATTTGTACTATTTGCGCCAGTGACAATAGGGTTAGGGGCGGGGCTTAAGTATTGCTACTTTTCTAGTCATCGTACGTTTTTTGTACGATTCCCAACATACGAATTCATACGAATAAGCAACCTGGTAAAATAGTTACAAATTTCCGTGAGGTTATTTTGTTCCCTGCCTCCATATACAGTATTAAATGTATTGTATAACTCCCAACTTCGCTGTCGTCTTCAACTGAAAATAAAAATACATTTGGATGTTTGGCTAATTCTTATGAATTCGTACAATATCAGTGGTACATATTTGTACGATTTGCTTTTGAGCCAGTGATATTAGGGTTAGGGGCGGGGCTTAAGTATTGCTACTTTTCTAGTCATCGTACGTTTTTTGTACGATTCCCAACATACAAATTCATACGAATAAGCAACCTGGTAAATAGTTACAAATTTCCGTGAGGTTATTTTGTTCCCTCCCTCCATATACAGTATTAACTATAACCCCAACTGTGCTGTCGTTTTCAACCGGAAAAGGAACAGAAAATGTTTGGATATTTAGATGTCTTTGGCAGTTCAAGCTAATATAATTTTGGAGTCCAAAATATAACACAAACACACTACTCTTTACACCGGCAACGTCTGAAAGATGTCTACTAAAGAGCTGGAGATCTGGAAAACATCTGCAGTGTAAAAATATCTTAGAAAGAGCAGTTTTACATCCATTCTAAATCGGAAACATCTTACAGACGTCTTCTAGGTTTCTATATGACATCTGACAGCAGATGTATTGCAGATGTAAATGCAGACGTCAAATAGGCGTCTGCCAGATGTATGTGTGCTATCAGGGTTGTGATTAGGACAGAACTTGTACACGTTTATAATAGTATGCTGGTGTTTGAAATAAAAATCCAATCCTATGGTTGCTGCCATATGTACAAAACTGTAAATAGTATGATTTGTGAAACACACGTGTGCCCACGATCTCAGCAATAATAATTCAAACAAACACGTTATTCTGTTCAATAAAACACATAGGAAGATAAATAACGGTGACACACATTCCTCTGAGAGGCTTTTAAGATTGTGGATGTGTTTTCTGTCACGTTCCCCTGACTTATGCGCACTAGCAGCGAGATACGGAGGTACTTTAAACGACCCACAACTGCACAAAAGTCGGTAAAAGTCAAAGTTCCTTTTCAAAGGCTTTAACCTCTTTTAAACACTGGCAGTAAACTGAACGTCTGCTCAATGTCTTTCACCGTGTCTGACAAAGCTTGAATTGCATATTTCCCTGGATGAGGTCTTTAAAATCAAGGCATACAAAGATGACAGCTCGTCTAAAAAAGGATTGACATCTTTTTCTCATATTACTGTTGGCTAAATTCTATAGTAAAATGTTTAATCTAGGTCGGTGTGTGAACCCTGCGCCCTTTCCTAAATGTAATCCCGCAACTAAGTATCAACACTGAGGCTTAATGCAATTCCCACACTAAATTCATCCTTAAAATTACATTTTAAGGAGGACATGGAAGTAACATGGCGAATTAATGAGACATTCTTCTCTCAAGGGAACCCAAACAGTCTTGTTTTCTTTGATGACGATTGAGACGCAAGAACTCGTAACTGGAATTAAACTGACAGCTTTTATAATTGTAGCCCAGATTCTTAATCGCTCGTTTTCTTGGTTAATTTAGTCGTGAATGTGCGGTTTGTCTGTTAAAATACTCGAACGCCAATATTCTGAAGTATTTCCAGTGTCTGATGTGTGTGTTTTACAGAAACCACATTGTGTGAGGAATGTGTGCTTTGTGAAGTGGTTGTTTGTGAGACGGCATTCCCAGCGCATGTGACGTGTGTGTTAGTGTGTGAAGAACGTGTTTTACATTATGTGTGTTATATGTTAAAATGTGTTTCGTTAAATGCGTTTTATTCTTAATTTGTCTGAAGGATGTTGAAGTATTGACGCAATTTGTAAATCATATTTTTCAGAGATAATGATCCACATTAAATTGAAATCTATCACGTTTTAAGGCTCAGCAGTGCTTGAATGTTTATTATAATCAGACATACAGTATATATACAAGCACAGAAACAAATACGAGAAAATGTTCGTTTTATCAGCATTTCTCGATGTATTGTGGTCATTCCAGTCCAGTGTCTGTTAAATTTCAACAAAATCAAACCTCAGGAGTGACATAAAGTCACCCAACAGCAATGTGAAAGACTGACAGCATGACAAGTGCACGTGAAAACTGTGATAAAAATTTAAGGGTATCATTTCCTAAATACATGTAGAAATATGACTGTTGTATTGCATAAAAGGGAATATGATTTTTTTTCTTTGCAGTATTTGGGGTCCGAAAAAATACAGAGCTGCTATATATAACCAGTTTCTCCAGTTTTCATTTTCTGTGAATAAATGCAAATAGGGGAAAGATTATGTGAAACTTGAGGGAATTAGTTCAAAGAATGAAACAAAAAAAGGATCATTTTTACCTGTATGTTCTTTGAATCAAAAGATATTTTGAAAAATGTCTCTGTGGTTTCGTGTCCGATGGGGCCCGATGTTGTTTGGTTACCAGCGTTCTTTAGTGTTCTGCAGAAATTCATGGTTTAGAAACGAGATGAGGATGAATAAATGATACAATAGCAAAAGTATTTTCATTTTTGGCTGAATTATCCCTTTAACAGCCATCAAATAAAGACATTATTTAAAAACAAAGAACGTTTTTTTGAGCCTGGCCACTGACTCCATGTTGCTGAAAGGAGAGAGAGAGAAGAATGGAGGAATCTAGACAGGTTACTTTTTTTAAAGCTTTCCATTTTACGTCTGACATAGCCGAGTTTGCCGAAGTGTAGATCATTCACAGTATCCCATTTACACACAGAAAACGAGAGATTTGTCTTTCCACGTTATATCACATGTTATATATTTTCTGCATGCATTTAAATACATGTTGAGTGCAACATCTACTGTATATAAGTTATGCACATATCCATTTAACTCACCGTGATGTGGCTTGACACACGAGCGTATTCCTAACCTTTTTCCCAGACCTTTATTAATAGACACAAATGTAGAGAGTCAATCACTGGCACAGTTTGTTTGAGTGTTTGTGGGTCCCGGGTGGTTCTGTTAGTGATTGTGTTATTGTATGTTGTCATGTGTGTGGATTTGATCTGCCCTGGGGGTTCTGTATCAGTTTGGCTCAGACCCGTTCCACCCATCTGGTTCTGGAGGACAAAACTGAGAGAATCACACCAAGCAATTTTTTATTCACGCACACACAATATACTAACAGAGCAAATAACAAACTACAAGTCACTTAAATCATGTAGAAATGCTTCTTTGTTTTCTTTCTCTCCTCTTCTAATGACGCTACAATAATTGAATAATGAGTTACCAACCCGAATGATTCTGAACCAACTATACGAGAGACAAAAGGAAATACATGAGGAGTTGATCAGGAGCAACACTGGTTTCCATCATTTTTATGGTCGCGCGGGAATGTGTTCCTCCGCAGGAGGTGAGCTGGTACGACCTGGAACTCAGTGTGTTATTAAGGAACAGGTGGAGATGGGAGGAACCAAAGACTGAGACAGGAGTGTTTGGACTCCGCCATCTCCCCAAGTCACTTTTGATCAAAGAAAAAGAAATGAGATAAAATGGTTAATGCTCGCAATTAAAAGTCGCTTTGGATAAAATAATGTCTTACCTTTTTATATAGTTTTCGCTAGTGTTTTGTGAAACAGAGAGCTTTCTTTATGGAACCATTCTGCCCAAAAAAGCTCTTCTATTTCCCATTAGTGTATCGTCACAAATGCACGTGTTTGTTTTCTCATCTTCTCTGGTCTAAATGTTTAATCACTTCTGCCCGGAAATAAGCGAGGAGGTATAACACACGTGTTGGTCTGAGCTGATGACCTGACTGTGGCATGTGGAGGTCTGTGTTTCTGAAACACCTCATGATCACTCAGCACCAGCGTTCACTCTCTCCATCACACTTCATTCTTTCCTTCTCTCAATCACTCGCTGACACACACACGCAGCGAGATGGAAAATCTCAGAGTAAATGAATGTCCCTTAGCTTTCCGCAGCCGGTAAGTGTGTGTGCGCGTGTGCAGACGCATTAGGCTTGTAGGATGTGTTTTTGTGAGAGAAAACATTGCGAGGGAGAAGAATGTTATGGCAGAGCAGTGAGTGAAACATCACAGATGTGACCACACACATACACGCAGCGCTAGAAAACCCTTTTAACGGGACGGTCCCGTTCAGGGTACGTGTGCGACTTCAGGGTTGACTTTAGATGTCGGGGTTGGAAAAACGTTAGCATATACATGTTGACGTGAAGCCCAAACTCTCGTTTTGGCACCTAGTATTTTTCATTTTCAGGTGGTTTGTTGAGCCAATGAGATGAATTGTTGGGCGGGGTCATCCACACTATTAAAAATAAAGGAACTAAAAAGGGTCGCTGTGATGTCGTAGAAGAAGGATTTTTGTTCCTCAAAGAAACATTTGACATTTACATGTACGCATTTGGCAGACGCTTTTATCCAAAGCGACTTACATTGCATCGTACTATACATTTGTTTCTAACTATGTGCAATCCCCTGGGACCGAACCCATGACCTTGCCGTTGCTAGCGCCACCGAGCCACAGGAAAGCAAATAATCTTGCCAACCATTTTTCTTTCCTTTTCATAGCTTGAAGGACATTTATTTCACCTTTAATGCCAACAGAAGTTTCTGTGGACCATACAGCCCAACAAAGAACCTTTTAAGAACCTTTTTTAAGAGTGCAACATGATGAAATTAAGGGACCGACTAAGATTTTCTCACGGTTCGAGCTAAAACACATCTGATTGTCTCTTGTTGCTTTATCGATATAATTGAACATTAAAGGGACAGTTCACCCAAAAATGAAAAATCTGTCATGAATTACTCAACCTCAAGCCCAAACTCCGAACTGTTGAAGAGTTTAAAAATATGTTGGGAACTTTTCTGGGGCACCATTGACCACCATTAAATGTTTGTTTTCCTAAAATCTTTGAAATATTTTCTTTTGTGTTCAACAGAACGAAAAAAATGATGCAGCAATTCTCGCTATTTTGGTAGCTAATGGCGCAGAAATGTATACAGGTTTGGAACAACTTCAGGACTTTCTTTTTTTGGTGGACTATCCCTTTAAGTTGTACCATGATTAACACATTCTGAAAGATTTCTTAAAGGAGCTTTCTTTGTATTCGTCAGGAAAGAAAACCTTCACATTCACACAGACACACAACACCATCGAAAGACGCATACACTTGAGTTGAGATCTACTTCTCTGTCCAGCTCACTTAATGAAGGATCTTTTCTTTGGCAAGAAAGACAACAGCTAATTTAAATCATCTCATGAAGCCACAGGGTCCTTTACCTTCATCCCTCTATAGGCTACACTCATGGGGAAATATTGGAGATTACCTAGTGGCAGATTTTTGGCTATTATGATGAATTTATTTGACAGGCTAAGCTAGAAAACCCAGCCAAACTCAGCCGTGTGATTTGTGATCTCACGTTTCACAGAAATGACTCAACCAATGAGGCACTCTGCATTTCTTTATATACTTGACCAATGAGCTGATGTTTGATATATTTTTACTGCGTCAAGCCAAGTCTTACCTTTGGGGTCTTGAGTGACACCAGTAATGCGACTCTCCTGCCACCTTGTGGCCATCATATGAAATATCAGAGTAAGAGCCTCAGATCCAACAACAACCCTGAAATCTCATTTAGGCAATTTCTGCAGGTCAGATTGAACATGTTTTTAACAGATGACGTCCTGTCAACGTGAGCAGTTTGGGTCCAGAATAATAGCTGGAATTCAGATTTCACTGGTCCAGAAGCACTTCCTCTTCAAACCAATAGAGGCTCAACCTGATCAAGTGGTTGATGTCCTCAGAACAACATATTTTGTTGACCTAAGGACAAGATTTTTATAAATAAAACCTAAACCCACACCAAACCCTAACCATATTTACCCCTAAAATCAGAGGGAAATGATAAGTGGAAAACAATGGTCTAGAAGCACCTAATCCTGGTTGGAAGATTAAACTTAAAATAAACTGTAAACTTATTTCTGAAATCTGATTGGTTGATTTAAATGTTGTCCCAGGGTCAACATGATGTTGTCCTAAGGACATCAACCACTTGGCAAAAACAGGAGAGCCCCAATAGAGTGCCACAGAGATGACGTACTTTTGTATGCGAGTTACCATTTGAAGACTTCCGGTTCGCCCCAAAGTCTATGGGTGAATTCGGTCTGTAGTTAACCTTTAAATCTATGACAGAATACACACCAATTAAAACCCTCTTGTGATTTTTTAAAGCCTTGTGTCTTAAAAACGGCGGTTACTAACAAGTTGCTAAAAGCGCCTACTTCCTTTGGTGGGGACGTTAGACGTCATCGCGCATATAAAGCTCACAAATAATGCGACATGGACAAATCTCTTAAAACGCAGATGCGGATTCATTCACAGAGAAATTACTTATCAGGGAACACAAGTTTGAGAAAGTTGTCGGAGGCTTGGTGGTGGTGACGTTGATTTCCAGCGACCTTAAGTGTAGTCTGTTTATAGCCCCGTGTTAGCTTTTTACTTCTGCCGATTGTATTTCGGCTTCAAAAATAGCAAATATTGTGTTAATCTGTAAAGATTGTCTTGATAGACAAAACGTGTAAACATCATAAACATTTGTTAATAACAGAGCTTATTTTTTGCGATCTTCCAAACGTCGATGGATAAAATGCAAAGGCTTTCGGTTGAGGGAACCAGCGCGGCGCTTACTTCCGGGTTAGCATACAAAAATACGTCATCTTTACGCCACCCGATAGAACATTGAGAACAAAATACAACCAACAGAATGTTTACTTAAGGATGTTAAACATCTTTAAGACTTAATTATATATCTGTGAAAAATAAAAGACAAAAACACAAATCAGAAACTGGAGGTTCTTCTGGACCAGTGTTTATATCGTCTGATGTTAGATTATGTGAGACTTTAGCCTGACTAGCGTATATATATATAGAAAAACACAGGGAATTTTGCAGACGAAACAATTGCTGTTTTATTGAAAAACCTGCTTTGAAGTTTGTAATGTGGCAGAAAATAAAACCGATCATTATTCCAGAAATCATCCTCACAGAAACGCTGCCACTGCTTTCCCTAAACATAAAAGGGAAAACTAAAATGAAAAGGTCTAACTAGATGATTGAGATAAAACAAATGTAAAAGAAAACATATAAACGTAATTCTTCCAAATACTTTTCAAGTGAGAACTTTACACACGAAATAAATCTGATTCCCGATCGTGCCGGAATTCTGCTATAAAGTGGCCGAGTGCCCTACAGTTCTTCCTATCATTTCGGAAATCTGGTCTAAAAGTGACAAACACAACACAAACGGATTGTTCTCTCTATAGTGAAAGCACAAGGATTGTCTTGACTGACTCACAATAAAGGCAAGAGGTGCTTGAACATGTACAATGTGCTGGATTTAAAAGAATACAAATATATCCAGATGTGCAATCAATCCACGGCTAAATCTCATCTACTGTGCACCCAATGACTGTTGTAACAAAATCTGACTTTGTCAGTTTATTGTAGGTGTAACAAACAATTTGTGCGATTGCAGTTGTTTGGTCCACTGATTTTAAACACAAAGAAACCGTTCACCCTAAAGAAATGCTTATTTGTTATTTAATTCACCTAATGTCACACCTGTAGAAAAGTTGTTTTACAATCCTTTTTGAAAGCACCAGGTCACTGTATACAGCAGTGTAAACATTCTGCGAAACTTCTTGTGTTTTACAAAATACATCTTATGGTTTGAAGCAACTTGTGAGGATGTAAACGACAGGATCTTGATCTCTAGGTGAACCATTCATTCTTGTGTCTTTTTTTTCTCTTTCAGTCTCTATAGTACAGTTTGATGGCAGGCCTGCTGGTAACTTGTAGCATTGACAATATTAAACATATCCCTTCGAACAAAAGACAGGAATTTACCCAAAGGGCACAGAGGCTGAGCGCTGCTGCGACTGTGATCCCGGCAGAAGGCTGTGTCAAAGGTCAAGTCTTCACCGTTATAAAGAACACGAACGAACATATTGTCCGACCCTTTTCCTCTTTTCTTTCTCTCATTTTCCCCATTGTCCTTCACGTCTGGGCTGTTCCACAGCTCAAACACCAGCCGGGCGGCGAACCTCGGAAATCCCGCTCCTTCCAGGCCCAGTGCGCTTAGCAACGGCGCCATGGTTACATCATGAGCGGATGCTAACGCAAAGACCGCCTCCTCTCTTCCTCTAAGCGTCTTGCCGCCTTTCGCGATCCTCTCCATGCGTGTCGCGGTGCGGTTGAGGTACGGATGCGCGGCCAGCACGGCGTAGCGACGGTAAATCCCCGCCTCCCGACGCTCCAGTTCGTCATCCTTCTGTTGCCGACGAATCACGGCGAAGTGCTGTAGCGTAAGACACGCCCCCTCGGGAGGAGCGCTGGTGGTAGTCCGTGTGCCGGAGCAGGGGAAGGGAAGATTGTGACAGAAGTGACATAAGAGAGCATCCACCGGATTGGCTGCCCTGAGAGTTTTCGTCGCCACAACCAAAGTCTTTGCCATGGCGACGTATGTGCGCTCGAGTTCTGCGTCCGCAATCCTTTGCCGGTACTGCCTGCGCTGCTCCTGGTCCAAATATCGGTTTCGTGCGGGACAGTCGCACGAGGAACCGCAGAACAGCGTACTCCACTGCTGTCTCACCGTCAGCCGTGACCAATCAAACCGCGGCAGGAAGCCGAAGAGGAAAGCCAATCCGCTCTGCAGGGTGCGGCTTTTACCGGTGGTCTCCACCCACAGCTGCCTCGGCGACCAATCGTCCGTGAGCAGATTGTGACGCTTGATGTAGGCCTGACCAAGGTGATCGCCGTTTTTCAAGTGCTGTACGACACCTGAAAGAGACACATTGTGCATTATATTTGGAAACACAAATAGTGTTGGAACGCAGAAATTTGTTACACTGATTGGCTACCTGTCTGTGTGAGCTCGCCCATCTCACAGCTGCTGTGATTGGGTAATCGGGGCAGAGATCCCAATGATGCGTCCCAGTGACCACGCCCTCCCAGAGCCATGTGATTAACGAAAGGGGCCAGGAGGGGGTGAGAGGGCTTTCTGCAAAAATACAACCACAAAAACAGACAGAATTTTAGACTGACACTTTTGTGATTTATAAAACTCAAACACCCTTAAAGAAACAGTTCAACCGAGAATTACAAGTCTGTCATCATTTACTCACTCTTGAGTTCTTCCAAACCTGTATAAATGTCTTTGTTCTGATGAACACAGAGAAAGATATTTGGAAGAAAGCTTGCAACCAAACAGTTCTTGGCCACCGTTGACTCCCATACAAGCATTCTTCCAAATATCTTTCTTTGTGTTCATCAGAACAAAGACATTTATACAGGTTTGGAACAACTCAAGGGTGAGTTAATGATGACAGAATTTTCATTTTTGGGTGAACTTGTTTCTTTAATAGCGATGGGAAAAGTGCAACTGCGCGAATCATCCACAAGAGGGCGATGTGGAAACACTAAAGTCCACTGAATTCAGCTATAGCTCTATCAAATAAAAAGTGACTCTGACAAAAGCATTACTATTATAATTCTTCTTTTAGCACCAGGGTAATAAATAACATTAGTCTGTGGCAGTTAACAATAAAATTAATTCTCAAAGACTCGCTTCATTGAAATGATAGTTCACCCAAAAATGAAAACCCTGTCATCCTTTACTCATCCTCTTGTCATTTCAAACCTGCATGACCTATCGGTTACTTACTTCAAAATATGTTCTTCTGTTATCTGCTGAAGAAAGAAATATATACTGGTTTGAAATGACAAGATGGTGAGTAAACGATGACAGAAATTTCATTTTTGAGTGACCTATCTCTGTATGGCAGAGCACAAACGTTTAGGTCATGTGGACAATTTTCATGCAAAATGTTTGGTTTGCATTGACTCTAGGATTTGTCTGGTCATGAAACTTAGGAATAATTAACCCAAATATGACAATTCTCTTATAATTAGCTTATCCTATTACAAATGCAGGCGTGGATGAGTTTTTTCTGCATATGTTTTCTGCATAAACCATTCTCTTCTCAAATGGGGCTGAACGTGGCAAAGCTTCAAAAAGCTCACCCCATCCATCATTAAAGTAATCCAAATAACTCCAGTGTGTCCACGGAAGCCAAACGTTTGTGAAAGAAAATATCATTTTGAAACAATACTTTGAGCGACATTAAAATGTCAAATAGGAATTTGCCATTTTGAGTACCCTAAAAATACATAACGGCATATTAATAGAAATCGGAGTTCAGCTGAAAAAATTAAGTCAGATTTAATTGCTTTTAGACAAAGACGTAATAAAACTCATTAAATGACAGCTGGCTGATATTTAGAATAAAGCGTTGTATGACTTGTTCTGATGTTAGACAGACGGATGCTAATGCGTGACGTGTGTACCTCTTGTCCGACAGCGTGCAGTCTAAAGCAGGCCTCTTAGTTTTGGGGATGGAGTACAGAGGATAACGGTCTCCATGACGAATCATCACCTGGACCGACAGCAGTCTGTAGTCAGCCGGACTGTGACCTACACACACAGATATGTTCATACGAGTCCGTGAGAATCTTTAAACAAGTGTGAAGGGGTGTGTTTCTCACCCTCCCAGCCGTGTTCAGTGATGTTGGGGTAGTTGCAGTACTGGTGGGTGTCTCTGATGGGGTCCGGGCTGGGCGGCTCCGTATGTAGAACCGGATTCACTCGCTTCCTGCTTTTACCATGTGACCTCTGCTCTGCCACCGGATTGGTTGGAATCAGGTGCACTGTGCAGAGAAAGATTAAAAGACGGCTTTGAGAGCCGGTCGCAAGCACACACACACACACACACACTTTTTCCAGCTTCCTCAGAAGTGAGCTCACTGAGTAAACACAGAGGTCGCACAGTGCTGCTGCTTGTTACGTTTGGGACATAACCAAGGTGATGTGGTCATAGGGAGGAATGTGACGAGTCGGCATAGCGAAAAAGGCTTAGCTTTAGACACAGAAAAACCAATCATAGACAGTCTTTACGCCACATTACCTGTGCCAGAAACAACCTAACATCGGTTTACTAACTTCATATTTATGCATACTTAAAAAAAAAAGTACGCAAACTCAAATTAAAGTCTAAAAAATGATTACGAACAAAACTAATAATGTATTTATACTGCATGGCCCCTTTAATAATATGAAATAGTTCATGCAGTTCAGATCAAACGTATTTTTCACAATTTTGCAAAGCAGTTTTACATCTATTAAGCAACAGAAACCAGCGTCATACTCCTCTCGAAGAATTTTGTCGGATAAAATATCTCACGTTAAATTTCTATTTATTAATATAGCCCCCCATTTTCAAGGGGGTCCTATAAATATAAAACAAAAGTTTATAAAATATCGGCACGAAATACATACAAACATGTAAGACACAATATACAGCAAAAACACGCTCAACCAAAAAAATAATAAATCAATTAAAATCAAGTTATTTTAAGATAAGAAAATAAGGCTAGCCTGAAACAATAAAGAGAAGAGACCATGTACCGATTTATATAAACATAACTGTTCAACTTAAGCACCCCAAATAACATATTTCTATGCAGAGCAATTTCATCAGTTCATACCACAAATGTTTACAGAAAAAAAAAAAAATACAATCATTGCCAATGCTGTTCAATACATTAAAGAAATCTATTAATAAACGAAAACTGGCTAAAGACTAAACCTTTATTAGAAATGATTCACACACTTGCACTTCTAACCACTGATGTAACCAACTAAGAGTTAAACTCACCAGAAAGAAGAATAACAGTTAGTTGATTCATACGAGTAGCAGCAGACATTCTGGAGATGTGTGAGAGATCATGTGTGCACTGCAGGTGTGTGTGTGTGTTCACATTATGTCTGTCTCTATACATCATTGAACCCCCTCAAATCTGCACGACCAATAGGACGTTAGGACTGAGTTCTTAACCAATCACAGCACTGCTTTGCGAAGGAGCTGACCGCACAAAGAGCTCATTGTAGCTGAAGGCCCATGAGCGAAGTTAACAAGAAATAACGCACATGCACACACTTTCTCTCTCAAATATAATCGATGCATTACATAAGACGGAATTGAACGGAAGAGGGTTCATACCGCTCGCAGCGCTGACACTGTGTCTCTGTGTGTATCTACAGGTTTGACGGTACTAGCGAGGGCCAAACTTGCAAAAATAAAACTCACAAAAAGACAAACGGTCTTAAAGCTTCACCCCAAAATGAACATTCTGTCATCGCTTATTCACCCCCATGTCCTTAAAACCAATCATTCAAATCTAATTTATTCATTTATTTACGCTTGTTGATGAAAACCTGTATATGACCCTTTCTTTGAAACAAAAAAAAAGATATTTTGAGAAATGTCCTGTGTGTAATACAGGTTTGAAGTGAATCTGACAATCAGAAGAGAGGGAGTCTTTAATCTCTCTCTCTCTCTCTCTCTCTGTGTATGGGCCTCATTCTCTGTCTGTTAGTCTCTACAGACTTAAAGTTTCCTTCTCAAGCAGTCACGGTTGAGTGAACCCCAGTAAAAAGGGAGAGGAACAGAGAGGCTACTTTAAGACGTGCTTCTGTCCTACATTCAGACCGCTTTCAACAAACCACAAAAGCACTGAATGAATTAGTAATGATATCACACAGGGTGAAGCAAGAGGCATCATTGCGAGGAAGGATGACTTGAAAAGACAGACCTGAGATGCACAGTAAGATCATCAGAAAACTGTTTAAAATAAACAAAGGCTTGATATGCAGGAAGTCTCCAAAATTAACTTAAATTAGAGCTTTGCCATGTCTATTAGATGCTTACAGAAGACATGTTAAAATGTACTTTAAAAAAAAAAGGAAAATTACTAAAGAAATATGCATTTAGAAGAAAATATATGATGTTAAGTATTATGAAGCAGTGCAGTACTGCCAAAGCAACTGTGTTGAAAAACATTTTTATTTTATTATCTTTAAACATGTCACATGCTATTATGCAATCTAATGTAATACCTTTTTAAGACAGGACTAGGGCTTAGTTAAATTAAAACATTTAGGTAGTTTTAAGACACATGCCTCACAAAAAACATTAATTCTGTGCATTTTGAGACAAAACAATGACACTGGTGTATTTGAAGATATGTCAGTAGAGTTTAGACGACTTGAACATTTATTTTAGTCTAATTTATATGTGCCTAAATATATTTCAGGGTTAGTACTTACTTGACGACAATTCAACATGGTTTAACTACAAATAAAAAAAAGCTTAACAATATATTTACCACAGTTTTGCTCTGGCAACTATAGTTCAATCCGCCAAGAAAACACGGTCACTAGACTTTTGCTATAATAAAACCAAGGTTCACTTTAATTGCAGAAGCCAAAGTTGAGATCAGGTACTTTAATTATGGGACAGGAAAGAAAAAAACAGAGAGAGCTTGTAAAACAGGTATTGTCAAAGGTCAATGTTTTACAAGCAAACTCGTGTACAGGCCTGCACAACACACACAAAATGCAAAGTTGTGTCCATTTATTCCCTGTGATATACACACAACATCAGTCTATATTAACATGTCTAACAAACACTTACAGGAAATGTGTTCTCAATTATTTTAGCGACTACTTCCTGTCAGCAACACAGTATCTACCAAATATCTGAAGTATTTAATTTGACAGTTTCATTTGGTTTGATTTAGATTTGATTTGCTGGCCAGGGTTATGCGTTCGCTCACACTGAACTGTGATTGGCTGTGTGATGCAAAGGGCGGGCATTAAAGGGACCCGTCCAAAAACATGCCCATGTTTGGCTACATCTGAGCTGCTTCGCACATTCTCACCATCTGTGTAATATTATTCAATCAGCTGATATTTATGAGTGTATTTTTAGCGGTTCTCAGCCGAAGAGGATTTTCAGTCTAATCTGAGAATAATCTGTCCTCGTTGCCCATCGAATTAACCCTTTCAATACTAAATAAATAAAACATCTCTCCGTTATAAACGACACTTTAACTTACAGACTTTCCAATGTTTCGACTGTGCTTATGTCGTGCAATTCAAACAATCGAAATGTAGTGTTTCATTTGCAAATCGATCTCAGACTCTCTAAAGCGCCGGGTAAACTTGACTTTCCGCGTCCGTCTCGCGCACCAACTCGTCCGCACAGCTTCTTGAATATACTCAATCGCGGACATAATGGCCGGACTATACTCGCCCCTTTAGTTGACCGATGGTCAGTGGGGCCCATGTGTTGGCTCGTAGTTGTCAACTCGGGAGTTAGCAAGGCAGTGGAAGTGTTTACATTTAGAGAGTTTGTACTTTTCACCTTATTATGACATATTTCTGAGCTGTACATCAAATAGACCGTATCAGACAGTCTGCTGAGGTTATTTCAAAGCCCTGCCAGCAGAAGCCACTGGATCAATATAAATATAAGAAAAATCTAAATGATCCAATCAAAATATAACCAGATACGTTTAGGAAGTATCAAGTAAATCCCATAGTAATCATTACATCACACGGTGAACTGTATGAGGCTATACACAGTATGTCAAGATATACTATGGATACTGTCACTCAGTACTGTTTTGTAGAGATACAGACATGGCACCATCATTTGTATTTTGCACTGTACTTTAGGTTTCGTACGTTTCTAAATACAGTTAGTCATACATCACTTTATAAAGCCGTGTCTGTTATATATAGCACGTCTGCCAGGGAAATGCCTTTGTTTGAGTGGTGAATGCTTTCTAATTGAGACCGTATTCCCACTGGAACTACAACACACACACACACACACACACCAAGTACATACAATCCAGCCGCGGTTGTATTCACACCTGACATGCTAAACCTATACATTCACAAACAAAGCACCCCACGGGAATTCCCCACATGAATAGCCATAGAGTAAAAAGAGAGGAAGAGCAAGTATACATTGTGCTTTACACAAAAACACACACTTACAATACTGCAGACTGAAACTCAGCACGGCCAGCAGCACCCCCACCACCAGCACCATGATGAAACGGTTGCGTGCCAGCATTGTCCTGTGATTGGTCGACACACCTGTCCGTCAGCCATCCATGCACAGCCCCCTTGATGTCACCTATACATTCAAGAGAGAAGCGTAATATTACATATCAAACTTTATTTTACTTTTTCTTTTGCAGGAAGTAATAGCAAAACTAACACGCACACAGAGTAATAAAACCCCCACAGTGTTGACTTCCTTCATGCATGTTTTAAAGGGATCATATGGTCCGAACACGGGTTTTTCTGTGTGTCTTTGGTGTGTTATAAGTTGCCCGTGCATGTCTTAGACACGCAAAAATTGCACAAATTAAAGTGTCGGAACAAAAGATGCATTCTATCTAAAAGCGAATGCTCACCCAGACCTGCCTGAAACGCCTCGTGTAACCACACCCCCCAGTTGGTGGGATTTGACTAGGACCGCCCAAATGTATACGCGAGTAAGGTGGGCGTACCTGTCAGCACAATTGAAGAGGAACCTGATGTTCCAAATATGGTAAGAGGCGTTACATTTCCGTCACACGCTTGCAGTATTTCACCAATAACTACGCACTGGTTAACTGGCCAATCAGAGCTCACCTCGCTTTTCAAAGCCATGAGCTTTGTAAAAAAGCGGTATGAGGAAATACTGCGTTTTTTAACCTTAAATCGTACATTGCATCAGATCTAAAACAAACCATAATATTCGTTTTAGCCGTGTCATATGACCCCTTTAATGTGAAAAACAGCAGAGAGCAGACACACAAACACGACAACATTACACACACACACCACAGACATGCAACATGTCATTAAACTCACTCGCACACCAGCAGAAACTATTATTATCTTGAAATAGCTGTGCTTTTGAACTCATTCCTGCCCAAGGACTTTCTGACCTAATGTAAAACACACACACACAGGTTTGCATACGAGCTGTATGTTCTTACTCTAACATATCTAACCATAACTTCAATAACTGTACTAGTAACTCAGTAACTCTATTAACGGCATCTACTCATCTATTGCACCATAACTTCAATAACTTCATTACCTCATCTACTGCACTGTAACTTTAATAGCTAATCTCTGTAACTAATGCACACTTAAGTCACTTGCACTATTGAATAGTCTAAATTGTTATCTGTTCATAACCACCTGTACATTAATGTTCACAGTATATATCCTTCTGTATATATTGTCCATAGTACATACCGACTGTCATATTGTCATAGAACATTTGTATAGTATTTCCCTAATATTGTATTCTGTATTTATTCACACTGTATATCCTGCACTTGCTAATTGCACTTCTGGTTAGACCTAAACTACATTTCGTTACACTGTACTTGTATATGTGTAATGACAATAAAGTTGAATCTAATCTAATCTAAAACTCTTCTTGTGATAGACAAACAGAAGCACACAGAAACACACAAAAGCAAGCAGATGTTTAAAGGAGCGGTCTGGAGTGCATTAAACCACAGTCTGGCAACACCCATCAGTTCCTTTGCTACTAAACTCTCACACATTTGTGTTTGCATTTCTCATCCATTCACGACCCTTAAACGACAGGTGATGCAGATCAAGTTTTGTATCATTATTATAGATGACATGACATCATTTTACAACAAAACACACAATGTATTTATTCTTTATAAACTGCAGGAACAACAGGAGACTGTCTCTAGATGGCTAGTAGCTGCTACTCCAGTTTGCATATGGAAAGGCTGCAAATGACACTCCAGCCATTAAGGGCTAAATATCTTTGCTCAAGCATGAATAACCCAATATGCAATATAAATGTGGGCTTTCCGAAAGTCTAAAACTCCAACAAAGCTGGAGCTGTTTTCATACATTCACAGCTGCCTATGTCGTGACATGAGAATAAAGGATCTTGATCTTAAAAGCGCGACATGAATGTCTTGTAACAACCCAAAGGAAGAGCATAATAACGCATGGCACAAGAAATCATGCAACACGAAAAACACGCATTGCGCGAGGCGAGCGCAACAATCTAAAAGATCAAACGATCAGAGAGAGAGAGAGAGAGAGAGAGAGAGAGAGAGAGAGAGAGAGAGAGAGAGAGAGAGAGAGCGCTGTCTTTACCTGCCGGTGGTAACAGAGCTCAGATATTTCGCTCACAGATCTCGAGCCCGGGCTGATCTCCGTCGCGAGGAACCATAATCCATCGGACCGCGAGGAATGCAGGACTGATCAGATACTGCCTGGCCTGCCCACAGTGAACCTCTCTACCCTCCTCCTACACAACACTCAGAGTGTGTGTGTGTGTGTGTGTGTGAGAGAGAGAGAGAGAGAGAGAGAGAGAGAGAAGAGAGAGATTCATTACTCCTCCTGCTGGTCATAATGCGCAATTACCACTTGTTGTATCTATCTAGCTTTCTAACCTGTCTGTCTGTCTGTCTGTTTGCCTGTCTGTCTGTCTGTCTATCCATCCATCCATCCATCCATCCTTCCATCCATCCATCCATCCATCCATCCATCCATCCATCCATCCATCCATCCATCCATCCATCCATCCTTCCATCCATCCATCCATCCATCCATCCATCCATCCATCCTTCCATCCATCCATCCATCCATCCATCCATCCATCCATCCTTCCATCCATCTATCTATAGTTTTGAGATAAAAAAGGCCCAAAATGTGCATAATATAAATTAGTTGTCACACAATGGCCCGGCTTTAAAGACAAGGCTTAGCTTAAGCCAGGCAATTTCAGTTTTTCATTTAAGACAGCAAAACATTCATTTTAGTCAGTGACTACCCGTAAACCTTTTCTGTGAAACCGGGCCAATATGTGAACAAATTCATTTGACCAAATTGTCAGATAGAAGCTTATAATTGCAAGGTTACGATATCTGTGAAGAAAGAAAGGAAATCACATGCATTAGGCCTGTTCAGTGATGATCTTACAGACATTAGACCACTGCTGCATCTTCTGGTGTTAAGTATAAGTGTGATATTATACAATGACAGCAGTCATATGAGTCAGGGTTTCACACACATCCATTTTCAACCTATCCGCTGTTCTGGGATCATACGATTGTGTGTGTGTGTGTGCTTCCATGAGAGCGTGGGCAGCACAAATTATTTTTATAAAAGCATTTTAATCGTGCCATGCATCC
The DNA here is from genome assembly GCA_006030095.1 of Triplophysa siluroides. Classification (NCBI taxonomy): domain Eukaryota; kingdom Metazoa; phylum Chordata; class Actinopteri; order Cypriniformes; family Nemacheilidae; genus Triplophysa; species Triplophysa siluroides. Next base: position 449,658 of record VCII01000242.1, on the reverse strand, counting down.
ACTTCACTTCAAATAACTGATCTGCTGTCATTTCCAATATACTGTTCAACACAGATTTGTATCTGTTCTTCAATATTTTAGAAAATAGCACGATCTATAATTGCTGACACAGTTCAACATTAACCCTGAAATGAGTTCAAAAGAGTAACATCCAGAGCGTGGACACAAATAAACACGCAGAGATATTATTAGCTACAGTCTGGCAGATCGAAGTCCTTAACTGAAGGGGACAGCGCGTGTGAAAGGTGAATAATTAGACTTTCCTAATAGACGCGTTCAGTTCAAGGTTATTTTACAATTCAGTCTTAGAAGGAGATTTTTGGTTCGTCATCATTGTCTGCGTTCTGAAGCAAGCAAAACACGACAGATCACTGATAGTCTGCAGATCAAAGTACACAAACTCAGAGGAGATTGAATCACTTTAAATATAGATCTATCTGTTTACACACACTCACACAGATAGAAAACACCGTTGAAATAAAGTGTCACTGTGACTAAAAGCTGTAGCTGAAAAATCTCTTTACAGATTATTTTGTTGGCTAGATACGTCTTTTTAATTATTTTATTTTAATGTATATTTTATTGATGATTTGAATCCTTACAAAATGTACACTGTCACAAAAGTTATGTCACACATTTAAAAAAATAATTTTTAAACATTGGTGGTGTCTGTTGATATAACATGCAATTATTTACATATTTAATATGAGGATGCGTATATGCATATTCTTTGAATAAGTTGTGGAAATGTTTATTATATTTGTACTTTAATAAAAATTTAACGAAGCATGGAAAAATGCTTCTAGACAGTGAAAAACATTAACTCTATGAGAAAAAAAATAAGTCAAGACATCCCAAGAATATTGCTGAACTGAAACACTTTTGTAAAGAGGAATGGTCCAAAATTTCTCCTGACCGTTGTGCAGGTCTGATCTGCAACTGTAGGAAACGTTTGGTTGAGGTTATTGCTGCCAAAGGAGGGTCAACCAGTTATTAAACCCAAAGGTTCACATACTTTTTCCACCCTGCACTATGAATGTTTACATGTTGTGTTCAATAAAAACATGAAAACGTATAATGTTTGTGCGGTATTAGTTTAAGCAGACTGTGTTTCTCTATTGTTGTGACTTAGATGAAGATCAGAACACATTTTATGACCAATTTATGAAGAAATCCAAGTAAGCCCAAAGGGTTCACATACTTTTTCTTTCAACTGTATATATATAGGCTATATATCTAAGTTTGGAACCAAACTCTTCACACACATACATAACTTATGTGCGCTCTAATGAAGTTTAGAAACGAGTGTTTACTCCTGAATAAAAAAAAAAGTGAATAATGTTTGCCTACAGTACAAGACTCAGTTTAATATTAAAAAATGTGTTTAGAAGCTTGTTGTGGTACTTGATATGTTTATATTTAAATAGTTTTGTCTTTTTACTGCTTTCTTATTGAAAATGCCTTATGTTTTAATAAACAATTAACATACATTGAATAATATCGTTTTGAGACATTTGTATATTTGCATTAATGCATATCATTTATCCTACTGTTATATTGACCAATACTGTAGCAAATTGCCTAATCACATTTCTATAATTATACAACATTTTATTATTAAAATCACTCATTAAAAAAAATGAATCTGAAGAGGGGGGCCCAAAATTCTGTCTTGCATACCCCACTTGAAACTGTTAATAGCGCCCCTGCATATATATATATATATATATAATCCACCAAAAATGTATAATAATCTATGCATTTAGATTGTTTAAAAAAACATGTCAATACAATTGTGTGTTGTATTTATTGTAAATTCTCAGAATCTGTTCTTTACAGCTACCTCAAATCAAGACTTTTGAAGTCTCACACAAAGCCAAGACAATTTATTTATCTTACACTTGATGACTTGCAATTGTCAAAGAAATTAAATAACATGTAATTTTGTGAAACATCTAACTTAATCTGATGTGAATGCGACAAAACGTTCACGCGAATCAAAATACGTGATAAAACGCGTTTGCGTTTTAAAAATAAAACAAACAAATGAAGCAGCTCTGGAAAAACGGATTGTTCTTCTCACCCCAGTCTTCAGTAAAAACGCACTCACATCACTTAAAAAACATTTAAAAACACAATATTTACAACGATTGCAAATGCCACACGCGTTCAGCCCGTGTGTTCAAGCGCCGATCATGTGAAAGAGACGTGAAGATTTTGCGGCTTCTGATTGGTCCGTAGACTGAGTGAACTTTGCTCGCGTTCACGTCGCAGAAGTGCGTGCGTGCGCGTGTGTGTACATGAAGGTGAACTGCGGACGGGGCACTCGTGTGTTTTCTTTTCCATTTTTAACCCCACGATAATCTTCCATCTGGATATCGACCCGCATCCGTGATATTCGAGGAGTTTTTCACCCCAGATTCACTTCAGCTCAACGGTCGAGGAAGAAACTATAAGCGGTGGGCAGTCGGAAGTGAAGCCGCGCTAAAACGCGCCGAGGTCGAATAGACTGCGTACAAGAGCTCGCTAAACTTTCACCCACCCGCATGAGATCCACACGGGCACGGGCACGTACACATCAGCGCAGTCCGGTGGATCCCGGAGAGTATGAGCCGAGATGAGCCAGAGAGACACGCTTGTGCATCTGTTTGCCGGAGGGTAAGACGTCATTTTACATATACACGCGTTACAAGTACAGTTTACACAATCAGCTCAAGTATTTGGTGAAAAGTTGTTTTGAGATCAATTTTCATGGATTTTATAGTATTTAGATTCACATCTTATGTTTAATGACTTCACAATACGCTTATCACCACAATGACATTGTATTCTTACACAACTTAGTGTACACACACAAAAATTATAGTCATGTAACGAGCACGCACGCACGCACGCACGCACAAAAATACTCTCAATACACACACATAGTCATACACAATAACTATAATACAAAGAAAATACATTCATTTTACACTCATACAAAATATAGCTATACTACATACACACAGTGTAGCAATAACACACACACAAGACCCCACCCAAAATATAGCCGTTAGACAATACACACACAAAGTTATACCCACAACATTGACATTCACAGACCACATTTACATCAAAAACTTTTCCAGAGCAACCGACGGTGCTTTCATACTATAAATGTCATCTATACGTGTTTCGTGAGAATCGAACCCGTGACACAATGCTGTACCCAGGGCTGGACTGAAAAGGAAAGTCGGCCCTTGCTTTTTTGCCCACATCCCTCCACCATTTCTGTCGTTCATGGTTTGGTCTGTCGACCGGGGAGCGCTGGACTGAAAAGGAAAACCGGCCCTTGCTTTTTTGGCCCACATCCCTCCACCATTTCTGTCGATGGAGGGGGGTTCATGGTTTTGTGGTGCATGGTTAAGTCTGTCGAACGGGTCTTCTGCATTCGCGTTAGGTGCAATCGCATTTAGAATATGCAGTCTGAGCGTCCGTTCCGGCCCCATATGTTAGCGACCCAACGGGAAAACTCTGCGAACGCCAGATGGCCAGTCCGCCCCTGGCTGCACCGATTGAGTTTCAGGAACACACTGTTAATTACAGCAGATGATTGACATCAACTTAACACGATCTTCTATTCACTGTGTAATTCATCATTTGTACAAGACCAGACACATGCTGCTCATTTCTTATGTACTTGCAAATATGGAAATGTGGTTTGCGGTGTGAGTAAATATACACCAGCATTCTGAAAGATGTCACAATCGGCCACGCTGATATTTATATCACAATATGTATTTAACAAAGAATGTTCATACATTCATAAACATGGATTTTAGGATAACATTAAGGGTGTCGTTTCAAATCATGGTTGTGGTTTCGTTGCATTGAACTGTCGCCCTGTCTGGCACTGTTCGGCTCCAGTGAGTGTTGTCTATGCTTGAAATATCTGCCCTCCGTGCAGTGGTCATGGAGATTAAAATAGAAACACTCAACAACTCAAGATTTTTTATGAAGAGAAACTACGCATGAATGCGAAAATAGGTGTTTTACAATATGTATTGGATACAACTTGACTCATTTTTTTCATGGTTATTATTATTAAAATATTTACATTAGTAGCACTCGTTTAAAAGTCACTTTATTGTGGTTATTTTTGCTACTAACTTAATTATCTCCGTCGAATTATTGTTGCATTAAACTTACATGTGTATCTACATATGTTTTATTCAGAAATAATTTTTTATTCTGCGGTTTGTAGTTTTAGGTCAGGTTTTTTCCATCAGATCGATGACATCGGGTCATTCTCGGCACGTGAGGGATGGCTTGAGTTACTGTGTTTGTTAACCCAGATCTGCAGTCCTAACAACAATTCACCTTTCACATTAGACTTGAAACCCTGTCGACCTCATTTACTCTGAATCTGTGTTTGCTGTGCAAGTCTCGTGGCGTTCAGATAAGCGTACATGATATAAATCAGGGGTCAGGATTTGAGTAAATCAAAAGTTCTAAGAAAAACATGATTGGAAACTTCCAGGAACTTACATGTACTGTAATACACATCTAATTTAGCCTCGTATTAACAAACCAACCAATAATAACAATCTCTGTTTTTTTCAGATGTGGCGGCACGGTGGGCGCGATCCTGACGTGTCCGTTAGAGGTGGTGAAGACGAGGCTTCAGTCTTCGTCCGTGACATTCTGTATCTCTCAGGTTCATTTGAGTACAGTTAATGGAGCCAGCATGGCCCGCGTGGCCCCGCCGGGACCCGTCCACTGCCTCAGGTACATACAACATCATGTGTATCATGCCTGTCACGTACGGGCTTGATACACCTCTAATTTGGCGAACGTCAAACCACCGCCTTTGAGTAAACAGACTCTCTGCCAGACAGTAATATTTACTCAGGTGTTTTAGTTTGACCGTGTTGCTTTTTAATATTTCAAACCCAGGAATGGAGTCGGGAGGCTGCATTTAGTGAATGTTATGTCTGCGCTGTGTGAGTGTTGGCTGTGTGTTTGTTTTAGCTCTGTGTTTTGTAAACATTTAATGGTTTGTGGTCCTGTAACGCAGGCCTCGTCTTCGCTGCTCTTACGGTTGTTTTTCTGAACATTATGTGCTGTCTTCACCACACCAGTAAAAAGAAATGTAGTTCGAGGGCAAATGATGACTGTTGGTTTGTTCTATAACAGCCGGGTCATATTATAGCTTATGTAAAAGAAAACCAGCAGGTATTGCACAATATCCATGCTTTCTCTCTTTCTTTCCTGGCTTTCGTTGAGTTTTCTTTATAAAGAATCTCGTCTCAATCGTTTCCACTCCCCCTTACCCGGCCAATCGCTACTTTCACGCTGAAACTTTGAGTTCTGGAGCTTGGCATCAAACTGAATTGTGTGTGTAGCTGGTTTGTCTGACTCAGTGGTTTTATTCTCTTAGGTGACACCGTATATTTCAAGCATTGTTTGTGTTCAACCAACGTAAGACAAATGTGGTTGTATTTGTTAACCCTCTATCGGGCGAGTTAACATATTTGGGAACTTAATCGACCAATCACAACGGCGTTTGCATGCCTCTCTGTGAGCTTGTGTAAGCGCACGGATGTCTCCCCGTCAATCAATTGAATAAACCATTTTAAATAAGTCTATTAATTTCTATTAAATTGATCAATTGATTCTTCATTTTATTTATAATCGGCAGTCCCGGTCCTCCATATCTAAAGGGTTGACAAACATTTGTAAATGCATTAGCTAACGTAAACGAACAATGATAAATATAGTTGTTTTTCTGCATTTATTAATCTTTACAGTTGTTCATGTGTTGTGTATTAACTAATGTCAACAGATACAACTTCGATTATGAAAAGGTTTTACACTAAACTGTGAAATTAACATGAACTGCGATGAATGAATGTTGTAGATGTATCATTTATTGTTTAAGTAGCTAATGCTTTACATTAAGGATGTATTCGTTAACGTGTTACTGTTACCAATAATGTCATTATAGGTTTGAGTGACACAACGAAACCTGGTCCTGGTTTCGGTTGGAAGATTCAAACAGCTTTTTTTTATTTGATCAAGTCAACATTTCTCTCTTTTAGCCACTTTAATATCTGTACTTGTCTTTGATTGACAGTTAAATCGCACACCTTTAAAATCACAAGCCATTCTTAATTGAGAGCTTTACTCTCTTTTTTGAATGTCTCACGGGAATTTGGATGTCGTTCGTCGAACAAGTCTTTCTAAGGTGTGTCCTGTGACGTTGGAAACAATGGCAAGAGTTTTAAATGATATACTCGTAACATATATTTATCACCCCGCCGTCCGACCCTAAACGCACAGGACACCTAAAGTTTGTGTTATCCGTGTTCACGAATCCACACACAATACTGTAGTATACAGCACACGAAAAGTATTTGGAAGTTTTTGAAGTTGAGTTGAACAGTCGTGGCATGTTTCTTAAAGACAAACATATTACTCAGACAAAATATTTGATGAGAAAAAGTACATCATGTTATACAGCTGTGCAAACTTGTCGTAATAAAGGCGGAAAGCATTGACACGTTTTGTCTGTGATTGATTCACGTTGGTTGATTCACACTGACGGGTGTTGATGTGTTCTTCTCTTTTGTCTCAGGTTCATTCTTGAGAAGGAGGGAGCCCGCTCTTTGTTCCGGGGTCTGGGGCCCAATCTTATCGGAGTGGCTCCGTCACGGTGAGTGTGCATATACTGACACAACATCTGACTGTATCTAAACAAGTGTGAAGTGAAACCGATTCAGAGAACAGTGTGACTGATGCAATCCCTGCTCAACTGGACGAGCTACTAATGCACAGGGTTTTCCATAACATACAATCTGATATATGATTCATCGAAACGTAAGTTTTTAAAAAGAACAACAGTACAGAAATGAATGAATAAACCTTTTCAGTGCTAAACACAATTGGTGAAAAGAACATACTATTTAAATGATATTTTATACGTAGTTTTGATGTTAGGATGGTTCAAAAGCACTTGATGCTTACGTGTAGTTATATTAGCCTAGCCTATTAAAAGAGTTTCGAAATAACTTACCATCCATTCCAGTGGCCGATGAAACTGCCTCCATGCCTATTCTTTAGCATTCAAGTCTTTATAAAAACAGTCCTGGGGGTCATAAATCATTTTGTGTTTCTCTACCTCAATAATTAGCCGCGTGTCATCCATCGCGCTGCCGTCTTGTACATTCTGGACCACCTGTTTGTCACTGTCTGCCTGGAAGCACCTTCCTCACGCAATATAAACACTGCAGAATATTTGTTCCACACAACATTTTACTCGGCTTTTATTGCTTAATTAAATTAATTACATAGCTAAACAAAATGGTAGTAAACTTAATTTATATGCTTTTATGGTGAAATTACTGCATTTCTGTGTCAATTTTGGATTAAAACTGCATGATTTTGAAAACACAAATTGGTACAAGCCGTGACATCATGCACATGTGTATTATGTGTTTCTTAACATCTACTCACTGTTAAAAAAAAGAAAGAAAAAAAAATAGAAAAGTACTGCTGCTTTTCTGCCAGGACATTATCCATCAATTTTACAGACATTTCCAACGCAACACAGTGCTGTGCAAAAAAAAAAACAGGTGAAACAATAAATTATATTAAAATATAGTATATTATGCACTGTTGTTACCCTTTTTTGATCAGTCACATGACAATTCGCTTGTATTTGATCATTATAATGGAATAAAATCGATATTTTAAAATGGCAATATCTAATGTTTTCATGTTTTTTGTCGTCTTTCTGTTCTTATCATCTCCCTCTCTGTGTAGTGAAGCCGCCATCTTGATCTATGTGTGTGTGTATGTTGTGTATGCATCTACACGATCATGTTAACAGCCAAAACTTATTCAACTCGGTATCATGATCTGGTCATCGTACAGACACGTATGATATCATTCGACGCTGTAGGGTTTCGATTTATTTGCGTAGACCCACGATAACCACAAAACATTGTGCTTTTGTAAAATAAAGAAAGCCAAAAGGATGCACGTTTTGCCGTCTGTGAACTGTTGTCTCCGTTCGCAGAAGCGCTTCAGGTGTTATGTTGTGCTTTTTATGCTAACATTTAAAGTGTTTTTAATGATCCTACACTATAATCCCTGAACCTCCTAAAGAGCAACACTCTACGGTGCTTTTAAGTGGTCAGAACGCACTTACAAAACGTATTTTGGATGGACCTGTTATAAACTCAGAGATGTGGATTACGACGGCAAATAAATAACCGCACAAGCTTGGTGTTTGTCTTAAAACAGTAGGTAATTCAGCCGGGGATTTTACAGCAGGTGGTGGGAGAAAAACAGACGTTCTGGATTCAGACGGCAATAAAATCACCATTTTCCCCCGTAAATGGTGAAAATATCTTGCGTCCCTATGAGAAACAATTACCTTCCGAAAAGGCTTTCCATTGCAGTGTGTGCTGTGTAAACTTTTGAATAATGATGACTCATTTAAGTGATGTAAGCCATTGAGCCCCAAAGCAAGATGGTGAACGATGTTGTACCACGGTTATTTTGGCCGTTTTCCAGTTTGATAGTGTTCGAGTAATTTCAGTTTGTACATACTTCAGGTGGAACATTCCTCCTAACTCAGTCCGGTGAGACTATAGGAACAATATTAACTGTTGTATAAATCATGAATGTCCTCTAAATATATGATATGTGATTTTTAGTTTATATTGGCTATCAATCATCCTGCTTTTTATATTTCAAAACCCGTAGACAGTAAATGCATCACACATTCTGAAGGACGACCTGATGTAATTCAGTGTGAAAGATCACTGTGTAATGTGTGGATTTGTTTTCCAGGCCATTAAAGATGTTCAGATTATTTAACGCCCGTGATTAAAACAGGCCCTGCAATTTTATGCCACACCAGCATATTTGAGGTTTTCCGCGACAATAAACTCCAAACAAATTAGACACGAACTCTTCCCAGAAAATGAAATAAAATAGCAGAATAATTGGTTGTTTGTTCACTCCTTGTTAGAGAAGTTTAAACATAAGCATCTGTGTAAACAAATGTTTTACGCAGGCGTTTGTACGATAAAGTGTTTCATGAGGCGTGAATGGATAAATCAGTGCCAGTTGAACTCCACGCTGGGATTTAAAGGACAGCTTATGTAAACCGTTTGTGTTAATAAGATGAGACGTGGGAACCGTTATCAGTTGCTGAGAGTATCAAGGGTGTTTTTCTCGCGGAAGGTCTGCATTCGGTAAAAATTAGCTAATAAAATATTTCAAGGTTAGGAGGAAAAGACGTTAACTTTCGGTTTTAAGGTAGGAAATGACATTCCAATGTCAGGAAAAGGCAATTTGGTTTAATCATTTGTAAATACAATGTCTAGTGATAGACCGATATATTGCTGTGGCCGATATATCGGGCGATATTGGGAAGTTTTAAATGATCGGCATCGACAGATATATTTTTACAAATGGACGATTTTTTGGGGGGCCGACATTAGATGCCACTAAGATGTAAAGCTGGTATTTGCCACTTATTAATGTAATATGACCATAGTAAAATGGGTCGTATAAGGTGGATGAGATACAAAATTTGTATGGTAAGCATCAATAATATTTTTAAATTGCTATATTTAATTCATATTAGGCCATGTTTAGCTGCCCAAAATTAATTTAATGTCATGTGTGGACCTTTTCATGTGTTCGAGTGTGTTACTAACTAGGCACGTAATACACAATAATTGTTCATTTAGTTTCACCAACTTTCGGTATGCCTATCATTTACTCATTGAATTGCATTTGTGTTATTTCAGCGGCCAATCGGCCACAGTGCTTTCTTAATATCGATATACGGCATCGGCCATTAAAAAACCCATATCGGTCGACCATTAATACTGTCATATATGTGATTAAATATTTGTATTTAATTTGTCAAAAAGAACTGTCAAAATGATTTGCTGCATCCGGCTACCGTGTGTTATTAGTTTTGAGAGGTTGTTATCTGGGAATATCGAACTTGCAAATGTCGCGACTGGCCAATCAGAATCGAGCAGTCCAACGAGCCGTGTAATAACACAAAACAACAACTGTGATGTACTCACCAGCATTATTTCTTTTGTTTGTCTCCTGTTTTGTTTACAGGGCTATTTACTTCGCTGCATATTCCACCTCAAAGGAAAGACTGAACGGTGTGTTTAAGGCCGACTCCACACAGCTGCACATGGCATCAGCTGGGATCGCTGGTAATTCTTTATATATTTGATCCAGCTAACTACATCATGCTTTCTGGCTTCAAATGGGCTCGAATAGATATTGCGTAACATGGAAACCTCTCCAACTCCTGTATATTTAAAGCGCACTTACTTACTGTGTACTTGCCGAACAAAACCTTACCCGCTACTAGTAATTACAGAGATTCAATGTATTCAATTCTTTACCAGTAAATGTCACAGAGTTCTGAAGTTATGCGTGTTGTGTTCATGATGGTTGGGTGTTACCTGTCATCTGATCTTTTGCCTGAAGAGAGGATTAATTGTACTGCGCTATATGCGTGTGTGTGCCTGTGATAAGTCTCAATAAGACACAAGCACGTCTTTGTATTTCTTAAGAATTCTAGAATTGTATGAGCACTATTTCTCACAATCGCTTTGGACAGACAGTTGTCAGATGTTTATTGTTCAGCTTTTTATTTGTAGTTTCTATTCTCTTTTAGGACATTTCCTCCCTTTTAAGGGATAATTCAACCCCAAAAAAGGAACGTTCTTTCATCATTCACTCATCCTTTTGGCATTTCAAACCTGTATGACTTTCTCTCTCTTTTGCAAAACACAAAATAAGATAATATGAAGAATGTTGGTAAACAAAAAAACATCGGTCCCCATTCACTTCTACTGTATGGACACAAAACCAATGCAAGTCAATAGGGACCAGTGGTTTTCTGTTACAGACATTCTTCAAAATATCTATCTTCTTTTGTGTTTTGCCATACAGTCATACAGGTTTGAAATGACAAATAAATGAGTAATGATGTTTTTTTGGGGTGAACTATCGCTTTAAAGTCCCAATGTGAGCACTGCCACCTAGTGGACTTTTTTTCGAGAGTGAGTCTCTCATGTTATTTCTCTTTCTCTGTCCTCTTCTCCTCCAATCAGGATTTACAGCCATCACAGCAACCAATCCAATTTGGGTGATTAAGACACGGCTACAACTGGATGCCAGGTAAATGCCAACACGCACGTAAAGAAGCATTGCTTAGCGGGATCCTGCAAACGCCCCGTGTGCTGTTTTTAGTTTGAGATCTAGTTTTACAAATTATCCTCTGCATCTGTTTTAAAAGTTATACCGGTGAAGTCTAGTCCTGAATTTACATTTTTATTTGTTGTGTGTACTGTGGTTTGAAGGAGCAGGTTTAATTTTGTCACTTTGGTAACGTACTTAATGCGTGTTGTTTTGTGCAGGAAACGCGGGGAGCGTCGCATGGGCACGTTTGAATGCATACGACGGGTGTATCAAACTGATGGCCTGCGCGGGTTTTACCGCGGTATGTCGGCGTCCTACGCAGGAATCTCCGAGACGGTGATTCACTTCGTGGTGTATGAAGCCCTCAAACGACGCCTGGTAAAGACTAAACCAGCAAAACACATGGACGGAGAGCAGGACTCAAAAGATGCATCAGACTTTGTGGGAATGATGCTGGCAGCCGCCACGTCCAAGACGTGCGCCACCTCTATAGCCTATCCACACGGTGAGACTGCAAGACAATAATATATGCCGTATAATCGATTGAATTTTGATTTTAAAAACTGTGTTTGAGCATTTTGCGTGTTTGTTCTGCAGAAGTAATCCGTACCCGGCTAAGAGAAGAGGGCAACAAGTACCGCTCGTTTTTCCAGAGTGTCAGTCTGGTGTTTCGAGAGGAAGGTTATCGCGCGCTTTACAGAGGACTCACAACGCACCTGATCAGACAGATCCCAAATACAGCCATCATGATGAGCACATATGAACTTGTCGTGTACTTGCTCGATGGCTGAACTTCCCTCACCCGTGACCTGGGAATCCATAGCACACTGTGATGTCATTCCCATTTTGTCAGGTGGTGTGTGAAAGACAAAACAAGACAGCAGACAGAGAGCCATGCCAAACCCGGTGTGGTCTGAGGTTTCTCAGAAGAAAACTGTTTTTTTCATTTTCTTGCTTTCTCCCTCACTCTCTCTCTCTCTCTTCTCCATTTATTGTTTAATATTATGCTGCAAAATGCAATGCCTTAATGTGAACCGTTAAAACCCCGATAGTTCAAGGTGTTCTTATGTTGACTGAACATTGAGAGTTTTTACGGTGATCAAAGCTTCAAGTTCTGAGCTGGAAGGGAATCGGAGGGGTCCAAACCGAGGCTCGCTTCCTGTTTTGGCAACCAGCCAATCGGAATGCACTTGCCAGGTCATGCAATGCCAGACCGGAAATATCCTGAATCCTACATATATCTGCTTCTGTAGATGTTGTGCAGTATGTTTTACAGGTACTTGAACACTGTGCACACACGCGTACTTGAACTTTATTTGCAAGAAAAGACGTTTGTAAAACACTGTAAAAGTGAGGTGGAGCTATTATCGGTGTGTCATAATTGTACGTTTATGCATTCTCAGCCTTGATATATGTGTGTGTCTACTGGACGGCCATATACATTTGTTAGCATAAAAAATGTAATAAATGTTTTTATCCAGCAGCAAAATTCTACTGAGATGGTAATAATTAAAATATTTAAAACTAGAAATATAAATGCATTATGCAGGAAAGTTGTTGCACAATGTAAATTTGGATTTTGGAGCACATGTTGTGTCCCATCACAAGCACACGCGGCACATGTGTTTTATTCAGTTCACACAGAGACGAGCTCTTACCTAAGTCTGATGAATCATGTTGTTTGTTTGTTTGGTTTTGGGTGCATTTAGTGTTACGCTCTCACTCTTTAATGCCTTTATGATTTTTCAACAACCCAGTGTTTGTTTGGTTTTTTGTTTACAGTCAGTTTGTCACTTTCCATATCATGTTAACAATTGTTTGTCTGGAAAGAATAAACTAATTTAAAAGCAAAAAGGCCAAGTTAGCTTTTTTATGCAACACATTAAGACGTAAGACATTGTTGCACGGTTTTAGCGCAGGGTTGAAATAATACAATAGTTCTAATATGACCTATTAAGCGTGTAACCAGTAATCCAAATAGATTTTTAAATACAACATTGATGATATAAAGCTAATAATGTACTTGTCCAATACTTATAGTATTTGGGTATTTTTAGGGCTGTGTTTGTTAACATTAACTAATGCGATGAACTGTCATACTTAAATAGCATATATATCATCAGTACATTTAATCATATATTTGTATAATCCAAAATTGTGATTGTTAAAATAAGTTAATGCACATGGAACCAACATGAACAATCAGGTCGGTATTAATTGACATTAAGAAAGATGAATAAGTGTTGAAAACTATATTGCTCACTTACTATGTTAGTTCATGTTAAGCTAATCCATTTACAGATGTTAACGAATACAACTTTATGAAAGGGATAATGTACAGACAGCCGGTCGTCGGGTCCTGATCACACTGTCGGGGCTTATTTTGCGATAACAGCCGGCTGCTTGTACATTCTCCCACTTATTACACGGCTACTTGCCACAGGAGAAAAAAACTGGACATGAAAAGTGAATTTGAAATATTTTATTAGCTCATTTTTACCGAATGCAGACCTTCCGCGTGGAAAAGCTGTTTACTTTCGGTGTAAGGTAACAAAACGACGTTCAAATGTCATGACCATTCAATTTGGTTGAATCATTTGTAAATATAATGTCATATATGTTAATAAAAGACATGTTTATAATTAATTTTTGTGTAATATTAGACTGCCCTGTCAAAATGATTTGTTGCGTCCGGCTACCGTGTGGTATTCATTTTGAGAGGTTGTTATCTGGGAATAACGAACCTGCAAATGTCGCGACTGGCCAATCAGAATCAAGCATTCCAACGAGCCCTGTAATATAAGCGGGATAATGTACAGGCAGCCGGTTGTTATCGCAGAAATAAGACCCGACAGTGTGATCAGGACCCGACGCAAAACGCTAATTTTTACCGAATGCAGAACTTCCGCGGGGAAAAGCCGTTTAGTTTCGGTTTTAACGTAAGAAACGACGTTCAAACGTCACGAACAGGCAAATTGGTTCAATCATTTGTAAATACAATGTCATATATGTTAATAAAAGACATGTTTATAATTAATTTTTGTGTAATATTAGACTGCCCTGTCAAAATGATTTGCAACATCCGGGTTCCAGGTGTTATTAGCTTTGAGCGGTTGTACCCTTGTAATGTCGCGACTGGCTAATCAGAATCAAGCATTCAAATGAGCCGTGTGATAATGTAAACTAATGCACGAGAGACTCTGACCGTGGTCGCGCTCTGGCGACATCTGCTGGTGGCTCGTGCGCTCGGACGAACAGGAAGTGAATGAAAACGAAACTTTTCTCTGCTTACTGCTGGGATTTCCGACGAAACGTCATGATAGTTTTACCTGTGTTACAGGTGAGCACTTCTTACAAACCGTGAGCGAAACAGTTTCAGAATACTGGAGGTAAGTGGGTACATTTGCGTTACATTTAGTCATTTAGCAGACGCTTTTATCCAAAGCGACTTACAGAGAGCTCAGGGAGCAATAAAGCGATATATGTCATACAGGAGCAATTCAATAGTTGTTAAAACCAAGCTACTAGTTTCAGCAAAAGCCAGAACAACACCAGTTGAGAGAAATATTCACAGAAGAAAAAGGATTTTTGAATGTTGTGAGAGAGGAGTTGTGAAGGTTGTTATACTTTTATATAATAACACACAAAAAGGCGAACTACTTGGAAACATTTAACAATATAAATATTGTCAAAACTAATAAGAGACCTCTGCAACATTACTGTTCTTAACATTGCTTTATAATGCAGGTATGCTGAGAAATGGCAGAAAGTGAACATCCCGAGCTCATGTGTCCGATCTGTTTGGATCCTCTGAAGGAGCCCGTGACTATTCCATGTGGACACAGTTATTGTCTGATGTGTATTGATGACTGCTGGGGTCAGAAGGGCAGAGACCACCGTACCGCTGTCCTCAATGCAGAGAGAGCTTCACTCACAGACCTCTGCTGAAGAAAAACACTCTTTTATCTGAGATGATGGAGAAGCTGGAGAAGACGTCTCTGCAGACGGCTTCATGCTCTCAGGAGGACTCTGGTGTGGAGTGTGACGTTTGCACTACGGAGAAGAACAGAGCTGTCATGTCCTGTCTGCAGTGTTTGGCCTCTTTCTGTGACCGTCACCTGCAGCCTCACTATCAGTCACCTGTCTTCATGAAGCACAAGCTGGTCAAAGCCACCACACAAGTTCAAGAGAACGTGTGTGTTCGTCACGGAAAACTAATGGAGATTTACTGTCAGGACGACAACCGGTGCATTTGTTACTTGTGCATGATTGACAATCACAAAGGCCACAGTGTCGTATCTGTGGAATCTGAATGGACGAAGAAAAAGGTAAAACCCAGGAGCACGGTTGAGAACCACTGTGTCGCCTACTAACTATATCAAACTGGTATTTACTGTAGTTTTGTTTTTCGTTATTTTGATGTTGTCTTTGTTTGTTTACGTCCTCAAGGAAGTATTACAACAAACAAAAGTGACATGCACAAAGATGATCGATGATCGAGAGAGAGGTCAGCAGGAACTCGGCGAGGCTGTGAAGTCTTCTAAAGTGAGTATCAGTAAAAAACAGATGGAATCCGCAATACTGTAAACTCAGCTACGAATAGACCAACACCGGTTATCATAGAATAATCTCTGTTTAGGTCTTGATACGGTTATGTTGCTCTGACCGTGGTTCTCTTTCTCCAACAGATTTCAGCTCAAGAAGCTGCAGAAGACTGTAAGAAGGTCTTCATTGAGCTCATCTGCTCTCTTGAGGAAAAATGGTCTGAGATAAAGGATCTGATCTGCGCTCAGGAGAAAGCAGAGACCGATCCAGCAGAAGATCTTCACAGACAGCTGGATCAAGAGCAGACTGAACTCAGACTAAAAAAGATGGAGATCGAGGAACTTTTATTGACAGAAAATCAAGTCAAGTTTCTGAAGGTACTTAAACTGGATTTGTTTTGTTTATTCGAGGAGATCGTCTCTTGTGCTTGACAAATAATGTGTTAATAATTCATCTTATTGCAGGGTTTTCAGTCTGTGTGTGCTTTACCCAGATGTGAAGACATTCCCAGCATCACTCAGCGCCCTCATGTGTCATTTAAAGGCGTTTCAATTTCAGGATTCAAAGAGGCTTTGGAAGAGATCTGTCAGAAGGAAACAGACAAAATATCTCATGATGGTTTGTTATGCTGCGTTTTCATTCATGTTGAATTACACTTACAAATCAACAATAGAGGATAATTTCTGATTGTCTTCTAGTGTCACAAGTCCATATAGCAGAACCGAAGACTCGACAGGATTTTTTGCAGTGTAAGTTGATCTGTCGATTCTTTTACACAAACGTATAAATTGAGAAATATTAGTGCATGTGACCTACAATAATGTGGAAGAAAAACAGTTGGCAGGTTATTCAATATTAGTTTGTGTTCATTTTCCTCCCCAGATTTTTGTCAACTTCAAGTGGATCCAAACACTGCCCACCCAGGTCTCATCCTGTCAGATTTGAATAGAGGGATATCACGCACAGATGAAGTCCAACAGTACCCTTATCACTCAGAGCGATTTGATTCCTTGAGTAACATTATGTGTAGAGAGGCATTGTGTGGTCGCTGTTACTGGGAAGTTGAGTGCAGTGGAAGTAAGTGGGCTGTTGGAGTTTGCTACAAGGGAATTGATCGTAAAGGAACCGGTGAGGGCTGCAGACTCGGCTTTAACAAAATATCCTGGAGATTTGGCTATTATAAGAGTTTGGTTTTATTCATGATAAAGAAACAACACCTCTCACTGCGGCCTCTAGAATCGGGGTGTATCTGGATCATAATGCAGGAACTCTGTCATTCTATAACATCACTCAAACAATGACCCTCATGTTCAGATACCAGACGTCATTTACTGAGGCGCTGTACCCTGTGTTTCATATTCTTCAAAAAGCATCTGTTAGGATCATAGAGAGGGAGAGAGTGCAGAAATACATCTTATAAACACAGAATGTATCACAAAATTATTATGCACAGATTGTTTTATGTATTTATAAATCGGTGATGTATTTTGATCATTTTCATGATGACAGAAGATCTATGGCGTATATTGGGTACATACTGTCTGTAAGGCTTTGCTTTGTAATTATGATATAATAAATAAGAATACGAATTTATGTTTGCTTGTTCGATTCAAGTCTGTGGTTGTGTAGTAGTACAGCGCTGCCATTGTTGAAAGTAAACGACTCCTCAATTACAGAAACATTCTTTCAAAAACAAACAATTCAAAGTGATTGCAACATTTTTTGCTTTTCAAACATTCTTGTATATAGAAATAAAATAATATAGATGCTAATAAAAGTAGCAGCAAGATAATTTAAAGTAAATGTATGAATTTATTTAACCACAACAAGTGGTTTACAAAGGATCTGTTATTTAATCATGTCTAGTCTCTTTATCTTTTATCGTGGCTGTGATAAAACCAAGGTTTAGGGTTTGGGGAGCGGTTAGTCCTGTTTTGCAAAACGTCTCAGAGACGTCAGATGTCATAGAGACATCTAGATGATGTCTGTAAGATGTTTATGATTTGGAGAATAGGTGTAAAACTGCTCTTTCTCAGATGTTTTTACACAGAAGATCTTTAGCAGACATACTACAGACGCACGTGTGCTAGCTTTTACTTTTTTATTATCGATAGTCAGTGTATGAATTACACAAGTTTAATTGCAATACCAATTCAATAAAGAAAGAATGCCAGTCATTTGAAAGTCCATCACTGTGGTTACAGGAGTCAGGAGAACAGAATCCAGACAGTATTTCCGCTATGAGCTGCTGTGTGAACAGAACGTCGCATCTATAAAAACAATCCTAAACACTTTCTACACTCGTAAGACATGCTTATGAGCGCTCCTCGGTGTGAATTCTTATATGGACGTTAAGATATCTTTGGGTTGTGAAACTCTTTTCACACTGCGGACACGCGTGCCGCACTCCAGTATGAGTCGTCAAGTGGTTTTCAAGACTTTGTTTTCTTGTGAAGCTCTTTCCACACTGAAGACAGGCGTGTGGTTTTTCTCCAGAGTGAGTTTTCACGTGGTCATTAAGATGACTTTTGGTTGTGTAACACTTCCCACACTGAGGACATGCGTACGGCCGCTCTCCAGAATGAGCGGTCATGTGGTTTTTAAAATTATTTTTCCTCGCGAAACTCTTTCCACACTGAGGACAGGTGTATGGTCGCTCTCTGGTGTGAGTTCTTATGTGTTCCTCGAGATTACTTTTTCGTCTGAAACTCTTCTCACACTGAGGACAAACGTACAGGCGTTCTCCAATGTGCATTTCAATGTGCAAAGTAAGTCTTCCTTTGCTTGGAAAACCCTTTTCACACTGAGGACATGTGTATGGCATTTGTCCGGTGTGAGCGATCATGTGATTTTTAAGACTGTGTTTGTGTGTGAAAGTCTTTCCACACTGAGGACATGTGTATGGTTTTTCTCCGGTGTGATGTCTCATGTGGACATCACGATTACTTTTGGTGGTGAAACGCTTTCCACACTGTGGACACGTGTGTGGGGGCTCTCTGTTGTGATTTCTCCTGTGGATGTAAAAAGAAGTTTTGTTGGTGAAACTCTTTCCACATTGAAGACATGCGTATGGGTGTTCTCCAGTGTGAATTCTCATGTTATCAGAAGGTTCCTTTGTTGTTAAAGTATTTTTTGCCGGCAAGCTACCAGAAGATATTTCTGATATTGATCCTTCCACTTCCATTACATCTAAAATGAAACAAAAGTACATGTTACGACCACAAAACCTAACAAAACTGTTGTGATTTTACTATAATGTTCCTTACGATCATTAAAGATGAATCTAGAATGAACACCAACCTCTTTGTTCTGAAGTATCTTCATTTTTTATTCTGCATGGCTCTGTGTGACTCATGTCTGCACTCTTCTCTTGTGTAAATCTTGATCTCTGTGTGGTTCAGAGGAACAGACCTGTCAAAATCAAACGTTTTATCAACCAATCTGTCCTTCTGAATGAATAATTGATGATAACACACATCACAAAAGCTCTTTTCATGTCATTGTGTCTAACAAATAGATCTAATAAATAAACATTATAGCTTACGGTTTACTTTACTATGTTTTTTTAATGGGGCATTACAACATTCCAATAGCAGTTTATTTACTTGCCAAAATGTACAATTATTTAACTTACATATTTATATAACATATATACAAAGTAGACGGAGAAAGTAAACGGAAACCTCTATGTATATATTTTAGCTTTGCAATGTAAATTAACACTGTATCAGCGTTTAAATACCTATGATATAAAACCCAGTGTAAATAACAGAAAATATACAATTGTATATTTATGTGTATTTAGCGAAGTGCGTTCGTGTTCATTAAATAAACGCGTTTGTTGAGTAGTTTGAAACACCTGTGTCGTTTGTTGAATCGGTAGGAATTAAGTTTTTAAACAGGAAATAAACAAACAATCTCGCTACTGCGCATGCGCAGAGAACGGCAAGTAGAAATACTGGGTCCTACTAATAAACATTTACATCTTTACAGTGCACTAACCTGTCTTAAAGAAAGTATTGATGTCCAGTAGTATCTCTGGTTTCTTCTTCTTCTTCTTCTTCTTTTGATTTTTATGGCGTTTGGCAAACAAACGTTTAGTTGCATTTCCTCCATATATATGGGGTGTGTCCGAAAAAGCCCCCTATACCCTAATATAGTGCACTATTTGAGGGGACATTCATTTTTAGTGGTGTCCGAATTCATAGTGGACATCATTTAGTGTCCGTGTTGGATCATATTATCATAGTAACGAGTGTACAACCGATGTACACTCACGGCTAACCATCTATCGTGATGCTCGCGCTGAATGCATTCCCGCGCCTCGGCAGAAGATGGCGCCCGCGTCCTTTCCAGTGCACCGGGTGTCCGTTATTACTCACTCGTTTTCACCCGCTCCTTAAGGTGGACTATATAAGTGAACTAATGTAGGGAATAGTGAATGAGTTTATAGTGGGCGATTATTATTATAGTTTATAGAGTTTATAAGAACATTTCCTCTTCTTGCTGTGTTAACTTCTTCGTTTTACTCGCGGCTCGCATTCATAACTCGAGCATTACCGCCATCTAACGTAGATGATCAAAAGTGCCATGCAGTGTGAATTCTCATGTGCACATTAAGATGAGTTTTACATGTGAAACTCTTGCCACAGTGAAGACATGTGCATGGCTTTTTTCCACTAGGAGCTGTCATATGGTGCTAAAGAGAATTTCTCGTGTGAGCAGAACGTTTTCCTTTGCTTCTAAAACGTTTTTCACATTTAATCGCAGGTGAACGGCTTTTCTTCAGTGTGAGTTCTTTTGTGCCTCACAAGCTGCTTTTTGGAGATAAAGTATTTTTAGTCAGCAAGCAACCAGAAGATATTTCTGATACCGATGTTTCTTCCACTTCCATTACATCTACAGTGAAAGAAAATAAGTATGTTTTGTGTGAAATATAACTCTTTTTGTCTGACATTTTCATGTTAAGACCACAAAATCATAACAAGATAATTGTAATTTATAGTTCAAACATTCTTTTAACTTCTAAAAGCAGAACATTTCACAAAATGATTATTCACAGATGCATCTATTTTCATGATGAAAGAAGATGTAACCTGAGTTTGTATTGTGGTTGCCATGCTTTACATAGGTGTATTTGTTATAAATAAGTGTTACGTTATATTAGGATTATTATTATTAATAAAGTTAAAGACGGTAATAAGTGCCTTGAACCTCTGCTCATGCGCAGGAGCTCGTGCAGTCTATTTCATATATTTATTTATTCACTTTTGTCACTTTCCACTTTCTTCAAATATTCTCATTTGTATGAAATGCTCTTGTTGATACTAAATTTCTTTTTCATTTTTTGGAGATTGTGATTTTGTTGATATGTACACTTTCCTGCAGAGTGCGACGTCTTATTTAAAGGGATACAGCTACCTCCACTGGGCATGCGCACTTCAATACCGCATCATTTTTGTCACGCTGACAACAGTTAATTACTATTTTTTATTATTGTAAAGTTAGGTTTAGGGTTGGGGTAGGCGTAGGCGTTAGCTAAAGTTATTTATTGTAATTTTATTGCGAGATTTTTGCACCGCTTCTGTACATTATACCACTTATTGCATAGCTAGTTACATCCCCACGTGTTCCCATCCTTTGTTGGTATGAAATGTTGATACTAAATCTGATATGACTGTCTTATTTAAAGGATACAGCACATGCGCACTTCAATACCGCATCATTTTTGTCACGCTGACAACAGTTAATTACTGGGGTAGCGTAGGCGTTAGCTGTAGAGATTTTTGCACCGCTTCTGCTTATTGCATAGCTAGTTACATCCCAAGTTAGTTGAAATACATGAACTGATATATTTGGCACTCTGCAAGAACAGCTGTCACAGGACAACTAGGTAAGTTGGGCCTAGAAGAGTCTGTCGTCTGTTTTGAAAAAGCCTGAAAAAGTTGCTGTTAAAAAATCTTATTATATGATATCTGACTAAAATTAGACTCCATAATGGTCAATAAAAACATCACATAAATTGCACCAATTTTATATACAAATGTATTGATTTCAATGGAAATTGTATTGGTTTTAATGGAAACTATCATCTTGCAGATTGGAACCAACAAAACACAATTTAATCCTACAGGAATAATTCCCAAAACTAAACATAATTAAATTAATACAAAAATAATAATGTAATGGTTTTAATGGTAAAAGCTAATGGTTCAGAGTAATATTTTATGGACAAAATTAGCATCTCTGTGAAGGTTTCTCTTGTTTTCTTATGTGCAGGAGAGCTCAGATACGGGAATTTAACAATTACAGTTAACGTGGCTGGATATTTTAAACTTAACTTTGTAAATTAAGCACACGACCCAGGTTGTAACAGATAGTCAGTTCTCTTTTTAATGATACAATCTCTTAACACTACTTAATTACCTTTAATGGTCAAATTTGAAGATGCCCGGTTCATCTTCGACGCTCTGAAGGACAGTCAGGAATTTCTCCTTTCAAGAGAAATTTCTGAAGTCGTTCATAAAATACAAACGAATCCATAGCGCTGTCAACCATATTTGTACTCTCCAATATCACCAGTAACAGACTGTCGTAAAACGTCTGCGATAACAGGAAGTGGCGCCAACTAGAACGGACCGAGTCGACTGTCGTAAAACGGGAATTCACGGAAGTGACGTCAGTTTCGTGCACGCGAATAGAGTTTTGAAAGTGAAAGTAACGTTAAGTGTTGTTTACCTTCCGCCATTTTAAACATTCTGAGTATATGCGCGAAATATCAACGTGTTGATAGACGCACGTGTCATAACATAAAGAGTATTTACATGTATTTAGTTGATGTAAGAGCTGGAGTATTTTGAGAACGTGAATCTAGTCAGATTGCGATGGCGGTGAGTGTTCATTCGTTAGGGCCGACGATGTTTGTTTTATTTCTTTCGAAGAAAATAACCTTTGTGTGGTTTCGTGTGTTTTGTGTCAATATTTGGGGTTAAATTTATGTGCTGTTAGTAATGTGTTGTCATTTTATTTGAGGTGACGCAGCTGTTTCTTCAACACTCAGGATTCATTTATCTGAATTATAATGGCTGTTTATTCACTTTGATGTTCTTTTGTCTGTGAATTTCATTTTAGTGGAGATCAGATTCATCTCTGTAGCTCCATCATAAACGAAACAGAAACGTCCACGGATGAAGATTTCTCTCCAGGATATCAGGTACTTTCTGTTAACGTGTAACAGATGATATTAAATGGGACAGATATTTTTGCTTTATTTGTTAATATTATGTTGATTACTAAATATTAAATATATTACAACGGTCCTCATCCATAATTATTAGTTCTGTAAATTTATGTGGTGTGTTATAGATCAGTTCATCATCATGGGATCAGATCCAGAGTTCAGCTGTGTGTCTATGAAGAGTGACATGTCTAAGGAACTGCCCATCAACTTTAAGAGTGGAGATACACAGTCTGATCTCAGGTATAAAATATCGATACAAATATGATTATATTTTATTTGTTGATGCAGTAATTCACAGTAATGTGTTGTGTGTTATAGTTCAGTTCATCAGAAGAGATCAGATCCACAGTTCAGCTGTGTGTCTATGAAGAGTGACATGTCTAAGGAACTGCCCATCAACTTTAAGAGTGGAGAGACAAGGCACAATCTTAGGTATAAAAATAAATAAACACGTAATTAATTATGTTGTTTATATGGTGATGTGTTTGTAATAGAGATGAGAAATTCCTGTGATTGTTGGTAGAACACTTTATAGTCATTATTATACATGCTCGGTTGCTAGAATCAAAAGTCACTGTAAAATATAATTGATTCACTGGGAGAGAGACATCTGTGCTCACACTCAGTCAATCATAAGTTGAGGATAAGTAGGTTTTGTTTTATAATTACATTCACATAAAGATTTGGTGATGCATTTGATTCTTGATTCTCAATTGTGCCACCCAGATCCGCTGTAACAGTCAGTAAGAAGAGAAAGTTTGAGAAGTTTAAGAATCAGCCACAAGACATGGGTCCTGGTTTCAGGTAAATTATTGCATATCAGGCTTACCGTAAATACATTTAAATAAAAAAACACATCCTGTCTTATGATATATAAAATGAAAGCCATTTTGATCTATACTTATTTTCTCATACGTTATTTGATATTTACATTTTACAGCCATAAATCTAATATTGACACATTCAGATCAAATCTGCTAAAGAAGTGTCAGTGTTTGTCTGAGGGAACATCACAGCGGAGAAACCCAACACCGCTGAATGAGATCTACACAGAGCTCTACATCACAGAGAGTGAAAGTGGAGAGATCAGTAATGAACATGAGGTGAGACAGATCGAGACACAATCCAGGAGAACAGCAACAGAGGACACACCGATCAAATGCAACGACATCTTTAAAGCTTTACCTGCACAAGACAAACCCATCAGACGTGTGCTGACAAAGGGAGTCGCTGGCATTGGAAAAACAGTCTCTGTGCAGAAGTTCATTCTGGACTGGGCTGAAGGGAAAGAGAATCAGGACGTCCACCTCATATTTCCACTTCCTTTCAGAGAGATCAATCTGATGAAGAACCAAACACTCAGTCTTCTAGATCTTCTGCATCTGTTCTTCCCAGAGACAAAAGAAATGGAAATCTCCAGCGGTGAATATAAAGTGTTGTTCATCTTTGATGGTTTGGACGAGTGTCGTGTGTCTCTGGACTTTCACCGCAGTGTGAGGTTGTGTGATGTCAGTGAATCCGCCTCAGTGGACGTGATCCTGACAAACCTCATGACGGGGAATCTGCTTCCCTCTGCTCTCATCTGGATCACCTCCAGACCAGCAGCAGCTGATCTCATCCCCTCTGAGTGTGTCGATCGAGTCACAGAGGTACGAGGCTTCACTGACAAACAGAAGGAGGAATACTTCAGCAAGAGAATCAGTGATGAGAGTCTGAACCACAGAATCATCTCACACCTGAAGTCATCCAGGAGCCTCTACATCATGTGTCACATCCCAGTGTTCTGCTGGATTTCAGCCACTGTTCTAGAGAGAATGTTGAGTGAAGCAGAGAGTGAAGGAGAGATCCCCAAGACTCTCACTCAAATGTACACACACTTCCTGATCATTCAGACCAACATCAAACATCAGAAGGACTATGAGAAGAAAGTGAAGAATGATGGAGACATGATCTTCAAACTGGGCAAACTGGCTTTTGAGCAGCTTGTGAAAGGGAACCTGATCTTCTATGATGAGGACCTGAGAGAGTGTGGCATTGATGTAGCAGAAGCATCAGTGTACTCAGGGTTGTGCACTCAGATCTTCAGAGAGGAGTTTGGCTTGTATCAGGGGAAAGTTTACTGCTTTGTTCATCTGAGCGTTCAGGAACATCTCGCAGCTCTTTATGCTCACGTCTCCTTCACAAACAACAACACAAATGTGTTTAATTCAATTACTAAATTACCTCGAGGAGAAAAGGTTTCAGTCCCTGACCTGCATCAGAGAGCTGTAGACGAGTCTCTACAGAGTAAAAATGGACATCTGGATCTTTTTCTTCGATTTCTTCTGGGTTTGTCGCTGGAGTCTAATCAGAATCTTCTAGGAGGTTTGATGACACAGACAGTAAGAAGCTCTCACAGCAATGAGAAAACAGTCGAGTATATCAAGAAGAAGATCAGGAGCATTCGATCTCCAGGGAAATCCATCAATCTGTTTCACTGTCTGAATGAACTGGGTGATGATTCACTAGTGGAGGAAATCCAACATCATCTGAAATCCGGAACATTAAGTCAAACCAAACTCTCTTCGTCTCAGTGGTCAGCTGTAGCGTATGTGTTGTTGAAATCAGAAAACGAGCTGAATGAGTTTCATCTGAAAGAGTTTGTTCACAAAGAAAACAAAGCTGAAACATTGAAGGTTTTTAGGAGGCTGCTGCCTGTGATTCGTGGATCCCGATCAGTTCAGTAAGTGTGAACTGTCAATTCACTTTAAAAAAAGTTATGTACAGATGTCATGCAGATTTTAGTGTTCAGTGTTTTGGTGTGTTTTCTGTGTCTTTAATTGCATACTAAGAATGAACACCGATCCAGCATAACATTATGACCACCTTCCTAATATTGTGTTGGTCCCCCTTTTGCAGTATTTTGACACATTTCTATCAAAGCCAGCATTCACTTCTTCAGCACTTTGAGCTATAGTAGCTCATCGATTGGATTGGAACAATACGGACCAACATCCGCTCCCCGCGTGCATCAATGACCCTGTCGCCGGTTCACCACTGTTCCTTTCTTTGACCACTTTTGGTAGACACTGACCACTCCAAACTGAGAACATCCACAAGAGCTGCAGTTTCGGAGATGCTCTGACCCAGTTGTCTAGCCATCGCAATTTGGCCCTTGTCAAACTCGCTCTAATCCTTACTCCTGACCATTTTTCATGCTTGTAGCACATCAACTTTTCAGAATAAAATGTTCACTTGCTATGCTACCTAATATATCCCACCCACTAATAGGTGCCGTGATGGAGAGATAATCAATGTTATTTACTTCACCTTTCAGTGGTCATAATGTTATCTGATATGTTATAATTCTTGGCTTAAATTGAATGAAAACGGAAAATTCTGTCATTTTTACTCGCGCTCAAGTCGTTCCAAACTCACACAACGTTTTTCCTAATTTCTCCAGGTTACGTGATTGTAATATCACAGATGAAGGTTGTGTTGCTCTGACTTCAGCTCTGAGATCAAACCCCTCACACCTGAGACATCTGGATCTGTCTCATAATAATGTAGGAGATTCAGGAGTGAAGCAGATCTGTGATGTACTGGAGAATCCTCACTGTAAACTGGAGACACTGGAGTAAGATCTTTTCTACTAAAAAGATGATTTCATTAAACATATAAGCGTGAGAATTTAACACGTTAGAATAATCATTATTTGTCAAATGGTTCAGTGACACTTCTAGATCAAACATTCAGATCAGCATGCTCAAGGACTCTATCCTAAGAGCAAACAAAAATTCCGCTAAACTATAATACAACTAATACGTTTATGTGCGTCCAGTCGATTCTTATCACAAGAAAAAACCCATTCAGGGAGATGACTTACATCAGGGGTTTTCAAACTTTTTCGTCAGCCGAATCCCTTTGAACTGAGTCATTTACTTGAAGTACCCCGTGAGTGGTACTCCCCCTGAGGAAGTAAATATTTCAAAAAAATGTATAGCACATTTGCATGTCTTACTTATCTGTTTCGACGTTATTATTAACAGTATTTTACGTAACTATTGTTGTTTCTAAAAAAATGTTTGCAATTTTTCAAAGTAATGGAAACAACTAGTATGTGCACTGGCAGACATTCGGGAAGGGGAAACTACAGGAAACGTCGCTCCAAATAAAAAGAAAATGGCGTTGTTTTTATCGCTTCTTTTGCCAAGTGAATTTTTTTCCATTCAGAGTTTACACATCAAGGGCTTTACTCTTCAAAGGGAGTAGGGCATAGGGATGAGCCCTTCGGAATGGAACTCATGGACAGTGTACGTCACGTACCCCCTGCATTTCCCTTGTGAACCACCAGGGTTCGCAAACCACAGTTTGGGAAATCCTGCCGTACATATACTGTATATCTAGAGGAATATATTCACCCAAAAGTAAAAGTTCTGTCATCAATTACTCATGCCTTTGTTGTAAACTCACATAACGTGTTTCATTTCATGCAGGTTGAGTGGCTGTAATATCACAGAGGAAGGTTGTGTTGCTCTGACTTCAGCTCTGAGATCAAACCCCTCACACCTGAGACATCTGGATCTGTCTCATAATAATGTAGGAGATTCAGGAGTGAAGCTGATCTGTGAGCTCAAAGATCCTCCACATTATAAACTAGAAAAAGTGTTGTGAGTAGTAACAATTAAAACAAATCATATAATGTTGGTCATATTTTACATTCAAGACCACATACTGGTGTCTGTTGAGTTTCTGTTGCATTTGTTGTTGAACTATAAAACCATCTGGTCTGTGGTCTGTGTTATTTTTTTGTCACAGGTGGTAATATATGTCAAGGTGATTCTTATAGCTGATGAAGGAGAAGGAGCAACAGAGACAACTGAAGATACTTTAAACAGCTTTCCTGTATCTCAGTGGTAAGAGCATTGCGTTAACGCAAGGTTGTGTGTTCGATCCCAGGGGATAGCAAATACCTATGTATTAATGTATAGGATAAAGCAATGTAAGTAAGCGTCAGCTAAATGACTAAATGTAAATGTAGACACAGTGGCTGCTTGTATGTGTGGTTTATGAGGATATAACCTTTTGTCCACATAAACGATATCTGAAATAAAGGAGCCCACCAACTATTTCCTTAACGCTGCTAACACCTAAGTATATTTCCCAGGCTATTGTCATAAACAATAAAACGAGTATGAAAGGTTTATATCTTTATATAAGATGTTGCCTTCGTTAGATCAGAAATCATCCTGAAAAATACCAGTACAGTAAGTCAAAAAGAATATAGCAATTCTGCCAAGTAAATCTTTAAACAAAGAATAATGAAATGACAATAACAATAAAGAAACTTATATCATCAGTTCAGGGTTGTACTTGGACATAATATGGACTCACTACTATGAAAGTCAATTGTCAATGATGTTAATGATGATGTCCCAGTTCCACAACGGCTAGTCACATTGATCTCCAAAACTCAAATAGTCCACAAAGTTACGATCCACCGCATCAAATCCTTATACTCCGGACGTTCATTAATCCATAAGGATTAATGGATAAAAAACCTTCTTCTTCTGGTAAATCTTGATATCCAAAAGGTGGAGCTTTAATAAATTGTCATGGTTCCTCACACCATAACACAAAGTCACCTATAAAGAATCCATAAGATTGACCTGGAAACTGAGTTTCTCAATCTGGACTCCCAAAGCGTGTTTGCTGGAGGTCCTTAGCACACCACCTTGCTTCCTCCCTCCAACCAAAAAAAACTCTCTTCTTCTACTCTACCACCAGTTTAAATCCAAGGAGCTTTAGCGCTCAAGCGCCCCCTAGGAGTGTGTAGAGTCATTACCTGGGTAACAGCTAACACTGTTACAAGGACACACCCATGTATAAAACATAGTAAAAGAGGAATTCAATTGTTTTTTTATCATAAATGCCAATCTTTCGAGGTAGAGTTACATGTAGTTTATTATAGAGGTAGAATCAGCTCTCTATATCGGTTTATACCATATATCACTATATCTATTGTTACACTGCATGTAAATCCCACTTATTTTTCTTGTTTATCTTTTTCGTTAATGTACATGTTGACATGTAGTTTAAAATAGTTCATACATACATTGTTTCATTTTATGAGTTTTTCTTTACGCTACTCAACCTTTAATATACTACTGAATTGCACATTAAATGAACATTGCTTTATATCAATCCAGGCACTGCAACATACTCTTATAATAAGATGATCAAAAAGTCTAATATCCGTCACATTATTTTTGTGTGCTGTGTTTTTAAATGTAATTAATTCCCACTATAGAAACATTTCAGTATTCATTTTCATAATACTATAACTAATAGTGATGTCTGTACTACAAGTGTCAATAAATTATCTTTATCTGATGAATGAATACTTTTTTATATGAAGAAAATACAGAACAACTGCAACCAGAAACAATTTACACAACCACATGAAGAAACAAATGAGACCATACACAAACACAGATGTGTAATTCGGATGGTTACAGCTACAAAACCACTCCAAATTCGCTTTTAATAAGCATTTCTATGTGTTGTGGTTATTCCATTAGTGCCTGTTGAACTCCAACAAAACCAAAAATAGGGCTTATTCCATCACATGTTCATTGTTCTCACCTGTTTGTAAAGGCAGGTTAGACCTTGCAAATAAATGAGAAATCCTGTTCTGTTTAGAGGTCTTGTGCTCGAGGTATGAGGACATTGCAAATGATGAATAAAGCACCACAAATAAAAGTGTTGCCATTATGTACACGTAACTTCTCAGCAGGGACAATCTAGCATGTCCCGCCTTCAGTTGAAAAGAACCAATCATCAATCGTTAAAGACGCTTCTCTAGGAATTACTGTGCCTTTCAAAGTAACATAAAGTGTAATCTAATAAAATTACTATTGTATATAAAAAGTAAATCTGATCCTTCTGTTAGCAAGATTTCATATACACAAATTTTCCTTTAAAAAAAAATGGAACTTCAATTCGAAGCACTGAAACTTTGGAAATTTATGAAATATATTTTATTGTAAACTCGCCCTGGTGTTTATGTCTCATAATGCTGTCAAAAATATTACATAAATGTACTCAAATAATAAGAAGGAATTTACTCTAATCACTCTAAATTATTTATATAGCGTTTATCACAATGTGCATTGTTCCAAAGCAGCTTTACAGGAGCAATAAGAAAAACAGAAAGGTAAAACACAGCACAGTGCATGGTGTAGACTGCTCCATAGACCAAGCAAGATCATTCTAATAAATAAACAAATGCAGTCTCCAAGTGAGCAAACACTGCTGTGGCGAGGAACCCAAACTCCAATGATGAATATTTATGGCTTCTTTTGATATCAGGTTATATAAACGTACATACACGTGGTCTGTGTATTAAAATGCATGCTGAGTGACACAAACAAATGTGGAAATTCGTGTCCTTGACACAAATGAATCGATTCCAAACTTTTTAAGAAGCTTCAATAGCTTATGAGCGCTTCTCAGTGTGAATTCTCATGTGATATTCAAGATTATGTTTTCTTGTGAAACTCTTTCCACACTGAGAACATACGAACGGCTTCTCTCCAGTATGAGTTGTCATGTGGTTTTCAAGAGAATCTTTTCTTGAGAAAGTCTTTCCACACTGAGGACAGGCGTGGGTTTTCTCCAGTGTGAATTCTCATGTGGACATTAAGAGAATGCTTGATGGTGAAACTCTTTCCACACTGAGGACATGCGTACGGCCGCTCTCCAGAATGAGTTGTCATGTGGTATTCAAGATGAACTTTTCTTGTAAAACTCGTTTCACACTGTGGACATGTGTGTGGTTTTACTCCATTGTGAATTCTCATGTGCACATTAAGATTACTTTTGGTTGTGAAACTCTTTCCACACTGAGGACATGCGTACGGCCGCCCCCCAGTATGAGTTCTCATGTGGTATTCAAGATAATCTTTTCTTGTGAAACTCTTTCCACACTGAAGACAGACGTAGGATTTTTCTCCGGTGTGAATTCTCATGTGATTTTTAAGACCTCCTGCTAATCTCTTTCCACACTGAGGACAGGTGTATGGTCGCTCTCTGGTGTGAGTTCTTATGTGTTCCTCGAGATTACTTTTTCGTCTGAAACTCTTCTCACACTGAGGACAAACGTACAGGCGTTCTCCAATGTGCATTTCAATGTGCAAAGTAAGTCTTCCTTTGCTTGGAAAACCCTTTTCACACTGAGGACATGTGTATGGCATTTGTCCAGTGTGAGCGATCATGTGATTTTTAAGACTGTGTTTGTGTGTGAAAGTCTTTCCACACTGAGGACATGTGTATGGTTTTTCTCCGGTGTGATGTCTCATGTGGACATTAAGACTACTTCTGGTGGTGAAACTCTTTCCACATTGAAGACATGCGTATGGGTGTTCTCCAGTGTGAATTCTCATGTTATCAGAAGGTTCCTTTGTTGTTAAAGTATTTTTTGCCGGCAAGCTACCAGAAGATATTTCTGATATTGATCCTTCCACTTCCATTACATCTAAAATGAAACAAAAGTACATGTTACGACCACAAAACCTAACAAAACTGTTGTGATTTTACTAAAATGTTCCTTACGATCATTAAAGATGAATCTAGAATGAACACCAACCTCTTTGTTCTGAAGTATCTTCATTTTTTATTCTGCATGGCTCTGTGTGACTCATGTCTGCACTCTTCTCTTGTGTAAATCTTGATCTCTGTGTGGTTCAGAGGAACAGACCTGTCAAAATCAAACATTTTATCAACCAATCTGTCCTTCTGAATGAATAATTGATTCTCACACACATCACAAAAGCTCTTTTCATGTCATTTACATTTACGCATTTAGCTGACGCTTTTATCCAAAGGGACTTACATTGCATTATCCTATACATTTATACATAGGTATGTGCAATCCCCTGGGATCGAACCCACAACCTTGCATTGCTCTTGCCACTGAGCTAGAGGAATTTAATTATGTCAAACAAATAGATATATTAAAAATCATTACAATATGTATGTATGTATTATATATATATATATATATACACACACATTATTTATTTATTTATATATATATATATACATGTATATATACACACACACAAAAATATATATATATATATAATATACAAATATATGTACAAAAAAAAACTCCTCTGCCTCCTCCTGATCATCGTCAGTAACTTTCGTTAAAACGGGCGCAGAAATGTACCCCATTTATAATAATATGAACTGCAGTGTGCTGTTAATATCTAGTCAACGATCAACTATATTTACTTACTTCATAGGGAAGCTTTTACTGGGTGTGCTAATACAATCACATGGACATCTCTATAGTGTTCTTACCTGTTTAAAGAAAGTTTAGATGAGTTCTCTAAACCTCCTTCACCGTTTCTAATACGCAGATTGTATAGTTGTCCCGACAGTTTGAGTTTTCGTGGGTGACCTCTTCTTGGGCTGCGAGATGACGTATGCTAACCCGGAAGTAAGCGCCGCGCTGGTTCCCTAAAGTTCCCCGAAAGCGGCTGTTGCTAGAAGGGATACAGTTACGGCCGGAAGTGGTTTAAAATCTCGCCATATAAATGCAATACATTACCTTAGCTAACGCCTAAAGCTTCCCCAACCCTAAATCTAACCTTACACTAATAAAAAAATATGAATCAACTGTTTTCAGCGCGACAAAAATGATGCGGTATTGACGTGCGCGTGCCCAGTGGACGTAGCTGTATCCCTTCTAGTCAAAACCATACTTGCCTCTGTTCACTGAAAGCTTCCGGGATTTCTCGAGGACAGGACGTAACATCACCAGGTAAAGCATTAGCTTTCACTTTTATACAAACTCACAAAAATGAGCATTTGTATGCAGTGTTTGTAAGGAAACTACACATTCTTACATACAAATACTTCATTTTTTTGTCATGCAGTTTGAAAACTTGGAATATTGTTAAAACCAATAATGGAAACTGTAACATTAATGCTTTAAAATGTCTATTTTAACTGTATTAAAGGTATCCACTAGGACACCGAAATGGCAGAAAGTGAACATCCCGAGCTCATGTGTCCGATCTGTTTGGATCCTCTGAAGGAGCCCGTGACTATTCCATGTGGACACAGTTATTGTCTGATGTGTATTGATGACTGCTGGGGTCAGAAGGGGCAGAGACCACCGTACCGCTGTCCTCAATGCAGAGAGAGCTTCACTCACAGACCTCTGCTGAAGAAAAACACTCTTTTATCTGAGATGATGGAGAAGCTGGAGAAGACGTCTCTGCAGACGGCTTCATGCTCTCAGGAGGACTCTGGTGTGGAGTGTGACGTTTGCACTACGGAGAAGAACAGAGCTGTCATGTCCTGTCTGCAGTGTTTGGCCTCTTTCTGTGACGGTCACCTGCAGCCTCACTATCAGTCTCCTGTCTTCATGAAGCACAAGCTGGTCAAAGCCACCACACAAGTTCAAGAGAACGTGTGTGTTCGTCACGGAAAACTAATGGAGATTTACTGTCAGGACGACAACCGGTGCATTTGTTACTTGTGCATGATTGACAATCACAAAGGCCACAGTGTCGTATCTGTGGAATCTGAATGGACGAAGAAAAAGGTCATGAATGCAAATGTTTATGTGTAACGTTAATATGCAAGTTAGTATTTTAGCCTTGAATCTTCGTTTGCATTTTTAGAAAGCGTTGCAAAAAACAAAGGTGACATGCACAGAGATGATCCATGATCGAGAGAGAGGCCAACAGGAACTGGGTGAGGTTGTGAAGACTTTTAAAGTGAGTACCAGTATGGAAGGGCCAGATGGCTTCGTCATCTATGACTGTTAGGCACCATTATGTTGTTTTTGTCTTCAACAGAGCTCAGCTCAAGAGGCTATGGAAAACAGCGAAAAGATCTTTACTGAGCTCATCCGCTTTCTTGAAAAGAAAGGCTCCGAGGTTAAAGAGCGGATCAGCGCTCAGGAGAAAGCCGAGATGGATCGAGCAGACGATCTTAACAGACAGTTGGATCAAGAGCTGGCAGACCTCAGACAAAGAGATACAGAGATCAACAAGCTTCTTACTACAAATGATCAGGTCTATTTTCTGAAGGTAATACAACTTTTTTGTGACGATGTTCGTGAAAGGTCAACACAGTGATATTTTGAGTAATAGTTTCTTGTTAAGCATATCAAATAGTGCTGAATTATCTGTTTTATTGCAGAGTTTTCAGTCCGTGTGTGCTGTACCCATAGTTCAAGATCTTGCCAGCATCACCCAGCACACTCATCTGTCATTTAAAGACATTTCAATCCCAACAATCCAGAAGGCGTTGGAAGACGTCTGTCTGGAGGAAACAGACAAAGTATCTCAAGAAGGTCTGAACATATTTTGCATGAAAAATTTTTTTTACTGTTTGATATTAAGGGTAATATTTTGCTTAATATGTCATTTTGTTTGTCTCCTCAGTCTCAAATGTTCACATCGTGCACCTGTCACAACCTAACATCCGGAGTGAATTTTTTAAATGTGAGTTGAGCTGTGTTTGCTATTATCACTTCACCACAAACACACATCCGTATTTTGGATAGATTTAGTACAGTACTACATTGTGCAAGTATTTGTATTTTTATATTTGTTTATGGTCATCAGATTTTTGTGGGCTGCACCTGGATCCAAACACTGTGAACAGGGAGCTCATATTGTCAGACAGAAATGTGACGGTGTCTAATATCAGCATGGCTGTGGAGTATCCTGACCACCCTGAGCGGTTCGATATTTATGGCCATATCATGTGCAGAGAGGGTTTGCGTGGCCGTTGTTACTGGGAAGTCAAGTGCTGTGGGGACAATTGGTCTGTGGCAGTTTCCTATAAAGGAATTGGTCGTAAAGGATCCGGTCATGACTGTAGACTTGGCTTCAACAAGAAATCCTGGAGACTTGGCTATGTTGGGAAGAATTTCGGTTTTGTACATAATAAAACCCATGTGCATGTCCCTGCTGCTTCGAGAATAGGTGTGTATCTGGATCACAGGGCAGGAGTTTTGGACTTCTACAACATCTCTGATACAATGACCCTATTACACAGAGTCCTGACCACTTTCACTGAACCACTATATCCTGCATTCGGGGTCGCAGCAGGTTCATCTGTCACAATCTCAGACAAGGAAACAATTCAGACGGACCTGTAATTAAGCTAAAGTGTATAATCAACGTATTATTATAAATGCACTTGCTTATTTTTTCATTTACCATAAAAGTAAACACATTTCTGTGTTAATAATAAATAATACTGAATGTAAGGCTTTGATTTGTAATTATGATACAATAAATAAAACTTCTGTTTGCTTATTAAATTCAGTCTGGGGTTGTGTAGTACAGAGCTGCCATTGCTGACAATAAACGACGCCTCAATTACAGAAGATAATAATAATGATAAATACAAAATCAATTTGAAATAAGCTTTTAATACATATTGACCCTATAATGACCCTTACAAAAACTAACCTTTTTAGTCCAAGTGTAGTAAGCGTGGCCATGACCATTTTGGGGGGTCGATTATTAAATACCACGGTTAAATTATGGTTACAGTGGCAAACCACACAGTTTCCTTGGTTTTCCTTTGTGTTTTTTGTTTGTAGCAAACATTTCAACATTTCTTTGCAGTTTTTAAGTGTATGTAAAGACTAAAAAAATATAGATACTAATAAAAATAGCAGCAAGGTCATTTAAAGTAATTTAACTACCAAGTGTTTTACAAAATATCTGCTTATTTATTCACGTCTAGTCTAATCGTGACTCTGGCGACACCTCACTGCCCACGCGCCGACGTGGCCAATCAGCGCTCGCCGGCTTCGCGTGACGTCGCCCACAAAATATCTCGCGGAACAAAAGCCGTACGCGCGTTGAGCTCCTCCCCGCTGGAAGTGAACGACAGCTGCAGTCACGATCGGTTCTCGCTAAACTTTGTTTTAATACATGAAAGTATTTCTATATTTACGCTCGCAGTAGAGCGCCATAAACCCACAGGATCTCGAGAAGCGCGTCTTTGTTCGAACCCAACCTGCGCGGGATTCTCGCGAGAGTAAGTAGATCCAGCGCGTGGCTGGTTTGTTTGTGTTGTGTTACGTTGATACAATGTTGCATTTTTGTATATATCGTTTCCGAGCGGAAAATCATGTATGTGACGCGCATCGTTTTGAAAACCATCTGACAGATATTGTGTCACGGTAATGCGCACACGCACGAGCGCTTCGGTGTTTTGACGGTGTAAATTGGTCCGTGTGCCGTATTTCATCACGCTGAAAGGTCGAGACTGAAAGAGGTTCGGAGATAAACTAATCATGTTCTGACCTACCGGTTGTGTTTATCTGCCACAGAGTCTCAATATTGTGAAATATATGAACTGATCAGTAAAACAATGACGTACTGAATGACTCTTGTCAGCAAAGTTTCTTTCTCTCTTTGTCTCTGTGTCAAAAGTCTTTTGAAATCATGTCCACTTTCCTTCCCTCATAAAATTTGCATATGTTCGTTATTCATTATAAATACTTTGGTCAAACCCTTATGCAAACCAGCACTCAGACAGACAGACAGACGTGTATTTGACATGTACCATCTGTCTTTACATGTGGGGTTTGTAAGAGGCATTTGTCACATTTTTATTATTGTTTAAGTTCATTTTAAACATACTTAATGTGTATGTTTACATTGACACTTGAGTGTCATGAAAAGTCACAGAAAAACGATTTTAACCACAGGGATGTAATGACTGTGTGAT
The DNA here is from genome assembly GCA_006030095.1 of Triplophysa siluroides. Lineage (NCBI taxonomy): Eukaryota > Metazoa > Chordata > Actinopteri > Cypriniformes > Nemacheilidae > Triplophysa > Triplophysa siluroides. The sequence continues at coordinate 412,886 of VCII01000242.1, read as the reverse complement.
GCAGACCCGCTCTGGCCACATTTTCAGTGGTTTTATTTCTCAGAAACTCTTTCACTGTCATTTCCCCCTTCAGCTGAGGTCACACACGGATCGCCGCTGTGAGCATGCTCAGAACAAGAGAGACAAGCAGGAAGTGTCCAGAGCCGTTTCCTCTTTTTTCACCTCGGTCCATTTTTTGTGTGTGCATTGAGTTCAAACAGAGGACGCGGTCGTCACGGAAACGCAAACTTTAGACCGTTGCTGCAGGGGTCTTTCATTTATCATTGACCTGATGTTGACCTCTGTTGACCTTTTGAACTTCACTGGCTGCTCACTGCTTTTTGTTGGTTTTTTATGGCTGTCAACAGTGAATAGTTGCTTATAAACGTATTACTTATTTAAGGGTGTGCGAAATTACTATTATCTATTGCGTCCTTTCAATGGAATCGGTCTGAACTGCAGCATAAAAATGAAAACGACAACCTTATGTTCACACATGAACTGTGGAAAATCAAATCTGAAGTCTCTTTCTGCACACGTAGGGTTTTTTTTGAAAAAAAAGAAGTGTAATAAAACGTATCGCCGTGGCAGATCTTCCTGCACTGCTGGTGTGATCTAGAAGGTGAGTGTTTGATCGGGTATTCACACTTACACCAGAGTTTCCTTCAGGGATTCACCATCATATGAGCGAGAAATGCTCCACATGAAGGGGTGTTGGAGAGGGACGACAGGAGCAAGCGCGTCTCTTTGTGCTTTGGTCTGTTTCATTTCACTTTTTCGGTTTTTCTTGCTCTTTGCTGATGGAGACGATGGGTGGAGAATAAGATCAGACTCTGATAATGTATTATCTTGTGTAGTCTTGATAATTGTTTCTGTTTATTGTTTTTGTTAGTTGAATCTAGTTTGAACAATATGTATTTGTTTGTGTGGTTTAGTAGGTTTAGACTGGTGTGCTTATTTGTTTTGTTTTCTGTGATTTCTTGGGATCACGTGTCTATAACAGAAATGCTGAGATGACGAGTCCGGCTCTTTATCTGAGGCCTTTACGGGAAATGTGTCTTTTTATGTTAGTGAGTTCCTGGACTGACTTCAGCACAGTCTGGGTTTGCTCGCGTGGGTATTTATTGCGTGTTTCTGTCATTGGAGGAAGAACGTTCTATAGCTTCTTTCTTTGTAGCTCAGGTGGGAATATTTACCTCCGGTCTACACCTTCCTGTGAATCTCTTCTCGGGTTCACTGTGATTTCTCTTGATATCCCAGGGAAGTGTGAGAGTCAGATGCTGTGAAAACTCATTTCAGGCTTCTCTAAAGCCACTTTCTAATGGTTACATTTTTTTTTGATGCTTTGAAACTCGTCCTAACTCTTTCTCTCTCTCTCAGTCTGGACCCCTCCTCTGACATGGAGCCGTATTGCCTCGTCTGATTGGCCGACGCACTCTTTTCCGTCCTGCTCATGAGGTAACCCCGGCTGTTGTTGTTGATGCCCGTGTCCGGGCCGTGATGGGGCAGAGGGTGTCGGGTGTGAAGTCCGCAGATGAGCCGGAGACAGGTGAGCTGGCTTACCGACCGGCATGTGCGTCGCTCCGTAGCCGCGGGGTCCCGCTACCTCCCCGTCTGGAGCTGCTCTTGGATATGCCACCGGCGGGACCGGACGTTCAGCTTCACCACGCCTGGAACCCAGACGACCGCTCCCTCAACCTGTTCATTAAGGATGACGATCGCCTAACGTTCCACCGCCACCCGGTAGCCCAGAGCACTGACTGCGTACGGGGAAAAGTGGGCTTCACCCGCGGGCTTCACGCTTGGACCCTCCGCTGGCCCGTGCGGCAGCGCGGCACGCACGCCGTGGTGGGTGTCGCCACCTCTCTGGCTTCTTTAAGGGCTGTGGGGTATTGTGCCATGGTTGGCAGCGACGCGGAGTCGTGGGGTTGGGATTTGGGCCGCGGCAGACTTTACCACGACAGGAAGAGTCAGAGAGGTCCTGTGCCATCTTACCCCAAATTCATCGAGGAGGAGGATGAGGAAGGGACGTTCTCCGTGCCGGAGGAGTTTCAGGTGGTGCTGGACATGGACGAGGGAACGCTCGGGTTCTGCGCTGATGGGAATTACTTGGGCGTAGCGTTTCGTGGGCTGAAAGGAAAGAGGGTGTACCCCATCGTCAGTGCCGTGTGGGGTCACTGCGAGGTCACCATGACCTACATCAACGGACTGGACCGTACGTATATCTCACATCATTATTATAATCTCATCCTGTTGTTGTTCAGTTTGTGTTGCTTTTCCTTTTTATTTCACAAAAGATATTCTTCTGATGAATGTTAGTATCATTATTGACGTTCATTTTATGAACACAAAACTACTGAGACATTTCTCAAAATATCTTCTTTTGTGTTCCACTGAAATAAATCATATACAAGGTTTATTCCCACACAAGGGAGAATAAACGACCGGATTTTGGGTGAACTTTCCCTTTAAGATTTGAGAATCTGTCTGGGTGCTAATCTAACATCCTGCTCTTTGACCCTAACTTGACCTTTGATCTGCCCCGCAGCCGAACCCCTGCCCCTGATGGAGCTCTGCAGACGGGCCGCCCGGCAGGCTCTGGGTCGACAGCGGATTCATCACATCCAGACTTTGCCACTGCCACAGACGCTCAAAAACTACCTGCAGTACCAATGAGAGACACCAAAGCACACAGAGAAATATCTGCTGCGCTCTGTCGACTAAACACGCGTCGGTGATGTCATGAGAAGCTTTGTGCTGTGCACAGACGTGTTAGAGGCGGACGCTACAGAAATGACTCGCCAGAGGAAAAGTATCAGGTTTTTAACCAATGATTTTATTGGAGATTTATCTGCGGAGGTTAGGAAAGTGTGTTTGTGTGCGAGACACGTTCATGTCTTCCATGGAAATAACTTTCATAAACTGACCTCTTCACATTTTTTAATCTTAACACTAAGAGCCTGATTTCTTCAATGTGGATGCAGTGTAACTTCAGACTAAATATGATTTTGTGGCCGTTTCAACTAATGCTTTTTGTTACTGGGTGTGTAACCAGAACAGAGGCCCTTAATATATGTCTTTCAGTGCCTGAGATCTTTGAAACCGCTTGTTTAGTTTGAGATGATGAAGCTTGATTCAATTGGTTCTCAAATGGTTTAAGCATCTAAACTTGAGTATTGCTACTTTCTGTAAACTGCTGAAGCATGAGTGAGGCTGATTTTTACAAGTTTTTTTAAATGTTGTTCTTTTATGACCTTTGAATTATGAATAAACAAAACAAAAAGATCTGTCTCTTTCGGAGTCTTAATAACCACTTTTAACATTGTTTGAATGTTTCTGAACACATTTCTAGAAACACTTTAACAAATGAGATGTATGTTTCGCCATTTGGCAAAGTATTGTGAAGCTGTTTTCAACAGCTTGACACATTTTTAAATATTTATTTAATGGGTTTTCAGATAGATTTATAATGTAAAGACAGTGGCGAATAACATCTTGTGATTTGCTTGTCCTTGCACGTCATATTATACACCGCTAGAGGTCGCTGTTCTTTTAACTATTAGTGTAGCAAAAATCCAACACAAAACCATGTGAATAGTAAACATTTGACTCATTTCTTCAAACTATTTTCCTGGCCCCAAATTCAGCAGAGACAAAAAAAGAGAACCCCTATAAATAAAGATGTACAAATACCAAGTTGCACAGCTGATGGCGGTATCTTGGAAGTTTGTCCCATTTCTTTGTGGAATATTTTCAACCCTTCCCCTTGTCACTCCGTTTTAAGGTGAAGGGGTATAAAATAAAGTAGGGATTGGGCCCAAGCTATACTGAGCATGGAAACACAACTAAGATTATTCAATAAACTCTGCTCATCTTATTCTCTTCATCTCTGTATCTTCCTCGTGGTTGATCTGAAGCGTTAACTCGCAACAGAGTTGATATTTTGAGTAAAGAATTAGTCATAATTTACAAATGAAGAGCAATCTAGGGAACTGGTCTATATCTATATTATAGATACAAGTATTTTTGTGTACATTGCTGAATATCTTTAAAAATAGAATATTTATTATAATATAATTTGACCTCTGCTTTATTTTTGAAAACAGCTACTGAATTAGATTATTAAATAGATTATTAAAGATACATTGGAATTGCAGGACAAGATCGACATATTCGGTGAAGGTTTTCATTATAAAAACAATAAACAATGAATACATTTAAAAAGTGACAGCTTAGAAAATTGTATTGCATTAAAAATGTGTACATTTTTTAATAATAAAAAAAAACTGTAGTAAAACAGGGAATTGAGCAGGAATCGACTCCAAAAAATCTCAGAATCGAACAGCCCTAGTTGTAAGTTGATTACGGTTCACTTTTTTACACGTTAAATCAAATCATACTAAATCAATACGAAACCATAACTTTAATGATTCCAAAATGTATATCTTCCACCACACACAATGTCATATCTTGACAGATTAATTGATTTGTTGATTAAAGTGCATCACCCACATAATAATATACTGTACATGTCTGTTCATTTCTCAGATTATATTGTGGTAGTTACACTTCAGAGCCCAGACTACAGTATCACACAGGATTATTCAACGGAATGTGTGGATTATAAGTGTAAGGTGTTATTGTGTCTTCCGTCTGTGTTGATTGTGTGTCACACAGACATCTTTAATAACACACCTTACTCATCTGTCAGGCCTGAAAGAGAAACACAAAGATGGTCACTCAATGAACTGAATCGTATTCTTTTATTGTTTTCTGAGTAATTGACATTGCGACACACTTAATGTACCGTTGTACTTTATTATTGTTAGCTCATATGTGCTCGTGTGTTTGCAAAATAGTAATTTTTTCAGTTGAGCTTGAATTGAAGAAAACCTAATGACACATTTCAGGTTTGCTTATACGAAGTAATATTTTCGTGGTATTTTTAGTTGCCAAAAGAACAGAAGGGTAAAGATGGGTAGAAATATTTTCTAAGCAAATCAAGAAAATAAAAATGTCTTAAAACAGTCACACTTATCCCATAATAGCACCAGAGTCATTTCCATTTACTTTACTAAGTTGTTCTAGATGTTGAACTGTTGAAACATTTATATAAATGAGCTCTACTCACCACACGGTCTCTAGTTTAAAACGCGGATCATCTTTAAGATCAAAGAGAAGCTTCAGTCCAGAATCTTCTACATTATTACCAGACAGATTCAGATCTCTTAGGTGTGAGGGGTTTGATCTCAGAGCTAAAGTCAGAGCAACACAACCTTCATCTGTGATCTTACACTTCCACAACCTGTAGAGAACAATAACACACACTTCAGTCTCTCAGTTCAGCAGGAATGTCATGCGTGAAAAACATATTACACCAAATGATATTCATCATCCTCATCTCATTATTAAAATGCTTCGTAATGATTCATTTCATAGAAAATCATAGTAATGAACACATTTTCACATCATAGGGCATCAGGCATCAGACATGTTTACGTTTTATTACTACACGTCAAAAAGCATAAAAAAGTCTGCACTCTAAACAAGACATTCATTCATATTTTTATCTAATGCTTTGAATTCTGTTTTCACAATGGTCTTGTACCCTGCCCACTTCCCCGCGGTGCAGTATCACGTTAGGATCCAGACGGGATGTTATTATGCAGGGCTGACTCTTGCGTATTCAGTGTGACACTCACTCACTCTGTTCTCACACTCTCACGACACACATCCATTTTCTTACACAGGACCACACCCAACATCTTTTTCCATAGTGTGTAATGAAATAATTCCTTAAAGTCTACAGTTACTGTATTGTGATGCTGAAACATTTGATAACGTCTCAGCGGTCTAACAGCGCTCCTCAATGTCAAAATAAGTGAGGTGACCAATCAAATGAAAGAAGACGAGAGTCACTGTTGACAGAGCCGAGCGGTTGTGTAAATAAAGTTTTTCATGTGCAGATGATCTGATGAGCTCAGAATATAAACACAACAAGTCAAGTTTCACACTAAGCATTTAAGAAAGTAAAAGTAAACTGTGTGGATTTTAAAGTTTGTTTATTGGTTGTGGTTAATCTATTACAATAAAAATCTTATTTGCAAAAAGTTTAATGCATTATTTAACAATAAATTCTAATAGAGAAATTCATTTTCTTCTTTATCTCATCGATAAGATCTCTCAACCATTGTATGAAAAGTCCATGTATTTAAAAGGAAAGTTCAGCTCAAATTGAAAGTAATGAAATGATGTCGATCTTTGTTATCAAATGTTTAGACAATGACAATACAATTATAATGCTGTTTGTTTTTTATGACATTCCAAAATACCAAGCCCCACCCACCCCTGAACATGAATATAGAACATGTTTTAAGATCAAGTGCATGTGTGACTATCAGAGAGATGATCTTACTTCAGTGTCTCCAGTTTACAGAGAGGATTCTTCAGTACATCACAGATCAGCTTCACTCCTGAATCCCACATCATTCCCAGACAGATCCAGATCTCTTAGGTGTGAGGGGTTTGATTTCAGAGCTGAAGTAAGAGCAACACAACCTTCAGCTGTGATCTTACACATCCACAACCTGTAGAGAATAATAAATAAGATATAAATTGTAGTTAAATTAAGGGTTGAAAATTCAACCGTTGATGCTTCTTATCTCATCATTTGATTTTGGGCCTTTAGCCTGGATTTCACAGAAAGGGTCATACATATTGAGAATGCAAATTGTATTTCCAGGCTCAAAACTAGCCTGTTCATTTTTTCATAGACATTTAAAATAGACAACAATAAAAAAAAACTTGCCTGCCGTATTTCAACCTTTATATCTATGAATTAGTTATAGCTATAGAATTCTGCATCTCCTATCATTTGGTTTCCAAGCCGCAATCCACATTTAAAAAAAATTGCATAAAAAAATAAATTTTCTGGCAGCTGGGGCACCAGAAATAAACTGTAAAATAACAGTTTTCCTGTAAAATTATATGTTTTCCTGTTTTTCTTGTAAATTCACAGTCTTGTTCTGTAATTTAGTTATTTTATTACTTACTGATTAGTTGTCTTCAACAAGATTTGAAATGTTGAGTTATAGGCTAATAGTTTTATGGTATCATGCCCTAAGATTTATTAATAAATGTATTATTAATAATATTATCTATTAAGATTACATAGGTTAAAAAAAATAACTAGATAATGTTTAATACATTTTGTGGTGGGCCAGTAAAAATTGTAATCACTTGCCCGACCGGGCCAGTACAAAAAATCCTTAGCGTTGAGCCTTGTCTTGTGATCCCATCACTTTTTGGACTTTATATATTATCTATATTCTGTGTTTTTTTCAAAAACAGTTTAAGTTTTCTACTACTGTAACCCTCAGTACATGTGTGACTATCAGAGAGATGATCTTACCCCAGTTTCTCCAGTTTACAAGAGGATTCTCCAGTACAGTAGAGATCATCTTCAATCCCGAATCTCCTATTTTATTCTCAGACAGATTGAGTTCTCTCAGGTGTGAGGGGTTTGATCTCAGAGCTGAAGACAGAGCAGCACAACCTTCATCTGTGATTTACAATAACTCAATCTGTAGAGAACAATAACACACACTTCAGTCTCTCAGTTCACAACACCGAAGACGATATAAATTCAAACGACATAAGTAGACTGTTAAAACACATATGAAATACAACAACACAAAAATATTACCAATATAAATCTCTCTTTCTCACTTATACAACCTTATTGAAAACACAATATGAATTTTATGTTTAGACAACAAATATTTAAATGTTTTAATTTTGTCTTTGTCAGTAGAGGCTGTTATAAGTGCAGTTTCAGACTTTAACTGAAGATTATGAGGGCACAAACATTTTAAAAAGAGAATGACCCATACTGGTAAGCTATTTACAATAAACGCTGCTATATTTCATGAAAAAATAGGAATTGCAATTTTCAATTTCACTGGTACTTTAACAGATATTACAATAATTATATGTCAATCTGTTGCCAATATACTACAACTCAGAGTTTTTTAGACGAGTAGTTTTCAGAGGTTTCCTCCTGCAGTAGATGAGGGTTGATGGGGTTGTATGTGTGAGGATTAACAGAGAGAGCGCTGAATATCTGACCGTTTGAACACTAATTCGCAAATACTTTTGTTGGATCAAAGTCAATGAGAATTAATGTTGGTGTTTGTTGGATCATAACGATTAGCTTATTGCACCTGTGTGTCTATGTGGACTGTTTTAGAAAATTATTTTTCACTCTATTTGTCACGTTTCTTGTCATTTAAAGGTTAAAAATAAAGAGAACAAAACAACGGTCACATTTATTTGCAAGCATGCTTATTTATCACGTATAATACAATTATTTAATGTATTTAAAAAACTATTGTTTGTCACATTCATCTGCTTAAAAGTAGAAAATAACTGTCAACAAGAACAACAAACATTAGTGTGTATAATCATGCATTCGTTCGCTATTAACGGTCAGTGTCGTCCGGCTGATTCTAATCAAGCGGTCGTCTCCTGTTGTATCATAGGAAATAATAAGTGAGCGAATCTACATCGAATGTACACTCAAAATCAGAGTGCATTGTGGGTAAAAAAAGTGTGAACGAATTTAGGGAATGAGTAAGTTCTTGTGGAGACCGGTCTTGCGATGCAGCCTTGGATGGACGCGCCGCAGTGACTTCAAGCAGATTCCGTAGGCACGCAAGGCTGCATACGATGCATCCATATAATATCGAGAACACATCCGGGTACTTTTATGCATTCTCCTTTCTTGAGTATTGGAACCGGACTTTGACGGTTATTGATGACGTAGAGCGAGAACACAAGACCGCTGAAGAACGCATATTGAGAAACGGCCCTGCCTTTGAGCCAAAACAACACGATAGTGTAATACGACTGGAAATTAGTCTGCGGACCCTCGCCGGCGCCATCTTGTGAAACTAGCCCATTGTTATTTCTTGAATGTTTGAGCTATGTTTTGTGACTTTACAAACATGAACTGTTGTCATGTTACATCACCATGAATAGTAACACATTCTGTAGCAGTCAGGCAGATGGTGTTCTTGTACAACCTGCTTTAATTATTCATCTGCCTCAATAGTTTACTTTAATAAATATTCTGATATGTTCAACATTATATTATTCACGTTCACACAGATCACGCTTCATTCATGACAATGCAATTCCTGAATGGGTCTCATCTGGTCATTTCTAGTTAAAGTGTTTGTATTTATGACTAGTGTTAAATTATTCTGGTTGAGTACCATCTGTAAATAAACACACACAGAAACACATCTAAACACTGAACACTAAACTGAAGAACATGTGCAGTACTGAAGATCTGTGAGACTTTTCTTCATGAATAATGTTTAAAGAGTGAAGTGACGGTTCACACTTACTGAACTGATCTGGATTCACAAATCACAGGCAGAAGATTCTTCAGAACTCGGAGATTTTCAGCTTTGTTTTGTTGAACAAATTCCGTCAGTTTAAACTTTTGCAGCTCCTGTTGTGATGTCAACAACACAGACGCTACAGCTGACCACTGAGACGAAGAGAGTTTGGTTTGACTTAATGTTCCAGATTTCAGATTCTGTTTGATTTCCATTACAACTGAACGATCTCCCAGTTCATTCAGACAGTGAAACAGATTGATGGATTTCTCTGGAGATCGAATGCTCTTGATATTCTTCTTGATATACTCGACTGTTTTCTCATTTCTGTGAGAGCTTCTTACTGTCTGTGTGATCAAACCTCCAATAAGATTCTGATTAGACTCCAGAGACAAACCCAGAAGAAAACGAAGAAAAAGATCCAGATGTCCATTTTTACTCCGTAGAGACTCGTCTACAGCTCTCTGATACAGGTCAGATATTGAAAGATTATCTTTAGCTCTCTGTAACATGACAGATACTGAAAGTTTCTCTTCTTGACTTAGTTGGTTAGTTGAATTGAACACATCTATGTTGTTGTTTGTGAAGGAGATGTGAGCATAAAGAGCTGCAAGATGTTCCTGAACGCTCAGATGAACAAAGCAGTAAACTTTCCCCTGATACAAGCCAAACTCCTCTCTGAAGATCTGAGTGCACAATCCTGAGTACACTGATGCTTCTGCTACATCAATGCCACACTCTCTCAGGTCCTCATCATAGAAGATCAGGTTCCCTTTCACAAGCTGCTCAAAAGCCAGTTTGCCCAGTTTGAAGATCATCTCTCCATCATTCTTCACTTTCTTCTCATAGTCCTTCTGATGTGTGATGTTGGTCTGAATGATCAGGAAGTGTGTGTACATTTGAGTGAGAGTCTTGGGGATCTCTCCTTCACTCTCTGCTTCACTCAACATTCTCTCTAGAACAGTGGCTGAAATCCAGCAGAACACTGGGATGTGACACATGATGTAGAGGCTCCTGGATGACTTCAGGTGTGAGATGATTCTGTGGTTCAGACTCTCATCACTGATTCTCTTGCTGAAGTATTCCTCCTTCTGTTTGTCAGTGAAGCCTCGTACCTCTGTGACTCGATCGACACACTCAGAGGGGATGAGATCAGCTGCTGCTGGTCTGGAGGTGATCCAGATGAGAGCAGAGGGAAGCAGATTCCCCGTCATGAGGTTTGTCAGGATCACGTCCACTGAGGCGGATTCCCTTGACATCACACAACCTCACACTGCTGTGAAAGTCCAGAGACACACGACACTCGTCCAAACCATCAAAGATGAACAACACTTTATATTCACCGCTGGAGATTTCCATTTCTTTTGTCTCTGGGAAGAACAGATGAAGAAGATCTAGAAGACTGAGTGTTTGGTTCTTCATCAGATTGATCTCTCTGAAAGGAAGTGGAAATATGAGGTGGACGTCCTGATTCTCTTTCCCTTCAGCCCAGTCCAGAATGAACTTCTGCACAGAGACTGTTTTTCCAATGCCAGCGACTCCCTTTGTCAGCACACGTCTGATGGGTTTGTCTTGTGCAGGTAAAGCTTTAAAGATGTCGTTGCATTTGATCGGTGTGTCCTCTGTTGCTGTTCTCCTGGATTGTGTCTCAATCTGTCTCACCTCATGTTCATTACTGATCTCTCCACTTTCACTCTCTGTGATGTAGAGCTCTGTGTAGATCTCATTCAGCAGTGTTGGGTTTCTCTCACCTGATGTTCCTTCACACAAACACTCAAACTTCTTCCTCAGATTTGATTTATAGACCTCAATCATGTTTAATTTTTGTTGGGTTTTCACATCTGCACCTCCAGCCTCTGTTCGGTTGCGTCTGTAAATATTAATAATAAAGATCAATAATTGTAACTTAGGTTACACGGTCAAAAATAGGTTTAAAAATGATATTCTGGTCATATTTGTGTAACCTAATGTGTTCAGAGTTGGAGGAAAATCCTTGCTCCACCTGATCTGCATTAGAACTCATGTTTTCACATTTATTGCAGCTGAAAACAAAACATTCACATCACAATCAAACAACATCATCACACACATAATGAAGGAATGGAGTTTATCTGGATCTCTCACACAATTCACTCTGACTGACGACAGACACCACAATCAGCTCATGAAAATACGAATAGTCATGTGTGTTTAAGGATAAAAAGGTAATTCAAAATATACAATCATAGCTGCTGAAAAACAACATTTAAAAACTTGTGTATTCATTGAAATACTAAACCGATTGATTTTTAATGAAAGACTTGTGTGATTGTTAAAGAGATAAGATGATACTCTCTCTTAATACGGTACACTTAAGAGATTTCGATTTTAGAGAAACCAAAACATTGCAGAGAAAAAACGCTTTGATCAGATTCAACTATTACACATGAAATCAGGAAAAAGTTCACTCATCGTGTATACAGGTAAAACTGTAAATAATCCAGTGAACTCAAATATTAAAATATACTTACAGTTTCTCTCTTTGTGTTAATGGATTATGTTTTCTCCTTCAGAGTATAAAAACTAGGGATGCACCGATATAAAAATTTTGACCGATATCGATAATTCTTTACATTTAGAAACCAATGACCGATATATTGACCGATAAATATTTACATACATTTATCTGAGCCTGAAACAAAAAGCAAACAAATACAGTGGACAGGCCATGTTTATTTTAAAGCATATACTGCAAATAACAAAATCCTATGAATTTTAACTGACAATGAAATTATTATTAAATAATGCACAGTAAACATTTCTTGCGTAAAGAATTACATTTCATGTGCGCTGAAACAATAAGAGGCCAACAAAAGAAATGGCACGGTATGGCCGTTACAATTCTATATTCAACTTTAACCGACAAATGAATTATTCTTATATTATGCAAAAAATACATTTGCATAAAGCATCCAAATTCTCGTGGACTAAAAGAATACGCCAGCATAGAACAAATGGCACTATGTCTATTTGGTTACTCCACGTGTGCATGTGGGAAATTAACCAAAGCTGCATTCATTTCTGCATTCTCGCACATAAGTCTGTTTCTCTTTTCATCAATCACATTTGATGCTGCTGAGAAAAGACGTTCACTCTCGACACTTGTAGACGGAGCAGACAGGTATTTTGTGCAGCTTGGGCCAGAGCTGGAAAACGAGACCAATTGCTTTTCCAAAACTTCAGTGGGCTCTCATTCCTGGAAATGGGCTGCTCACTTAGATATGCATTCGCCTACAAAGAGGAACGCAAGGGTATTCAATCTTGATCAAAACACAAAAATACATGTACTGTAAAGAATGTTTGGTCTATATAACAGGTGTCAAGCTAAAACGTGTTATGTCTGTGTAAATATGCTTTACAAGTAATGTTTTACTTAAAGAGAACACATTTTATTTAGGTTTTATATGTCTGATGTTGCTTGGTCTCGTTTTCTTCACGAATTTCATCGTACAGGTCAAGCAGGGATGTAGTGCTGTCGTTTTTGAAGCGGGCTCCGCAGTCTCTGCATTATTTTCTGGCGATGTCATTTTATTCAGTTGTCCCAGCAGCATCATTGTTGCTTGTTGTCTCGTGTCTTGATCAAAAAGGCGATCATTATACCTTGGGTCTAAGATCGATGCTAAGAAGTACACAGGCTCGGTGTCAATCAGCCGACGGAATCCCTGGTCCTCGACCACGCTGAAAGGCTGGTCATCAAGTGCAATAATTTCTATCACTTTTTTTGTGATAGCTTTTGCCTTTGCGCCGTCCTTGTTGAATCTTCGCGAACTATCAATTGTTTGTTGCATCTCAGTTTGTTTAGCTGTGACCATTTTCTGGTAATCTTTATCAATTTCGGAATGCCGAAACTTCAGGTGGCTTATTAAGTTTGTTGTGTTAAAATGTTTTGTTGTGTTGCCTCCGCGCTTTACCTCACAATGGCAGGTCTTGCAAATTGCAGTTTGAATATCGTCTTTCTTCACCGTGAAAAATTCCCACACAGCCGACGTTGTGACCTCTTTTCTACTTTGAAGTGTGCGGCGTTCTGCGTAGCCTGCTGGGTTCTTACGTGTGACACCACGCATAATGCACCAATCAAAATGGAGAGAGCCGTGCACACCAGAAGTGGTTTAACCAAAGGAAATAATACGTTATTTATCGGTTTTAATATATAAACATAAATTTCTTATCAGACCGATAAAAAATGCATTTATCAGCCGATTCCGATATGGCCGACGACATATCGTGCATCCCTAATAAAAACACTTTCAAATAACGGTTGGGCGATTTCTACCAAATTGGCATCGGACGATGCGTACAGTGATGACATCTCTTGGTGCTGGGGGGGATGGTGCGGGTCGAGGTTATATCAGTTTGCTAGATGGCAATCTGACAAAACCTTAAAAACAATCACTTTAACCTTAAAGTCTAAATCACGGCTCCAGACTGCCACCAAATCCCATTTTGCAACCAGTTTTCAAGTACTTATCAACAAGTATTAGCGCATGTACAAATACACACATTTGGAATTTCTTCCAGTTGTTATTTCACGTAGAAAGATGAGTAGATCTTGAGCCCACCAGTGTGTGTGATTAGTTAACTGCGTTAAAATTGCGTAATACGGGGTCAATCACGATGCCAGCCCAACATCGTGATGTCTGTCAGCCATCGGCGATGGGCGATGTCATCGTCTATCGGCCCAACCCTATTTCAAATTAACTAAACATAAACACTGTACATCTCGCTCAACAGGTTTCTCTGGATTAGTCACATGATTTAATCTAATTGGCTTCTGTGAACGATGAAACAACAGGTAAAGAGAGAAACACACACAGCATTGCCATATTGTGAGAGTTTTGATAGAGTCGTTCTAACAATGCCACACAGAGAGAACAGATGAACAGAAGACAGGCGAAACAATCCAGTTGCCTGTACCATGAAGCCGGTTTAGGTGGCTAGCCAGGTAAGTTTAGGATTAGTTTGTACCAACCCTGGGTTATAGTTACCATGAAAGTAACTGAGCTTTAATCGGTGTTTATCGCCATAGTAATTTATGCTGCACAGCTAGATTAGAGATCTCAAACAGAAACTGAACCAATCAGCTGCAAGTAAATTTACATACAAGTGACGCAACTAATTCGCAGAGCGAGTTACAATGGCAAGTTATTTTTAATAATGTGTAATAAAATACTAATATAAAAATATTAATTAATATATTATAATATAAAATCAAACAATGGTTAATTTATTTAAAATCTGATTTTAGAGATAACATATGCTGGCTTTCTCTTACACTCCATTCTTTCACTGTACTACACAAAATATGTATTTCTTTGCGTTGCATTTTTACATTCTTGTCTGTGATGCAGAACATCTAGGAACACTTTCACATTCACTGTGTTAGGACATTTATCTTCTTTGTCCAGTAAAAAAGCCCTCGATTAAACATCTGCAGTAAGATACAGACAAAATCATTTACTTATTTAATATTGCTCATACAATGCCACTCACGTTTGGATGGCAAAACCTTAAAATAACTGTAATAAAAAAATCTAAAGGAATAAAGCGTATGGTAAATAGATGCATGGTGATATGTTGTGAAAATAGTGCATATGAGGTGATTTAATAAGCTCTGCCAAGTTCTACCTCTGTGTCAGTAACTCCCTTCAGAAATGTTGAAATCTCAACAATCTGCTCTACTATATATGTGTTATTTTGTCACTCCTGAAATCAGCGAACACATTTTTGACCATATCTGTTCACGATAAAACATCAAAACACGCTTGAATAAGATGCAATTCTGTGCTGAATGCAAGTAACAGCACGTCACGGATGAACAGTACATCGCATATTTTAGGTACAATGCATCCAATAACCCCTTGACAACAGTTACAAATAAAGACGTTATTAAAAGCCAAACTTTCATAAACAAGCGTTCAAGCTAGTCAACACTAGCCTACCTCTTCAGAAAACGGTTGAGATGCTAACAGACTTTTTTCTTGAAGACATGAAACCATTTCTAAGTAAATAAATATGCAAATGGTTCAACAGAAACGTGTCAATTACACGTAAGAAAAGTGTCGACAACAGTCGCGTGTATTATTTACGTGATTTGAGCGACTAAACTTACCTGAAAACACTGAAGAAAACCGTGAGAAACGCGTACTGCTAGTCAGTTCCTGTAGCCGCCCCGATCCCACGGTAACTCCCTTCGCTCCAGTGTTTGAATGCGTTCAGACCGCAACGCACACCCATTAATACACGTCAAAGTCACGCAGCATTACATTGCAAATTAATTGCCATTTTGCTTTTGTTAAATAACTATTAGCCTACATTAAATAACTATTTAGGCAGTATAGTCCACCCTTAAGCTTCATTTGACTGTAAACATAGATAAATACATATTTATAAAAATGTCCTGTAAGAGCTCAGAAGAAACTAAACTGAGGTACACCAACAGATTTGATTCATTGGAGTCACTGTACGTGTCTTGCCTACAACAAAAGTAAACGTCAGGTCCTGGTCACCTCACTGTCGGGGTTTATTCTGTAGCATAAACGCGACAACATTTACATTTACATTTAGTCATTTAGCAGACGCTTTTACCAAAGTGACTTACAAAGAGTTTAATACTGTAACAAATACTGTATAGCTGAGAAAAAATGAGGCGATATTTTTTTATAAAGATTATTTATTATGTACAAAAACAGACCATGTTTTATAGCTTGACAACATTTGGTACTACATGTGTATATACTTCCATAAGTGATTTTTTATGTTTAATGTCGGTGTTTATGAAGTGCTCAGAGCTTTGGTCTGCTCATACGTTTGCACAGCCAGTTCGATGAATCCAGCTCGATGTGACTCATGCTCGGCATAAATCTAGAAATTAGGGACAAAGAGAAAGAATGCATCAGGAACTGACAGGCGTGCATGCATATTGCAATTTTCACTCATCATGACTTGCGGCCCCTTTAAATGATCTGAACATCTCCCTCTACAGCACTTGCAGTCATTTATATTAACGACCGGCAGCAGCGATTGATGACATCACAGCTGCACGACTGCAGTACACATACAGAAACTTTAAAAGATAATCAATAATTGAAGAACATATACCATTGGTTTTAAATGACGTAGACGGCAGCTTTTAGGAAAATATATGGTTTACTCGCAATGACGTGAACTTGGGAGCTGCAGAGATGACGTATTTTTGTGTGCAAAACCCGGAAGCGAGTTAGCATTTTAGGACATGTCATTTCAAAATGTATGACTTTCTTTTTTATCTGCAGAACACAAAAATATATTTTGAAGAATGTTGGAAAGTGAATAACGGTGGTACCCATTCACTTGCATTGGTTTTCTGTCAATACAAAATTAACCATGGTTAAACCCCCCCCAGTTAAAACAAAAACACATTTTTTTTGTTTAAACCATGGTTACCAATAGTAATCAATACACCAAAAAACATGGTTACTACACTTTTACCGTCGTTAATTTTCATTAGGGTGGAAGTGAATGGGTACCGCCGTTGTTCAGTTGCCAACATTATTCAAAATATCTTATTTTGTGTTCTGCGGAAGAAAGTAAGTCATTCAGGTTTGAAATGACAAGAGAACGAGTAAATGATGACCGAATTTTCATTTTTGCGTGAACTAGCCCTTAAATATCGCTCAAAAAGTTTTAAATAATGATAAATGAAATTGTCCATATTCAAACGGATACCATACTATCACAGAACCACATAATTGTTAACCTAATTATTCCATGAACTTCATGTCAACTGTCGAAAAGTTAGCCTCATACGTGAACTTTAACTTCCTGTTTCACAGGGTTAAAGGGTCAGTGTGAGGCATGACAGAAGTGAGCCGAGTATGCGCGAAGCAGGAAGTGTGACTAAACTGCGGCCCCATGCAAAGTCTAACGTGTTCTCAAACTTCCTTTTACACACATTTAATCCGGTCACTCGCATCTCTGCCAGATTATTGACGGCATCCCACAACTCAAGAATTCACTTCACCCCGTTCTCTCTGAACGACGACCTCGCGCAGGTCAAAGGTCCAAACACAGGCTAATGGGAAGTGATGTATCCCTTGCCTGACCTCTTCTTCCCTGTTTCTAGAGCTGTCAAAAGCACGTCTGAGTGAAGTTCTCTGTGAAGCCATGTGTTTTTCTGTGAGGATTTCTAAACGGAGATTAAATGTGTGATGAGAGCCACGCACAGTTGCACACCCAGAGCTGCCGGAGTGTTTGTGAACGAACAGACAACCC
Source organism: Triplophysa siluroides (assembly GCA_006030095.1). Lineage (NCBI taxonomy): Eukaryota > Metazoa > Chordata > Actinopteri > Cypriniformes > Nemacheilidae > Triplophysa > Triplophysa siluroides. Next base: position 395,214 of record VCII01000242.1, on the reverse strand, counting down.
TGTTAGCCTTCCAGGAGAGGTTACAGCCTGGGGTTTGTGTGTGTGTTTATTCTGTGCGTGTGCCCGCCATGAATGTTTTAGACAAGATAGACAACTATTTAATGTAACGCTATGCAAGAGAACACTTTGTTAAATTTAGGGTCATTCCGTGTCAACTCAACGAGGGGCCGGTTGCATTACCTGCTTAGATGTTAGTCATCTAATTGTTTCTTCAAGACTGTTCATAACTTCAGTTACATAAAAAGGTAGATTGTGCTAATTGAAATATGAAAAGTAATACTGATTAGTCCTAAATCTGTGAGAATAGCTGTTAAGACGCAATGATTTCATGCGTGACGTGTATGGGTTTACCTTGAGAAGGTCCAGGTCAGTAGCCTGTTGAGTTTGGGCGTGACGTGCAGATTCGCTCTGAGGATGAACCAGATTAAACAAACACACCAACCCCACTGCATCTTGCATTCTGTAACAATAACGTCACATGTCAATAGCTAGACCTCTGCATGTCGGAACATTCACAATTTAACATGAAATCCAACAAATTTTCATCGCTACCAGTTTCACATTAGGAATGTTCTGGGTTTAATTATGATGAAACTTGACTTTCTGTCTTGGAAAGCAAAGCAAGTTCAAAGCAAACGTCCATTGGCCTACTCGTGCAAATTTGTGTTTCTTAACTAGAGATGCACGAGTAGGCCAATGGACGTTTGTTGAAATCAGTAATGACCAACAAATCCTTTTCCTATCGCAAACCTGCATGAGTTTTTCAATTGAACTCTAAAGGAGCTCAGAGGCTAAAATTGCTTTGCTTTCCAAGACAGAAATATAATGTTGTATTAAATACAATACAAATGTATTTAGCCTGAATGTATTCAACAAACACACTCACAGGTCTCTCTGCAGCATGTCCACAAGAAGGCCATCGATTCGCTGGCCGTTGACCAGATGCCAGGTCAAACCTCCGAAGAACCGGGTGGATCTTAGGATATCGTATTTCCCATGCTTCTCAATGTCCTCATAGGTCAACGTGTGCACCTAATCGCAGAAGACATGAAACAACAAAATCACAAGTCACTGAAAAATTATTTCTTGGCAGAGAGATTTGTGGTAAATGTAACACCACGTATTACTTTTCCATGCGCCACCATATTTTATTTGAGAGATAAAATGATAATTTTTTGGAATCCATGAATGTGTTATTAAGTAAGAAGATAAGATTTTATGTTAAAACCAAGAAATCAAACACCCCCCAAATATATTTTTTTTTTTTTTTTGTTATGAGAATCTTACAAGGTGTATTACTTCTACCTGGTTAACCCCGGGAAAACAGAATGCTGGCTTATATGTTTCACGTTGGTTTTAATTTACCAGGGGTTAAAGGGATATTTCACCCAAAAAACACAATACGTACGGTCACCTGAACTTACGACACGCCTGCGTCATTTGCCGGAACAACAACCCTCTCGTTCACGCGCAGCCGAGGGATATTGGACGAAAACATTGTGAAATTGTGTTTTTTGGGTGAAACATCACTTTAAGAGATAAACTTGGATATTCATAATCTGATGTTTCACACCTTTTTCAGCTATACCTGACAGGAACATGCTAACTTCTGCTTATATGAAGAGTTTGGTTCCAAAATGAGATAACTCCATTTCTAAAAATGTTCAAAAATCATGTTTTTTATTATGTTATCATGTTTTTATTGTGTTAGTTAGCTGTATTTTTTTAGTTATTATGGCTAAATCAAAACAAACCAACTGCAGTTTTATTGATATTAATTGGAATGCACAATAAAAAAAAAAAAATGAGTTATCTCATTTTGGAACCAAACCCTTCATATATATAAACAACCTAATCTCTTTTAAACTCCCAACAGTTACTGACCACGTTTACATGGACAACAATAATCCGATATTAACACGATTAAGACAATACTCTGATTAAGAACGGACCATGTGAACCGAGCTTTTTGATTATCTTAATCCGTCTACACTCATAATCGTAGTAAACACAAATCGAGTGACAAACTCACCCGTATAAATTCTGCAGAGTCCGGCTCAAACTGGACAATGCAATAGTTTAGGATGTCCTCGTGTCGATCCTGTTCAAAGAGCATCTGCGCGAAAAGACACCAGTCACGCTCTGCACGTTTGGAAACTGCCAAAACCTCTTGATTTTCAGACTTACCTTGAGATTCTCTTCTTTAAAGATGGGTAGAGGCGTAAGCTTGCGACCCTCTTTGGGGAAATAAACTTGAATGATCCTGTCTCGCTCTTCCCACGATGCTTTTCTCAGTGTTCCCACGGGCTCTCTCACGACAATGAAGCGTTCCTTTAAAGCGATGCGAGAGAAAAAGTGAGAGCGATGATGAGAACAAGACATAACCTCTGGAAATACATGACAAGGTCTCAAATCGCAGATGTCCTTCCGAAACCTTGTATGTCCAAATTCGCTATTCTTCAGGAAACTGAAAAAACGCTGTACTTTTAAAATGATTACGTACTGTGTTGTCAAAGTTGACAAGCACTTTTTAATACTTTTAATTGTTTAGATCAGTGGTTCTCAAACTTTTTTTGGTTGTAAGGCCCCCTTTGTGTGGAGTGCATGGCTGTTTGCCCCCCAAAATAAAGACTTATAATCTTAAACTTAAAATTTTAATTAAACCAAGAAGATATTCACTTAAACAATGCTAAAACATCAATTCTTTTGGTTGGTTGCTTTGTTTTTCTCATGTTTGATGGCACAAAATTTATGATAAATATCTATATTTCTAAAATGCCACAAAATCTGTGTCCCCCTGGAACCTTCTTGGGGCCCCCCCAGGAGGCCACGGCCCCCAGTATGAGAACCGCTGGGTTAGATAATTAAAAACACACGTCAAATGATTCATACACAGTTGCCTGTCTCTCTTACTCGATGTGGGATGTTAAAGTTGATGTCGGTGAAAACATATTTGGCAGTATCCATGCCCTCCAGTATCTGATCTTCAGAAATCACATCGCTTATGGGCTTTCGCTCAGGCAGGACCGGGGGCATCTTGAGCAACAGGTTCGCCTCCCCTTGTGCTTTTTGCACAGCCTATACACCCACACTAATAAAACAACCATTAAACACAAGCATTGTCAAGGCCAAGATCGCATACTGGATAAATATACAACACCAATACAAAATCTCAGAATAAAACCCCAACACATCCATCCCATAATGAATGTTTCCAGTTCAGAATCCCGTCCCACATTCAATAGAGTTTAACTAACCTCATCTAATTCAGCATCCGTCATAAGTTTGTATTTAGGTGGCTTTAGCTGCTGTTTCAAGGGCCGGAAGACTTTCTGCAGATCCAAACCTGTGATTTTGGTCAGAATATCTTGAACCTCTGGATCTGTAAATTGAGTTCTAGGGACATTTGTTGAACCTGGACAGGAAAAATAAAACTTGATCAATAAAGCTGTCAAGACATCGGGAATGTCAGTACTGACACAATAATTTGGCAAATCGATGGTGTTAGATGCTAAATAGCATAATGCTTTGGTATATTTAATGCACAAACACTCACATTTGACAGCATGGTGAATGTCAGTCAAATGATGAATCAACAGTTAAAGGTTTATTCTCCTCTCTTCTCAAACTCTTTACAGACAGCATTGATTTTACTGTAACAGGTAGTTTTCCACAAAGGTTGCATTTATAATTTTCTATAAAAATGTAATTCAATAATGTGAATAACAAGCATTTAAGGCTATAAGGGCAAAGATATTGTAAACGTTTTGAAATGAATGCTTTTAAACACGCCAGATCTCATTTTAATGCTTATAAAGGAATACAATATTTCGTCGTAAGAATCACCCCAACAGTCAAGCATTCTGGTCTAATTTCTTTCATTTGTAAATAATAAGTGCACAAGGTCAACTCAACAGTGTTGCAATGCAAGAGCAGATGGCGCAGTGTTAGTAAGTCTGTGTACTCACTGCTGTCTGGTGCTGACACACACAGCAATCTTCTCGTTCATGTGCGCATTTTGATGTAACTGGCATTCTGCGCTGGTGGTTGTGTTTCAAACACCTGAACCGCCATAACCTCAAGCTGTAACTATCTTATTAGATATTGAATTGTTTCCCTGCTAACGGGGGAAAATTTTTTGGAGATCTCTACCCTGAGGAATTGAAATCCCCCTGGGCGTGGCGACGCAGTATATTATTCGACGTCAACCGATCGGAGGTCTATGGAGTGCCTATGAATGGCATAATCGCCGCCATGTTTGGAAGGGCTAGTGCGCCCCACGACCACGCGTAAACTGGAGAGCTTCGTTTTTCCTTCTGGCACAAAGAAAAACAGAAATGATGACAGAAAGCAGAATGCGCATGTCCTTAATAAACACGCTATGCACATTTCATGTACACTGAATAAGCTATGTACCAATGAACTTGCCTGAATGTGCTCATTATATCTAGAGCTGTTTCCTTATGAAAAGATACAAAATATTAGCTTATTTGATGTACATACATGCAGATTGATATTTAAAAGTATTTATTTTTATTTTCGCTGACCCTTGAAGTTTATGTAAAACATATATATGTATATATACACCATATTTTAGCATTATTTGAGCACATGAAACAAAGATATTTACTGTAATAAACTGATGTGTATAATATGAATTATATTTTGTTATCATTGTATAACACAATACTCTGGAACTACAGTATGGTAAACTGTCTGTGGTTCTGTAAGACTGTAATGTCGTAAATAAACATTTTAACCAGTAGATGGCGCAAGAGGTTTACACTGTATGATCTCGGATAGTAAAACCCAAACCCAAACATACTTCTCTAAGTCACATCAGTTGACCCTGGGCTTTATCAGTCAGATAGCCTACATTACATTTTTAAAGCCACGGAAAGCCTTAAAATCAGCTCTGTGCAGTACACAGGAACACAATGTGATGATTTGTCTGCTTTTCCAGCATCCTTGCATTGCAAGTTTTATATTTGTGCACTACTTTTTTAACACTTTCCAAACATGTTTTGTAATTATTAAGTATTTGGCCTCTTTAACCACCCATACCATTAGCCTCCATCCTCACTTACACACACACACCACGCACACGCACTCAAACTCTGCCCTCTTGTAGATGAATGAAAACCTATTATAGATGCAATGTTTTTGGCTAAAATGATCATATTTACTACACCAAACCCCATAACCTTCACAGAAATATGTTTACACATCAAAAGTGAAGCAAAGCCGATTTTTTCCAGTTTATGAGCCTTCTTCCCAGGTTAACAGGTTTGTTTTCGGGGGCTTTAGTAAATATCATTATCTCAGTATAAAAACCACTTTGAGTCTTTGAGAGGTCCTCGCTTATATAGCTTCTATGTGTGTATTGTGTGTCCAGGAAGGTGAGAGCTTGACCCAGGATTGCTGACTGCACGGGGAGTGTGAGATTACACGTGTATGCACACTTATTGTATATGAAGACTAATTCAGTGGATGTTTATTTTGGTTCCTACACACCAGCCAGAAAATGGAGGGTTCACAGAAGGGTAAAACGGAAAGGTCTGTGTGCGTGTGTGTGTGTGCGCTCTCAGGGGCAGTAATAAGGCTTCAAGGACTGGAGTTTTGGTATTTCTCAGTTCAGTGGGAGGGGAACGAGGGAGAGGTTGGAAAAGGGCACAGTGACACTAAACCTGACTGCTCTCTTACGGAATAGCTCTCCCATATTCTTTCTTGTTTTTCGTCCTCATCTCCATCACACCCCTTTTACTTCAGTTCTTTTATTATTTATTTTTCTGCTTTCCAGTTCATCCTTCATATTATCGACTCTTACCTAGAGTGATTCTTTACGGTTGCAATGATGCATTTGTGTAGTGTCTTTTATTGATACTGTATTATTTATTATTACAATTATTACAGAACATTATTTAGATAATTAATAGAGCGAATGGAAATAATGGCAGCTCAATCAAATCAAACTTTAACTTGAAATGATGTTATATGAAATACAACTAGATTTTTAATAATAATTTAAGTTCAAATGATTCAATTATAAATTTAGTTTTTAAGTTTGAAATAGGTGAAATTCTTTTTGCAGTGTACACATTAAAAGGCCTGTGCCGCCTGTTTCAAAAAGAGTAGTCTTGTAACAATGTTATATTAAATTTGTACATACTGTAAAAAACCAGGGCTGTCACGATATCAGATTTCTACTACACGGTTTATGTGTTTTTTTACTACACTATTTAAGATGCGTTATGGATTTGACAAAAAGGATGTGTTTTTTAGAGACAACATTTTGTGCACTGCTTTGTAGGATTGATGTGAATTAAATACGATAATACCCTAAAAATGAAGAAAGCTCTTCATATAACATCAAATAGTTATTATATTTTCATTTTCATGTGCTTATTAATGAGGAATATGAACCATTTATGGACGTGACAAATCTGGCAGCAGGTTTTTATATTTATGTAATTTAATATCAATAGTTTGTTCTAAGATAAATTAACATTAAACATTAACAAGTCTTTATCTTTACAGAAAAGAAAACTGTAAAATATCAGCCTCCTGCAAAGCATTCTATGAACCAAATCCCTTTTCTGTTTATTTTTCTGATTTTGGTTGCCAGAATACTTTGGCTGTTATTTTATAGTTTTTATTCTGTAAAGATAAACACTTATTAATGTTTAATGTTACTTAATTATTGAAAATTAATAATATTACTACTTATACGTCACATTAATAGATTTAAATCACTAAACATCCACATCTTATCTGATGGAGAAAATCTTACCAAAACTCACAATCTTTTGCATGGTTAGCTTGCATGCATGCATATGTACTCCACCCAAAAATGTAAATTCTGTCATCATTTACTCACACTTAAGTAGTTCTAAACCTGTATAAAAGTCTTTGTTCTGATAAACACAGAAGGATATTTGGAAAAATGTCAGCAACTGACATTTCTGGGACAACATTGACTACCTTGGTAGGAAAAAATATTGTATAATTTTTTGTTGTTGTTGTTGAACACAAAAATAGGTATTTTAAAGAATTTATTAAGGCAAAGAGTTCTAGGGCACCTTTGCTACCATTTCAATTTCTGGTAGTCAATGATGCCCCAGTAATGTCAGTTGCTAACATTCTTCCAAATATCTTTGATATTTTTTTGTATATATCATATTTTATTTGATATAACAACTTGAGTCATTCATGACAGAATTTTCCTTTTTGGGTGGAGTATCTCCCTGAGATAGGCGCAGGCTCCCCGTGACCCGAGGTAGTTCGGACAAGCGGTAGAAAATGGATGGATGGATGGGTGGAGTATCTCTTAAAAAGGTCAAATTCAGCTGCGACCCCCTTATGGGCCATGGCCCCCCTGTTGAGAGAAACGACACAATTTTTTTTATATTGTAATTTTAGCCCACTTCGGGAAAAAATGTCCAATTCATGGTCATTGTTATTCAGACATTCCCTCTCTCACACGCATGCACACACACTCAGACAGTATGAAGACTGTAATCAGTTTGAACACAATACAGGAAAGCACTTTAAAGGACTAAATTTGGGTGATGAATTAGAGAGACTCTATATATAGACCTTGTTTTAATCTCTCATTCTCTCAGACCAGTTAGAGTCTGCGGAAAAACCATGTTTATCATTGTCATCCGTTCTGGAAATGACTAACACGCAAGGACCCAGCATAAATGGAGGTGGAATAATGTTGTTGGTGATCACTGATTATCATTAATTAACATTAAATCAACATTCACCTATAGAAAAGAGTACAGGCAATAAAACTCGTTCCTGACATATAGGACCAGTTTCACAGGCTTAAGGCTAGTCCCAGACTAAAATGAATGTGTGACCAGTCTTAACTCAATATTGCCCAGAAATATCTTAAAATATATCAGTTCCATTGTTTTGTCTCAAGATGCACACCAATGTATTTTTTATATGTCATATCTGTCCGTGACGTCACCTGTAGTTTCCGAGGAGCCGTTTTGAAGCATAATGTGGGCGGAGCCGGCCGTCGCCATCTTAGCAGCGCGTCACTCCCGGATAATCAGAAATGGGCAAAGAGGCGGGACGTGGTTGGAGCTGAGGCGCCTGGTTGCCGAAACCCTTGTCACTCACATAATTTGCTGAATTTTAAGGCTTAATATAAGGTTAAACGGGTGAGTTATAAAATCATTCACCCTGCTCACAGTTGTCATGAAGGGTAAAATGAGCCATATAGACCAAAAGTAGTATGTTTTTTTCTGCTGTAAAGTTTTAACATGGGGGTCAATGAGATTCTGCTCTCTTTTGGGGCCAGTCTCTAGCGGCCAGTCAATGAATTGCAGGTCAAGTCACTTCCGTGTTGTCTTCACGAGAGAGATCGGAAGGTTGCCGCTTGGTAATGACCCAAAGAGCCAGATCGAGATTCGGAGTAGAGCCAACGCTCCTCCATATTGAAAGAGGCCAGCTGAGGTGGATCGGCCATCTGGTTAGGATGCATCAAGGGCGCCCTCCAGTGGAGGTGTTTAGAGAAGAGATCCCCCGAGAGAAGGGGCTTCATTACATTCATGCCTTACATTACTTTCTAATGCAGATGAATCTGCGGAGAGTACCTGCTCCTCAGGTGACGTATAATTGTGTAATTGTTTCTGAACACTCCTGATCATGAGATTGTTCTCACACAACAGCTGGATCTCAGCAGTGCACAGTGACCCTGAAGATAAGCTCAGACTGTACTTCTACAAAGACACACACACACTGATAATAAGACAGCTGTGCGGAGGAGACCTTCATCTCTTTCTTTTCCATCTCAGGTTCATTTTTGTTCATGTTTGTAAAAAAGTCTGTTTGCTCCTCTGTTTTCCTGAACACCGTTTCTCTTCCTTCTTTAACAGAGGTAACCGTGTGGCGAGCGATACATCCTCATGCCCAACTTTATAGCAGAAAAAACATGTTCACAGCCTGATACAAAGAAATAATTTTGGTCTATATGGCTAATTTTGCCCTTCGTGACAACTGTGAGGGGGGTAATTTTTTTATAACTCATCCATTTAAATTATATTAAGCCGTTAAATTCTGCATAATTAAGGGAGTGGTCTCTTGAGTGACAGGTGGTTTCACCAATCAGGCACCTCAGTTACACCAACGTCCTGCCTTTTTTGCCCATTTTCGGCTGACGGGAGTGACGCGCGACAAAATTGCTCATCACAAACTTACGGGTGACATCACGGACACCACGTCCATTTAAATAAGTATATATCCACAGATATCCATTTCTGTCTTTCTTTTTTGTGGTTTTTATTTCTTACTTATTTGATTTAACACAAGCAGGAATCATTGAATTAAAGGAGTAGTTCGCCTTCAAAATGAAAATTCTGTCATCATTTACTCACCCTCTTGTCCTTTCAAACCCGTTTGACTTTCTTTCTTCTGCAGAACACAAAAGAAGAATAAAAAAAAAATGTTGGTAACAGCACGGCACAACTCTCCTTTCACTTCTATTGTAACCAGTGCAAGTGAATGGGGGACTATTAAAAACATTCTTCAAAATATCTTCTTTTGTGCACTGCAGGAGAAAGAAAGTCACATTCAAATCTGACATAATGACTCAATTGGGCACGAGATACAATGGCTGTCACTTGATCCATACTGGAATTAAGATTTGTACTGCGCATGTGTGAAATTGCTGCCGCTTCCTGTCATCACCAACATTTTGCGACAGTCTGCTCGACTGGGACGATTACACCATCTGTACTTGAAACGCAATGTTTCATATTTAGTTATTATTTATAATTATTTTTTTAACATATTTAGTTATTTTTGGTTTACAACTTGCATCTTTACTTCTGCAGGTGCATCCGCTTAACATTCATAAGTGTGGAGCATGTTTGGCATATTGTGTTGATGAACAAGGCCTGAAAGTCAGTGCCATGTTCCTCAATCAACCAATGAAAGAAGTAAATATGAAAGTAAATAACTTTGTCCTGTGTTTTTCTTAAAGAGATAGTTCACCCAAAAATGAAAAGTCTGTCATCATTTACTCACCCTCAAGTTATTCCAAATCTGAATAGATGTCTTTGTTCTGATGAACACAGAGAAAGATATTTGGAAGAATGTTAGCAATTTTTGAGACATCATTGACTATCATATTCTGCCTCCCATTGACTCCCATAGTAGGTCAAATTAAATGGTAGTTAAAGCTGCCCCAGAAATGTTTGCTTTCCCAAATTCTTAGAAATATCTAATTTTGTGTTCAACAGAACAGGAAAAATAATACAATCGTTTTTCCTATGATAGTGGATGATGTCACAGAACTGAAAATAGCTCATAATCCTTTAAATATCTTTATATTTATACAGGTTTGGAACAACTTGAGGGTGAGTAAATGATCTATCTCTTTAAATGCATGTGTTAAAATAAGCTATGATGAAATAAGTAGAACATGAACATGTAGTAGAACATATAATTTTATTGAATTTAATTTGTGCTACATATTAACCTTGACATTTTTTTTACCCAAAAAGTTTTTTATATTAAAATAATTATAAGCAAAAATAAATTCCGATATGGGACGGATCGAGTAGTGTCAAACAACGACAGATCACCCGAAACTGCCATAAATTGTTTCGACAGGAAGTAAATGTATCTGTACTACAAATCGCACAGATAGTGACAATCACATTTGTCAATCACAACTGATGTATCACTTCTTCTGTTGGTAATTGTAAACACGTGTTTCAACCGGAAGTTCTCCAGATCTGAAGCTTTTGGTGCTCACTTCGGCGTCTTTTCCTCATTAAAATTGATCGTTTGACCACAGTACACTTGGGATATTTGTACATTTTAAAAAAACAGTTGTGACTGATTTACATGCTGTGTTTATATACATTATATACTAAATATTATTATTCTCCGTCAATAACCAAGAGCACAGATGGACCCTTGTTATTTTAATACTAATACTAACTTTTTGTCTGTTTTTTCCGTTCTTCCCGTAAAGCTGCTTTGAAACAATGCAACATTGTAAAAAGCGCTATATAAATATATATATATATATTTTTTTTAATGTTTTTTATTATGTTATCATGTTTTTATTGTGTTAGTTAGCTGTATTGTTTTTGTTATTGTGGCTTAAATCTGAAAAAAAACAACTACAATTTGATTGATATTAATTGGAATGCACAATAAAAAACATGATTTTTGAATTTTTTGGTTAATTTTTTAATTAAGGGAACCAAACTCTACAGAATAAATAAATAATCTGTTTTTTTCTTACATTTGAATGCACTTGAGTACATTTATGTTTATCATTATATTGAAAATCATTATTTTTATTATCTTATCATGTTTTTATTGTGTTAGTTAGATGTATTTTTTTGTTATTATGGCTTAAATCAAAACAAACCAACTGCAATTTGATTGAAAATAATAGGAATAATATATATATAAAACAGAGCTCATCTCATTTTGGAACCAAACTCTTCATATATATATTTTTAAAACAAAATTTGTTCATTATAGTAATCAATTGTACACAATTATTGTTCCTGGTGGGAATGGGAGGGGAAACACACACAGACACACATTTAGTGAAGCACCTTTACATACAATACATGCAGTACATTATATTAGAGGTCAGTCATTTGACCTGAAGAAAATCAGAAAACCCTACATACTAGGAAGATGGTAATTTGATTATTTTCCTTGGTAACTTAGAAAGTGAAATCAACTGTTACTCGCTCTCTCTCTGTGTGTGTGTGTGTGTGCGTAATTATTATGACCTGTGTGATAAAAGAGCCCTTTACTTGACTTTATTTCACCGTTACAGCATCCACAACAGATTATGTGTAGTCCAAATGACACATGTTTCTGAGACAGGGGAAGTCCTCTACATCTCAGTAGTCTAATTTCTAACTGCACATTTTCTTTGTTTAGGCCTACTTATGATGAGTCCAGACATAACTCTAAACCAAATGAAATGAAACATCTAACCAAATCTTATTAAATTAAATTAACTCTTAATAATGCTCAATTGCTTTTGTTGTTGAGAATTTAAGGAATGCTATGCAGAAATTTATTTCGAAATCAAACCTATTGAGAGAAGTGTGCAAACTATTCTTATCCAAATAAACTGTTTGTATTGTGTAGTTCTTGGTCAGTGATGTGTGTGTGTGTGTGTGTGCGTGTGTGTGTGTGTGCGTAGAAGCAGTTCAGGGTGATGAGGCTTTCAGTAGTCTGGATGTGAAACTAAAATAAACAAATCCTTGCTAGTTAAGACTGCACATTTACTTTCACTTATCAGAGGGGATACATGTGTGTTTATATCAGCTTCACTCTTTGTTATGATAAAATTTACGTTCATTACAACTTTAAACATTTTTCTTGGACTCATGAGGGCCTGAAATGACTCATTAGAGGTGGAAAAATATTTCAAGTACTGTCAGCCTAATCTACACAGACTGCATGAACTCTGTCTTCTCATTCTCTCATCACAGCTTGAATCTCAGTTCTTGGTCGGAGAGACTGACTGGACACAGCACTTGTGTTACACTCATTAATAAAAATATATTAACAATATAGGAAGAGTTTGGTTACAAAATGAGATAACATATATCATGTCTTTGTTTTGTTTTATTGTGTTAGTTAGCTGTATTTTTTATTTATTATGGCAAAACAAACCAACTGCAGTTTAATTGATATTATTGGAATGCACAATAAATCATATAAATATATGATTTATTAATTAATTATATTTTTTATATATAATTAATGGAACCAAACTCTTCAAAATAAATAAACAATCAGTTTTTTTCTTAAATTTGAATGCAATACATTTATGTTTATCATTATATTGAAAATCCTTTGATATGAATGCACACATTGCTTTTCTATTTTTTTTAAATGTGTACTTTTTAATGTTTTCAAAAGTTCCTAAAGGCATTCTTAGACATCTCTACCGATCATTCAGCAAAATTCTGAAGCTAAATCTAACTGTGATAAAGGACGGTGGGATAATTTCCCAGACATCTGTGAAAACTGTAACCTCGGCGTCCTTCTCATGATGTCATGGCGCGAAGACTCTCCGAGGGGGATCGAGGCGAAAGGATCGGCGTGCCGAGCCAAGGTAAATGGGGCGCCTTGGAGCCACGGTGTAGCATTGAGAACGCGGACACCAGTTACGAACGCACTCAGATATGGATCGTTTGGTCTGAGCGCGACTGCAGCTTGAGTCAATTATTGGTGTCATCTTGATCCAATTTCACTGATCTAAAGGGGAACAGGGGGAATGAGGAGGTGGGGGTGCAGAGGAGGGCAAATTCTGGTCAAATATCCTGAGTGCACAGCACCCCTACCCCAAAAGAACCTTTCCCCACCTCAACCAACCAAGGTCACTTCGACCCCCCAATGGGGCAAGAAGGTCATTGGCAAAAAGTGTGACACGCTCTGAAGGGCAGGCAACATCACATTACACCTGCATATGATTCCAGTTGGTGTTCACGTGATGATTTGATTTCCATAATCTTTACTGATATCCTGATGGTGAAACACATCACGTTAGGGGAGTTCAAATAACTCTTCATATAACCTTTGGCCTGATCTAACAGGAATTTGAAAGCAGCCTATTTTACCCGACGGATATTTTTGATAAATTCGTGCAATGTGAATCTTACAAAAATGTACAATTATTAGAAAAGCAATCACAAAGCCCCACCCCTAAACCGTCACTGGCGCGAAATCAAATCATACTAAAAACGTTATCATGCGAATTAGCTTGGCTACGTAATACCTCAGTTGGCTGATACTTCTCAAATGAAGGGAAGATGTGTTTGGTTGTAGCTGTTGAAAAGAAAATAACCATTGTAATAAAGCAATGCTCAGTTTCAATCATCTCCTGGTAAAATGTTTGAAATTACTTGTAAATAGAAACGCCTCTAAATACCAACTTGCTTTGAGACACAAAACACGCATGGTTTGGACGGCCCTACAAAACCTGAAAACATCCATAAGCCCTGTTGAGATCCGAGCAAATCTCCCTCTGGCCTTTATCCACACGACCTGCACAATATATTACAACCTCCTACCAAAACATAACACGGTGGTGCTTTGGTTCGGTCGTCTGCCATATCGCCTTTTCAATTATTTTAAATCCTTACGAAGACATTTAGTCTGTTTACACTGACAATATTGATGTTATTGTAGCTAATGGTTTTTGGTGTGGCCATGAAGTGATCTACATGCATCTGTGCTGGCTGATTTCCTTGAGATAGTTAATGCCGTCCGAGGATTGGGTTACCTGTGCGAAGCGTGCGCATGATGCCAGGTGCTGCTCAGTCTGGTTACCTGAGCATCGCTCAGCGATGGTAAAATACTGGGTTAAATAGACAGAAATGACAAACCACTGTGTTTGGACATCACAGACCAGTTACCAAGATGAAAACCCTACCAATTGATTTAAAAATGTTATGTTGTAATGATTTTATTCTAATGCATAGTTTTTGTGGTATTTAGTGATCAGTTTAGCTACATGGTAACATAAGAATCAACAGCCAGTATTTGTGAAGTGCCTAATTCATAAGATTTCATATACAGTGTTTTTCATAGAAATCCATTTGATTATTAGAGAAAACAATAATGCAGCCTCACACGCAGTGTTGGGTGTAACTAGTTACTTAGTAATTAGTTACGGTACTTTTTTAAAGGAAAAGTAATTTAAAGTATGGGATTGCTCTTATTTTTCCTGTAATTTAAATACAGTTTATTGAACTTAATACTGTGTAATGTATACAATACTGGTTGTACAATACTACTAACGTATTAATGCATCTTTCTCACATTTGTAATACTTTAGTCAGTTAATAAGAATACTTTATGTAGTTTTATATTATTTATTTGAATAAATGAGGCGTCATTTCATGTCTATACTTGAATCACTTAACTAATCAAGGTTGATGTAGGATATAGAAAGTAACTAGTAATAAGTAATTAAATACTTTTTGGGGAGAGTAATTTGTACAGTAATCTTATTACACTATTGAATATGTAATTAGTAACTAGAAATTAATTACTTTTCAGAGTAACTTACCCAACACTGCCCACACGTGAACTAAATGCAAGTCACAAAGTAGTGAAGGTAAACAATCGCTTGTTTTATCCGTGGCAAGCCAAAGAAATATAAATGTTCATCTTTACATGATCTGACATTTTTCTTAAAAAATGTGCAAAATGTTTTTGACAGCTTACATGAAGGCTTACAGTAGAGATGTTCCGATACCCTTTGCGCTTCCCTTCTCGACACCAATACCGATTCCGATACCTGGGCTCAAGTATTTTTCTTTGTGCTCTAAACAGTGGTTGCTTTTGGTGACACCATAGTTATTATAGTTTTGATTTGAGTTTTATTTAGTTTTATTAATATTAGCTTTTATTTTCAGACATTTAGTTGTTATGTTAATTGTAGTTAAAGTTTGTGCAATTTTGCAGTATGCTTTAATCATTTTATAATTTATTTATAATTTTAGTTTTATTTTAGTTTTTGTTTATTATTACAATTTTTGCGCTTTAAACTTTTACTTTTAGGCAACATGTTTCCAATCATTTTAGGTCAATATTTGATTTGATTTTAATGAACAGAAACGTATTGATGTTTAAGAAAATGGTATCGGATCGGCATGGATTCAAGTACTGGCCGATACCGATCCAAGAATTGTTTAGTTTCGGTATTGGAACAACCTCAGCTTACAGTAGACTATATAGCTACAAGCTAGCTACCTCAAATTGTGAATCAATATAAAGTGTACGATTTCTTTTGCCGTGTCCGGTATGAATCCATTCGCCAGTCTCAGGACATAACTGTGAGCTCTCTCAGAGTAGTTGCCATCTTTTAATTTCAACATAAAACAGCTTGAAAGTTAAAAACATTTGTTTTTATTAGGTTATTAACACAAACACACGTACGTCATTTTAAACACTGAAACGTATTGCGCCATTGCAGTTTGTGTTAAGTGTGTTCCTAATAATCCCTGATATTAATACACACGTACGAACACACACCTGATACAATTACAGTCACACACTCGGATACAATTGCAAGGACGCTCAACGCACAAACGGAGAGCAGTTCTCTGTATATGAGGCACACACACACACACACAGGAATGGTGAAAGTCTATCCGAGTCCATGTCTGACAGAGGGGCTAAGAGGTTGGCGGCACATTGCAGGTTTATTGAATTAATTACGATAAGGATCAGAGCTTTAAACGGGGGTGAGACACTGGCTGGAAAGACACTGGAGCCCTTCAAGCAATCTCTCTCTTTCTCTCTTTCTCCCGGCGCATGATTGGATTGGTCGTGTCAGAGTTGAACTGTGTGTGACGGTAACTAACTCCATAAGGTAAGCCGAGGGTTGAGCTCGGTCAGCCGCACAACTTGTCCACTCGCTACACGCGAAAAATTAGTCCTGCATACTGAACAAATAAGGGGCTGGGCTGGGCCCGGCGGTGTGTGCGTGATGGCAGGGGGTGAGGTTTGGGAAGGTTGAAGGGGTCACTGCAGATACAGTTACCAGATCAGAAATAAAGAGGGTCATTCTGGCATGACACATATGTGTGTGCACTGCTATTTTCAAATAAAACCTTATTAAAGCTCGAATGTTTGAGTGATGTATGAATGAATAACCGAAACACAGGTGTGTTAGATTCCTGTCGAGTTTGCTTTGTAGATTGACACCCCAAAGGCAGGAATGGTTTTCATGAAGAGCTCCTGGGTTTGTGTATGTGTGTGTGTGTGTGTTTTTAACAGAGCAATTACAGTGATTATAATCAGTGAATGTGTGCTTGTGTGTGTTACAAATGCTCTTTAAAAATGTTTTGATGAGTAATTTGTGCTTTGTAACGAAATCAAGCATTTATTTTGCCAAACGCGTAATATTTTCTGTTGCGTAGAATATTTAGGACTTTGAATTACCTTGAATGAATTATCAACACAAGTGACATTAAGGGTCAGATCCTTACGATACCAAAATGAACGATTTTTATAGCGCAGTGTGTTTATTTGGATGTATTGACATTTGGTGATGTTTATGTTTATTAGGATCATAATTTCTAAGCTCTCTAAGATAAAACACTATGGTATTTCAAAGACTCTCATCTGATCTCTAATCTCTCCCTGTGTGTGTGTGTGTGTGTGTGTGTGGCAAGGCTAAGTGTGAACAGATGTACCACAATATTTTCTCAGTAAGGGAGAATCACAGTGCGACAATAACCTACAGCTGAATCAGCGTACTGTCCTGCCACACAAACACACGCATACACACATGAACATTGTCTCCAACCCACACCCACGTGTTTAAACATACTGAACATTCCCAAATGCAGAATGCACACACAAACATATAATAAGTTCACTGTCTCATTGAAATAGACACTGAATGTCTGGGTGTCGTAGTGATGTGACATTAACACACATTAATGTGACGTTGCTACTGGAAACACAACTCATCATCAAGCCCACGGCCGTTGCACATTTCCACATTTTTATTAAAATTATTTTACAAAATAATTATGCTTTGTTTCAAAGTCTATCGGGTAACATCAGCTGCAATAACATACTGTATAAAACTTTATAAAGGTAAAAGTATGGGTAGAGGAAACTCTCTCTCTGCTTTTAAGCATGTTGTTAAAACGGTCAAGTTGTTCGGCGTTACAATTTGTAACTTGTTTGATCGTTGAACTTGTTGATTGTTTCTGGCATAATATAAGCTCACAAAATACTATTCATGTAAAATTAAACTTACTTATGCCTATTAACATTACTATTAAAGGGGTAGTTCACCCAAAAATAAATGTATTTGTTCTGCTAAACACAAAGGAAAGTGTTTGGAAAACGTCAGTAACCAAACGTAAACTCGTCCCCCATTTACTGCCATAGTAGGGAAAATAAATACTATGGGAGGCAATGGGAGATGAGATCTGTTTGGTTACTGACATTCTTCTAAATATTTTCCTTTGTGAAAAAAATATTCATACAGGTTTGGAACAATCTGAGGGTGAGTAAATGATGACAGAATTTTCCTTTTAGGGTGAACTATTCCTTTACTTAACATTTACTATTACTGTTAACAATAATTAAAACTGTACTGTTTGAATTAAAATTATATTTTATTATATTTTATTTTATGGAACTACTTGCCATTATACTTGAATTTATTATAACTATTAAATACGTTTTCACCAAAGTTGTGATTCTCAGCATTTAATCATGACATGATGCGTGTTTCATAACATGAACAGTATTTAACTTTGCAAATCTCTTTTTCTTTTCACGTCAAGAATTTTTTTCTCCTTTGTAAAGGCTTGAAACTCATCCACAGTATTAATACTTGGTCGAATTTACAGTTCTGAATGAGTTGTTTTCTGTTCTTTATCAGGTAGGGTGGTTAACACGGCTGACTCATAGATAAGGGTGTTATACAAACATTGACTTCTGATAATGTAAACAGAAGTGTAAAAATGTGGTCTTAAATCATTTATTTAAAGATGGAATGGTGGAAGACTGCGACACTAATTACAGATAATGTGTCAGATGGTCTGTGCTAATAATGAAAAATGGATATCAGTCAGCACCTAGGGTTGATGCTGTGGAAGCTATTTGTATAATGACACCTTAACACTGCCTTTTAGAATGACACGGCACTATGGTATCACATTTACAAACACCGCACACACACACACACACACACACACACACACACACACATGCCAAATGGCAGTTTTCACTCTGCACCAAGACTGGTAGACATTCCATTGCGTCACGGCTCTCACACCTGGCATGTAAAGACATTGCTCTGTTTCTGAACGTGAAACATGCACATCCACTTCTTCCGTGAAACAGTGCATAAAATATTTTGCAGTTAAAAAATGTTTTCCTTGTATTACAGTTAATCTATTAATTATTTCTGACTTCCTTAATTCCCCTTTTTTCACGGAAATCCGATTCCCTCACGAATACCAGCATGAAAGTTTCTGTCCTCTTACTGAACCAACACTTTTATCTTCCTCACCTTTTAAAGCTATTCTTCCGGTCTGTAATTCTCTATATTGCTTTAAGAAACAACTTAACAATACACTGTCAAATAAGATGGTGTGCCCCAAGGACCAGTGTTAGGTTCATACGAGTTCATTAATTAATAGGAATGCAATTGTCTCTACTCATATCTCTTATATAGTATATATAGATCTCTCATCTCTCTCTCTCTCTCTCTCTCTCTCTCCTCTCTTCTCTCTCTCTCTCTCTCTCCACTTTTGGATTAGAGTAAGACACACCAAAAGCTTTTCTCAGATCTCTGCCAGCTGTGATATCCCACTGCCACACTGTCCTACATACACACAGCTCAAGGAGAGCATGCAGTCGTGCACACATCTGAATAAGCACTGTAGATAGGCATGTCATCTGTGTCTCTAATCTGTTGTTGTTTAAATTGGTGCTTAAAGGTATAGTTAATAAAAAACGGTCAATTAAAACCTGTATACAAGAATTTTTTGTAGAACATCTTCTTCGATATCTCTCCTCTCTACTCTCTCATAATCCCCACCTCCGCCCCTTCGGTTTGCTGCACTGTTGAGTTGTGTATTCCAGCTGGGCTCTTCTCTCTAGTTTCTTATGTTTGATGTTTCTACTGAGCCCAAAGCTTCCCTCATGAGCTAATAATGTATGTGTGTGTGTGTGTGAAGTCCAGGTGTTTGCTATTTGGTGGTTGTCTGTCAGTATTGGTTTGGTTGGGGTGTGGACAGTGTTTTTGAGTATGTCTAAGTGTGTTCAGCCCATGTATGCATGGTTGAATTGGGCCGGGTGGAAAAATTCCTCCCGTACCAATAAATCTCATATAGACACCTGTATCAAAAACATTAAACAGATTTATAACATTTACAGCTGAATGTATGCGTTTAGGTAAAATTGTCATTTTTGTTACATTCTGTGAACTACAAACAATATTTCCGCCAAATGTCAAATAAAAATATTGTTTTTATTTGCATTTATGTGCAGAAAATGCAAACTGGAGAAACAGGTGAAAATAACAGAACATTATTCACTTTTTTACAATACAAGAGTAATATTTCTACATGTATTTAGGAAAAGTTCAAAGTGATTATTTTATGTGATAACCTCGATTTCCCAATTTCCATTACCATCGTCTTTCATATTACTGTTGAATGACTTTATGTCACTCCTGAGGTTGAATTTTGTTGAAATTCTACAGACACTTGACTAGAGTCCCCACAATACTTCTAGAAATGCTGATTTGATATTAAATTTGAAATGGTCCCTTAATTATTTCTGTGGCATATCATTAAAGATCCTTTTTAACTCATAAGCACATTTAGCATTTTCAAGTTGTCTTAAAATGGAAAATGTTTTTAATTGTGTTTGTACGTATAACTTATTGTTGTATGTATAACTGTACTGTTGACTGCCTTTATATCATTATACCACTAAGCTTTCCTGTGACTTAGTGGTATAATGCGTTTAGGACTGGAGGAACGTGGTTAATAATGGAGGAATAATGTGGTTAGAGCATGGTGCTTTGCAACGCCAAGGTCATGGGTTCGATCCGAGGATTGCACATACAAAAAACAAGTGTATAGTATAATGTAATGTAGGTCTCTTTGGATAAAAGCGTCTGCCAAATGCATAAATGTAAAATGTACATCCCATACTTTGACCTACAGGTGTGTCTTTTTTGGTCATGTGACCTAATGGAAACACATACAAATACATGTTGAATAAACCATTTGTCGGTTGACTTCTTAAGACAGTAGAAGATTTTTCCTCTGTGCGATTGAAAATAATTGCTCTGTTTATGTGTGTTTGAACATGTCATGTTATAGCTCAACTAACCGCTTGTTTGTGTTGTGGGCATTTTTTTATGAATGTCAATCGTATAAAACGTTTAATGTGTTTAAAAACCAAGAATGAAACCCTGCCCCAAACCTACCATCACTCGGGCAAAAGCAGATCTGAAGAGTTACAATGTTTTGTTCATGAATACTTGAAAATAACCTGTTGCAAAAGGCACACACACGGAAAAAAACACGCAAAAAAAGAGCTTGTATTTTGATCTAGTTAATATTACAATTGGAGCGAAATGGCAGGAGGATGCTTGACGGAAAAGGCGTGTCACGTGCATGCATGCAAGCGGGATGTCCAATCAGAAAGCTGCGTCATTGACTCTCTTCCTTTCCCATCGCATAGATTCAGTTAATCAGTGTTCTGCATACACGCATAACAACATCTCTGTCTCGCTCTCTTTTTCTCATTTTCAGCTGCGTCTCACCCAAGTCTTTCCTCGTTTCCCGCGTCACCGGCTGTGTGTTTCCCGTCTGAGAAGCTCTAATCATTCTCCATTTCTTGTTTCGAGCAGAGAACATCCCTCGTCTTCCCTTCATGTCTCGTCGTTCATTCTGCTCTAATTGGGATCTGTCATCGCCGGGATCTGAGGGTTTATTATTAGAGGGGTGCTTCCTGTTGCAGATAAAAATAATCAAAGGGCTCTGCGAACACATGTAATAGGGTGTCCTCTGGGGCGGGTATCGTGTGTGTGTGTTAGGACGAGGGCCTGCTTGGATATGGTCTCGCCGAAGTCGGTCTGTTGCTTCTTTGTCAGGGGTGAATTCAGGGGTCGGATGTAGATATCTTTAGTCACGTGTTACCACCACCATACCTCTTACACCCTCCTGTCCACGCTGTTCAACCACGGAGCAGTTCAGTCTGCCGTTTGTCAATTAACACCTAGTCACTCCGAAACCCCCCTCCCCTTCAAACAAGTAAGAAATAAAAAACCTGTGAACCAGACATGGCCCTCCATTCACTTAGTCTTTCATTACCACCCACCTCCACTCACACACACACACACACACACATCTCTTTTCACCATCCACCACGACAAGAGAGTGAAAGGGAAGAAAAATGTCAGCGCCATTTTGCACACCTGTTAGCTGTGCGGGGACAATATGGCAGCTGCTGATTAGTGAACATAATAATCATTTTCTAATTGTAACAAGAATGTAAAATGCTTCAGTAAAAACCTGAACATACTGTAAACAGTTCAAGGTTACACTTTATTTTGATAGACATTATACTGATGAGTAACATTGCAGCTAGTGTACATGTCAACCAACTCTCATTACAGTTTCAGTAAAAAGAAATGTATGAACTATTATAATAAATTGTTAGTAGATATTAAAGAGAAAGTTTACTAATACTTTACTGACTGGTAGTTCACGAGGAGTCCCAAAGTTACTTTTAATTTGTAAAATGTCAAAATAAAATATTACCCAGTTACATGTACAGCTTTCAAAAGTAAAATATATGAATTACTATAGTTGATTGTGATATTTTTCTAATATGGTGATACATGTATTACAGTGTAATGTCATTTAACTAATGTTTTTTTTTGTAAATGAAAATACAATTCACTATATATCGAGTACTCTCTTTACAAAAAGGTGCTTCAGGTGCTTTGATGCAAGAACCGTTTGGTTCCATAAAGAACCTTTAACAACTGTTTCACAAAAGGTCCTTTGTGGCAAAAAAAGGTTCTTTAGATTATAAGAAAGTAAGAAAGAGAGGGTTCTTTGAAGAACCTTTGATTGTGGAAGCAAAAATGGTTCTTCTACGGCATCGCTGTGAAGAACCTTTAAAGCACCTTTGTTTTCAAGATCGTATATACAGAAAGGTTACTTGTGATGGACTTTGATCTATCATGTGGCTGTTTGTTACCAATTGTGTTTTGCTGGGTGAACATATGACGCAAAGCAGAATTATACATCAAACCAGTTAAAGGGACAGTACACCCCAAAAAGAAAATGTATATATTCATTTACTCATCCTCATGTCATTCCAAACCTGTATGACTTTCTTTCTTCTGCAGAACACTGAAGAAGATATTTTGAAGAACACCCTTAAAAATAACAGAGCTTAAATTAGGTTTTAAATTCAGTTTAGTTCGTCAACTAAGTTTTCCCCGATCGCGTTCGCACCAACAAAAGGAACTATGAACAGAAAGGTTCTTTGGATGTTAATGGTTCTTTATGGAAACATTTAGACAAAATGATTGTTCTATGACAACGTGATGCACCTTTATTTTTAAGAGTGAACATAACCAAAGAACATTAAACCCTTTTACTTCGATTGTATGGACACAAAACATCTTTTTTTTTTCACGGGGTTGAACGTAATACCAAGGAAATGAATAAAACGTGTGCTGCTGTACTCCATGGCAAGTTTACGAGTTGGTTAACAGGAAGTGTTATCGCTCTTTAAAACATCTTGCTGGACTGGTTACCAACACACTCCTCCAGTACAGAATACCGTATTTCAGTGGGATGTGTGGAAAGGATAAGTTTAGAAAATTAGAAATTTGTCATCATTTTCTCTACAAACTTTAACACAAACTATTTTTCTTTGGTGGCTTCCAAAAGGAGATGTTTCGTAAGATGTGCATGTTCCTCGATGTTCAAACCAGTCATACAGGAAGATGGGCGTGACTTTTCATTACTCTCTGTGTGTCGGCCGGTGATTACATTTAGTGCTTAAAAAAAGATTAGTTGTATCATTGAACTCAATTATTAAGCAGCTGAAGTTTCATTTGTTACATTTTTCCAAAATCACCGTAAGTTTTTGTTCAATACAGCATAAATGTTGCCTTTCCAGAGTTTCCAATGTGTATTAGTTGTTAGAATGTAGTCCTATAGTCTCGGATGAGGGGTAAAATAAAACAGGCAAAAGTCTAACCTCCCCTTCAAAGTTGAAAACGGGGTGAATACCATATGCATAGGTTATTTTGGAATAAAAGGTCTTCCTGCATTGAGGCATAGGAAGGTGAACAGGAAAATGTTTGGCAGGACTGGAAGTGTAAGCACCTGCATGTGATTTGAGGCTGTCAGGGTCGGACTCCATCTTCTAAATCTAAGTCTATTATTAAAAAAACCCACAAGTGAAATTCTGCTTCAGCTGTGTGTGCGGGCAAAACATGACAGACAGCTGTGTCGTGTCACCATCCATTCCCCCATCACTTCCTGTCTCTGTAAAACCGGCTGTGTTCACAATGGAAACGCTACTGTACAGTATAAACCATTGTTACTCAACAAGCACGGCAAGATTTTTTTGCGACCTTTATGATGTTGTCATCACTGAAAATAGGAATAATAAATGTGTATGAACTGTGAAGAGGGAGTGTTTACAATGACACTATTGTTGGTCTTCAAAATGATAATAGGAATATGTAAACAATAAAAAAGAAGTGCACAAAAATAGAAAGTAGTACCATCATTTTCTTGCACGTTGGTCCAGTCCTGTGGGCTAAAGGGTTTGTGTGCCCCCTTCTGTGGATCAACTGGGAACTATCCTGCGGCACGGTACCAGAACACCACTGCGTTGGGAAAACAGCACCACCTGCTTCAAACACGTAGACATTCAGTTGTGATTTTGTTATATGCATCATAACGCAACAGAAGCGCTACAACATTATCAATATTTTCTTCATGCATCTCTACACTTCAAGCATGTAGCGTCAGTTATGGCAGGCCACGTTAGTCAAGCTTGCTCAGCTGATAAGTGTTGGGCAAGTTACTCTGAAAAAGTAATGAGTTACTAGTTACTAATTACATATTCAATAGTGTAATAGGATTACTGTACAAATTACTCTCTCCAAAAAGTATTTAATTACTTATTACTAAGTACTTTCTATATCCTACGTCAACCTTGATTTGTTAAGTGATTCGAGGATAGACATGAAACGACTCTTTTAATTAATTCAAAGAAATAATATTAAACTAAATAAAGTAGTATTAATAACTGACCAAAGTATTGAAAATGTGAGAATTATACATTAAAGCACAGATTTAAAAGTTTGACTTTGAATGTTTATGTCAATACTATTGCACACACATATATTACACAAAGTATTTAGTCTAATTACATCAGAAGCAACTGTAATTAAATTACAGAAAAATGTAAAGAGTAATCCCTTACTTTACTTTTTCAAGGGAAAAGTAATTAAGTTACAGTAACTAATTACAACAGCAACTAGTTACACCTAACAATGCAGCTGATGTCATCAGGTGCTGCTAATTAGTGTCAATCAATAGTGAAACAACACATACCAGACTGTTGCTGCGTCCGAATCGCCTACTTCCATACTATATAGTAGGCGAAAATGTGTATGAGTCATGAGTAGTATGTCCGAAACCTCAGTGTGCAAAAAACAGTAGGAGAGAAATCCCTGGATGGTCTACTGCTTCCGCCGAGATTCGTGAGTGTGGATCGGATGGACACTTTTCTATCCCATGATGCCACGGGAGCTGAGCAAAAGTAAATCAAATAAATACAGCGGGAAACTTTAAGGCGGACGTCCGTTTCTATGGTAAGTGCCAATAAATGAATTTCTCGTGACTAAATCATGTTTTTATCAACTCTCACGTGTAGGTTGTTGTTAATACGTCATAGGTCAAAGAGCATACGGGGCAATTCAAGGGGCCAAAAGACCAACTAGGGTCAAGACAGGTGGACTCTAATTCTCTTGTTACTTCTGTTATGTTCGACGTTGGATCCCTGAGCATTACACCCTCTTCAGTTTTTATTTCGGTATTGTGATGTATTTCCGAGGATCAAATGAGATTGCTGATTGTTTTTATCTACTTTGAATTTACTGAATATATTAAACGCAGAAATGGAGCTGACAGCTGAAGGGGAGGAGTTATCAGATCCGCCCAAACCGTCAAACTGACATCATCAGAGGAGGGTTGAAGATTACGAAAACGAAACGTTCCTTTGAGGATTGACTTGCATTGCCTACCACAAAATTAGTAATGTGATGGAACAAGGTAAATAGGGTCGATTTGAGGACTTTAAATGAGTTCCTTCATTGTATTTATTAATGAAAAAATAGCTCTGTGCATCAGTGAGCTGGTGTGTTAAAGGTGCAACGTGTCATTTTTGGGAGGATCTATTGACAGAAATGCAATATAATATACATAACTGTGTCTTCAGAGGTGTGACCTTACATAATAAAGCGTATGATTTTGATTTCCTTATCTACACACACCACGGGTCCC
Organism: Triplophysa siluroides; assembly: GCA_006030095.1. Classification (NCBI taxonomy): domain Eukaryota; kingdom Metazoa; phylum Chordata; class Actinopteri; order Cypriniformes; family Nemacheilidae; genus Triplophysa; species Triplophysa siluroides. The sequence continues at coordinate 369,109 of VCII01000242.1, read as the reverse complement.
ATTGCATGAATTGGTTGTTTCTTAAATGCGTTATCTCCTTCGGAAAGAGGCGAAAACGTGATGACATCTTCCTCCTGTGAGAGCCGCCGATAAAACACAAAACTATTGTAAAATTAAAGGAAAAGCAATGCACCCTTTTCCACGCTCTTTTCTCTCTTTTCGTATCTTATCAACCTATCGTAGCACATTGACATAGTGAGTGATGTATACCGTCAACATGATAATGACGAATATGATGATGACATCAGCCGCACTGCAAGATGATTTAGACCGTACCATCTATCAGAGAATATAACGGATCAGTTTCAGCATGATGATGAGAACGACACTGCTGATTTACCGTCATTGCTTGTTGTGCTATAGAGATGTGAGATGGCCTTTCGTGCCACAGTTTCAGATCCACCCCGAGCCTCTGATGGGGCTTTTCCTGCTGGGCAGAAGTGCTGATTGACGGCCGTTGGCTTGACAGACCCCCGCCTGCTTTAATCAGCTTTGGTTCGGCAAACTAAAAGGATTTTTTTCAAAAAAGCTCCTGAGCTTTGTCCCAAAAACAAACACACACAGCACTTCCTTCAGGAAAAACAGTCACAGCTCGTGCGTGTGCGCCACTTTGAAGTGAACGTCCAAACGCACATGCCTTCTTAGCCGCTTTTTGAGGGAGCTACACGCCAATAAAGCAGAAAGAAAACATAGGCCGTGCGCCTGGTTTATGCATTGCGTGTGTGTCTTTAAGAGAATGGAGTTGACGGAGAGGACACAGTCTTGTAGCATATTACACCGATGACCCCGTGTGTGTAGTATGAGGAAATAAACTAAAGCGGACGCTTTCCCGCTCCCGCTTTTTAAACCTTTCGATGACTATGGTGCACATAAACAAGCGCTTCCTTATTGAGTACATGTGTGTTGTTCTGTAAATATGGAGGAGGTTTGGGGACAGAAGACTGAGAAGTTGGGTCCAGCTTAGGGGGTAAAGATTAGGAACAGGGTCGTGTAATGACACGCAGGCCTACAGGAGTTCTTCATCCATCAGGCTTCAGAAATGACTAATTGTGCAATAGATGACTGAACTGTGTCTGCTGGGTTCAGTATTAAAAAAGTTCCGGAAAAAAGTGGATGAAGTACTGGATGAAAATGACCAGTGAATTTTCCTTTATTTTACCGACATGTACGTTAATGCTAAAATGTAATTTGATGCGGTGCAAAATGTAAAATACAGGTAAAAATACGGAATATTCCTTCATATTATTACAGTTTATTGTGCCTTATTTTTACGTATTTTTTCGAGTGTATATCGACATGATCTGGTGGTGGAATTGACATGTAGGTTTAACAAGTTCCATATTGTGCCTTATAAACCCTCCAAGTGTGCTTGCAGTAAAAATGGTCAAGGATTTTACTTTTATTTATGACAAAGGAATAAAACAATTCCAGAAAACTGTTGACCTTTTTAATATAACAGGCTAATAAATCTGTTAAAATAAATGTGAGTGTAAATGTGAAACATCAAAACACCTTTTGATTCTTTGGATCCGAAGGCATATGCCTAACGTATGAAATTAGTTTAGTAACACATTAATATAAGCAACATTAATCTTTCATTCCAAACTAAATACAGCTACAGTAATAAGAGCTCAGAATACCTCCTTTCATACTGATCAAGAAGCACTACATTTTGAGAAAACGTTTGTTATTCCATAATAATAATAATAATGAAAATATAATAATAGAAATATAAAAATACAATTTAATTGTAGATATGTAAATTAACAAGATTATGGGTTTGAAATAATACATTTTTTAATTAAACAATTGTTATGTCAATGTGAAATGCTGGTGAATTAATTAAATGTATCAATTATTTAAACAATGTATTGAAAACTCAATATTGAGTGAGAGAGGAGACTATAAAGAAAGGCATTTTAAATCATTTATACATTATTCATTATGAGCATTAATGTGCTGCAAACTATTGAATGGAAATTGAAAATACAAAATGTAATCTACGACTTGAATATATTGTTTCCACACAGCTTCATTATTGCCTCTCGCTGTCCTTTAGTTTACACAGAAAGCATTTGTGTGTTTTTCATTGTTGTGCAACGATGACAATGAACTGATGAGCAAAACTCAACATGTAATATTCAGTAAATAAATATTTTGGCCTGTTGCTTTATGGTTTATTGGATGTTTTGTTCGCATCTACAGCCAAAATGATTTTAAATGAGTTACAATGCATAAGTTTAACCCCTATAGTTATGCAACCTTTTTTTTAATCCCTAACTCTAAGAACTGCATGCTTGCTTTAGCAAATACCACACATTAAAAACCACAAATTCAAAATGAAAAGTCACAGTATTTTCAGAAATATGTGTATGAAAATGTATATCAAGCAGTAACTTGGATATTTAGTACTTGGAAGTGTAGTTGTGCTCGGTTGTTGCATTATCCTACAAATTCTCCAGACTTGGTGGTTAGAGTTTGGCATCTTTCTCACTTTTTAGGCCCCTGTGGCCGAACGTTTCAAGAACTTTCTCTTTCAAGATTTGTGGTATGTGGACTGTCATCATACTGCAGAGATGCGGATCCTGATCCCCAAGCCTCTGCGCTCTAGAGTTTAACACCAGGCAGGATTATCCACACCAGATGAAACTTTAGACCCATTTCAAAGAGATTGACAAGGATTAGACAATTACCTGTTAATGCCCTCATCTGCTGAAATTCTACAGTAAACAGACCTCATCTGGGCTCGATTATGTACACAAACACACACACATGCCAAAAACATAAAGATCAGTAACATGTGACTTCACTAAAGGTAACACACTAATACACTGACAGAGATGTCTTTGGATGTGACGTCAGTGTGAAACAATATGGCCGATGTATATTTAACTATACCTTGGGTACAAAACTGCCCTCAAACGTTGACTAAATCAGTCTGACTCGGGTTGCTTCCCTAAGTGATGTCATTTGTAATGTACATGCCACGTTCGTCTTTGGCTTGCTCGCATTGGGTTTTATTTTAACTTTGGTTATCATCTGCTCTGACTTGCGTCTTGAAGGTCATCATTTACTCACCCTGTTGGTGTGATCTTGATCCTTGCCCCGAACAAACTATCAGACACACACCAATGAAACTATTCCTTAACAATTCACACTCACCCTGACAAACTGTGTGATTTTCTTTCTTCTGCAAAACACAAAAGAAGATCATTTGAAAAATGTTGATAACAGAAAAACGTGGTCCCCATTGACTTCTGTTGTGTGGACACAAAACCAATGCAAGTCAATTTTGACCAACGGTTTTCTGTTGCCAACATTTTTCAAACTATCTTGAGAAAGAAAGTCATACATGTTTGAAAGGACAAGATGACATATAAACAATGAAGGTGAACTATTCCTTTATCTACAAGGTAGCAATGGTGATGACATGTATTTCATTATTTTCCTTTTTTCCTGTTTCTCTTTTATATTTGCCTTATGTTTGCTCTTCAATGTGTTTTCTGTAAAGGACGTGTAAAAAGATAATGTAAAAATAATTTACCCATTAAAACAGTATAAACAACCAACCAAATAGATACATTTGTTCATAATGTTTTACCGAATCCTGCTTATATCCCCAAGATTTTTCCAAAAAAAGGGATAATGATCCAAAGTTTTCTGTTAAAGAGACATTTCACCCCAAAATGAAAATTCTGTCATCATTAACTCACTGTCCAAATCTGTATAAATGTATTTTTTTCTGGAACACTGAAAGGATATTGGAAGAATGCTTATAACCAGACAGATCTGGCCCCCCATTATAAATGAATAAATGATGACAGAATTTTCATTTTTGAGTGAATGTCCCTTTGAGGGAATTGGAAAATTAAATTGAACTAGATAGAGATGTGAGAGCTTAAATGAATGATGGATGTAGTAAATGAAAGAAGAGAAAGCAACAGATCATTGAGGTCCGAGGCAGGTTCAGAAAACTCCTCTCCCTGTGGATTTGAAGACGTCCTGTTTTACTTTTCCTTTCCTGCAGGAAACTACTCCTCACTGTGTGCAGAGACCTCTCTCTCTCTCATCTCTCTTTCTCTCTCTCTCTCTCGCTCACATACACAAATACACAAACTATTTCAATTACGTGTGCAAATAAACACTTGCAGACTTCGAGCTAAATGAACATACGTACAACACAGACAACTGATAAACATCTTTTCACGCCGTTTGACCGCCCCTTGGGTGTTTTATTACTGTAAACATTTTTATAATACTTTTGTCCATATTTTCACACCTTTACTGTACCACAGTCATTCTAGGCACCCATCTGCCTTTTGTACGTCAAAATCCCAAACCGGACTACATAAGAACTACATCAATTATTAAGAGGGACAAAACTGAGCATAAGAGACGAGGAAGAGCTGAAGTTAAACAGCTGGCTGACACAGCGGCAGCAGTGTCACGGCTGCATTAACGTCTCTTGTTGTCGTGGAGACGTGACGCGATAAGATCTTCCACGATTCATAGCCCCTCACATGTAGTATATGCCTTTTGTGCTGTGGTCCAATGCCGTGCCAAGAATGATCTCTGGTCGCTTAGCAACGGCAGGGCATGGGGGTGTCAGGTGGAGACCCGCCCCATCGCACAAACACTTCGTACTGAAACTAAACTCGTTCACCTGAATTAACTTGGCCGGTGTTTTTGCTCCATTAACTTTGAGGATTTAAACATGTCAACTGTCAAAGCTGCGACTTCCTCTTCCTGGTGTGTTGTGTGTGTATGAGGGACGGCTACGACTCAAGGAAGTGTGCAGTTAATGCCTTGTATTGATTGAAGTTGATAAGATAATTCATGACACAAAAAATCATAGTTCACGTGCCACTCTTCAAGTCTCTTAAAGCACTTTGATCATTTTGTGTGAGTTCACCCAAACTTAAAATCTTGTCATCATTTACTCACCCTCAAACCCGTATGACTTTCTTTCTTCTGCAGAACATGAAAGAAGATATTTTGAAAAATGTTGTTAACTGGACCCCCTTCACTTTCATTGGTTAGAAGCGAATGAGATCCAGTGCAGCACCTTCTTCGAAATATCTGCTTTTGCGTTCTGCGGATGAAAGAAAGTCATAAAGGTTGGGTGAGTAAATGATGACAGAATATTCATTTAATCGGTATCGGCAGATATCACTCTGAATAATTGGCTAGCGTTATCAGGGAAATTTAGGATATCCATGCAACTTCACAGTAAACCCACGGAATTTGACCTAATTAAAATAAAACCCAACTGAATGGACTCACCCCCCACATCATTTCACATTTCACAATTTCACCTAACCCTGGAGGCATATTTGAAATATGAGTCTGGATTTGTGTGATTTATCAATGTAAGTGACACATATTGAGTGACAAACACGCACCGAGGTAAGAAACATGTGTATGTGTGTGTGTGTGTCGTTCACCTGTGTCACAGCAGGAGGTGAGGACATCCCTCTCTCTTAATCCCTCTTTCCGTTTCCTCATCCTTACATCTCCACATGCACACTTTTCTCTCTAGTCAAAATATACAGACATCTTTCATCCTTGCTCTATGCACTGACGTGTGTGTTCCAGTCCTCTCCATCTATACCAGTGGTTCTTAAACTGGGGGCCAAAAGATGGATGCAGGGGGGCCACGGATTTTCTGGCATTTTATGAAATTAAGAAATGTATGCAATCAAACATCAGAAAAATACAGAAAAAATCATCTTTTTGTTTGGACAACCGACCAAAGAATTGATGTTTCAGCGTTGACTACGTTTTCGGTTTAATGTAAATTCTAGTCTTTATTTGGGGGCCGCAAAGCCATGCACTCAGAGGGAGGCTTGCACTGAAAAAGTTTGAGAACCACTGGTCTATACGCACCCAAAAATAAACATCCTTATGTCTCAGACCCGGTCAGGAAGTGCAGAGAACAGACATTTCTGTCTTTCAGAGTCCATTAAGCCTGGAATATAAGTCTGCTAATGCTTTCTTCATTTCTGCATCACCTCCCTTTTTCTCCATTCACCCATCACACAATAACTTTATTTTCACACTGTGACCACTGATGGATATTGTTAACACCTAAGGGGGCATTTTTATTGCTCTTTTTATAAATCTTTGGCTTGAGGCACAACGCAGCATGTTTCTAAAGGACCTGATGATAGTTGTGGGTACTAAACGTGTCTCTGTTCTGCCATTTATTTTATAAAACACTATAGGCATTGTTGTTTAGTTTATTATACATATTATAAAAATATATTCTCCTGTGTCATGTTTAAAGAACAGTTACCAATATTCAGCCAGCTGACTTTTTCTTAAACTTCTAAAGAAAGAAAAAGAAACATTTTCATAGATTAGTTTTGCTCAGTTTTTTACAGAGTCAGAGCACAGGCATACACATTTTTTATGAGATATACGATATAGTTTTGGCTAGCGATATGTATTGTGTATTTTCTTAACAAATTCGTCAAACTCTAATGTGTGTTCTCGTTACAGATGTAACTGATGTTTCTTTGCTGTCATTTAATGCGATTCTATGGATGCGATGATTTTCTATAAGCGATTTAAAAAAGATTTCAGTGTTTTGTTCACTTACATCACTTAATTGTATTTTGTGTAAGCACAGTTACATTTTGTCAGGGAATATTGGCATGAGTAAATAAAAAATGATAATACTATTTTAATATTAGCGCGTGAATGGAAAGGTTGCAATATCTTAACCAAAACACTCATCTAAACTAGAAACCTTTCACAGTTCTCCATTATAAAGGAAAAAAAAAATATTATTGCCAAACTCAATAAATTGATGTGATGCATATCATAAAAACGCTTTGTTAAAAACTTGACTGTCACATGGCCATATAGAGATACTGTGTCGCATCCTCATTGAGATCTGTTAAATGGCTTTCTGCTATTGTGACTGACATGCTGATAAGAGCGAGGTGCTCATTTAACTCTTTTCCAAATATTTTTCGTTAACTCCTATTTATGTTGGTCACCCTATTGTGTAAGAAACCACAGTCAAAAAGCAAACGCGTTTCTTCCGTATATTTATCAAATAAAATGAAAGTAAATAAATTCACATATTTACTGCGGCTGGCGGGAACACACTGCGAACTATAAAGGCTTTTTATCCAACATTTCTTTTCTCAGTGAGCATGTTGGCTTTGCAATTTAACCAAAATCGTGCAGTGTTTATTTTGTCTATGACGAAGTGCAGAAGGAGAAAAAGTGCAGAAGTGAGAGAGAGCGATTCAACCATCGTCGTGTTGATCTCTACATTTCAAGTATATATTTTAGTCTTAAAACCGTATAATCGGTAAGTAACAATAACAATAATTATAATGGCAATAATCAATAATCATGTTGTAATATGCCTACTGACAGAATGCAAGCATTAATGTCAAAACTCGTTTTCTAATTGAAAGGGAAGTTTAATGAGATATTTAAAAATGGTTTGATTACAGGGAAACCTTGCGGGCATGACAGTCATACGTTGACAGATTTATTTTTGCTCGTGCACCTGCTTTACGAACCAATGATGTCTTGTTTAAGTCGGCCTCGGTCACCAGTTGTTGGCTCATTTGTTCTGAAACAATACAATAATGAAAGGTGTGAAACAAAAGAGGTGGATCGCGTCTCGGCAGAAGAATCAGGAAGCTTTATTTCCTTAGCGCATCAAATATGTGGTGTGTGTGTGTGTGTGTGTGCAGGAGAGTAGGCGGGCTCACGCTGAAACCAAACCACAATTTGCCCTCCTTCTAGTTCAGGAGAAAGTCTGGGACGTAGGCGCTCAGAGAAACGTTTTACTCTGGCATTAAGCTGCAGACGTACAAACAACTACACATTTGATTCGCAAGAAACACTTTCTTACAGGAGACTGCTAAACTTGGGGTTTTACTGCTCCTCGGATTTGCTTTGGCGCAGGTCGGCCGCGTGCGCAACGATGGCAACTTACCCGGGCCCTGAGGATAGCGCCATGATCCTCATGGACACCAACTCGACGGAGAAAGACAGGACCAAAGACGACCCACAGCCCGAGAAGTTACCGGAAAAATCTGACCCGACCCAGAAACCTCCGTACTCCTACGTGGCGTTAATCGCGATGGCGATCCGCGAGAGCTCGGAGAAGCGTCTCACGCTGTCCGGTATCTACCAGTACATCATCTCCAAGTTCCCTTTCTACGAGAAAAACAGGAAGGGATGGCAGAACAGCATCCGACACAACCTGTCTCTCAACGAGTGCTTCATCAAAGTGCCAAGGGAAGGTGGAGGAGAACGCAAAGGCAACTATTGGACGCTGGACCCGGCGTGCGAGGACATGTTCGAGAAGGGCAACTACCGGCGGAGACGGCGCATGAAGAGACCGTTCAGGCCTCCGCCGACGCATTTCCAGCCCGGCAAATCTCTGTTCGGCGGTGACGGGTACGGCTACCTGTCCCCGCCCAAATACCTGCAGTCGGGGTTCCTGAACAACTCCTGGTCTCCGGCGCCCATGCCCTATACCTCCTGTCAGATGAGCAGCGGGAACGTGAGTCCCGTTAACGTCAAAGGCCTGTCCGCGCCGTCCTCGTACAATCCGTACTCGCGCGTGCAGAGCATGGCTCTCCCGGGCATGGTGAACTCTTACAACGGCATGGGTCACCATCATCATCATCATCACCACCACGCGCACCCGCACGGGCTTCCTCACGCGCAGCAGCTAAGTCCCGTCACGGCCGCCCCTCCTCCGGTGTCCACGGGTAACGGAACGGGGCTGCAGTTTGCCTGCTCGCGGCAGCCCACCGAGCTCTCCGTGATGCACTGTTCGTACTGGGAGCACGAGAGCAAACACTCAGCACTGCAGGCGCGGATCGATATATAGAAGCCCAACGTTTCCGTGCTTCGAAACAATATGAGATGGTGATCTAGTCGGATTTTAAATCCATAGATTAAAAGGCAACACACCCAAATAGATGAAAAATAAAGCGCGCCTGCATGCGGTGTGGGACATATGTAACAAGTTGGATTACGGGGCTAACATTTTCCTCCACGTGAGATGTGCTGGACATGTGTATAAACTGTACGGTCATGTCACGGCCGGCAGATTGAAGGCACCGACATCTGGATTTACAAATCATGTTTACCTGAATCCCTTCTCGTGCTGTCAGTGACTTTGGAAAGACGTTCTGGGTTCCGGACCCATTGTTCAGCCAACATTTTCTTCTCTTTGCTTTTGAATGTTTAAGGACACAGTGGAGATCAGAACGGGTAGTTAAACTGAGGCTCGGAGGGGACGCATGTACACGCTCACACCTGTGTTATGGTTCTTTGTTTTCGCGTGGGGCCCTTGATGCAGGGTCTACAGGGGTCAGCGCACGTGACGGCTTGTTCGGACTCTTTTGTATGTACTTTTTTATCAATATGAAATATGTTAAATTGTCTATGACACAAGGGACCATGTTTAACTAGCACTTTTCGATCTTTTTTCATTTTATAGGTCTAGCTTTTTATCTTTTAATAAACATTTTGTCAACGTAACAGTGGTCGTCAATTGAATAAATTATTATTATTTCTACGTGACAATTATTATGATTCATTATTATAAAAAGATAAATTGTTTAACCAACAATATTTCCTTGTTATATACCAACACGGCGTTTTGTGCCGTGAAATAGGCTAAATCACTGGCTGACATTAATTCTGCAAATAGGACATCATCAAGGTTGCACGAAAACAAAATGTTAACGTTATTTCTGCTATGTAAAATGTTTAAGGTCAAACATAAAAACTGGGGGGAAAAATCCGTTTAATTTTTTGCATTCGTTTAAATGTTATGTGCACGAAAATAGGAAACATGTTGTATTCATGTCTTTTTTACACTAATAGCCAGCAAATTTGTCACAAATAATAATATTTTAGGGAAAACACAAAGCTTTCAAGCAGTAGGGCATCAATATGATAGAAGGCAAAACGTTTGAAGATTTAAGAAAATGAATTATTCAATTGAAATTAAACGCGCATATACCGCAACACACACACACGCCGCCATATTTGCGTACCATTTATTTCAATCGGAAATGTTATATATCGTTTAGGAGCATTAAGTTGTTTGGCGGTGTTTCCTCCACGGAATATTCAAATGGTTTTTTTTCGGGGTCAATAAGCCTGGGTCAAAGGTAAAATACAATGGATTTATGATTGACAGACGCAAAATCCATTCTTCATGAATTCTAAGTTGAACTGAGTGATACAGATCAACTTCTCATTGTTTGTCACACATGGATCACTGAAAAACAGAACTTTTTTATAGAAGTTGTTCCGTGGTACAGACATGCTGTCGCCTTTTTACAGAATAATAAACAAGTTACAATTTAGGCCTACACGAGATCACTGTTTCCATAAATTCTTCGTAACCTATACAAAAAAAAACGTATGACCTAATTAAAAAATTCTTTGTAAAGTTAAGTTTGATTAAAATGACTCTTGCATAAGAAGAGAGATATAACGAGCCTACAAATAAAGTTACCAACAATAAAACAAGTTCAAAATTGATCGCAATTTTTTTTTGACAAAACTGCAAAACAGAAAAGTAAAGAAAACGACACATTTCAGCAACGTATAATAAGCTAATAATGCTTAGCAACATATTGTTTAGTTATTCATTTATATAATAGAAAAATAAATCTCAAAGATATATGATATCCGTTAGGAATAGTTTTATTAATAAAATGTCTTTTATAAATCATTGTCCCACTTTCTCTCTGTTTGCCCAAAAACTGGAGGATCGGGAGTCTGTTTGTGTGACTGTGTTGATCTTCATCTTCTCGAGCATGCACATTTATCAAATATAAGAAAGACCATTGACTACAAAGTCCATACACGAAAACACATCAAAGCTATATGTCTAAAATGACTCTAAATGTCGAATCCAAACACATCGAATCCAAAATCTTGTACATCAGGTAACCTAATGATCATTCACTAACCAAATCACCTTTGCTTAATAGAGGCCATTTTAATGAATGCAAACCTAAATCAATCATTATAGCACAGTTGTAAATATATTTATTAAGAATATGCTTTACACGTTTGCTTATTGTTTCATCGTTGTGCTGAAAAAGTGTTTCACTGAATTAAAAAATAGATTTGCCTAAATATACATATTCTTCCAAAATGAGATAAAAAATCATGTTTTTTTATTATGCATTCCAGTTAATATCAATCAAACTGCAGTTGGTTTGTTTTGATTTAAGCCATAATCCCACAAAAAATAGTTTTATTGTGCTAACTAACAATAAAACACAATAAAAAAAATCACAACATAATACAAATAATTTAGATTTTTTTTTTAAACGGAGTTATCTCATTTTGGAACCAAACTCTTATATTATATCAATTCAAAATTTCACACACAGCAATATAAAAAATATGAAATATTTAGCTAATTTGACGGTATCTCTCGCTTCCATGTTTCCCATTCCCAAGCGGCCGAGCACTACAGCCTTTCTCAGGTGCCAGGTGTGCATCACATAATACACCCGCATGCAGGATGCCCGGGAACAGTGGGAGGTGAAGGTGGGCCCCCGTTAAAGTATGCAAGCATTATGTGTGTCCTAATCAAGGGGCAACAGAGAAAACTGTTAGCAAAATAACCTGTCACCTCAAATATGTACTTATACATTTACATTACATTTACATTTACATTTATTTACATTATTTACATTTACATTTACATTTCAGTTTCAGTTCTGCAATCGTATGGAATATAATTGTTTTCTGTTACTAAAAATAAAAGAACAATAGAAACATAACCTGCAATACCAGATCACTATCAACCAACTAAATACTAATAATAATAATATTTAAATGAATTAATGGAAGTATATTGTAGATTAAAAAACGTTTAAACTTAAACATCTTGTCGTAAAACTCATGTTTTTCTATATGTCCGAACTATAATTAAAGGATTATTCATATAAATTAAAGTATTAAAGTGTTATCCTTCACCGTGTTCCCTAAAATCGAAGGCAAGTATGGACTCAATAATGCGCAATGTTACGTGGGGAATTAATTGTTTTAATACATTTTGTTATTAAATAAATCGTTATTCTGGATTTAAATTTACTCCGTTTACTGTATTGCAAGGTTAGGTTATGTATGAAGTTCTGGCACCAATGGTTGTTATTTCATGCACTTTGTTTGCTGTCCGACTTAATAAGATTGCTTGTCACATCAAAGGAACACGACACATGAAATTGCGCACAAAGCCATCCGAGCACTTTTCTAGCAGCGCGCGTGCTGATCTGTGAGACCTATTTTGCTGTCCGTCGTTTTGCGCACGAAGAGCGACCACAGCATCTCGAGCTGACCCGGCCTCTGGTGTCACCACACAGGTTGCCAGTTTCCCGATGCTCGGGCACACAATTGAATTCCCGGCATTCTTAGCAGTGGTTTCCACGAGCTTCTCTGCGCACTGCGCCCGCGCCTATCGCACAAGACACAGAGGTCAGCAATGTTTGCTATACACAGGAAAATAGCCAGAGATTTGGTTTGCACAAAATCCGGCAATTGTTGTAATGCACTGGATTTTTTAAAATCTAAAATAATTTGGTAAATGGAGTTTAGTGGTTTGCTTGAAAATGTTTTCCTCCCTTTGCTTTCGGAGATTCAACTTGCGTGATGTTTTCTGTTATCTTTGAGCTGTGATGAACAATAGATGACACTAAATAAGCATCCCTGCCAGAATTATTACTGAAGCGTATTATGATATGCCACGATCGTTTATAAACTGGAAGTGTACACACGGGATTGTTCGGGCAATCTCTTGACCAGAGAAAGGACACGCAGTTGTCCGTGATTAGGTTTAAAAATAGAGAGCTAAAAATAAGAGATGTGTCATCTTCCTCAAGAAGATAAAAGCGTTAGTTTCGTGCTAAATCACATCGGGACCTTGAAATGACCCCTGGCCCTGGGTGAAAAGGGGACTCAGATGTTGTCATGCAATTGGAGAATAACTAACTGCATTAGATTAAGGAGCCATCTGGTATTTAGTGAGCCAGATACAGTGTTAAATATCCACAATTATGAAAATGCCTAATGATGAACAACACTTTATAGGCCTAACTGAAGGTTAAACTTAATGATTATTAAATATTAATTTGGGGACATTTTTTAAACAATATTCTCTTATAAAGGTGCTTCCTGACGGCCTAAAATAACCTTTTCGGTCCAAATGGTTCCATGAAAAACCTATAACATCCAAATTATAAAAAGAGAAGAAAGAGATGGTTCTTCTACACTCTTAAAAATAAAGGTGCTTAAAAGGTTCTTCACAGCGATGCCATATGAACCACTTTAGGTTCGACAAAGAACCATTCAGTCAAAGGTTCTTTAAAGAACCATCTCTTTCTTACTTTTTTATAATCTAAAGAACCCTTTTTCGCCACAAAGAAAGGTTCTTCAAATCTTAAAGTTTCTTTTGAAGTGTGCTCCATGAAAACTTTAGGCCGCAGTGTCTGTTATTGAAAGTTCAACCACCAAAACATTTTGATTGTTGGCACTTTGGAAGACTTTTTGTCGACATCATTCTCTCCGACTAGACGTCCAAAATATTAAAGTATGTAGCTACTGTAACCCAACACAACTGCGCCAAGAATTTACTTGAATTTAAGACAAATACATATTCAACTTGATTTTGTTGCGCTGACAAGCCGGACCCCACAACAGTCACAATTGCACATTTGACTTTCTCAGACCGGAAAGAAATAAAAGTGTCCACCTTTGCCCCCCCCCAAGTTTGAAATTTAATTTAGAGGCAAAAAATATCTCTTGGCCAAAGTTCACAATTAAACAAATGATTATATTTTGATACCCATAATTATACGCTTAGGCATAGGGGTTCCTTTCAAGTGTCATGTGTGTCTAGTTATAGCTGATGAGATTATGAGTCAGGGTGGTTCGGGTCCAGTTAAGGGAATGTATAATGGAATAAGAATGGAATGGGTGAATAATGGAAGCATGCTGCTAACAGGTCTACCCCTTTAATGTGTCATATACTCTGAAAACGTAAGTAACATTTAACTTGAAGGTGATAAATAAAACAACAGAAAATAATTGCTTAAAATTTCCAACATAGCCTATATCCTCAAGTGTTTGTGTCAGAACACATATTTTTGGAGTCATGATGACTGAAAGAGAGTTAATGCTTTGAAACTTGATCTTCTTTTAGCAGTCCTATTTCTGCCTCGGTTCACCGCGGGAATGACTGGGGAATGTTTAGGGAATGTTTGGAAATACTTATCGGAATCATTCAGATCTGATCATCACTAACTAAAACATGAAAGAGAGTTAGGCAGTGTGCAGGAGTGACACGACTTCAGCACCAGAACCACAATAAAAAGATGTGCAGACTGAGGCCCGAACACGTACAAATCACACAGTAAAAGAAAAAAATTAAGAGAAAAATGCCAAGATGTTGCTGATCAAGAGGGAAGAAAAGAGAACCGGTAAACACAGAAATGAAGAGGCTTTAGCTATTTCTTGTGCAAGCTATGTGAATCATTTAAAAACATCAGGAAACTGCGAAAATAATAATTCATTATTTATTTCATATTTCATTAACCAAGTCTTTCAAATAAACAGTATTACTTTGAACTTTAACAGGATTTTTAACATTTCACTAGGCGTGTGTGTAGTTTTGTGAGTATCTACTGACCCCTGGCGGTCTTTATAAAAAACATAATACACTTCAAAATTTCTGGGTTTGTAGTCAGCCCATGTGATTGGGTAACAACAACACAGGATAGGTTAAAGGGATACTTCACCCAAAAATGAAAAGTCTGTCATCATTTTCTCACCTTCAAGTTGTTCCAAATCTGTATACATTTCTTTGTTCTCATGAACACAGAGAAAGATATTTGGAAGAATGCTTATAACCAGACAGATCTCGCCCCCCATTGACTCCCGTAGTAGGACAAAATACAATGGTAGTCAAAAGTGCCTCAGAACTTTTTTCTGTCCTACATTCTTCAAAATGTACAAAACAGAACAAAGAAAATGATAAAGTAATTTTTCCTACTATGGGAGTCAATGGAGGGCAAGATCTGTTCGGTTATAAGCATTCTTCCAAATATCCTTCTCAGTGTTCATCAGAACAAAGGCATTCATACAGATTTGGAACAACTCCAAGGTGAGTAAATGATGACAGACTTTTCCTTTTTAGGTGAAGTATCCCTTTAATTTGAAACCAAACATGTCTTACCCAACCATCTGTTCAAAATCACACTCAAAATGACCTATTGTACAGTGAGATAATGATGCAATTATTTCAGTGTACTACCCTTGTAACGTCCCATTTGAAATGTCTAGGGATATTTGGGAACGCAATGTAACAAATATACAGTTGTTATCAAAACCAGCATCTGTTATTGAATGTGAACCGGTGTGTGCTACAAGACCACAGGCTGAGACAGAAAAAACATATTCTGTGTTTTTGTGTAAGTTTCATGTTAATTACAGTTTCGTTAGCCATAAAAAACAAGCACCAATTTGTCTTAACGATTTCAGCTGGTTATGAATAGCTATTTTATAATGTGAAAAACACTTTCCTGTATGAAGTAACGTTGATAAAATGACTTTATTCTGGAAAAATATTGCAGTGTTTCATTGAAGTAATTAAAGAATCTTTCCCACATTTTACTAACAAATAGCAATAAATATAATATAACAAAGCAAAACAAAACACTTTTCCACGTCAAAGACCGTTTTATATAGACCACGTGGTGCCGTCCTTATCTTGTACACACAAGTACGTGTAGGCCTACTGTCCCTTTAAGTGCCGTAAGGAAGTATTGCACCTTCAAAAGGAACATTTTGTCATTTCTTGTCATTTCAAACCTGTATGACTTTTTTTCTTCTGCAGAACATTTGAAATTGTTTTCGAAACAATGTTTGCAACAGAAAATTGGTTAAATCAAATGAAAACTACTCAAGCCCTGTTAAAAAAACTAGCATTTGCTGGTTTGGTATGTTTTGATGCTGGTTTGTGCTGGTTTAAGCTGGTCATGTGCTGGTCCTTAGCTGGTCCAGCCAGCATCAAGACACACCTAACCCAGCATACGCAGTTTTTCTCAACAGGGACAGTTATTGATTCTTTGCGGAGGTCGACCGGAAGTTAATTTTGGGCCACATATCGTGTGTTTATATTGTTGCCGTTGAAAGCGTCTATATTTGCAATATGTTTGTGTAAAATCCCAGTGTGTCCTGCCCCTTATGTCATTGACAGCATAGGGACGGTTCAGGGGTTATCGCCACTCGTGTAGTTTAGTGCGGCAGGACTTGTTCGTGTACGCTAGCCATTGCTTCACATTAAGCTGTTTTATCAGCATCACATTCACAGCACAATTCTTTTTATTCAATATTTGGTGCACAAGATCAAACGGATTTGTTCGGTTCAAGCTGTTTATTAAAATTGCTTTAAAAAATATATACAGCACAACACCAGACACAGGAGTGAAATACTTCAAGACCATTAGTTTTTCTTCTTGAAAACTTGATTGCAGACTTTGCCCTCACAGAAGATCTCCTGATGAACATTGAGAGAGGCAGAAATCATTATTAAGCAATATTTTCCCACATTTTTACTACAGATATGTATATAAAGGGATGTAACCATATTATCGAAATCGATTTCTCAATATTATCGTGGTCACGTGACCACGTATGAAAGTATAGGTCTTCCGGGCCTAACATAGAGAATGTAAGAAAAAATTATAGATGTGACCTTCGGCAAGGTCCATCTGGTGCAATTATTTTATTTTATAAAAGGGATTTTAGGTCATGTGACCCATCTTACACTATAACTCACACCTCTAGGCAACAGTTATGATTAGAGGATTAAGAAAAGGAGGATGCTTATGGCACGTTTCCAAGTCATCACTTGGAAACAAATATTGTACAGTGGACTTTATACCGACGTATTACCGTACAGTGATATTGTGACATCCCTAATAAATATAATGATGTTCTCAAATAAAGTCCAATGAAAGAAGTAATTGTAAACTTTTATTCACTGTTTTGTACAGTACCCCAACCCACATCTGTGTCTGTATTGTAAAGAAAGGTGTAACTGTATGCATTGGTTTATTGCATACGTCTCCACTGTATTTTTGGGTGTATAGCAGTCGTTCTTTACCAGGTGAAGCTGGTCTCCTTCAATCCATTGGTTCCAGCCACGGTTCTGTTTCTCCCCCTTCTGCACACACACCATCTTATCACCATCCCATGTCACCAGGGTCTGAAAACGAACATTTTTTTGTTAATATAAGAGACGGGAATAAATTCGGAGAATGTTTCGAACTAGCCAAAAAAATTAGCCACGAGAGGTTTTTACAGTAGCCTATGTGCATTAACATCTGATCCATCGCTGTACCGTGGTGATGTCACATTACTTGAAACAGCAGAAGCGTGCAAAGATGTGAGAGAATTGGTTCTTCTGAACACTTGCCTTAACAACCCTGTTGTCCAGACCTTTTGTGTGCTCCTCGAACTCCTCCCCTATGGTGAAGTTGACCTCATAATTTCTAAAAGTGCTGAGCGTTTTGGTCTCAAATCTGTCACCGTTTTGAACAATGACCTTAGTCTGTTTGAGATGCACCGCTATCTTACGAGTGGCAAAGTCGATATCTGAAGGTGAGAAATAGAAAAAAGCATTCAAAAGATGCACGATTTAAACACACAGTACAGAAGGAAACATCATTAATAAAGCCGGCCTATTATGCAACAGATTCGCAGTAATGACCTCACGCACACATGTACACATGGGTACAAAGGTGATGGAGGTATTTGGGTCCACTAATCTCTCACCTTTATCAATGTGCCTGATAAGATACTGTGACCTGGCATAAACTTTGACCCTGCAACAGGCACTTTAAATAAAGATTAAAACTATATTAAGAAATGACTTTTTTATGTTAAGTCTCCTTAACGGCTTTGAAGTCAAATAAATAGATCTCAGAAGCGCATAAGACTGAATGTTATGCGACCATCGTGCATAACCAAGTCCTTGCTTGGCTTTGAGCTTTTGCACCAAATGCACTAAACTTCAGTTCCACTAAAAGCTATAGTACTTCAATGTATGTCCGTGAGCTCATCGTGTCATTAATATCATATCATGCAAGTTGCAGTAAACAAAACGACTTACCCATAGCCTTCATGACATCATCAAACTTGTCATTGCTGACCATCTCCCATGTTCCACTGTGATCCGCCGGCATTGTGAAGCTGAGATGTGTGTGCGTGCGTGCGTAAAGGGGTTTCAGATGTGGACAGGGAATGAGGCTAGACGCTCTCTTTTATAACTGGGTGTTGTAGGGACATGGGTTGTTGATAAGACCCTTTATCTTCATTTAAAGAGGAGGAGTTTTGATCTTAGCTCCTCCTCTTTTAATGATAATATATCATTATATTATCATATCATGCTTATGTCAGCTATTAATATGGTCTGTGAGAGAGCTACAGATAAGAATGATATAAATACTCTATATAAATGGCGTTTATCTGATAATAATGTCCTCTGGTGTGACTTGCTATTAATCGTGATGCAATCCCCTTTATTAATTCTTGTGTAATTATTACGCATATAAATTGAGAAAACTAAAATATATGTGGCTTCATACATTAAAGGGATTGTTCAAACGAAATCAAAATTATTTTAGCATTTATTTATTACCCTTATGTCATTTCAAACCTGCATGATTTTTAATAACCAAACCACATTGACTTCCTTGTATGGACACAAAGACATTTCTGAAAATATCTTCTTTTGTGTTCCACAGCAAATAGAGTCACGTAAAGGTGACATGAGGGTGAATAAATGATGAAAAAGACTTCGATTTCTGGGTGAATATCCCTGTAACACTTTTTAAATAAAATGACCTGGAATTAAAAATGATTTTGAAAACAACAACATAAAACAATATTGCATAAATAATGTATAACACAAAGAGAAGAAATATTTCTGCATTATGTTTCGTAGAAAAAGGTCAGAGGACATTGATTATCTTGTTTTGCACAACCTTGTATAGTCCAGCCCTCTATCCAGGAATTAAAGCAAAGGGGACACAGTAAATATTTCATCTACACCGAAAAAGAAAATCTGTTGGATTAACATGGAAAATGATGTACATCGGTTGCACATAACAAAGTTATGTTATATTATACGCCATGCTTAAGTATTTTAAACAATGTTCATGTTCAAGTTGCCATGTTTGTCTTATATGTTAATGTTTCATATTTTCATTTAACGTTCTCAACATAAGTGTGTTTAGTTAATGTGACATCAAATGTATTACAAGATATAAAGTTATCAGAGCTTAAGAGAAATTAATTTAAGAAGGTAACCGCCCACTACCTAAGCGAAGGCAATGCTTTTCTGAACAAAGGTCACAACAAAACTGAAAAATATAACAAACTCCTCTAAATCTCCAAGATAAATGAACATTGAACACAAACAATTTACTGAAAAACAACACTTAATTAAGAAAATAACTCTTACGCAAAGCATGCTGGGAAATATAAATCCTTGCCTAGTTGCAACGATTATATGTTAACACAACACAAATCATTTATGTAGTGCCAACATGAAGGGATTAAGTTACATAACTGAACATGAAAAAAATTATGTTGCGACCAAATTTTACAAAACGTTGTTGATTTAACTTATAAAATTAGACAAGCAGCAAAAATCATTTTTTCAGTCTACATAACACTTTGTGATGCTGTTGATATCATTTGTAATGATGACAGATATTTTCCCTGCACTATAAAAAAGTTTTGATTAAACTTAAAGTTCACCCTAAAATCAAGTTTTACTTGTTTTTTACTCACCCACAGGATGTTCAACATATTTTAAGAACTCCCAGCGTACACAAACAAAGATATTTGGATCACATCCAAGAAGTTTTCAGGCCTCCTCTTAGACATCATGGTAATAGTATCAAGGTCCATAAAAGTAAAGACATACTGTAGCTTAATTGATCCTTCTGATCATAGTGGTTCAATTGAATTTTTATGGAGCGACGAGAGTACTTTATGTGTGCAAAAGAAACCAAAATAAAGACTTTAATCATCATTTTCTTCTCCTCCCTGTCAGTCTACGACGCGCGTTCATAAAAGCACCACGAAACTTGTGCATCCAGGTAATAAGTTACCTTGCCTTTAAATTTTAAGTTAATTAAACTTAAAAATACTAGTCAAGTCAGCTAGTTTATTCTTAATTATTCTTAACGAGAAATTCATTGAGTTAACTCAAATTTTTAAGTTGAATTAACTTAAAATTTCAAGGCAACCATTTTAAGGCGAACTAACACAAAAGTTTCAGATTTTTGTATAAACATTTTTCACAAACACATATATTGTCAATTACCCACATACAGCGAGATGGAAAGGGGGCAAACAAGTCTGCCAACACTGTGGGGTTGTCTTGGTTAAAGTATAGGACATAATAAGTAATATAACTTAACAGAGAGAAGATAAGTGTGTTTCAACTTCATCTGATCTCTGTCACCACGAGACAAATTACACTCATTATCAGCTCAGCACACGGGTGTGTAAACCACAGGCTTCATCATTAATGTAATCAGCAATGTGACGAAATCCCAAGTGTTTAAACCTCAAACCAAGAATGGCTTTGTAATAACACAAAAAAATACTCTTTATTACAAAATACTGATTTGCAAATATGACTTCAACATCTTTGTTGAATAAACTATTATATGGCTCTCTGCAATGATCAGTTGTGATATTTAGCATGGAAATATTTTTGTATGATGACCGCTAGACTGTATAACTGGTAACAGGTGTGTAGCTGCTAAATAAAGGTGCTTCAAAAGGTTTTTCGATGCCATAGAAGAACCGTTTTGTCCCATGAAAAACCTTAAACATCAGAAGAACCTTTCTGTTACACAAAATCTGTTCTTTAGATTATAAACAAGTAAGAAAGATGGTTCTTTAAAGAACCTTTGACTGAATGGTTCTTTGTGGAATCAAAAATGGTTCTTCTATGGCATCGTTGTGAAGAACCGGCTCTCACTAAATCCTTGGTGTTTCAAATCTGACGTCATCACGTAACCTTTAGCGAAATAAACACCTTACTGGCGATCTAACCAAACACTGATTCTTTACATTTAGTCATTTGTTTGTTGTTAGATTCTTATGGTAAAGCAAAAGACTGAAGTATTAAAAGACTATAGGGCCGGTGGAGGTATATTTGTGCCCCCTCCGATTAGAATACATCTAAATTTAAGGCCCAAAATGGGCAAACACTAAACTTTTATTGTTGGACAAAATTATTTGCCATAAAGGCAAACTACAGCATATCAAGGAAATGGGTTTCATAGGCTTATATAAAGACGAAAAACGCACAATAAAGCAAATACCGACTACAATTGTATCTGTTATATGTAATACGTTAGTCGTATTTTGTAGTCATACCTTGATTAAGCTCATATGGTGTTGTTTTTCTTCTTAAACTTCAATCACAACTATGCAACATGCATACAGCATATTTAATAAATCTAAATTATACATTTTAATAGAAAAGCGTAAGTGAATCATTTTCCAAAGTTGGACATTAGGCCGAACAATATTTGAATGTGTGTTTTTTGATACATAAATCCCCCTGAGCTTTTTTTTACACTGAACGAAATGTTACAGGGTTTAATAAACAAAGCAGAAGGCCATATTGCTAAAGAAATAGAGCTTAGGTCATGCAAACCATGCACTCTCCTCCGTTACACGCTTCTCACAGAGTTCAATGGGGAAGGAAACTCATTCACATACTGTATTGTACCACTTGAACCCATCTTAGTGTGTTCAAGTATACTTTTTTTTATATCCAAAGAATATTAATAAAACGATCTTATTTTAAACATAAAATTATGCTTTAGTACTTCGTAAGTACAAAATTAGTGTGCGAAAGCAGAGCACTTCAAGCGCACTTTTTTCACCCGGGTAGTGGGTTGACACCCACCTTCAGTACATGGGCGGAGCTGGCGTAAAATATTTAGCTGAGAATTAAATAAATTAATTATATTCCCCAAAACAAATATACACATTCATTTAGGTTATTATACAAAGATTTTATCATGCAACTGCACACAATTGCAACACGTTGCTATCTGCTGACCAGCTAGTGAGGCATAACAGTCACAGTCCAATGTTAACTGATGCAGTGCATAGAAGGGAAATAAGTGGGTTGTGCTTGTGGTGACTGACTTTATTAGCTAATTTCCCCATGTTTTACTCGCCCTCAAGGCATCCTAACTGAATATGGTTTTCTTCTTGAAGAATAAAGCAGTCGGAGTTATAATACCACGCATCATTTTACTTCCAAGCGGTAGAATGGGAGTTAGTGGGCGTTGACTTTTTGAAGCGTGCATCCATCTATCAAAGAACTGCTCAGCGCGGCTCCGTAGTCTTCATGAAGGTATTCTGATGCGAAATGATGAGTTTGTTTAAGAGAAATATCCATGTCTAGCTTATGCCATCTTTCGAAAGCGCGTGAATAAGAGGCTTGTTTTTCCGGCATATGACCCAACTGTAAATTCCGTTGACAATCACTGCATTTTTAGTTTTGTTCAAATAGGATAGCGTCTACTCTGGCGGGAGCAAACGCTTCAGAAGACCTTTGTTAAGATCAGAGCCGTGTCGAGCAGTTCTTTGATCGATGGATGGATTTTGTTGTGCCCCAAAATGTACACAATTTCACATGATGTTGCTTACTTTTCACAGAATTTGTGAAAACCAACATTATGTTGGGAGTTGGGACATATATGACCAGAACATTTTTGTTATTGAAAAATTTTATACATTTTAGTATAACTTTAATAGTTGTAGTTTAACTAGTAATATATTTGAATTGCTTTCCCTTCCAACCGCTATGAGGAACGATACAGTAGTTTTATACAGGAGGACAGAATTCACAGACATTGTTCAAAAGAAATAAGAGTGAACTGTGACATGACTCAAACTATGATGTAGACTTTGTTTCAATCTCTTTTTATGCACAGGCATAGACTTCTGAACAGATTATTTTAATTACTTAAAATGTATAGCACCTGATAACAACACAAAATAAAATCTTCAATTAAAGGACACCCATGAAAAACTGCAGGACGTTAAAGGGACAGTTCACCCAAAAACGAAAATTCTGTATTCATTTACTCACCCTCAAAATCTCTGATGAACACAAACGATGGTGTTTTGAAGAATGTAGGAAAGCAACGGTTCTGGGACATTTTTGACTAGTCAATTTCTTACAGTGGGAGTCAATGGCGTTCAAGAACTGTTTGGCTTCAAGCATTCTTCCAAATATTCGGTCTTGGTGTTCATCAGAACAATGAAATACAAATTTGGAACAACCCGAGGGCGAGTAAATGAACGTTTTTTAAGGCGACATGTCCCTTTAAAAAAGGCCACAGAACCAGTAAACTCAAGATACATTTGCATATCATCTATTTACAGCATCTTGATTGGAACATGCAAAATACATGACTTTTTTATAAAATATTCACAGTTATCAATGAAGAATGACATTTCAGACCATCCTGAAACAGTATTTTTTATTTATAGGAAGTCATTCCTCTCCCACCTCCGTGGCCAACAAGCTTAACATCCTCAGAGAAACTTGTTTTAAAGAATAAGCTTTTGCGAAAGACATTAAGCAAAATGCCAACTGCGTTACATAAACCGCGATGCACAATTCAAAGTCCGGGTACAAAAGCTCAATGCTGTTCATAAGTTAAGTCAGACAAGAAATTAATACTGAAAGTACGCAACAGATCACTAAAACATCTTCCCAATATGAGAAATCACAGTACTTTGCTCCAAGTACTCATTCGATTGACTGTACTTCGCAAATTGGTACCAAATCATAGTACATGGCATTGCAATGGAATATAAAAAGAAAGTAATGCTCAACAAAGAAAAGTTTCAATGTACAACTGTTTGCTACAAACCGATTCTCGGAAAACTCTGGAAAGATGAAAAAAAAACATACAAGGAACCAAAAAGTTGGATATGAGGAAGAAATTTTTTTCATTTTGGCTCAACAATCCCTCTTCTACAGTGACAATACAAAACGTGTGTGTCCGGGTCCGAGACGATTCATTTTTTGTAGTAAAGTGTGTCCGGACGTAAACATAGTTGACCCCTGAGTTTCGAATGCAGAACTAGTGTATAAAATACCTCAATACAGTGTGCTTTAGTGCAAGCCAGCAAAAGATGCTCGATTTAACAGGAGAGGTAAATTAGGATAGCACCCAAAGCAGACAATGCGCCTCTATGCAGTCTTTCCTGTTGGCCGAATTACCGAGTGGCGCTGGTGTGAACCAGCGAATGAATCGCATCTCTAGAAATCGCTTCTCTGTCGTTTTTTCATAGAAAATATAAATATCCCTGAATGAAACCGATTCACAGTATATACACACCCGAGGACTCCAGTGCTACTACCATTTCTTTTCGGACCCAATCGAGTGTCTTCATGGTCTCCAGTTAGTGTCTCTTGCGCGGCCGAGTCCTTCATTCGCTGTCTTGGTAATTCACAGTCCGTTTGCCTCTGTTTCTGGTCTGGATGCGCCTAGCCGGTCGCGAATTTGCGTACGACACGTCGCTATCCTCGTCGGATACATCTCTCTGGCGTTTCCTCAAGCGTGCGGTTCCTCGAAGAGTTCTCTTCGGAGTGCTCGGCGAACCCGAGCTGGTTCCTGATTCGGACTCTTCTTTGCTCTCAGAGCCGCTTTCTTCTTCGTGGCTTTCACTGTGTCTCCGTTTACTGTCGTGGCGTGCCTGATGCTGGGTTTCTCTAGGGAGCTTCTCCTCTGACCGGCGGTCACGTTTTCCGCGCAACGAACCGCTCTCCGAATTACACCGCGATTCGGAGCTGCTCTCAGAGTCCGTCAAACCCTTCCTCAAGCGCTTGGAAGTTTTTGCACTCTTTCGTCGAGGTTCTGAAGTCACGTTTTCGTCGCTGGTGCGTCTGCTGGTGTCCCCGACGTCTTCGTCAGTGGTGCAGCCGCGTTTCCTTTTGGAGTCCCCTGATGGTTTTCTTGCACGGGAGTTGGCCCGCTCCTTGGTCTTTCCACACTTGGACCGCATCTCCACCCCTGCATTGAAGTCTTCATCCGAGTCCTCCATAATGTAGTTCTTCTTGGGAATGTCTCTGAGAGAGCCGCGTTTAGAAGTGGCTTTAGTGCAAAGCCTCCTTCTTGGATACGTTTTCTTGTCTTTCTCGGATCCGTTACTCTGTTGCCACTCGTCGGATGAAGTGGCCTCTTTTTTTTCCTCCTCGCTCTCTGAACTGGAAACATCCGAGCTTTCATCCCGCTTTTTCTGGACCCTGGATGTCCGCTTGCTCATGGACCCGGTTTCCTCACCATCATCACTCGGATTCCCTTCATCGTCTGATTGAAGGGTGTTGGATGCCGGCTTTCTCTTCCGGAGCGATATTTCCTCGGCATCATCGCTTTGATTCTCTTCATCTTCTGATTTAATCCTCTTCCCGTCCTCAACAGATTTTCTGAACCGGAAACATCTGAACTCCCGTCACGCCTTTTCCTATGAGTGTTGGACGCCCGCTTTCTGTTCCTGAGCGATCTTTTCTCGGCACCATCGTGTCCGTTCTCTTCAATGTCTTCATCTGATTTAATGCGCTTCTGACGTGCAAAAGGTTTCACTGGAACGTCACTGAGTTCCTCCGAGTCCTGGGTTGTTGAGGTTAATGCATCCGTGGCTGAGGTTTTCTTCTGGATGACGTGCAGTTTTGAGACCGAAGCTTGTTCTTGGCGTTCTGATGCTAATTTTCCCCTCTTTACCTCCTTCACCTCTATCTTTCTTCCGTTGTGATGAGGGTGTTTTTTAGCTCTGGGCTCTTCATCCTCATCTGAACGTCTGGTCTCCTGCTTGCTTGACTGATGTTTCCGACGTTGGTTTCGGGAGTGGTTTTCATGTTCCTCTGCATCGCTGTGATTAAGTTTTTTTATTTTAATGACGGCAGCTTTCGCCGTCATCCTAGTGGGCTTCTGTCTGACAGTACGCTCTTCGTCCGACTCCTCTGCCGAACTTTCATTCAGACTCCGCCCATTATCAGAGTTGTCCTCGCTTTCATCGTATTGCCGTTTGCTATGCCCGTTAACCAAAGAAGCTTCTAAAAATGGAAAATAAGAACATGTTAGACTTGAATGAAAACTCGAGACTGCATGAAGTTTGATAGCGTGAAGATCAAAACCAAACGCACCCTTTTTCTCTGGTCCTGTCCGTCTCAATGATCTAAGGCCAGCTCTTCCGCTTCCTTTGCTGTGAGCGGAGGAGTCACTGTCAGCGCTAGCCTCGCTTTTCTCTTCTTCGCTGGCCGAACCTTCGCTTTCATTTGACTCTGTGAGTGAACGAAACAAAAAAACTTGAGTACCATTCCTAATGGGCCACTAAATGTCATTTTCTAACTAAATTGTGAAGCATCACACTAGTTGGTATGCTTACGTACCTTCCTGAGATGTGTCGTCTTCCTCCGATTCACCGCTGCTCTGAATTACAGTAGAGCGTTTGCTAGCGCGGGTAACGTGCCGAACGCTGCGTCTGCGACCTTCCTCGTCTGAACCGTCATCTTCCTCCAGGATATCCATGAGTTTCATCTTACTGACCGCTGCCATGGCAGTCCTGCGGGTCCTCGGCCGGCAACTAACCGAAGAGTCATTCTCAGAGGCGTCCGAATCTGGCTCCTGGTCAGAGTCGCTGGAGGGTCTCGACCTCTGACGCTCCTGGCTTCTGCTGTACCCGTTCACCTTGGTGTGGCTCTCTGAAATACACAAGACAGACAACTCACGTAAGACATATATTCAAGAGCTTTGTGTATTATTTCAAAGGATTTTTTACAATTTATCAATAGGTATTTGTTTGGTTATTTACCTGTATAACTATACTAGTACATCTGCACGTGCACATTTTTTACCAATTTAGAGCAAAAGAATACATTTGCATGACAGAAGCAATCTAAAAAATATGTTAAACGGAAATTTTATATCGTGTCTCTGACAAACTCACCATGTCTCTGCTTTGCTCCTTTATTTTGTGCAGCTCTCCTCGTCGCTCTCGTCTCTCGCCTGAAGAGACGGGACGACGAAGGCCTCTCGTCCTCATCAGACTCGCTCGAAGACTGTTTGCTTTCTTGATCAGACCCTACATTGACATAAAAGAGGTACAAGTCGACTTAAGCATCAAATTCCTATTTCAGAGTTACATTTTAAAAGTATACGTCAGCTAAAAACAATAGGACACACGTACGATTTATTCCTCAACTATCCCTTTACAGATATCCCCTGGGTATCAGCACACCTGAACTGTCATGACTAAGAGAGCCAATGTGAAAGTCAATGGCTTGATTTAAATAAAAAGCATTTCTTAATAGCTGCATATAAATATAAAAATATATAAATGTTAATTATAAGATACGTTTAGCTATGCATGTACATATGTGGGTGGATGACAAATAAAACTGCACGTGTCCTACGGTGTGACAGCAAAAATAAAATACTAACGTAGAAGACAAATCTCTCTTATTCAGTTTTCATATGATAAATATTAATAAAATTAAATAATATTAAAAAAAGTTTGTTTTCAAAATTAATTCAACGGTTTGTAGGTCAACTACTCAAGCGTGCATGATTTTTTACGGCACCTTTTATCTAAAGGAGAACTAAGTAGTGGTCGTGTTTAATATCATATTAAAGTTCGGTTGACTTCTGCATGCAACACTTTTAAAACCATTGAAAAAGAACTGGCGGCCTCTGTAGGTTAAAATGAGTATTACATTTTAGGTTTTCTCTAATGTAAAGAAAATATTTCGTTTCTAACACAAGACAAACAAATCTTGCTAGGCAGGGATCCTTGAAGATCTTCCATCAAATGCATTACATCTTACCAGATGAAGATGAGCCGCTCCGCCTGAAGCCGTTCTTTGATTCGTTGACTCTGCGGCGCTCTGACACGGACACCTTGGCTGAGGTAGATTTGGTTGCAGACGGTTCCAGGTTTTCCTGAGTTTTAACAGTAGCCCTCTGTTGACTACGGCCAGAAAAACACACGCAACAGCTTTACCATCTTCTGTATGCAAACAACTCAATTTATTCTCTAAGATTTACTGAGCTCAGTCCTACCGTGTGGATTCTGATTGGCTGGATGGATCCTGATGCTGAAGTTTCTTCCTGAACCTCTGACTGCGTCTGAGCTTCAAGCTACTTTTGACAGCGGACTTGTAGTCGGAAATGATCTTGCGTATGCTCTCCTCGAAAAACGCTGAGAGTCGCAAGGTCATGCTATAAATCTGTCAAACGCACGAGAATACCAACAGTCACGTTCAGCCTGTAAGACTAAGCACAAAGACATTTGTTTGTCGTTTCAACTACCTTCGACCGTTTATTCGGTGTGTAGGCTTTGGCGTTGGCAAATATGAGCCTGGTGTCCTTGCAGACGTCTGTGGGATTCTCAAAGCGGTCCCCTGCAAGATTTTTCCGAACAGTTCCGAGGTCCATGGGCATATCAATAATAGCCGTGTAGTCCTGAGGAACACCAAGACAAAACGTGAAGAACGTTACATTCAGATCTAACGAAAACTACTTTAGAAATTGGGCAAACGTTACTATCAGAACATCATTAAGTCAAGTTATTTAAAACTGCGCAACTTGGGCTGCACGGAGAGACGCATGCACGGAGACATTCGAGTTTAAAACTGCGCAACTTGTGGCGCACGGAGAGACGCATGCACGGAGAGACACATCTGACTTTAAAACTGCGCACCTCGCGCTGCACGGAGAGACACGTATGACTTTAAAACTGCGCAGCTCGCAAGTGACATCACAGACCAACTTATCGATAATGAAACTCGTTTACAACTATTTCCAATATCAATTAGTTGTTCCAGCCCTATGTATTACATTTATACATTTGGCAGATGCTTTAATCCAATCCATGTATACATTTTATTAGTATTTGCTTTTTGGAATCAAACCCATGACCTTTGCTCTGCTAACCAGAAATCTGTTTCTTTTATAGGAGACTCACAGGATAATCACTCCGATCCACAGGATCCCGGAAAGGTTCGGAGTCCTCACATTGAAACATGTACTCCAACAGACGCTTGCACTGGTCCTTCCACGCGTCCCTGTCCTGCACGACCTCCATCGAGGGCTGCCAACAAATACGCAGATCTTTCACCTCCACTTTCATTTCACCACACATTATGACTGCTCAAAACAATTCGACGTTTCACACTACCTGACGAAGTCTCGGTCCGGATGAGGTTCCAGGTGCATCAATGTCATCCAGATCCTAAAAAGCCACGTGTAAATCTTTATCACGTCTACAAGACGACACAACAGATCACAGGCAGAACATGACATAACCTCACCTCATCGTCGGAGAACTCCATGTTTTCCACAGCACTGTAGATCTCCATGACATCCACACAGTGAGGTTTACTGCACACAACGAAACCGTAAGCTCACAGTTGGATTTGGGCCTATCACTTGAATGCACTCATCTTAGGATACGACAAACACTGACCTGACGAACTTTAAGAGAGCATGAGTGATGATCTTCGCGGAGTGAGCAATCTTGCTGCGTGGCTCATTGAAAGTCTTGGCATTTTGTTCGATGTGTTTAACGTCCCAGATCAGTGCGGACAGCCGCCTGAAAGAATCGGGACGCTTTAAAAACAAACCAAAACCAGGCTGCAAAACCATGAAAGTTTGGTACGAATCACCACCCAAACTCGAAATAGCTGCGAGAGCAGGTACACACCTATAGAAGTTGTGCTTTAACCGCAGTTTGATGGTGTTCAGGTCTGTGGGATATGCGATGACGCCGCAGTACGTGGGATACTGAACAAGGTCGACCGGACCAGAGAACGGTGCGGTGATGTCTGTTGGACAGAAACGGAGACGTACGGGGTAAAATGTCAGATTAAATCCCAGCATACTGTGATAAATGAACCAGTCCACCCAAAATCAGGCATGTGATCAGCCGAGGACAAAAAAGACTGCACGCACCCTCGCCCAATGCACACACACAAGTAATGTTTTTAGTAAGGCATGTTTGTTAAAATCACTTAAATTTCTCAATTTAAACTAAGGCCTAGTCCTGGTTTAAGATAATCCCTGTCCCGGGAAACCACCCCATAATGTTAAGGCATATCATATAGACGTCTCAACTTCCAGACTCTGGATTTTCTGTATATGTTACAAAACACTATTCCGTTCCCCACCTAATTAAAATTGACACCACACGCTTTTGTTTGGCATCTATTTTCACAAGACTCTCTGAAAATAAGGCTACACACCAACGGTGATGAGCTGCTCGATGCCTGCGATAATGCGTGCGCTCTCTTCCTCTCGTCCCCTGTCCCCCCATTCACCCTCCTGTGGTTTATACAGGATGTCAATCATCTCTTCAACCGTCACTGGAACTCCTGCCCCCTCCGACTCCGGCTGTTGAGCTGAAATACAAAAAACATTCATTCAGGCTGATAAATAAAAGCGAGCACTCTCGTCATTTGTTGACGTCCTTAATTCCTGAAATAAAGAGACCTTAACATAAGAGAACTGTGCCGTACCGTTTTCAGGAATAGCTTCCACATCCCAAGGACTCAGCTTTTCTATCTCACCATTATCCCACCTGCAGAAACAGATGTCACAAATACAGTCTACACCGAAAGACCTTAGTCTACATGTCAATGTATCAACATGTTTGAGCTTACTTGACTTTAAAGCACTGAAAATGGCTGTCAGGATACTCCGGCTGATACGGTTCCTGACAAACTATCGTCCCAAACCACCAGGCGTCATCAATCACGGAGCGAAATCGATCACCTACACGAACAGCAAGAACGTAACATTTGATTTGCTCGTGTACATCACTGCGTGAACTTACATGTATGATACAATTTAAATAAAAAAGTAGAGCGCTAACGCATTCATTCATTAATGCCGAAGATTTTTGTTCGTGCATTAACGCAGTGTTTTTTATTTCGAAAGTCTGTTGCTCACTGGCTCTGAAACGTACTGACAAACCATGCGTCACAGAAGGGCTGGGATGTTGATCGGTACTGGCTTGGGATGGGTGTCATCAACCAGAAAGGTACCGAACTCATACATGGACGTTTCGTTTTAAATCTCATCCTGACGGTGGAGTTTAAGAACAACTAGTCTCTAGAATGCGACCAAATGGTTGCATTTTACGAATACTTTTCCTTACTTAAAATTTTCTATCATTTTTGCATGTTATAAATTTAATGCGCAGAAATGTTATATTGCGCAAGCGGCGCATCCAGTCACTCCGAAATAAATAGGTAGCAGAGTACAACAACATTCCCGGCTACGGTACAAAACAGCAACGATAACAAATTGTGTTGCATGTATTGTATGCAGTGTGAGGCTAATGCAGAAAACGTGCTTAAACATGCGCGCCTAAACGGAGTTCTGTTTTGCGTCTTTTTACTCTAAAACGGACAAAGAAACATCAAAATTACATAAAAATTCCCATATTAGCAAGGGTCCATGTAAAAGTAGTCCGTTTCATGAACGTTAAACAAAACAGACGAGTCACAGTATATTAGATCCGCATATCTGTATAGAGCGCTCTTAAAGGGGCAGCGGCATAATAAAGATCTCCGTTTATAATGTTCATCAAACAACAAAGGACGGGCCCAAAACACTCACTCATTATAACAGGAACTGTGTTCTCCTTATATGTAGCATACAATAATTCAGTAGTTCAAAATGTGCTTTAAATACAGTACACTTTACACTTTGTGTTGAAAGAGAGTTTGTGTATAAGCAATAAAATCAATAATCATTCAAACTTGTTTTTCTGTATCAAACTAAACAGAACGTTAATGCCCTGGCAGTGGCAGATAGCTTTGGTTTTATATTTAATTTGATTACATTAATGTCTAAATTGAGATTTACAAGAATATAATGCTACTATGTAAAGGAAATACTGCTAAACACAGTAGTTGTTTAAAGTGTTTGCAAAAAAATCGTATTGCACTTTTGTTCGTATAGCAGTACTTTTAAAATAAAAGTGCACAATACACTACTTTTGAATTCACTATTGAATGTTACGCTTAATGCGATTAATCACAGAAAATGCGATTTTTACCTATAAAAAAGATTTTATTTAAATGTCGTCCAGTTGACTTACTCGGTCTCCAGACTCTGTTCCGCGCATCATCATAACTCTGATGCAGCACCAGGAAGTCAATAACATCTGGCATATCATGATATCTAAAACAAAAAGCACCGAAACGTTCACTATATCGTGCAGACGTCATCTACATGTCAAAGCATAACATGGCAATAAAAGAACGTTGAGTGACAGCTTACTTTACTGAGAAGGACCTGTCTGTTATTTTGCCAGTTCCAGGGTCGATCTGGGCGAGTTTTAAACAGCACAAGGTTGGTGGGCACACTTCGTATTTGATCCCTGTTATTTTCACAAACTCTTGGTCCTAGTATAAAAGAAAAACAGCATTATGAATTTTCAAAGGCAGAAATCCAAAATGAAACAACATTTTGCTATTGGACCTTTCTATTGGGAAGGGTACGGTTTTTATTTAAAGCGTTTGGTCATCAGACATGGTCCTAAACATGCATTAATGCTGAGACACTCGCAAAGCCATTTTATATTTTAATAACCCAGGAAAAATAAAAGCTATAATAAAAAAATAGATTCCTCGAGGAGACTGAAGAGTTCTTGGGGAAAACCAATGAATGTAGTGGCTATACTAAGCTCCACAGTGTTGTGTTTTCATTACTCCTTTAGACTGTGTTCGATTCTCATCAAAACAGGCTCAGAAGATCACGATACCAAATCACAACTTTGTATGTTTTTGTTTCAAATTTGAGATTATATGAATTTAAGAAGGGTGACTCAAAACAGGATGTATTGCTATATCTTGACACCGCTTTGGTCTATTAATACAAAACTCCATTTCATAGGGACTATGATCTGAAGGAGCAGACTGAGAAATTCACCCAAAAATGAAAATTCTGTCATCATTTACTCTCCTTCAGATGGTTGCAAACCTGTAAAAATGTCTTTGTTCTGCTAAACACAGAGGAAGATATTTGAAAGACTGTCACTGACCAAACACATCCCATCCCCCATTGACACCCATGGTATTTATTTTCCATACTATGGTAGTCAATGGGGGATGGGATCTACGGACATTCTTTCAAATATCTTCCTCTGTGTTTAAGAGAACAAAGAAATGCATACAGGCTTCATAAGACCTGAAGGTGAGTAAATGATGACAGATTTTTTTGGGTGAACGATCCCTTTAAATGGCTACTAAACGATATCTCCAGCGGATCACAAACTAGCGCTTTATGGATCCACTTGGCCACAGAGAATCTTCAAAAAGGTAGTCTTCTTTCTGGCTCTGGACTGTGTACACAGTCTGTGACCATCTGGACGGTCGAGACACTGGCTAGTTGTATAGTGTCCACAAGGCCCAGGTCATTAACAACCAGCACAATATATCCCAAGTTCCGTTAGCATCCGGAAGTATCCACCAACATCCCAGTAAATCTTACTCTCAACTCCATTTTCTTCCACGGCTGTTTGTCGAGATTAATGGGGTAGAGGTTACTCCTACAGACGGCATCCACGTACGCCTCGTGACCCTGCCGAAAATAGATGACCTGTGAAGAGAATCAGACACAGTGGGACATGAAACGCACACATTCAGCAAAGGCGTGTAAACAGAAAAGACAACGAAACACCACAGCACCTCGTCTCCCATCTGAGGGACGAAGGGCGACTTTCTGGGAATGACGTCAGTGATCCACGCCGAGGGACGGAACTCGTTCGACACCTCTCTGTTAATGGGCGGCCTTGGTTTTGGGCGCTGCGTTTCACATAGACAGATATCAAAAATTAATCGAAACATTTTATCAAGTCATTTCACATCAGGACTTTTTTAAACTCACCTTTGGCGTTTTGCTTTTGGCCTTCTTGTGCTTCCGGGGTGAAGACGTCTGTTCCTCTTCGTCGAGAGTCTGTTCCTCCTCCCCTGCATCTTCATCCTCCCCTTCCTCGTCCTCGGAGCTGCTGATCCTACGGCAAGCGCGCCTCCGGGACGACGGAGATGAAGGAGGCCGCAGACTGATTCCTGCGTCTGCCGTCCAGTCTGAACAGTCACTGGAGGAGTGGCTTCAATTTTGAAACAAAATTGTTCACGATGAATACAGATTAAAGATGGCAACATCGGTTATACTTTGGAAAACAGATTATTAATGATCAATTAGTGTATTGTGTCATATTTTCACAATTAAATTAATAGAATTCTTCAACTGTAATATCTGTATGTTTGGTGCCTCTAGTGGCGTAGAAATGACACAACACTTAAAATGATGGCAACAGTGTTACCTTGAGCTATCGCTTCTCCACTCGTCGTCATCTTCAGAGGAATCAACATCACTTCCCTCCATTTCAGTGTCCTACGCCGATAACACAAATCATTACAGACATGACAAATGTCGATCGCAAGAACAACACAGCTTCCCAAAACAAATCCCAACACTTCACCTCAGAAGAGACCGTCTCCTCCCCCTCCTCGCAGGACATCTCTAGGAACTCTTCACCCAGTCTCTCTTTACGCTCCGAGGTCTTCTGACGTTTGCGTGAGTGCGTACGCTTGATGCATGGCCCCTCCTCGTCCGAATCATCCTACGATCAGAGCGATCCGACTTTAGTGAGCGTTAACCCCACATAAGAGACGTGGATCAAGAGGTGTAACCTTACCCTGAAAGTGGCATGGGTCACTCTCCGTTTCTTTGCGTTGTAAAGGGTCACCTCCTCCTCGCCCTTGACGGCTCTATACGACTCCTGGGCCCTGAATGAACCAACAGCACAGTTACACTGATTCTGATAATCTTTTCACAGGCTGTGACTACGTTTGGAAGAAATAGTAGCGACCCTCCAACCGAATTAAAGGGATAGTTCACCCAAAAATTTTAATTCTGACATCATTTTTTTCTGTTGAACACAAAATACATTTTGAAGAATGTAGGACAGCAAACAGTTCTGGGTCACTTTTGACGACCATTGTATTTTTCTAGGGATGCACGGTAAATTATCGACCGATAAATGGTCATTTTTATTGATATCGCTATCGGCGGATAATACAATTTAGGCCGATATATTATAGCCAATAAATCCAATATAATTTCTTCTGATTAAACTTTTTCAGCTGCTCACTGTCGTGATAATTCACTTACTGCTATTAGCAAAACATTGTTGATGTAGATACAGTATGTAGATATTAATGAATGTGTAAATTATAGGAACGAAAGTATATTGTTTAAAGCCGACTGCTGTCTGAATGCTTTCTGTCTTGAGACCTGTGGCTATTAAGAACATTTTTCGGGGTTGCTCTGGAAGAACATCTACAGTATCATATTTTTATTAAATAATAACTATACACGAGTTAACGATTCTTTAACCTTCAAACTTTTCTGGTAAAGTAGGCTTTTGATTTTCAGGTTAAAAATAGAGACCTAATGGTAACCTTGTTTTCTGCAGTGAATGTTTTCAAATAAAAGCAGTTGTCCACTTTTGGGATTTTGTTTCAGTCTTAGGGCATTTTTTATGACAGAAATAAGCCCGGCGCGAAGCAGTGGGTTACAGTGCATTTTATAACGGCTAAGGGCGTTTCGTGTCGTGCCTAAAACCCCCTTAGCTGTTATAAAATGCACTTGTCGTAACCCACTGCTTTGCGGTGCTTATTGCTTTTATAAAACGGTTATTCCATATGTGTAGCAAGGTTTCGTAAAATAACTCGGCTCAACCGATCAGAACTGACTGCTTTATATTAATATTTAGATAGTGTATATCAGCCAATATATCTGCTTCCAATGTTCAAGAATCATTGGTTACTGCTATCGGCCAAATTACGTATCTGTGCATCCCAATTTTTTCCTACTATGAGAGTCAAGATCTGTCTGGTTATAATCTTTCTTCCAAATATCTTTCTGTGTTTATCAGAACTAAGAAATGTACACAGATTTGCCTCAACTTGAAGGTAGGAAATGATGACAGAATTTTAATTATTGGGTGAAGTATCACTGTAAGTGGGAATGGAATAAGAATCTCACTTGTAGCTGCTTGTCGTAAGTTCTGGCACGACCACCCTACGCCGCCAAGCCTGAAGGTCTCTCTCTGTGGCCATCTGGCTGCGTGGAGCATTCTGGTGCATCTGTCGCACACCCTCCACTTGACCACTGCGACGTAAGCCCACATTAGGTGGAGACTGCACTCCAATCCGATCGTTCACCGACACTGTTTAAAACAATTCATTACTATATATATACACATTTCATTTGATAATACATATGTATTATTTGTAGTATATTGGCTTTTAAAAGTCTGCTGCTAAAGCTATAATATAGGTGTAAATGTTCAGGCACCTCTGCGGGGAGTGCCGGGCTCTGGAACGCGGGCAGAGACGGGGACACCCTCGGCACGAACTGTCGACTGCCTGTCCTGGTTTTCCTGAAGCTGACGGATGGCGTCATCCAGAATTAGGTGGCGAGGTTCCTCGCTCTCGGCGGGCTGCTGACTGATCACCTGCTCCACAACCTCACCATCACCTGAAATTGAGCCGGAGAGTTCAGAAAGCGTCGCTTTCTGCACTGAACTACTGATGCATCAAAACAAGGGCCTCTTACTCGTAGCGACGTAGCCCAGTTGAGGAACCAGATGCTCGTCTGCGATGTTCTCCCTTCCAGGCACCAGTCTTTGAAACTTGGGAGGATGAGGGTTCCCATCGACATCCACTAGGAATGGAGGCGGCATCAGGTGCGGGGCCTGCTGGGTCTGCTCATCCAGAACAAACCCGTTCGAGTCCCGGATCAGCGGCCGGTAATCCGTGTGGAAGAACACTTGGTCTGGAAGCTGAGAAGCGTTTTGGACAGATAAATGAAAAGACGGAAAATGATATGTAGCTAGACGTTGCTTCAATCATCTTATTGCTTGACTTTGTAAATCATACAAACCTTTTCATAAGGCTTTGAGCTCCCGAAGCCGAATATAACCAGATGTCCGTGAGAGTCCGTACACGCGAAACGATGGCCATCAGGAGTGAACTTACAGTCAAACACTGCACCGTGTCCTTGACCTTCAATCTACATAGAACACCATTTAGACCTTGAGGTGGAATCAGTTTTTATAACTTAAATGACATCAGTCTAACTTAATGCCATATTTCTGAAAGTTGAAATCGGTCATCAATGTTGAAAACATCTCCTTACTTAACCTCGATTTGTCTACAGTTAGCATATAATAACGATTTAATAAGATGAGCTGTCAAGTACAATTTTACAGGAAATGACTGTTTGATCTTTGGGGTTATTCTTTTCAATCATTAACATCATTCGGAAACTCTTGGGTATGTGCAAGTGCTCAAGTAATTTTACCATGTTGAAGTAATGAAGAGTTTTGGTGCCTCTGATCAGGTCCCATATGAAGACATTTCCATCATGACCAGCAGACAGCATGACCCTCGGGTCATAGGGGTGGGGCTCCAAAACAAACACCTCTGCTTCATGACCCTGCGTCAAGAAAAATACAAATGACTTCAGTGGATCATACAATTCTGTTTAACCTTTGACCCAAGACCATGAGTGTGTTCAATGGCACAACACACACATATAACTAGTGATGCACTGAAATGAAAATTGTGGGCCGAAACCGATCCCGAAAACATTTGATGCACTCGGCCGAAAAACCGATACCAAAAAACTTTTTGAAATAGTTTGTATTTAATTGTATTAATAACACACTAAAACCACAACAATTAAGGAGAACATATTTTAAAACAATGTACAAAACATATTTTTCCTTGGTCATTGCAATACAATCAAATCTAACTTCTTTACAAATCAAACATTGTAGTTTTATGCTGCGTTCCCACCAATGAGAATGAAACGTTAAGCGCAAGTGATTTACAAGTCAATGCAAAGACGCGACAGACATCCTGCGCCACGAATCGAGCGTTTGACCCGCATAACGCGGTATTTGCGCTAGTTGAAAAAGTTGAACGTTGGCGAATATTAACGCCGCGTTAACCAATCAGGAGCTTGCTCTAGTAGTGACACGATTATGACGACTTGCTTGGAAGAAAGTGAGTAAGGAGTTCGGACAATCTGGTAAGTCTCAAAAAAATCCATGTCAGCCATTACGCAACGAGACTGGAGCCGCCTGGCAGAAGACCCCCCCATGACACGAATTCGCATCTGTTGTGAATTGAATTTCACGCGCAAATGAAGCGAGTAAACTCAAAATTTCAAGCGTTCAACTACGCGCGATTTACCGCGTCTGATGTGAATGCTCAGTAAGAATTATTCTG
The DNA here is from genome assembly GCA_006030095.1 of Triplophysa siluroides. Classification (NCBI taxonomy): domain Eukaryota; kingdom Metazoa; phylum Chordata; class Actinopteri; order Cypriniformes; family Nemacheilidae; genus Triplophysa; species Triplophysa siluroides. Next base: position 330,666 of record VCII01000242.1, on the reverse strand, counting down.
GAATAATTATTTGCATAACAGTAGTCAAGTTATAGTCAAACTCAGCATTGTCGGATATTTCGGCTATTATTTCGACCTATTTTTTTATTTCGGCCGTAAACGATAATGCCATTTTCAGCCGAAAATTTTCGCCAACCGTACTTCCGGTGCATCACTACATATAACCAAATACTTTTGTAACAGTTAACTAAAGCCTTACTTTTAATACATGAAGCAACTGTCCCGTATATGAATTCCAGACTTTGAGGAGATGATTGTTAACAGCAGTAATGACAGTGTTGTCGTGCCGGTCCCAGGACACCATGGTGACTTTGGGTTTGACGAAATTCTCATCCTCTGTTAAAGGTGCAGACCTACAGGGAACATGCAGGGAGACGCTACAATAATCTGCAGTGCAAATTAAATATTTATTGGAGATTGCTAGATGCTTTCATACCCTGGAAGAGTGGCAGACATTTGCAATAAAAGACTCTTCCACTGATGTCTCTGATGTAGCCGCCATATACGAGCTGTGCCATCTCGACTGCCGCTCACAAACCTGAGAGAGAGAGAAAGAGAGAGAGACACACGTTACAAAGAAGCATACAAAACACGTAACAGAAAGGTTTTGTAGTAAACCGTTAATAGTACCTCTCTCCAGAATGACAGAACTGAATGCTGTCCACCTTGTCCTGCAAATTAAAAGTGAACATTATTACGAAGCATTTCACATGGCACATGTTCAGCTAAAATCAGGCTCTGGGGCACTTTTGACTAACATTGTATTTTTTCCTACTATGGGAGTCAATGGGGGACAAATCTGTCTGCTTTTAAGCATTCTTCCAAATATCTTTCTGTGTTCATCGGGACAAAGAAATGTTATACAGATTTGGAAGAACTCGAAGTGAGTAAATGATGACAGAATTTTCCTTTTGGGTGAAGTTATTCCTTTAAACAGTGTAATTTTGTCCCACAAAAGAAAGTCACACTACTCAGAACCACAATATAAGGGTAACTTCACCCAAATGTGAATTTTCGTATGAACTATTCCTTTTATTTGTGAGCCCTTACAGTGTGCGAGTCAAGCTCTGCTAGTTTTTCTGGACCACCACTGCCCAGATAGTATATCCTGATGACATCATCTGTGCTTCCTGTTGCAAGGAACATGCCACCTGAACGAGAAAACAGACAAATCCTTTAATAAAATAATGCATATAGATCAGGAGAAACGACTTGAGATCTTCAGTTAGTCTTACCAGGGCTGAAAGAAGAACAGACCGTTTGCACGCCAGGTCTCGGCCTCTCAGTGAATTTGTGTGGCCGGTCGCTAATAAACGTAAAAAGAAAGAGGAAGTCTTACTTTTAACAAACTGTTACGCATGCATCATACCTGATGCAAGTACGGGGTTTCTTTAAACGTGGTGAAGAAAACTCACTTAAAACTGTTGCTATTAACATCCCACTGCCAGAAACACACGGTTGCATCCGTTCCTGTGGAAACCATGTGCCTTTTGGAGCCCTTGACAAACGGAGAGAACTACAGACAGAAAGAGGAAGAAGAAATGAACACCTAAACTGTTAGAGCAAGTGAAGCACAGAGCCACACCAGCTGAACCAAAACACTCTGCCAAAAGCAAATGCGAGTTCATTTAAATACAAGCTTAAGTCATACTGCACAATCACCTGTAAAGAGGTAATAGATCCACTGTGGCCCTGCAGGACTGCCATCGGGGCACAGGTTCGAAGGCACCAGACGCGAATGGTTTTGTCGCAGCTTCCGGCCGCGATAAGGGTATTCTCAAAGTTAACGGCGAGGTCTGATATCTCGGCGTGATGTCCTCTGAGCGTTGAGTGAAGCCTCCCGTCAAAAGAGGACCAGATCTTCACCAAGGCATCGTCGGAACCCTGAGCGTCAGAAACACAATCACGTCTGCTTCATTAACATCGAAAAAGAGTTGAATCCCAGGCAGCTTCATGAGATTTCGGTGCTCACCGTAAAAATCCTGGAACCTGTTCGATCAAAGGCGATACAGTATACGGCAGACAGATGTCCCAGAATCCTCCTGTGCAACCTCATGTGTTGATAATTGCTTACGGGGTTGATAGAGTTGAAGCGCTGTGCTCCAGTGAGCTCTCTGCCACGGCACACCTCCGCTAAAACAAGACTATGTAAGTCACTACGGGCAAAAGCGTCACCCAAATGCATTCACATACATTTAATCAACTTGTAAGAGAAGAAAACGTGCAATGGGAAGGTTGCTTTATTCTGCGAGTTTGTACAGCTGCAGGTACTCACCTATGTTTGGGGCATCCCTGCAACTTAAAGGCCTCTCCGGCGGTCGCCCCCTGTGAAGGGCCGCGAATGTGGAGGCTTTCCATCTGCCATTGCCGCAGTCTAGAGATGTCGAGAGCGGCACATATTAGTGAAATGTAGGCACAGACGACTGATCTCACACCAAGCACGGTCTCACCTTTTGATTTTCGGAGCAAAGAGTGTTTGCCAGCTCCCAGCAGAGAGTGCACTCCCTGCACACCAGACGGAACCTCCCGGTCCAGAATCGGACCGATTTGCTTGCATATCTGAAGCAGGTGATTTGGCGCGATATGTCTGTTGGATGCAACCTTAAAAAAAAAAAGAACGTTAACACGTGTGGTTTTCACACTTTTTTGCAAGGCCCCTTTGTGTAGGTGATGTGCCCACTTTTGCATCACTTTATAATCTCAAACTTACGAATTATAATTAAGACAAAAACATATTCAGCTATACAATACTGGAACATCATTTATTGGTCTTATTTTTCTGATGTTTGATTGTATAAAATATATGATACATTTCTATATTTCATAAAAAAATCCCCCTGGATACATCTTAGGGCTCCAGCGCCCAGTTTGAGAACCACCGCTTTAGACATTTTATGTTGTTCTTCTATTGAACACAATTATTTAAGATAAAAATGATATCATGTCGACACATCGATAACTTCCAATCTCACTGGTTCTTGTGCGTCTCGAGGCGTAATATCATATGACAAAAAATGACAAAGACACACGCGAGCACTAATGAGATTCACAGTTATCAACCATGTATTAATTAATTTAATAAATGTAATATATTGTTTTCTCTTGCAACTGTATCACTTTAATTCTGAAGTCATTTGTAAACTCACTGGAGTTGTATGAATAACTTTTCCGATGGATGCATAAACTTTTTGGAACTTCAACAGCGAGTGAGTCTCATAAGATAACAAAAATAAAAAATATTATTATTTAATAATAAAATAATTTGAATGTAAATGTAATTAAAACATCTTCGTGTTCGATTATAAGAAAATCATTCATATGCATCTAATGGCATAGTGCGGAGTAAATTATCCAAGAATTTTCCTTTTGGGGTGAACTACTCCTTAAGGAAATAGATTTTTTAAATCTGATCTAATTTTATCCCCAAATACCGCAAACATTACACAAAGTACCATTTAATATTAATTAAAATACTCTTTGCAATCCTGAAGTGACTGAGCAGCGGTCGTGACCCTTCAAAAACATAAATAAAAGGTCCGTCTCATGCGCTCGAGTGCATCAGTTTATGCAAAACAAGCCAGCTCATCAGCCAATCACAGCGCAGGTCACATGCAAAATAAAAAGCCGAAAGCTAATTCCCATCGCTGATTGGAAGGTTCAACATTCTGACGTATCCACAAGCCAAAGAGGCCACGCCCTAACCGCAACGGAGCGCTGAATAATAGGGAAACAGTCAAAATAACAATAATCGCGCAGCGTTATGCGTAGTAACAACAAATATCCATCCTGATAGTCCCGAAGTTAAATATATTGAGTAAACATAGCAGACGGTAGAAAACATTACAGTCGCGCCTGTCGTTTAAAGTCCTTTAATCGGCCAACAAAACGAACACGTGCGAAAATAAAACACATGCCATATGCTCCAGAAATAATATCCAAACAAACACTTACCAAATCTTCAAATGACCGTGGGTGCTCGTTTCCTCTCCAATCCAATCGGCGTGGAAGGAGCTATCAAAAAGTAAGCCGGGTAAATAAGGGCGAACACGGAGCGAATAAACCAAATATTTTTGCATATTAAAACGTTAATATAATGCGATATGGTAAAGTAATATCAATCCAGATCTCGATCCAAATAGGAAGCATAACGTCACGTTACACTGATATAAAGGTTGACGAATTGCACCACACACCTGATTTTCTTCCAGCTCACACACGAGAGCCTGCAACAGATGATAATGCCCCCGATCAGTTCTCCCATCCACATCAACATCATTTTACAGTAAATCTTTATAAAAGTATCCAAGACCGAAGACAACTCACCTCGGCCGCTTTCCGACACGGCCCCGTGCTAAGAAAGCGCGATATCAAATAGTACAACTCTGAGAAGAAACAGCGCGAGGTCGTTTATTATTCGACATATGATTAATAAATGATAAAAGTATCTCCAAATGATATTTCTCAAGTGTTACTTTTTGTGCCTTACCCGATTCAAGGGGCGAAATGCTCCCGTTTCTGGCCGCGGCATCGGCCATGGCTCGATATACGTGTTGTTTTGAACGCGAACTTCAAGTACAGTTCGAAAATTAAATAATTTATTTAATTAATGTCGCTTGTACACTCCGTACCCCTCCGCGATTGCTCCCGCTTTCTGTTCGGCCAGTTTTCGGTCGCCATTGAAAGTACGAGGCCTGAGCTCATAGCTCCTTCCGCCCAAACACCGGAAGCGGGGGGAGGGGTAGAGGCCCCCCCGTCTCCTTCAGCAAAACAGAAGCCACGCGGGCGTAACGTAACAGCTGTAAGCGTTGTGTGCTCAAAGTAGTGAGACAAGAGATGCGTGTCGGCGTTTATTAACCAACAAATTCGAAGCAGTGTTGGGAAAAAACGCGCTTGTGCTCAAACGAGGTCAAACGGTGAGTTCGTGACGTCACTCCGAATGGCGACCGCATACCCGACCGTCTCTTTTGTTTGCAGAAGACGTGGATACACGCCACGATTTGTAATATTGACACTCTTGTGATAATAAAAGTATTTACGAAGTTTTTCACACAACAGTCCACTGACAAACACCCTAAATGCTGCGATAGATTCATATTTATGTCGACTCGAACACCATTAAAGTGTTCATATTTTAAATGCATGCAATTGACATCCTTGTATGCTTCTCAATCCTTACTGTTCAATACTATACATTATGTCATGGCAATCCAATAAAAACAGTTAGATCACTAATAGAATTATGCTTGGCAAATAATCAGGTTGTTCTTGGCTGAGAGCCTATCTGAACTAAACAATTTGGACAATACAATTATCCATTTTGATCACCACTCATTTGTTATAAATACAATCTGTATTTATTATTTAAAATTATTTTCTCTGTTAACTGTAGTCACTAATCCTTCTAGATTATTTAAAAAAAGTCATTTTGTTTTTTGATAAATGTGAGTGAAAGATAAGGATTAGAAACAGAAATGCAATCAAGGTCACAGAGAGCAATTTCTAGCTGAACCAAATATTTAGAAATAACTAAAAAACAGAGCTAGGATAGTCTCCAACACTCCCCAAACACCATGTAGAATGAATGGCTAGGCAAGCATGACCAGAATGACTTCAGATCTGACACAGAGTTTATGTAATGGAAGATCTCTTGATAATTTAAATTCAACCACTTCAGACATTTGTTGTTTATTACCGTAACAAATAATAACCATGGTAAAATAACAACCATTTTATTGGTATGTTATACCAATCATTACAGATACTACACAACAAGAGAAACCAAAACATGAAACTGTACATTTGTACTTCTAACCTAACAACTCTGTGATGAAGCTACTGCTGGCATGTACATGTGAATGAAATTACAGTAATTTTCATACGACCTGCATGTTTAACACTGTGGCACACTTGTGTCCTAACACACTATTCCTTTTAATCCTCTTTAAGTACCATCACATACTGCATATAGAAAATATGAAAACCTTGTACACAGCAGCTATACAACATTCTTGCAGCGCTCTTACCAAACAAAGTAAAATAATGTCGCAGTTCACATATCTGATGAGTGTTCCAGTACTAGTGAGCAGGTTTATCATTTATCAAAGATGTTGAATAAAAACAAACTGGACTAATATCGAGGTTTTAATCCATAAAATACAGCTTATCAACAATTCAAACAATCAAAAAAAATTCTTAAAAAACTCCCTTCCCATACAATACAGACTAGAAACATGTACGTCACATCGCCTATGGAATGTTAGTGTCTCAAACAAACTCTTCCAGTTTTAATATAAAGACCTAAGAAATTACACTTTTTTTTTTTAAGAAAATGGCACAACCCGTCCGACCCCAAAGCCAGAAAATTTTAACAGGGTGTTTCATGACTGCCAATCATCTTCAGAAGAAATTGGAGTGGACTAAGATGGATCCTTCTTTATAGGCTTTTCTCTTGGATCGTTTTAATGAAATGAGTTTTTAATAATTACGAAAAACCTGCTTAGAAAATAATCGATAAAAATATTCTTCTGTATTGTACAAGAAAAGAGTTTTGGGAGCTCTGGTGAAATACAATGTTATTTAGCAGCTTCCTCTTTCTGGTCCTGCTTTTCTTCCTCTCCGTCAGTGTTTTCCTCCTTTAATGAAGAAATGTTTTATATTAAATACATTTCAATAGACACTGCGACAGATAATATCAACGTTTAGTACATATGCACGTAGATTAACAAATAAATACTTGCTTCATCAGTCTCTCCGTTCTCTGCAGGGGTCTTCTCCTCAGATTTCGCTTCTGGCTTTGCATCTTCTTTCTTCTCCTTTGGTTTGGCCTTTTCTACTTCCTTGGCTTTCTTGCCCTTCGCCGGTGCCTTCTGCAAAGTTTAAGAAACCACACTATTTAAGCACATACCTATAAACTTTTACTCTATATACATTTTGTATATAAAATTTGGTTATTCACTGACCTTTGGCTTGGGCTCAGGTGTTTGGGGTTTCTGCAAAACAGGATTTTTTTGTTGGCGATGGAACGATGAAAAGATAAGTGTATATGAGCCGATAGGAGAAATGTACTTACAGTTTGAAGTCTCTCAGACCTTCTTTTGGGCTGTTTGGAATAATACGAATGGACAGTAAGCATCATTGTTACAAACTACAACAAGAAAAACATATACGGTATAAAATCGTGCTATAAAGTCATGTGAATCACTCACCCCAGCTGCTTCAGTGTCATTGTTAGCCTGAAAGAGAGGAAACAGAAGCTGTTAGTCTAAGTGTACCTGTAAATATATCAGTGGGTTTGTATTAAAGTCCAATTATGTAATGCAAAAGTAGGAGTGGGGGAGGGGCTCGGTACAGCTATACAGCGGTGTGCCTTTAATTTATTTAAATTTCCACATTGCCCTGTATACAATCAAAACAGTCGGTAAACGATATCCAAATAAAGTGTAAAAATACAGTATGAAAATGAACATTGATGACGTTAATGAAGAGACAATTATTTAAAAGCGTGCAAATCATACAATTATTTTGTTTATTTTATCGACGTTAACAAAAATCTCTGTAACGTTACTTAAATGTGTGGAAGTCGGAAGGGGGGGGCAGCAGAGCCCCGCCTTTGTCAACAAGATTTAATCGCTCGATTAATCATCGCATTTATTCAATTCAGCGATAACTTCACGTTTCGACAAAATTAAAGTTTGGCGTCGATAACAAAATGTGCTACGAAACGGGACGCTCGCGTGGTAATTAAACGCGCAGAAATCGCTACGAAAGTAGGTGAGAACTTGAAGCCACTTCGTCAAGTCCGCTTCAAAGGTCATGTGGAAAAACAAGACGGATTAGATACGCGTGCATTTAAAAATAGCCCTGCACGAAAAAAGCCATACACAATGCATTTACAATGACTCAAATGTGTTGAATTCACAGGCAGCCATGACACCCAAGAGTGTGATGTGTGCGTCCTACCCAAGAACCATATGGAGCCCGTACACAACGACTAACTCCGCGTACTTACATTATTATTAAGATCCAACATAATGCGGTCAAATAAAAAAGTTTTAGACAAATTTGCATATTGAGCTGCAAGAACAACATTCACATGCATTTTTTTATTAATTAAGGATAACGTTAAACCCATTTGTACGGTATACTTAACGCATTATATATACATTGTTATCTAGATCGACACCAGAAATGTGTTTTGTGGCTTCGGTGGCCATGATGTCTCAACATAATACATACGTTGTGTATACGGCAAAATACGTCCCAGCTCTAAGTAAAAAGGCGCCAGAATCGTGCCACAGACTTTCATGCAACAAATCACGTATTAACACATGTACCGACGGATTCAACACACAGCTAACTTCACGTGCGATTATTGCACGCTATTAATAAACGTAGCGTGGCAACAGAATAGGAAATCCAATATATTCAACTTACTTTGCTTCTTTTCGGCATTGTTGTTTTAAGCTTGTATACTTACAGAACAACACGGGGAAATTAAAACCGATATTATACTACTGTAAATAAAGTGTAAAAGTGTGCGGAAAACACTTAAACCAGCAAAAATGTCCTGGAGGAACAGAAACCCGACCGGATCTTTCCTTGTATATATTCTTTTCATTGAAGCGCCGACGTGATGGCCATTCGCGCCCCGCCCATTCTCGCTTCTGATTCGCTGAAACGTCCTAGCAACCGAATTTCAAACCAAAGCAAAAGACGTAAGTGGATGGGCGAAGGTGTCAATCAATGATCGTTGTATGTATTTTATTCGACACAAAACTGTGTTTTTTCCCCCCATAAAAGCATATGAATACATGTTACTGGTCATATTAGTACATCTTTATGCTTTTCTTACAATTTGAATGCGTTTAAAAGAAAAAAAAGGCCCTTAAACAAAAACGTTTCCAAACGATCATTTTTTATATATAAATCCCATATATTTCGTTAAGGTGTTATACTTTTTCATTCCATATATATATATATATGTAAATGCACTAGAGTGAGAAGACTTAAAGCAGCATTGTTGAGTGTGTAGTATTGGGGCTGGATCAGGCTGACGAACAGAAAATGGCTACCGGGTTTAACTGGTTCCTTGTGTTGAGCGCCGTGTTTCTGTGCAACCTCGTGAAATCGTTCCTGCCGTCGATTTCTTCATGTGTAAGTACTGAGCGTCTGCTGTAAGACATCTACGGGTGTGCAACGTAGGTTTTAAAAGCGATAAGGGCTCAATCCTCTATTGTTTAGCATGGATGCTAACGTTAGCTCCTGTGTGGAAGTGGCGTGGTCACAGATGCAGCAAACAAAAGCTGCGCTGTTAATGTCACCGTTTAAATTAAAACACATCTACTGTTTGTGGATCACAACATCTACGTCAACAAGTAGTAACACGCAAACGTTTCTGTGTTTTATAATGTGGCGTCAAAACAATACAACACAAAATGCCGTTCTGCCACCAAAACAGTGTTGATAGGGTAACGTAACGTAATTCATATCACGGGGCTGAATGATATAATGGGACACACACCCCGCATTCAACTCCAACACACAGCACAGTAAACCCCAACACGTAAATGAAGTTAACTATGATTTTACTACAGCAACCATAGTTAACTGTTGCATTTGTAGAAAAACACAGCTAACAGCAAATTTACCACACTAACCATAGTTTAACCATAGTCTGTTTAGCAAAGCAATGACAATACAGATGGTGATTTGCAACAATAACCTGCCATGGTTAGTACACATTTGCTGTAATAAATGGTTCATTTTCTTTATGGTCATCATACTGTGAGACTTATTATACGTCTCGTATTATTTTACGACTGGAGAAATTATGTTTTAATAAGTATACAGGTCACAAATGAATTACATAGGGTCACAGACAGTATGTTATTTTTAGATGCGGGGCAAGTTTGGGTATGGGTAAAAGACAATGCATCAAGCAATGCATTATTGCTCTTAATTTTATTAAACAGTTGAAAATTTTATGCTAAAAAATGTATATTTATTAGGTGAATAGTTCACGTAAACCAAATGATTTTTAACACTGAATACTTGCCAATACCTTTTTTATAATACCTAAACATTGCATGTTACTCAAACATCTCGTGTTTGCTCTCGTAGCTGTCAAGGCTCTTTCAGGAAGATGCTGATCAGGAGACGGAGATGCGGACGGAGATCCAGAACTTGCGGATGGAGCTTTCCAGCATCAATATGATGGATGAGTTTGCCAGATACGCTAGATTGGAGCGCAAGATCAACAAAATGACCGATCGGCTAAAGACTCTAGGTAATAAAAAGCATTCTCTAGTTCTAGTACACAAACAGCAGTCTGAAATGCAATGATGAGGTAAAACATCCAGCGTAGTTGTTAGTTTATCAACACATTTATTAATATTTACTTCCACATCCTTTTATTTACTTGCATGAGTAATTGTATTCACATTAACTTACTCTACAAGGATTAATAAATGCTGTAAAACTGTATTGCTCATTGTTAGTTCATGTAAATTAATGCATTTACCAATGTCAACAAATACAACCTTATTGTGAAGGGTTAGTGGGAAAGATTTTTCAACAACTTAAAGGTGTAGTTCATCCAAAAATGTGAATTATTTTACTTGCTCTTATGTCATTCCATATATCGATCCTTTTTTTTTAGTTGAACAGAAACAAAATCTCCAGTGGGTTAATACATGTCTTCTGTAGTAGTAGTTGTGTGTGAGAAAACAGTTCATAGTTTCTACATAATTATCAAAACAAAACCTAAACAAACACATGTCAGTGCTTGGATCAAATATAAGGCTCATCAAAAACTTGTCACAAGACATTCTTTTAAATTGATTTTAAATTGATTTTAGGACTAACGTGTGTCTGTTTTGGTCTAGATTTAGCTAATAAGTTCAACATTGTAATTGATGTCTGTCACACACGTTTTCATAAAAAATACCTTTATTTGGTGAACCTTTACCTTATAGCTTATATTTTTGGTCTGTCTCGCACAAAGCTCCAGAAGGCCAGCAATATTATGCATAAGTCGTGTAGACTATTTATTTCATAGTTCTTTTTTTAGCTGGACTGAGCAGCTAAACATCTTAGGAATGACATAAGGGTAAATAAAATATAAATCATATCAACATTTGTTTTGAACACAGATCGCAGCTTTATAGAGACCCACATTCTAAAACAATTCAAACATTTCATTATGTCTTTGATCTTTAGTAAAATCCAGAACTGCACAGCAGGCAAAAATGAAGTGGATTGTCAACATTGCATTTTACATACTCCAGGTGAGACACGTCTGTTTTATTATGAATAATATGTCTCTACATCACCTGTTAATTGTCTGTCACGAGATAAAAAAATACCGTTGTTGCTGTTTCTTGCTAGGCCGCGATTATGATCTCACTCATATTGAAGTATTATGCCGACCCAGTTACAGTGGTGCCCAGTAAATGGATTTCTCCACTAGAGAGACTGGTAGCATTTCCATCTGGAGTCGCAGGTAACCCTTTGGAGGGACAGTGGGGTAAATTATTCATTACGAATGTTTGAATATGTCAAGTTATTCTCACATGGAGGTCAATTTCTGTACTTTTTGCTGCTTTATTTTAGGTGGTGTTGGAATCACATGCTGGCTAGTTGTCTGCAACAAGGTGGTTGCCATTGGTCTACATGCTGTCAGTTAAACCAAGTTACCTCAGTACTGTCGCAACATAATTGTGCAGTGACTGGATCTTTGGTACTTGCTTAAAGTTTGTGTCAAGTTCCATGTGAAACGCAATTGTTTTTTAACCACTACTCATTATAGGTCTGTAATATATTGCTTTTAAAAATACAAATGTTATTTCTTTTCTGGTTTCAATATTTTCTATTGTCATTTATTTTGATTTCAAATTGTGACCAACAAAACGTTATAATTTATTATAACTAATTGTACTGTATATTTGGGTTTCTTTTTACATTTGTTTGTCAAAGCCTGTACCACCAATATTTATTCGACTGTGTTTGTCCATATCCATGCATTAAAATATGCAAATGAAAAGGTGTCTGCACTCCGACTCATCCTAAAGGTGTTCAGATGAGGTTCGCACTAGACCAAAAAAATCATTTCTATATAAACTCATTGCGCAGGGACATTGCAGTGCATTTAAGCTATGCAATTTATCAGTATGTATGAATCACCAGTTAAACTAAAGAAACACTTTCCATTTAAGGCATCATATGGCATAGAATAACGATTGGAATAGTAAAATCTCTACATTTGAAGGGGATCGCCAATATGAAAGTATATTATGAACAAGTTTATGATCACAGAGGTGTTTCGTGGCTTAAAGAGTATGCATCTGTAAATTCCAACAATTCATACCCTTGCAGTGTGGCAGTACTCATATGGCCATTAAAATGATCCATGAGATTACTTTTTGCTCAACAGCCATCATGATCACTGACTATGGATGACATTTTGGTTTTATTTTTGGACCTTGTGAAATCTGAAGAAAAACATGTATATAAGCTTTGTAACGCAATACTTTCATGTTTAAACTTTGCTGTTTGAAGTATTGATTTTTAAATAATGGTAAAACCTTCAAAACATGCCCTGTGGCATATAATGTTGAAAATTATACAGAAAATCAGTATAGTTTGTTATTAAAAGCTAAAATACACTACAAGACTTTTGCAGATTTGATCAGTTAGTGTGTCTCTATCTGAAACTTTCAAGAAGTCCGCAAGTGTATGTTCAGTAATGTAGTGTATTTCAGCCATATTAGGCAATGTTGTGACTTAAATTCACAGGACCCCCCCCCCAAAGGGTGACCGACTTTTGTCTATTACACAATCGACTGTTAAGAAAAGGGGTTTTCAAAAGGGTCTATAGACCCCCGGGGGCTTCCAAATTCAACAGGGAAAACGAGATAAAACAATGTTCTTGTAAACATCGTAGTTTCATTTCGATTAAAATGAAAGTTACTACAGTACAAAATACACTTGAATTGAAAATGTCTCTTCATGGTTATATACATCAAGCCTATTTAAGTTTGGAAACGTTTGCATTTAGTCATTTAGCAAACGCTTTTATCCAAAGATGTAAGGGAGCAATAAAGCGATGTATGTCATACAGGAGCAATACAAGGTGCTAAAATAATATCGCATTTACTATTTATCTAACAATGTTTAAATGTTTATTAACACAAGTGGTATTTTAGATTATATCCGTTATAGTTTACTAAAATATCTCTGAGGGTTGTTATTGTTTTGTTCAGTAGGGTGCAATAATAATAAATCAGCCTACATTTTGAAATAAAAACAAGTTAGTGATAATGTAGCCACCCAGTCGGTAAATCACAAGTTTCTTTAACTTTTACTAAGTTTAGCAGACGGACAGCTGAGATTGCCAATCACTCTCACAGCAGCGAGACCACGCGCACCAATGTCGCCGGATCATCAGGACAGAAATAGACACGGTGCGGATCCTCTAACGCCTTGCGCCTTCCGACCCGGGCTGGATCTCTGTCTTTTACCCCATTATCTCATTTCGCAGTCTTTCCACAATGGTCATTAAAGTCTTCCTGGCGTCCTCCTCCGGATCGACTGCGGTAAGAATTGCGGCGACAAGTGTTTTTTATTCGACAGGCCACTCGTAAGGTGCTCCGTCTTATACACATTCAGGCGTCAGTCAGCACTGCCTTACAGACTCGTGTTTGCGATGATCAGCAGCACATGTTACTAGTTTAACTCATTTAAAGTTGTTTCGTTTCAACAGTTGAAATAACTTTGATTGACAAGAGAAAAGTTGCGAGCGCGAGGCTGCAGTTTCCTTAAATATCTTCTGAGATCACATGGCAGTACTGCAACTGCCTCCGCAAACATTCTAGCGTTTACTTACATCAGTCTTATTCAGCGTTTTATTATTCAACTGAAATGGTTCATTTCAATTATTCTGGATTGTTATTTTTGTACATGAAGTATGACGTGTTTTAAGATGAACACGTTTTGATTTGTTGCTTTGATTTGAGAGATAAAATAGTCGCCCAAAACAAATACTCTTATGATTGTTTTAACATTTCTTTGACCAACAGAAAAGCAGCCTACCGTCCGTACCACGATTGTTAAACTTTTATTATAGTAAAACCTCAGTATTTACAACTTCACTGTGGTTTCCCTGTTGGATAAAAACAGCATATGCTGGGTTAGGTATGTTTTGATGCTGGTTTAACCAGCACATGACCAGCTCATGACCGTCTTAAACCAGCTCATTACCATCTTAAACCAGCTCATGACCGGCTTAAACCAGCTCATTACCATCTTAAACCAGCTCATGACCAGATTTAACCAGCACATGACCAGCTCATGACCAGCTCATGACCGTCTTAAACCAGCTCATGACCAGATTAAACCAGCTCATGACCATCTTAAACCAGCTCATGACCATCTTAAACCAGCTCATGACCATCTTAAACCAGCTCATGACCATCTTAAACCAGCTCATGACCATCTTAAACCAGCTCATGACCATTAACCAGTCATGACCATCTTAAACCAGCTCATTTCATGACCAGCTCATCTCATTCTTAAACCAGCTCATGACCGGCTTAAACCAGCTCATTACCATCTTAAACCAGCTCATGACCAGATTTAACCAGCACATGACCAGCTCATGACCGTCTTAAACCAGCTCATGACCGTCTTAAACCAGCTCATGACCATCTTAAACCAGCTCATGACCATCTTAAACCAGCTCATGACCATCTTAAACGAGCTCATGACCATCTTAAACCCAGCTCATGACCAGCTAAAACCAGCACATGACCACCGTCTTAAACCAGCTCATGACCGGCTTAAACCAGCTCATTACCATCTTAAACCAGCTCATGACCAGATTTAACCAGCACATGACACATGACCGTCTTAAACCAGCTCATGACCGTCTTAAACCAGCTCATGACCATCTTAAACCAGCTCATGACCATCTTAAACCAGCCATCTTAAACGAGCTCATGACCATCTTAAACCAGCTCATGACCATCTTAAACCCAGCTCATGACCAGCTAAAACCAGCACATGACCATCTTAAACAGCTCATGACCGTCTTAAACCAGCTCATGATAAACCAGCATCTTAACCAGCTCATAAACCAGCACATCATGACCGTCTTAAACCAGCTCATGACCGTCTTAAACCAGCTCATGATCTCATGACCATCTTAAACCAGCTCATGACCATCAGCTCATGAGCTCATGACATCTTAAACCAGCTCCAGCTCATGACCATCTTAAACCAGCTCATGACAATCTTAAACCAGCTCATGACCATCTTAAACCAGCTCATGACCATCTTAAACCAGTACATAACCATCTTAAACCAGTACATGGCGAGCTTAAACCAGCACATGACCAGCTTAAACCTGCTCAAACCAGGATCAAAACATACCAAATCAGCATTGCTGTTTTTTTTACAGATGCAACTTTAGAATTCAAAATGTTTTAGTAAATGTCAATGAACTAAAGTTAATGAATGCTGTAGTGGATCGTTGTTTATTTATAGTTGACGAGTTTTAACAAGTGGAACCTTTTGTCATTAACAATGCTGCAGATCAAAAAGAAACAGCAAGATGTTGTTGGGTTTCTTGAGGCGCTTAAAATCGATTACTCACAGCTTGACATCGCTTCAAATGAGGAGAACCGCCTGTGGATGAGGGAAAATGTGCCGGGAGAAATGAAGCCCACCAGCGGGATTCCTCTTCCTCCTCAGATCTTCAATGAGCAGATTTATTGCGGGGTAAGACCCAGAAACAACCCGGCAGACATTTTCATTAAGATTTCCTCCTAAAGGCCCTGCTAATACAAAATCGAGTAGGGGGAGAGTGGGGTAAGATGAGCCAGTGGGTAAGTTGATCCACTGACTGTATCTTAGCGACTGACCACTTTTGTTGTCATCTGACCATACGTTTTGGAATCAACCATTATTTCTGCCAGAATGTGAAAATGTGAAGCACACGGGAGAATTGGGCAGCAAAAATTTACTTTAAAAGCTGTTTTTGGCTTGTCAAAGTAAAATTTTTGCATATCAGCTGTATAAAACCATGCAAATACCACTGGCTTTCCGGTAGCTCAGTGGTAAGAGCATTGCGTTTGGATAAAAGCGTCTGCCAAATGCATAAATGTAATGTAAAATGTAAATAATTTGGCTAAAGAGTAGCCTGACTTCGTAATCTTGCTAGTTTTTCCGAAGTGGCAGCTATGGGACAAAGTGAGCCACATGCTGTGGGTTAAATCAAGCCTGTGTCGCCACTTAAGTTAAATTCAATTTCTAATTTTTAAACCTTTATAATTTCATTGAAATATCACATAACTTTCTAGTTTATCATGTTTACTATATTATAGGCTACGGAGTTTACACCAAAGTACAGTTATATTCTCTGATTAAGAAAAGCATTTTACACCTGATTTACTGTATATCTTTCCAACTTAAGGCACTAATGGCCTAACATGGTGGTGACGTTGATATCGAGCGACCTTAAGTGTAGTCTGTTTATAGCCCCGTGTTAGCTTTTTACTTCTGCCGACTGTATTTCGGCTTCAAAAGTAGCAAACGTGGTCTTCATTTGAAAATATTATCTTGATAGACAAAACATGTAAACATCATAAACATTTGTTAATCACAGAGCTTATTTTTTGCGATCTTCCGAATGTCTATGGGGAAAATGGATATGGCTTTCGGTCGAGGGAACCAGCGCGGCGCTTACTTCAGGGTTAAGTCTGATTTTGCTTTTGCGTCGGACCTACGCCGTAGCCTCTACGTGTTGGTTTTCATTTATGCTTCTACGTAGTTGTCCGTGTCGACACCCAAAGACCATTAGGCGTCAGTGTCCACGCGCGTGTTGCTTGTGTAACCAAAACAAGAGCCGAAGAAGCAGCAGCTCGTTTGAGAATTATTAGCAGTGATAGTGGCAAGTAAACAGTCCCTTTTGTTGCTGATTTAAGATATTAAATAGAGAAGCACAAATAATTTACTTAGTCATGTTTACTCAAACACATTTACGAATGAATTGTCTATCGCATAGTTTTTTGACCTGAAGGAGGGGTTCAAACAGACCAATCACAGCGCTTGCGGTCCGCGTTGAGTTGGCGCGTTATTACATTTTTGGAAAGGTGCGCGTCAGGCTACGGCGTAGGTCCGACGCATTACCATAAATTGGGCTATAGCCTACAAAAATGCGTCGTCTCTTAGGTACTGGATTGTGGGCCGGGTCAAAAATGTTGATTTAATAATTTACGATTACGACATTTACGGCAGTGAGTTACGAATTAGGCTTGTGCATAAATGTGAACATGCATCATGTAAAAAGTTTAGCCAAAAATGAAGTTAAATTATTACGTTTTGTAAAGCCAGAATTTGTCCGCATCTGATATGTAAAACTTGATTTTAATTGTGGGTGTATGTTTATGGTTTGTGTAACATTAACTTGTATAAAATGATAACGCAAGCTTTCTGTCTTTCTTTGCAGGACTATGAGACATTCTTTAATGCTAAGGAGGACAACTCGGTCTATGAATTTTTGGGTCTGTCACCTCCACCAGGATCAAAGGTTGTAATTGTCTTTTTTGGTGTCTTTCTTTACTATTCATTAACCTAAAATCAGTATCACTGTTAGGGATTCTACTAATAATGTAGCAGCAGCAGGGTTGAGAGGAATCCTCTGAAGTGGAGTACAAACACTACCAGAGCACCGTTTCAATGTTACATGCTTAAATGTCTGTGGATTTTCTTGTGAAAGAGTGATCGCTGTAGATTATGGGACATTTCATTACTTGAAGCTTTCCTTATGTAGTACTTTTTCCCCCCTAGTGACTGACAGCAATGAAATTGCTTCAACATTGTTTTAATAAAAGAATTCTCTTGACACAGGAGGCAAAACATGCGGAAAATTCTCAAAAACTTCATAATGGATCTGGCACAGAGGAACAGCTTCACGATGACACAACAGTAATGCCCCACTGAACCTTTTTTACTTGTTTTTTTCTCATCATATTCAATCATTATTTACTTTTTGTTCATTTCCAGACACGTGCCAGCGTTTGTTTCTCATCCACATTGCGATTAATTTAGGTTTTTGTACCATCAATTCCTCTCTTTGGAATAGCGTACTAATACTAGATATGCAGTAGCCTACGTACTTTGCACTCACTTAGTATGTAAACTCTGCGTGAAATTCTCTGTTGACTTACACTTTTTTATTATCCTCCTTTGAGTTTAACTCCGATATGATAAATGTGTATACGTGTGGTATCCGTGTCATTGAGAAATTGAATTTGATTCATGCTTTTCATAGTTTTCTTAAGTGCGTAAGTCAAAAGAATTGCAAATTTATACGTAGGGGTATAGTGGGTAGTTAGTGTTGGGGGTCCAATTTGCGTCAGAAATTTCCGCACGTTAAAAAATAAATATGATCTCACGTTGTGTCAATCGCATTTACACACTGCCTTCGATATTTTCGTCCGTCAGAAATTCAGAGACACGGTACAAACGAGCGCCAAATACAAAAAAACGCATACGAAAATTTCGGACTGTATGTGCAAAGACCTTAATTGTTTTATGAGGTGGCAAATTCTAATTTCTTTTAATTGATCAATTTGTACGATGTAAATTGTAAAAAAAAGCAAAAGTGAAGCTCCACCCCTAAATGCAACTATCCCTGGATAGTGCTAAAACGTCATTTGTAAGAAATCGTACAAATCACATCGCACAAATTAATACGAATTACCCCAACATTCTCTCAAAAAAAAGCAACAGTTTAAATTTAGATTGTGTTGGAACTAATTTGAAACCACGATTAATAAATTAAACACTTGTTTACAACTGATCAGCTACAATTAGATTTTTCTTGCAGCCCGTGAAGATCTCAAAATATGTGATAATGATTGTTATCCATTGTCTTTGGCAACACGCCCATCATCTAATATAACAAAACCACGTTTTCTCCCCCCGAGTGTGTTTTCTTTCTCAAGCATTTTGAAATCCCCGATCATTAAATCATGTCTGTTCTCATCCTGAAGAACCTGTCGTGACATTACCCAGGATGCCGTTGGAACACATGATGCCTCACATCAACCCCTGTTGACCCATCATAGTTTTAATTTTGATTTCCTTGGGGTGCGTTGTATATTCTTCTAGAGAAAGGAAATTCAAGAAGCTGAGCAGAACGGTGACGCGCACCCAGCAGAGCTGGAGGAAGACGCGCCGGTCGAGACGGATGCTCAAGAAGAGAAAGAGGACGAACCAGAGGATGAAGAAGAAGACGAGAGTGTAATTTACCATCATACCATCTTTTCATGCCTTGTTTATCTCCAGACATAGTGTGTCTTCCCAAACCTTCTCTTTCCTCTTCCGTATAATCTCTTTTCCTCCACCCATTAATCTCATCCTCTGTTATTAAGGTTTGGTTTCTCATGCAGGTTCTCTCGTAATCTCTCATTTGTGTCTGAAATTAACCTATTACAATTTAATCTGCTTTTCACCCTCTCCTTTCCTGTAGTTTCATCGCTGCTGTGGTTGCTTCTTTTCTCATCTGATTCATTCCTGGTGTGATTGTGGCATTGAACATTTTAACAATGTCTTGTTTATTGTACTAGCTATAAATGTTGAAAAAGCCTGACGGATTAGTTTCAATTGTTTTGGTGTTGTTAGTAAATTAGTTGGTTCTCTCTTAGAGTTTGTTTTAGTTTGTGTACAGATAGTAATGCTTAACTTTCTTTTTGTTAGAGAAACGTAGCTGAGGAGGAACACCAGGTGAGTAAAATTGTATTATTTGTTTGCTAGCAATTTATATACAGTATAAACACCAACTTGTGTATATATATACTGCTTTTATACTTTATTTTGTGAAAAAATGACACATTGTTGATTGCAGTTTGTTTAATTTCATATTTTCAGATTGAACGTTTGGTTTTACGATACAGTAATTTTAGTTCATTTGAAACAGTTCATCTTATGTGACCTAACAATAAGGATAATAAAAATCAATTCCATGAGACATAAATTGCCTTTATATGATTGACACCCCATTAAAATGATTTCAACCTAAAAAACTGCATTTGCTTTTTTGGTTTACGTTTCTATTCTGAATGAATCTTTTTTCTTTCTTTTTTTTCGTGGCTGACAGGATGAAGGAGATGAAGACAAGGTAAGGCTCACATCTATATTTTTTTGTCTCTTAAAAAGCAGCCTTAAGAGGCATCTGCACGTCTGTTTTTACACATTAAACACATGCAAGAAACACGCATCGATAGCTGTGAATGTATGGTATCGGATATTTATCAGATTGCATCATGATGCCATGAGACATGAAATAACTCTGGATGTGAAGGTGTGAAACAAATGGAGTTATAAGTCTCTCAACTCCTTTGGCTCCCACAGTCATGGAAAACTAGCAAATGAAACAATGAAGTTTACTTCTATACCAATAAAACATCTTTTGAATCTTTCGAACGGTCATACACATAGAAATGTTCCAATAATCATATAAAATCATCATTAAACGAATAATCTTATTTTAATAGTGATAACAATTAATGCTTCCCGTAAGGTCAGAAAATCTTCGTAAAGTTTTAAATGACCACTTTACATCAAATAAAAAACCCCACAGACAAACGTGAAGGTGACCAATAGTAATGATTTATAAAAAACAAGAAAGTAAAATTGGAGTAGCAAGGTTTCATTCCGAAGGTCTAAAAGTGTAAGAGTGTTTAGATGATTGATAGCGTGCTTTGAAATATGGTGTTGAAGTTCACTGGCAGCTGATTATAACATGTTCATCAGCTGTAAAGTATAGGCCTAAGAAACACCCTGAAGTGAAATATAAGACAAAATAATCCTGTTTATTAATATTTTGAGCAAAATAATCGTGATGATCATTTGACCTGTGCAGCCCTTCCCGCTCGTTTATTCATTTGCAGGTATATTCATAAGAAAATATTACTTGCGGCTAATAGTTACTGTTTACTATTTCAGGGAGAGGACAACCATCTGGTCTCAGAGGTGAATCTTAATTTATATTTCGTTTGTTCTGGAACTGTCTCCTCTAGTCCTATTTATCATCTTGCCGACAACAATCTTTCTTCACTCTTCTATTTTCCTCTTTCGTAATCTTTGCATCATTTTCTCCTTCACCTTCACGGATAACTCGCTGCACTTCTTCTGGCCTTGAGAAACATTTTCTTTCAGAAGGTGAATCGCTGGCAACATGTGTTTTGCTTGTCTTCTTATTCCCTTTCTTTACAGGTGACATGGATGCATATTATATTGTTGTTGCTGTGTTGATTTCTCTCCAGTGATAAAAATACTTGTCTTTTTCCTTATTCATTTATCTTAACAACTAAGTAAGCCATCGTAGACTAACTTTGTGAAACACTTCAAAAAAGCGTTGTTTGTTTTAGCAGTCCAGTAAGTGGTCTTGCTCAAAAGCAGGGGCACCTGTTTGTGTGACCAATGACCAGTGTTGGGTGTAACTAGTTACTGTAATTTAATTACTTTTCCATTGGATTACTCTTATTTTTCAGTAATTTAATCACATTACTTCTGACGTAACTGTGCTGTGTAATATATTCAAGAGTGGAAACGACATCAAAATGATAAGTCTTACTTTAAAATGTATGCTTTTCACATTTGTATACTTTGGTCCGTTAATAAGAATAATGTAGTTATTTATATTTTATGAATATTAAGTAATTTCATGTCTATCCTTGATTCAATTCTATTCAAGGTTGACGTAGGATATAGAAAGTAATTAGTAATAAGTAATTAAATATTTTTGGAGAGTCATTTGTACAGTAATCTTATTACACTATTGAATATGTAAAAAGTAACTAGTAATTAATTACTTTTTCAGAGTAACTTGCCCAACACTGCCAATGAGCAACCTGTTTTTAAACAGCGGTTTTTGCATTTGTTTTGGATGTTGATACTCACAGTTGAAAGCAGTTGTCAAGTTGTATTTACACACAAGCTTAAAAAATTAGGATTTTTTCCAATCATAAAGAGGCCCACAAAAAAGTATGTAACCTTTTGGAAACAACACTGAAATTAATTAAAACGCATGGCCTTTTATTCAAAGAATAATTTACCAAAACATAAAAATGATCTCATGATTGACTCACCCTGACGCTTTTGTCTTAAAAAAAGTCGATAGGATTTGAATTTAGCATCCTTAAACCTTTTCATGTTTATTTTCTCTGTCCACCTATATTTTTCCAGGCAGAGGAAGATTTGATGTCTCGGGTAACATGGTGTTGATGAGCAGAGTATTTCCTGTTTGTGTGGATTTGTGAGTTGTGTTCATCAGCAAAGGCCGGTTGTTGTGGACCAAATATATATTTTTTAAACTCCAGATCTGCTCTTCCTTATCTCTCATTTCTCAAGCGCCATTCTTTCATGCCTACCTCCTTTCCTCCTCCTTCTCTCCATAGTCCTGTAGCCGCCTCCTGTCTGTATCTCTTCCTTCAGTTGCATGCGTCGTGTTGCTCTTTCCACCTTTAGCTTCACCTGCGCTCCATTCCTCTAACATACAGTCTGTTCTCTCCTCTAGGACGAAGAAGAACTCCAAAAGCTTGAGGTAGATCGATATGTTTTTTCCCTTTACATTTAGTCTGCCAGTTTGTCTCTGTCTTTTATAGTGGGAATGTCTCTGGTTGTTTTCTTCAATTGCTCTTGATATCTGCTGGATTAGCTCCTCCGTCATGAACCAGATCTGTCAAGTGCTTTTCCAGGAACTTTCAACCCGTTCTCATCAACCCGCGTATAAATAACACGACTTTACACTTGCACTTTCCGTTTGCTTATAATGCATACGTCATTAACGTCTGTGGAGAGCAAATGCGTAAAAACAATTTTATAAATACGTATTATTCGTACTTTAATTGATATTTTGGATTACCAAACCCTACCCCTAACCTAAACCTTTTCGCTTCCCAAGAAGTAAGGGATTATTCCCGCTTATTACATTTTTCTCAAATGAAATATTTTATTAGCTAATTTTTACCGAATGCAGACCTTCCGCGAGGAAAAGACGTACATTTTTGGTTTTAAGGTAAGAAAGACGGCGTTCAAATGTCACGAAGAGGCAATTTGGTTTAATCATTTGTAAATATAATGTCATACATGTCATCAAAAGACATATTTATATTTAATTTGTCAAAAAAACTGTCAAAAGGATTTGCTGCATCCGGGTTACAGTGTGTTGTTGTTATCTGGGAATAACGAATTTGGGAATGTCGCGACTGGCCAATCAGAATCAAGCATTAAAACAAGTCCTGTAATAATATAAAACACGCAACAAGCATTATAATTCAGTCAGTCAAGGTTATTTATCGCAAAAATTGACCAAAAAACTTATCGAAGCATTACAAACTGGCTACGTTGCATTCCGAGTCTTCTAAAGCCGTACGATACAGTTTTAATCTCTGACGATCGCGTATGCATATACAGTAGTTGCGGATCATTCAAACGAATAAAGAGTGTAGCGTTTGATGCAATCGTAGCAGGACAGCCAATGTATATTTATAACGTTTGCTAACGTAATGATGCGACCAGTCACAAGACACACTAGAGTGTGTCACAAAATAAACAAACCCAAAATACGACGTCTGATTAAATTAACAATCACACCCTACATGTCATAATGGCAAAATTACACCAGAATATATAATTTTGTTGCGTCATTGGATGCATCTGCACTCCACAGACGTTAATGGGACGGATGTGCGTATCGCATGCACGAAAAAATTGGACTTTGGCGTATGCATTATATGCAAATGGGAAGCATAAAGTCGAAAGTAATATTTTCACAGTTTTTAAAGTACGTATTGTTTTTGCTCTTGGTCTACTGTAACAGAAGTTTTGGAAGTCTGGCTAATTAAACTAGCGAAACCGATATCATCTACATTTTCTATACCTTTACAAAAACCTGTTATGAAAAGAGTGTTGTGTTCTGCAGCCAACTCCGAATATATATCTGTGAGTTTATTTCATTTTGCTAGCTAATAAACAAAGTAAAAAAAAAACTGGGGACGTGTGAAGGGACAAAAACTGCCGTTCTTTTTAAAACCGCGACTGCATTTAGATGCATTTCATGTCTGAATTAATTGAAATATTCATAATAAGATGAATTATTGCCCTGCACAACACCCCCACCCGGATCGGGTCACCCTGATTTTGAAACCCAAATTAGGACAGAGAGGCCGAAGACCAACACAAACCAATGAGATTTGCAGTTATCGT
This sequence comes from Triplophysa siluroides, assembly GCA_006030095.1. Taxonomy (NCBI): domain Eukaryota; kingdom Metazoa; phylum Chordata; class Actinopteri; order Cypriniformes; family Nemacheilidae; genus Triplophysa; species Triplophysa siluroides. The sequence goes on along the minus strand of VCII01000242.1, from coordinate 306,396 downwards.
GATGTCACCATATTTGAGTTTAGCACTATGGGAAATAATGAGAAATGATCAGTTTTCATATACGGGAGAACTTTTATTGCCTTATTGGAGGAAAGTTGGCAGACCTGGCAGCACTGTCTCTGTGATCTTCACCCTTTCCGAACCTTCTGCTTTGCTCTTCACGTCCCTCTCTGTTTCTCTTCCTTTTTACCCATTCAGTCATGTCATACCTCATTTATATTACAGGAGCAGAATTCATGGAGGCGGTGATATTTACATGTTTATTGTGGAATAACTTTTTCCCCCTCAGTAGCTGTATCTGTGACTCGCGTATGTCGGCTGTTTTTGACACATGTTTTTCTGTTTTAATGGTAAACCCCTTCATCACAGGAGGAGGAGGAACAGGGCTCCGAGGTACTCTTGCACATGTTCAGTCTGTTTCTAGCATGTTGTGATCATGAAAGGCCACTGTTGCATGCCACTCATACAGCATCACTTGTATTCACAATCCGTGTTGCATTGGAATAGATTGTCCTTTTATATTTATCTTAGTTGCTTGGATTGATTCCTACTGTTACATTATAAAAGCAGCTGCAAGAAATACCACATCTTAATGTCTCTCTGAAATAAGTGTCCTGATAAATCACATTGCTATTCTGACAGTAACAACATCAGAAACATCAAAGAATTTAGGGAAGCCGCACTTGCCTATTTTATGTGAAATAATCAGCCTTTAGGCTTCTGATGTAACGGAAATATCTTACCAGTGTGTTTATTTCTTTAACTAAAACAATCTTAATATAATTCGAGTGAGAAGAATCCACTGCAATTATCTTTTGTGAGTTTTCTATAAAACAAGCATGGTTGATTTTGTCTAAACGTAACCACAGGTGTTTATGGAGAAGACCGTCAGCATGAATTGTATGTTGTCTGAATCGAGATTAACAGGATTTAAACCCATTTTGTCTTAAGTTGGATTTTACAATCGTATGGTTGATATCGAGGAGGGATGTCAATGCACTCAATGATGTTTTTGGTGTGGAGTAAAGAAAATAGTCTTGATGTGTTTTACTGTTGGCTCAACAGCATTAAAGTCCCCATGAACCGGAAGATGCGATCGTTTTTACATCCGTATTCTGACACATTTCCGAGAGAAAATGAATTTCAAAGGAGAAAATTAGTGGGCGTGGCTTGCGTTTTTCTCTGCCAATTAATTGGATGTGTGAAAAAACATCTGTTGCATTTTGAAATGAAGCTGGCAGCCGACCGACAGTTGAAGGGGAGGAGTTAACGGATGCTCCGCCCAAGCCGTCTTATATGGTCATTTCAGATGAATAGTCATTTCAGGGCGGAAGTGCATTTACAGATTTCAACTGAAGATTATGAGGGTACAGGAATTTTAAAAAGAAAATGACCCACATTGATAAGCTATTTACTTTAAACGCTGCAATATTTCATGAAAAATAAGAATTTTCATTTTTTATTTCACTGGGACTTTAAGTCATCATCGCTAGAAAATTGCATTTTAAACATGAAGATCATAGGTTCAAACAAACTGATCAAATATTAAAGTACAAAACAGTATTTAATGCTTAAAATGTCAACTGAATGTAAAATTACACGAAATACACATTACAATAATGCATTTGCAGTGATAGTCTACACTGTAAAACTTCGCTGTAGTTTTGCCAGTAACTTACTGTAGATTTAATTTACAATTGTGTTTTAAACGTAAACTTACCTATTCCTTATATTTTCTTTCATGAAACGACTAAACATCTTGGGTCAGTTTTCTTGTGATGTAAATGTATCGTTATTTAAGAAGTTTCAAATATTTTTACAAAAAACAAGACAAAAATGCTTAGGAAGAATGTCATTTTTTGCAGTGTTGCTATTCTAATACCGGTCTCTTCTTGCTCATTTTGAATATCAAAAGTCAAAGCGTTTTAATTTTGGTCAATAGGAAAGTAATTAAATCTACAGCAAGTTACTAGCAAACTACAGCAAAGTGTAAGAGAGTATGTGCCACTGAAATAAACTGTGAAATACAAAGATGTCACACTCACTATAGCTATTTAAACATAACATTTGAAGTAGTTGATGAAAAACAGCAAAGCTTATGATATGTGCAAGAATATTAGAGAGGGAGATAAATATTCGGTTGCACGTTTGAAGGCTACCACAAAGATAAAAATGATACGTCACTTGACACCGGAAAGTATTTACTGCACAGTAAATAATCTGTGTGGTTGGTGTTATCTACAGGAGGCTGAAGACTAGAATTCTGAAGTTTAGGAGTTGTGGAGCTGGATCTTCCTGCAGAGGTAATGTACCTTCCTCGCCACTTGGTGGTGTTGTAGGATAACATCGCTCAAGTAAACAGCACAGTGTGTAGTGTTCATATTGGTATTATTATAGGATATTTCCAACCTTGTTTTTCTTGGGACAGTTGAAGCAATAATAAACTTTTAGCAGTGATAAAAGTTTTAAGTACAAAAAATGAACTTAAATTATCTGAGGACATCTGGGGTTACATTGACTTTTTTAAAGTTGTTACTATGCTTATACTTTAAATTTCAATCATTTATATTCAGTAAAAATACTTCACATTATGCGTTTCAATAATTAGTTAAGGCTTGTGAAAAGTGAATTGGGCTTAAAAATAGTGTTTTTCACTGATTTGTGGTTGTGCTATCATGTTAAAACAATGACATGCAAAAGTTGCATAGACTACAGTAGACAACAGCTGAGTTGTGGAAGTAAAAATCCCAGTCAGTGTTTTCAGAGAGCAAATGATGTGTAAACAACTCGGAGGTTGGTAATTGACGGCATATGCTTCTGTTGTTACCATCAGCTCATGATTAAAAAAGAATATTTAAAGGTAAAATTCTGACATTTAATAAACCTGTATATGACATATATACAGAGAAATGATATGGATGTTTTGAGAAATGTCTTGGTGGTTCTGTGTCATTACAAGGCACCAATGATGTTTGGTTACCAACATTCCTCAAAAAGCCTACAGTTGGTATTATAGCCCGATAAAACTAAAGTTATAACTAAAGGAATACAGAATACATTTTTGAAAAGTAGGCTATTTTTTTTTTTTTACGTAAAGCTTCAATACTTATTTCTGTTTGCCTTAAAATGTGAGTTAATACAACTTAAAAATATTAGTCAATTCAACGAGTTTAGGCAATTCATTGAATTAACAAATATTTTTTAGTTGAATTAACTCAAAATTGAATTATCTAAAAAAAAAAAATTGGACCAACAACAACAAAGAAATGTTTAGTGTAGAGAGGGAAAAGTTACGAATTGCTGCTTTCGCAATTGTTGAAAGCTTGAGATATTGGGGATTTAATCATTTTAGTTGGCAATTCGTAGAAAGATGCGGTAACCACACGGACACCGAGAAGACCAAGATTCATGCATTTTTCAACACATACCCCCTCTATACACTTACCCTGCTCTTTGTATTTCAGCGTGAAGTACAGTAACATGCCACCTGCCCTGGAGCTGTCTGCCAAAATCTCCCACAAACACCTGCATCACAGAGCATTGCTCAGGCCAAACGTGACACCACTGCACTGGAGGAAATGCGCTCAGGACACACTAGCCGCCAACCGTAGTAAACGCACCTCATCCCACAGCAATGAGGTCGCCGAATCCCTTTTGCTTTTGTTGTTCACACCCACCTAGTGTCGCTTGTTTCTAAGTAGCATTGCATTTCAAATGAATGGGAATGTATTTTTTTTTATTGTTGTACGTATAGATCGTAGTTTACGGTACGTCTGTTAAACTAACACGTTGAGACTGTTCTTAAGAGTCCCAAATATGCCAAACCCACACTTGCAAATACTTTCAGTTATTGTGAAGTACACTTCCATTCAAAAGTTTGATGAGCTTCAATAAAATCAGTTTTGTAGTAAATTGTGCATTTGTATGAATGTCTTTACAAAAGAAAAACTGTAATTATTATAATGATAAATAAATGAATTGAACTGGATGGTGGAGACGACAAGTCATAAGCAAGCGTCCAAACCTTTGACTGGTAGTGTACTGTGCATGTTTCTTATGACACTGCTCAATGTAGAGACTGCCATTTTACTATTTTAGCTCAAACCATAGTCAAGTTAAAGTTTAAATTAGACAATAACAATGTAAAAGTCCCAACCGCTCCATTGTTTACAGCCTATTATGTCTGATTTAGTTGCTTTCTCTGTAGTCACTTGGCAGGTTTGAAGCATTTTGTATGAGTGGAAATACCCTTATTCGCCATTAAAAGTTGGAAAGGCCCTGTCTAGTCTATTCTGTTCTATTCTTGACATATTGTGTGTATTTATGGGATAGCATTCAGCATGGGTGGCGCTGTTGGCAATTCAATAAACAGGATGTGACCTTAAAGAAAATCCCTATAGAGTTAAGTGAAAGACAATGACTTGTGTGTGTTATCAGAACTCACGTTGCTAGAAATGCTTTTTTAAGGTTTAGATTGTCAATAACATATCGGCCTATAGTAGGCACTGAAAATGTCCGGTATAGTGATTAAAATAACACATTCAATTCAACAGAAGGTGCTTGTTCAACCCTCTTAGAAACTGTTGTAACGCATTGTTCTCCCAGGCATGAGTATTGGCGAGCCGGTGTTGTTTTCAGCTCAAGGCTAAAAACAGATTCGCTTTTGGTAATGTTTAACTGGCAAGTTTTGGCCACATCCCACAGCTTCCGAGGAATTGCTTAACATTGGGAAGCATGCTCTCTGCCCAACCTAGAGTCTCTGGAACACCGTGTATCTCATCCTGGAACAGTTAAGGTAAGAATATACCACATCAAAGAGGCAATGTATTGGAGGGATGAATGTTTTATAGGCTTAAGCACAGAATATTACAATTTACTTGTAGCTGAAAACTTAGTAGAACTTTAAAAAACGTTTCAGCATTTTTTTTCAAAACAATCTCCCAAGTTGTTCAAAGTAAAACTGAACTTCTAAAAAGAAACATTAATTCGCATTCAGAATGATCTCACTTTTGTGATGTGTTTTTGTACATGTACAGCAAATCCTTCTGTTGTGTATTTTTAAACGAAGGAAAAATATCAGCAAGAACTGATAAGTGAGTCATATTTTGGAGCAAAGAGAGTATCTTGTTCAGTATCTGGGTTCGATTTCTTTTATCAAAACAAACTTAATTTAACGTCATTTACTCATTTTAATGTTATTCTACTTTTTAACAGAAGACCGTGTTAGTCACTGCCTAGCATGTCCTTTTGTTTGCTTTCTTCTGTGAAACAATGTTTGTGAAAAACCTCTTTATTCATCCATTCTCTAAACCCACTCGCACTGTGCAGGGCAATGGGGGCTGGAGCCAAAAAATATGCTATACATTATTATACACTTGAGGTAATGAAAAATGTTTTTAAAACCTATTTATTGTATTATTATAATGATAATTATGTTCTTCATTTGGGAGTAAAATATGAAAATATAACAAATACAAAATTTGAATGGGAATTCATTCAAAATTGGTTATATTACACAACTTGCCCCATTTAAGGCACAATGCACTTTAACTGAAAAATAAGGGCTATTCAATTTATGACAAGCGTGACAGCAGCGCTCATAGAAGCTCTGTTTATATTGTAAAGGTCTATGATTTGTGTGTGAAAAATATGTAGTGATAATTACAAATGTTATCTTTGCAGTGTCCTCGCAGAGAACAATAGCTTGAGTGTTTTCCTGACAATATGCATGGCCACAACCTCCAGCTAATTTTGCTTCTTTGTACAATTCAAGGTGAGCATGTCATCTTAGTGAAGAGTTTGTGTGTCTACACACATGATTGTGCTTTCTACAAAATGAGCTATAGAATTAAAATGGCATTTATACTGAAAAAAGGGTTGTATTCAACAAATTAAAACAATGTTAGGGTGAGGATTGACATCTATATTTTATAACTTGAGCCAATGAAAAATAAACAAATTTTATTTTATTTTTCATTGGCTCAAGTTATAAAACATAGATGTCAATCCTTACCCTAACATTGTTTTAATTGGTTGAATGAAAATCTTTTTTCAGTGAACATTAACACATAATTTCTGCACTTTTACCAAAGGATGAATTATGCTAATGAAATTCTATTCAAATTAAAAATCATATAAAAAGCCCTGATCATGTTGGTTTTGGACACATACCATACAATGTTTGCAATTAATTATTGTAATTATTCTGAAAGTAAACTAATGTCGTCCTTGCACCTTAACATGCATTCATATGTATACACATCATAGTTTGGGTGTCATACTAACCATGTCATCTCACAAAAATACCAAATTAACTGATATTTTCAATATATGCTTTTATATAATTATACAGTGATTTATATTAAGTAGGGCTGTCAAATTATTAATCGTGATGAATCGAATCCAGAATAAAAGTTTGTGTTTACATAACGCGGAAAAAATAAAGAGACCACTGCACATGAAGTCATCCAACAGCATGAGGAGCACATGAAAACTGATAAAAGCGGAGGTTAACACATAAAATATAATGTAAATACATGTACAAATACACTGTTGTATTGCTTTGAAGTGAATATGAACCTGTTTTCTTTGCAGTATTTGAGGTCTGAATTTTTTTTGTAGTATTTGTGGTATTAAAAAAATACAGAGCATCTTTTCTGTTATTTTCACCAGTTTCTCCATTTTTTTATTTTTAACAATATTTTAATTAGAAATTTAGGAGAAATAATAAAGTAAATTCTTCCGCGGCTGTATGTCTGTCTGTGTACTCTACATATTAATGTTGTGTTTGTAAAAACTTATACAGTACATACATGTATATATATTAAAGAGATATAGAAAATGTAAATATGAATAAACCATTATATATCATTCAAATTATTGGTAAATTAAAAAAATTATAAATAAAAAATATATCTATATATTTCCTATATACAGTTGTGTTAAAAAAATAGAAGTGATTCAATAAAAGTGCATAAAAAGCAAATATTTTTAAATAGCTTTTCTTTTCATTTTTTAACGTATTTAAAACATTATAAAAACAAGCATTATTTGTTTACTGAAATCAAAGAAAGGGAATTTTAATATGTTCCAAAAAATAGCAATGTTGACATTTTTCTCTTCAAACACTTTTAAAGTAAAATCTTACAAATATTTACAATTTAAATGACTGAATTTGTTTGCATAACCATTGTTTTTAAAAACTGGGCATCTCTGTTGCACCACAGGTATATTAGCCCAAACTGCCACAGTTCTTATGCAGTTTTTGAAGCAGAACCCCAAAATTCATATTTATTGTCACCCCAAGTTTTCAATGGAGTTGAGCCAGCCACTCCATTACCTCTGTCCTTTTCATCTATGTATAAATACAAAATTAATATGCACAGTAAAGAGCCATATATATTATGTAAACAAAACTTATTCTGGATGCCATTTATCGTGATCAATCATTTGTCAGCCCTAATATTAATAAAAATCAAAATATTCTGTAATCATTTATAATAGAACACTGTAGTCATTTATAAACAAGAATATAAACCAAAGAGATCTCTCTTCTTCTCAGCTGTAGCCTCTTTTATCCAGCTGGAGCCCATGATGGTTACTGTGTTGCGGGATAGTGCCGTACACTTTAACTGCAGCACTAATGAATCCTGGGATGTCATGACGTGGCTCTTGGATGGAAGAACAATTCTCACCATCTCAGTACATCATGGTCCTCTGGGCAGCGATGAGATTGTGTCTACGTTAAATCACTCCACGTCAGCTCTCTCGGTGTGGGAGTTAATCCTGATGAATGCCCCATTTAAACCTACAGCGCAGGAGGTCACATGTGAGTTCCTGCCTACGAAATCCAGCAGACCCTCTTCGGCCCTGTTTGTACAAGGTATTGGTCCAAGTAAAACAATTTCAATGATATCTGTCATAAATTCTTTAGCAAAATGTGCCATTTTTGAATGAGCACAATATTAGGAAAACATTTTTCCCACCTTGGGCCCAACATGCCGTGCCATAATAGTTGTAGAGGGGGTAGAAATAAAGGGAAAAAACTAAAATAAAAAAAATTGGACTGATTATTTATTATGAGCATTATTTATTTATTTATTTAGAGTCACCATGAACGAATATAACGAAGTTGAGCAGACGGTTCAGGGGCAACACAAGTTCTGTTTGGTTTCTTTCTTGGAATGTGCATAACGCATTTAGAAAAACTCTATTGACGTTTGAGTATGTGAACGCAATTACAGTAAATGATGATGATGAATGGAGTCCATTGGCTGAAAAGCGTATAAATATGATTTCATTTGAAAATATAACTAGTTTTTTAATGTGAGTCATGGGAACTAAAAATGAGGCACATCAACCATCACAAAAAATGCTTTTATCCATAAAAACATTTAGATGCACATGATGATAATAAAATCAGATTAATTCCCAAATACGTGATTTGTAAGCTGTCAGGTTTTATATAAAAGAGCAGATTGAGATGCAGCCATTGACCAAGGTTTGTTTCACTGCGTTCCTGCTGTGAGTAAAGACTGCTGCTCTGGCAGTTTTGACGGAGCCTATGACATTGTCAATGCCGGTGCGAGAGCTCCTGGGATGGGAATCGATTGGGGGCTGTTATAAATACCAACTGCTAAACCACTGCGCAGGGTGACAAACAAAGACAGAGAGCAGAGGCTTAAATCTGTGATTCACAGTCCATCAGCGTTCACCTGATCTGTCCATTTCTCAGTCATTCTCATGAAAGTGCTTCTTACTGTTTAGCACCGTGACTCTTATAGTCCTCTAAAGGCGGGCGTACGGGGTGCGATTTTTGTACGAGCTCGCAGGTGATTTTTTTCAATCGCTTGGAAATCGTTGATGCTCGTACGGTCGCGGCTCGTGTGCGAGGAATTACGAGCCGAGCAGACTGCCTTACGAGCACATCCCGATCATTTTTAAACATGTCGAAAAAGTTCAGGAGCTATCGGATCAAAACCGTGACATGTATGCGGTTAAACAAGACGATTTGTTGATCTATCTGAAATTTACCAATCAGAGCAAAGGAAAGCCAAATAGGAAGAAAGGCGAATGAAGACCATTGAAAGGGAGGATAAACTCACTGAACTCTGCTCTTCAAGCAAACTCTTTGCCATGCCCTCCTTTTCTTATCTTTTTTAGCCCTTCGTAACCCATTGCTGCCACAAAGAGAACACTCTCTTCTTCTGACTCCATGTTTTTGGCCCGGAACTTCGTGCGATTGCTTCGGAAATCGGCAGGTCGTAAAATTGTATATCACTGCTTGTTCAGATAAACCCGCTTGTGACGTGTGCGCCCGCCTTAAATAAGTTAAAAGTCACTTACACATTTATCTACATATAAATAACGTTGAATTGTATTTATTATACATTTACATTTATGCATTTGGACGATTTTATCCAAAGCAACTTACATTGCATTATACTATACATTTGTTTCTAAGTATATTGCTAACGCCATGATCTAACCACTGAGCCACAGGAAAGCAATCATAGATTGAATCTATTTTAGATTCAGTTGTGTGACAGTTCAAAATCACTTTGAGCCTCCTTAAAGCAAGGTACATTTTGCTTTAAAAGCAAATAAGACTTGCTTTGTTTGACATTTCTTATACTCACTTCATTCTGTTAAATAAATATAAGATCTCTGTACGGTTAATAGAGGCATTTCCACTGGATGTGTGGGTGCTTTTGAATGAATTGGTCATCTTGCCGTTTTCAGCAGTCAGCATCTCTTGCTGTGATTTGTGGCACATTGGGGTAGACGCACAGTTGGAGGTCGGCCACAAATCTCCTGGGCACTGCAAATTCTTCCCTCTCATCCCATTACAAAAGACTCCCATCCACTTACGTGGGCAGGAATAAACCAACCCAACAAACGCAAGCAAACCCAATAACTGTTCTTTATCAAGACAAACATTTTGCCCATTTTCCAAATACATTTTCTCATCAGCTAAATAAAGGGCTATTATAATAATATTATATCTGTAAAGGCGAATAAGATGTGAACTGAGAGGCGGCCCCCTCTCATCCGCTCTTCAGACATGGCTTTCCTCTACAGATGAGCTTTGCTGCAGGCTTTAGGATGTAAATTAGGAAGGGCTAACCGTGTGTCAGTTGTTAGGACTCAAAGCTTTTATTAGAAGCAGGGCCATCCATATTTCTCCCAGATGAAATGTTGTTTTATACACTGCAATGTTCTCTGCCTGCGCCATGGATGATATTTACATAATTTGTGTAGTTATTAATGAAAACACAACAAAATAGGTTTTGTATTGGAACTTGATATCAAGGTGTATGAACATACTTCAAAGCGGTGCTGTAGCCCATGACGGCCTTACGTTTGAAGCTAGCCGATAAATATAACAGTTTTTATCCTATGTAATGTTTTGGCAACCTGCTACAATACCATTATTTTGTTTTGCATAATGTAAAGGTCCATATATGGATTCTTCCGCGTAAATAAAGACTCTGAGGTGCATGAGGTACGACAGTATAAGATAAACGGCTAGCTCATGTACAAAAAAGCCTTTACAAGTGAATTGGTGTGGTCATGGTTAAATAAGACGGAGCAACAGTTTCAATTACTCAAGCTGTCTGTAATAATCCACCGCTCTAGCCCTGCGTCTCTTTCTCTCGGGGGTAAATTTAAAGCCCATAATGTGGTCTTTGGTTTAAAAAGACAATTTGGCTGCCAAGCATGTATATCAGTCATAACAGCAATAAACCGAAATCAACAATAATTCATTTAAAAATGAGCAAATTCCCTGTCCAATATACTGTAGTGGAGAAAAGACACCGCAGTCTTTGTTGGAAAGAAGCAATGCTCAGAAGTTGATGCCCTCTGAAGTAGTATCCCAGCAAATGCCATATAACATCAAACCTGACCTTTCAAGTTAAACAATTTGTTCTGATAAACTATTTTTGTCAAAGTTAAGTATTTGGGAACAGATTGGTTGCCAAATAACCCATTGGCAAAACGATAATGACTCATGTATTGATTCTTCCAAGCAAACTCACATCAAACGGCTTCACACTACACGTTACATTTAAGAATTTGTCTGATTTGATCAGTATGTGTGTTTTTCCTGGGATTCGAGCCCACAACCTTTGCTTTGCTGATACAATATTCTAACAGTTAAGCTACAGGCACATTGGCGCATGAAAAATGGATCAAAGGATTCATGTGATTCTATAGTGAAGTACAGAGTCAATTGTTTGCAGATCCCATTTAGTTTCATATTGTGGAATTCAGTGCAACAACATTAAATTATTTTTATGCAGTGCTCGAATTTAGGGGGGGGGGGTTCCGGGACCCCCATGTATCATTGGAACCCTCTGCTTTAAACATAAGAGTGTCACTTAGATATATTTATTTGAGAGAAAAAGAATGACAAATCTGAAATGTGTACAGAACATTTTCTATTAAAAGCTACATCTTTGTTTTAAGATCATTTAAGCCATTTTATTCACCCCCAAAAACATCTTTTGGTAGGGACATGATTCAATTTGAGCCCTGTCTTTATGTGCTATTAAAACGTCCTAGGCTTTTTTGCACAACAATCATAGTTAAAATCCCTTTCAAACTTGAAAATGTCAGTCAAAACGATCATTTCTTGTCTTTTGTAATAACAGAAAAAGGAAATGTCAGCATTTTGGAGGGTGACCTGTCGGCTCAAGAGGGGACACTTGTGATGTTTCATTGCCAGGCGATGGGCTGGTATCCGAGCCCAACAGTATCCTGGGCCATGAGCTACGGCACTGTGGACAGAATTGACTTTAACACCAGTGACCTTCAGGACCCCGACGGCCTGTTTAACTCCATCAGTGTACTTCAGATAAAAGCGGAAATGAGCACCACAGTGGAATGTCAGGTGTCTGTGTCTGCTGGTCCAGCACATCAAACCAGCAGCGTCAAACTGACTGTAGGTAAGAGTCCCTCTTTAACACTCATTCCCTTATGGGGTTGTGCATTTTTGTTTATCAAAACAAATTTGTGCTTGTAAGTCAAATGACCATAAATGTAGGAATGTGTTTTGCAGTGCTGCCTGAAACTACGCAGGACTATATGGTTGTGATTGCAGTAACAGTGATGGTGTGTACGGTCGTTCTGCTGGTCGCTCTCGTCCTGATCCTATACTACAAACGAAAACTTACAAGTAAGAAAATGCATTAGAAGTCTTGTTAAATATCTAGGAAGTTATTAACCAAAACAGAAGAAACGCAGAGAGAATAATCTTGTGAATTGTAATGGTCAAATCTGTGAGATAAATTCTCATTCTGTGTAATTTAACAATTTTATGCCACTCTAAAGGTGCAGTTTGTAACAATTTCAATATCCAAAAGCCACTAGGCCTGTGTTATATATTTTGTTCAGCTGAGTGGTTACAATACCTCAAATGTTTCCAAATACTTGTAAATCGTGAGAAAATCGTCATTCTAAACAGTGACACGGGCCTGTGCAGTCGCCTGTCAATGGCGTCGTATCCGGGTTATCCTTTGTTACCGCTTTTACTGACGTAGAAACCGCATGACAACAATGTCGTGGACAAATGCGGAAGTAGTGTCTAGCCACTGTTTCGAGCAGTCACTTATTTATGGACCACAATTATACGCAATATTTACAAAACTGTATTACTTTACCTTATCCCGTCTGATTGATGGCCATCAGCGGTGGAGTTGAAGACAACAGATCCCATCATTCCACGCTCCTTCACTGCGTCATCGAGCTACGCCATTGGTGTTGTTTTGATCGTGCGGCTTCTAGCGACTGTAGCTTTAACTCTTCGATCTTTAATAAATGCACATACAGTCTTGGAAATGGTCACCTGCTTTGCACTATTACAAGCTGCCATTTCTCAGATTTGTCACGATATTTGTAATTGAATTTCCATTGTTGACAAAAAAACAAGGTACTTTCAGTATGTCAAAGTTAAAAAGCCTTTTTTGTGGAATAGAAGACTCAATTCCTACCAATGACCATCATTCAGGATTATTCCTTTGTTTACTTTTTGATGGTTTATCACTGTTCACTTTTTTGAAACATCTTTAATTTGAGATACTGGACACCGCATGCTTTACATTTAACAGCAATGGTTTAATTTAGCAAAGTTCATGATGTAAATAAATGTTTTAGGAACGTTTAGGAACTACACAGTATTTATTACATGAACGATGTTAAGTAAGGGATAATGTACAGGCAGCCGGTTGTTATCGCAGAAATAATCCCAGACAGTGTGTTCAGGACAGTTTCACACTGTCGGGGTTTATTTGGCGATAATAGCGTCTGCTTGTACATAATCCCGCTTATTACACGGCTACTTGCCACATGAGAAAAAAACATATATAATATGTACAAAAACAATATTGCTTAGCTCATTTTTACAGAATGTAGACCTTCTGCAAGGATAAGATGTTTACTTTAGGTAAGAAACGACGTTCAAATGTCACAAACAGGCAAATTGGTTGAATCATTTGTAAATATAATGTCATATATGTTATTTAAAGATATATTTATATATCATTCGTCAAAAAACCTCTCAAAATGATTTTTGAGAGGTTGTTATCTGGGAATAACGAACCTGCAAATGTCGCGACTGGCCAAGAGAAACAATCATTCCAATGAGCCGTGTAACAATGATATTTAATGTTACGTGTAATGTTTCATTTTCAAAAATGCTTAAAAAAAAATGTTATATTTTCAGTTAAATGTGCTGAGACCAAAAATCTGAGTATTGTCAATTTAATCTATGTTTATAGTGTGTTACTTTAAAAGCGTATAACTGACACCATCAACCGTTCTGTCTAGTTATACAATGTGTGTCGTTCTCTCTTCTCTTACAGAAACCGCTTTAAAAAATACATTCAGGTAGGACATTTCTTCCTCGGAAACAAACATTAGTCACAAAAAATCCTACTGCAACACAGGACAACCATAAATACCCAAAGCAAAGACGCAAACATGCTTTTACCCTTATTGTGAGGCTTGCATTTGTTTGTCCAGCTCTTCCTCTCTGTGGACTGTCAACTTGAATGGGATGGGAACATCTGTTGCCGGGGAAACCAGAGGCAAGATTAACCAAGGATACCATGCCGAAGATGCAACAGGTGAAAACACCAAATCATAACTCGTGTCACTAGAACAATATGTGAAACCATCATCATAAAGTTATTTCATAGAAACTTCATTGCAAAACAGGAGGTAGCCTACTGGTAATTCGACTAATGTGGTTATTTTTGTACCGTGGTTATACCATGGTTTTATCTGATTTAATCATCTTTCATCTCCCAGTTTCATCTGGATCTAATAGCAGTATGTACTGTGTCTTGTGTTTAAGACTTATATGTAGGTGGTTTACAGACAAATGCCTCTCATTTCCACAGGTTCGGGACACAGTGACCTTTCCAACAGAGCTGACAGCATGACAAACATCACTCGCCCTCCACGGGTAAGAAAACAGAGACCGACAGAGAGACCCTCTGCATTATTCAAAACTCTGACACCTCACTCCAAAGACTTCTGCCACTTTGGGCAAAATACAGTACAGTTGTCTACTTCTTTATATTATGACGAACGATAACATTCATAATAATCGAATCTTCTCTGTAAACACGTTTCCATTAACAGAGATTCATTATTACTTTAAGTTTGACAAGGCAGAAGAGTTATTATAGTTTTGATTTTAGTTTGATTTGGTTTTATTAATATTTTAAATTAGCTTTTTATTTTTATGTTCATTTTAGTTAAAGATTTAGCATATGCTTTTGTCATTTTATAATTTATTTGTTGGTATATAATATTCATTGATTTCAATTTTTGTTTATTATTATAATTTTAGTGCTTTAAACTTATTTCAGTTTATTTTTGAGGCGACATTTCAAACTTTCCTTAAGTCAAGTTTTTCCAATTATTTTTAGGTTAATATTTGATTTGATTTCAATGAACAGAGACGATTTCAAAGTAAGAATTTTAGTCAACTAAAATAACCTACCGTGTAATGTGTCTGCGTTCTGTTAGGTGACGTCTTTTATTTTGAAGGTTATATTATGATGTCATAATAGCCCCATCCTAGTGTTTCCAGGTGTTCCTTGTTTGTCCTCATTATTTTGTGTATGTATACCCCAGTGGTTGTCATTGTTTTGTAACGTTCAGTTCCATGGATTCATGATCATGCCTTGGATTATGTTTTGCATTTTATTTTGGATTAATTAAATTTGACCTGCATTTAGTTCCAGTCTCATCTTTTGTACGTTACAGAAAAAATGCAAAACATAATCCAAGACATGATCACGAATCAACGTAACTGAACGTTACAGCAAAATAATACCCAACAAAAAACAACAACAACCACTGGGGTATACATACACAAAATAATGATGGAAAACAAGGAACGCCTGGAAACACTAGGACGGGGCTAAACAAAATAGGACATGACATCATAATCTAATCTTCAGAAGAGATCACCGAACAGAACACACATTGCACACAATGTAAGACCCTAAGACCACGTGTAGACTTAAAAAGAGTTAGAGATGAAATGAAATTGTGTATTTGCCCAGAAAATGCATAGAACTTAAAAAAAATGTATTTGAATAAAAGTGACATTTGGTTATTGTATGTAATGCAACGTAATGAATAGCGACAAGCAAACTGACTAATTCTATGATAAAAAAATTAATTGTATAGAATTTTTTTGTGTATTATTGTATTGGAACACAAATAAGGACAGTACAGCGTCTGTGGAGTATATACAGATGCTCTTTATACGTTTTGACACATTTCTGGCTTTCCTCTGGATTCTTTTCCTAAACACGTTTACATTAGATTCCCGTATATCCTGTGGAAAAAAAAGTTTGGCTTGTTTCTGACAAGTTCTCGATGTTGTCATCTACAGCACACCTCTACAAACCTGTGCAGTAAGGAAGTGAAGACAGTCCGCCGGGTCACCACCGTTTGACGTCACTGATCCCATCGTGAGAAGCGCTGTTTACATAGTTTGTCCCCAAGCTGTTTTTTGGGGCAATTTTTCCGTTATATGAGATAAAGCATGAAATCAAACTGACGTTATAGTTACTCCAAAGAGTCACATCTGCCAAAGATCTTGTTGTCATCCGTGCAGTAAAACTGTGATCTGTGTTCACATTGTTCATGGCTTGGATTTCAAAGGAGACCCAGGAGGGATGTAAAACGGCGTGAAATCATGTACAGACTTTCACATATTAATACCACATATACATAATTGTATGATTGATGTAGAATCTTGTCAAATCATTTTAGATGTATCTTTCTTAGTCATTTTGATGTAATTTATATTTGGTATTTATTTGTATTTTGAGTGCTAGTTGAGTTTGATCAGTTCCAGGTTAGTGAACACTTTAAACAATTGCTAACACACTGTGTTATTTCTATATTTTCTTTAAAGGAGTAGTTCACTTCAAAATTGACTTTCCATAGTAGGATTAAAATGACTATGGAAGGTGAACGGGGGCAAATTTAAAAAATCGAACCGTCATCTTTTTTTATATCATACAAGAAACATTGCACATGGTGATTATTTACGGTTGAACATTGACACTGTTCTTTGTTTTTATTCCTTATATTTTGTAATATAGCAGATGCATGACATATTTATGAAGATCAAATGTGAGTTTGTCCTGATATAACACGTGTCCATAATGTTGAACTCGGACGGCAGGTGATGAATAAGTTAGGCTCTCCCTCAGTAGGTCGCTCAAAGCTGTTGTGATATGAGAGGGTGATAACATGACGCTGTTGTTTCTGTTTGGGTCTCCAGACCAGTGTTATCTTTCCTAGACCTGCTTGTGTTACTGAGGTTTTCATTTGCCATTCACGAGAGGTGGACTGGTGATCGAGGTCAGGCAGACTTCTCCGGGGTAATTTACAGGGCGCAGTGTTTGCCTCTCAGAGACAGAATGTGCGACGCTGAAAGTAAATGAAGTTTTTTGTTTAGGAGCACAACAACCTATAGACACATTTCGGCAGGCACTTTTATTCAAAGCTACTTAGAGAGCATTGACATTTATTTATATATCAGTGCATAAAGGCACACAGGTGCTACGCAATGCCACAGAAGAACCTTTTTTTTTCTAAATATAAAGAACCGTTAACACCCGAAGAACCTTTCTGTTTCACAAAAGGTTCTTCAGATTATAAAAAGGTATGAAAGAGTTGGTTCTTTAAAGAACCGTGAATGGTTCTTTTAAAGAACCGTGAATGGTTCTTTGTTGGCATCGCTGTGAAGCACCTTTATTTTTAAGAGTGTACCAACTAAGCTGCAGGAATGGCCTTAAAGGGACAGTTGACCCCCAAATACAATTCTGTCATCATTTATTCACCCTCATGTCGTTCAAAACCTGTGTAAGACTCTGTCTTCTGTGGAACTCAAAAGGAGATATTTTGAGAGAGGTTTCAATGGTTTTGTGTTCATACAACAGAAGTCAATGTGGTTTAACATGGTTTGGATACCGACATTCTTCAAAATATCTTCTTTACTGCCATAACAAAAAAATCTGAAATCACACAGCTTTGGAATGTCACGAGTGTGAGAAAATGTTGTATTTTTTATTTTGGGGTAAACTATCCCTTAAATGCAATCAGGCTAAATCTTCAAAACCCAACACGTATAACAAACTCGTTCAAAAAACGTTGCTCCGCTCTTTACGCTGTGTAATTGACCCTAAATAAAGGAACCCTATTAGAATCACTCGAAGCACTTTGAAACAATTGAAGTCTACTTTTGACACAATTGCGATTCGCTGCGACTCTGATAAATAAGTTAGTATGTCTTTGTGATTGAAATGTAATCCTCACTAGTGCATCCAGGGCCTTTAAGAGCTTCCACAGTCAGTTAAGTGACACTGTATTAAGTGACTAGCTATTAGGGAATTGGAGATAGAGGTAGTTGACATGGTGGTGCTGTTAGCATAATTAAGACCCATTTAAATGTATATCACTTAAAACTGATGAGGTAAGAGGGAGTAAGGATCCAGGGTTCCCTGCCTTGTCCCGAGTCAGCTGGAATAGGCTTCATCACTTGATTGAGCCGATTCCAGAGAACGGACGGATGGCAGATTAGTCTGCTTGTAACTTTAGAAATGATAGTAATATTATTTTAAAAATGTGCAATGGCGGCTCCAAAATAATACTTTTACACCATCTGTTTGTCTCAAAACATCTTAAAATGTTTGTCTTAAAATGTGATCGGTTGAGTAAATGTTGGCCGAAAACCATTCTTAGACAAATACAAAAAGTCTAGTGACACAGAGCTACAGTGTAGGCCTTCACACCTTTGGGGAAATCAACGTACTGCACTTTAAACCGCAATTGGAGAAAGCGTTTAATTTATATTTATTGTGGGTCAACTTAAATCCTCTTGTGAAAAGTATTCTGATCCTTGAGTTTTGATAGTAAAAAAATACATTACATGATAATAATGTAAATATATCAAAATAATTGTCACGTGTTCAGGTATTCCCATATATTCTTTTCCCATGCCTTCTTGAACAACAGCTTAAATGCTGTGAGTTTTTTATTTTGTTATTTAAAGCAGCTTTTGTGGTTTCTGATCAAAACGGTGTGTTTTGTCCTACTGTTTTAAGTAGGTATAGGTAGGCCTAAATATAATGTTTAGGTAAGTGTGAGTAGAAAAAACAAATAACAATTAACATTTCACATATATTAAAATGTGTGTGAGTCAATAAAACTCCACACATTGTCATTGATAAAATTTGCAAATAACAAGAGAGTTAGGTGATGCTTTATTCATTTTACGTTCTGAATGTATGGATAACTGCAAAATTTGTTTTGTGACATTATATTGTGGATTGTTTAATTTTATTCTTTGACAAGGTCAAGTGTTTTGTGCGGATTCTGTGTATGTTGTTTTAATATAAAGTGACATTGAACTGTATTAAAGCAACAATTTCCCCAATTGAAATAGTTGCTGTGTATATAAGTTTGCGTATGACACTTTTTCAATGCCAACATTCAATATTGCTGGCTATCAACGATAAAGCAAAAACAAACAACTTTTTCATTTTATGTATAATGATGTTTTACATTATACATCTGTTGGCCAAATATCTAATCTCACAAAGCTGTTTTGTTGGTACACACATCTCATTTCTTGGGTGCCACTGGCAATATAGATTGTAATATAAACCGTACAATAACCGACAATTATACAACAGTCTGCCAGAACGTCCAAAACAAAATCCTTGAAGTCTCGCCTTTGGCAAAACACTTAAAAATGCGATAAAAGTGCAGAGAAGACTATTGTGTTGTTAAAGCAAATGCAAGAGATGAGAGTTATAATGACAGAATATACACATACAATTGCTTCAGACAATAAACAGCTACAATAAATAAAAAAGCATTTCATATGAATATCATTATGATAGGACACGGTATTTACAAAAATACATTTTTTGATTTAGATTTGCATACGTTTGCATACTAAATCAATAGCAATGTTGTTTTGGATGTACTACATGTACAAGGACACTCACTACACAATCTCTCTCTCTGTCATCACTTCTGATCCCTGTAAGTCTAAGCAAAGTGTACTCAAACCCTTTTCTGATGACCAATCATTTGGCCAAAAAGCTGTGTCAGCCCAATCTTAGTTTGAGGGCAAATTAGCAGAGATATTTGCATATGTGCCGCTCAGCCCCATCTGTCAGAGCCGGGCTCAGATGGCACACACAGGCTGTCACTTCAATAAATAAACTTCAAACACTTTTAGACGTACACTGACATTCTCTTTCTTGATAAATAGATCTGTGTAGGTTTTTGGCAGGCGGAGAGGTAAGAAGTACATGAGGTACATCAAATTTACCAGTCTACCTCTAATACATTTTTAGATTTATACAATAGCGTAATCTCACAAACCCGTGTGTGAAGATACCGCACATATCGGATGTCCAAATTCACAGTTGTTGAGGAAAACACTTCTCTTTTAAAATGATCTGATACTGTGTTATCAAAGCTGACAAGCACTTTTAATTCTTATAGATGTTTAGTGACAAACATGAAGTGACTATGAAGGACAGCAGCGATGTTATATTTAATACATTTAACAGGCGTTATTAGGCGACGTGACACCACAGTTTTGTTTGGTGTTTTACAGTCCTGTTGTGTGAGCCGACTGTTCTGTTTTGGTCGCTTTTATTGTTTTCTGTAGAGGAGACCACTATGTTGTGTGATGTAGCATAGCGCCACTATTTGGTTTATAGTCATACTAAAACAGCTATGGAAAGCTATAAAACATTGGTCTGTTGAAATACTATTTTAGCATCTGAGATAGCTCATCTCTTCAGTACAGAATTAAAAAAAGGTGCTTGTAAAGGTTCTTCGATGCCATAGAAGAACCTGTTGGTTCCATAAAGAACCTTTAACATCTGTAGAACCTTTCTGTTTCACAAAAGGTTCTCAGTGGCAAAAAAGGTTCTTCAGATTATAAAAAACCAAGAAAGAGATTGTTCTTTGACGAACCTTTGGCTGAATGCTTCTTTGTGGAACCAAAAATGGTTCTTCTGGCATCGCTGTGAAGAACCATTAAAGCACCTGTATTAAGAGTCTATCTTGACCCAAGCCCTAGGCGACCAATTTCCCACATTGCATTTCGCATGTTATGTCTCTAATCAATATTTCATGGATTTATTTAGTTGTCCATTTATTCAGTGAGAACGTTACCGCGCCATAATCACAAAATCAAACACCTTAGCCGCGATACTACCCCCTATAGCAGAGTTTATAACTTGCAGTTTATGACCGCCGAGGGCAGGAGAGTGAAAAGTGCCTGACTGCGGTCATTCATAATGCGCTTTTTCTTTCGGTTATTGTATGTAGATAGCTGTGGCCGTGTGATGTTTTGCAGAGGACATTTCTCTCATTCCACAAAGAAATGCCATTAACAGCTGCTAAATGAAATGCACGCTGGGCTTTCCAAGATACACTCGACCCAAGACGCTCTCCTTCTCACACAAGACACCATCAAAGGGAACACGTGATGAGAAATAAAATCAGTAGACCATCAAATAGGAAACAGTAATGTCTGTGAGACTCTCAGAATTGTGTGATCTTTGTAATTCTGCTGCGGTTGAGAACTCTCTCTCTCTTCCTTTGGGAGTTTCTCTGCTGCATTTCCGCTGCGTACACCCCTGGCCGAATCCTCAGCGGCAGCGACTCTCGTGTGATTTAAACATGTTGCGTGTGGCAGATACAAATGTGCAGGGAGCAGTCCCTGACACAATGTTTACTCCTGGAGTAAACATACATCCTAAAATAGCCTTCAGTTGCACTGTAGATCTCAAAGCTTTGGAGGAATACAGGAAAGAACGGGAGAATTTACGGTTTCACACGTGGAAAGGTTATACGGTATCATCTCATTGAGTCTGAGCAGAATCATATCTGCCGACTGCAGCTGAAGGTTTGGTTCCAAATGAGAATCTGATTTCCTCTCCTGTCCGTGACTTATTAATCTTTCATCGGAAGATGTGGTAGATCAACTCCATATTCCACCCAAAAATGAAAATTCTGTCATGAATTGCTCCAAACCTGTATACATTTCTTTGTTCTGTTAAACACAAAGAAAGATATTTGTATGATTGTCAGCAACTGAGATTCCTGAGTCACAGTTGACGACCTCAACCTGAAAAAAATAAATCTACTGAACACAACAGAAGATATTTGGAAGAATTCAGGAAAATAAACACCTTGACTGCCATTTTTTCAATCATTATGCACGTACACGCCGATTGCCTACAAAACACAGACATTTGACATACCGTGTGCGGTTCATGTCATGCATCTTTAAGCACCGGGACCGCTCCGTCTATCAGTTTCAAACGATCTTCAAATCCAGCGTTATATCCACGTTTATATAACATTCATCACCCAAATGCAGTGAGCAAACAAACACACCTGAACGTTGATGGCCGTGTTCTTTCTGACGCTGGCTGGTTGACGTGTGGGCATGCTTTTTCACTCGATCGAGCACAGAAATACTACGTCATGAGTTCAACTCGTTTTTTGACAAGTTGACCATGTTAAGCTGAGAAGCCAGCTCATTTAAGGAGAACGTAATGTTGCTGTTAGAGCATAAATAATACCGGCAAAATGATAAAGCTCAAAGTTCAGTGCCAAGCGA
This sequence comes from Triplophysa siluroides, assembly GCA_006030095.1. Taxonomy (NCBI): domain Eukaryota; kingdom Metazoa; phylum Chordata; class Actinopteri; order Cypriniformes; family Nemacheilidae; genus Triplophysa; species Triplophysa siluroides. Next base: position 284,207 of record VCII01000242.1, on the reverse strand, counting down.
GATATTGTCTATAACAGATATTGTCTGTTATAAGTGTTAATTAATATAACCGGTCTGACGCCATTGGGCCCGGTGTCCTTTCCCTCGCCATAGTAGGAAAAATATTTGCAAAGTTTGACGTTTACTCGTGCACTAATAGACCTCCGTTACACTTTGATCGATCCGCATGTTTCTAACTGACAAAGTGATTTTGACGCCATTGTTACTGTTTATTGCTAAAAGCCAAACTGAGAGGGGCACTGACCAATCACAACAGCCTGAGAAATGGAAGCCAATCACGAAAGACCTGGTCAGCTTTATCTCCGAAGAAGGGACTTTACATTCCATTAGAAGCGGGACAGCGATGAACAATAGACTTGAAATATACAGCGTTTTTTTTAATTAGAAACATGAACATCCATTGTTAAACAAAAAACATAATCAAAGCCTCTAAAACAGCCAAAGACTGGCTCCTTTAACAGTGTAAAGAAGTCAGAATGCATGAAATGGCATGTTACCTCCGCTTTATCAATATGATGAAGACATTAATAATAGAGACATCGAAATCGAATATTTTGACTTTCATAGCTCCACCTTTAAATTGTCATTCATTCTGGCATCTTTTCATCCCTTGTCAACTGGAAACGTCAGGGATTTGGCATTTTTTGACATATATGGATGAACTTTCTGACCATTAAGGCACATATACCTCCTATGGCAGATTATAGTCCTATATACAATCATTTTAACAGTCAGCATTACTAATATCCTTCTTATGTAGAATACTATGGCATTTTTGCACATTTTTATATCGAACTTTTTTAATCCTGTTTTCTGTCATTTTCTTATTTCGAAATCATATTCTCATGTCTTTAGTGTCAACCTGCTTGCAATATTGGCACATTGTGAAAAGTGCTATAGAAATAAATTCACATTTGACTGAATTGTAATCTAGGCTATAGGAAAAGTAGTATTCAGGCTACAAAGCACGCTGTTCGAACAAACAAGCGAACTGAACGATGGATCCCACTTCATGCATTATTTTTATTTCAACATTTGTCCCAAATGATGATAAAAATGCTAAATGTATGAATGCGTTAAGATAATAAAACAGATTCAGATGAGCTGTACTCTCATGCTGAATACAGGTCTATACAGACCGACTGTCATTTTCACTGTAGAAACCGAAGGGGACCAACTAGAAAAGGGAGGAGTTTTGCCGACGGCTCTCCCATTGGTTGAGGGCGGTCGTGACGGCGTTGGAGAGAGCCAGCCTACAGACTTTAAAAGCTCACGCGCTGCCAGGAAGCGCAACCGTTAACTCACTTCAGCGTTGACAGAAACCCGTGAGACATCACTGAGCCATGAGTGAGGTAAGTTCGGCGCTTTTACGTTGGAAATATAAAGACGACGCATTCAGTCTTTACTTCTGACTTCAGACTGTATCGTGTTTCTCTGTTTACGCGAATGAACCAACAAATTGTGTTTTAAACGAAGTCGATCGACGCGCTTTTCATTCAGATGAAGGGAAGCTCTTGCACAGAATGACCAATTGACCAGTATAACGAATTAGTTGTGTTGAAGGGTTCTTCATATCGTGAATGTGAAGAGAAAAACAGCTAATATCCCTTAAAGCTCAGTAACTTAGTTCTGTAGCTTAGTAGGTAACGTTAGGGCATCGGATTAACACACACGTTGTGGGTTCGAGTACCACAGCGAAGAGTCATTTACTGACAGGAATTCATATGAATGCTGGTAAGTTGTGTTTCATAAAAGCTTCTTCCAAATGTGAAATTGCCAAAATCAGTTTATGTCGTAATGGAGCCATGCGTGAGATGTTATTGGACCAGAAAGGTTAACATATTCAAACAAAATAAGGGAACATTTAACTTTTTTTCGGGCCTTAAATAATAAAGTATTAAAGTAGTTTGTCATGAAGAAAAATAAACATCTTTTATTGGTGCTGAATAGTGTGTTATCCGTAAGATGATGGTATTTAGATATGGTTCAATCGCCTAAACCATGGGTTTCCTGGATCAAAATGGGGTGCCGTCCTGATCTTGTAGTACACGCACGCGTACTACCGTCCAAAGTGACTTTGACCTATGAAAAGTTCTGATAAAATTAGATGAAAATGACAATTATCAAGTTATATAAAACTATTAAAAATATCACGTTTTATTCAACCCAACAGAAATATGTTTTAAATCAAATAAAGCTCTTCTATCATTTTCATGTATTTTTTCCAACTGAATTAACTAGTCTTACTAAATGAGCAAAGCTCATTCACATCTTTCATTCTCTGTGGTTCACTTTAAATGATTCAATGATCTCTTATATTCGCTAGTGACTGAAAAGTTCAATAGTTTAGATGAATCGGTTCAAATGAGTCATTCGTGTGCGAGTCGTTCGGAACGCAATGTGCGTTCATACTGGCGAACTCGCTGTGTACAGTATACGCTGATTCGACGATCCAACTGCACAGCTGAAGACATCACAATGGTGGATGTCATGTTAATTTAAGAAATATCAAGGAATTTTAAGAAATTAAACGTACTTGGATGCAAAACAAACACAGCTAGCTCTTGATCTGCAATTTTTTTTTTTTTTTTAGCGCCTCAGTGCGCTGTTTACGAAACCGCGCCCCCCGTGTGGCGTAATGCCGCAACTGCAGTTACAAATGACTGTTAAATGCACGCAGCATTTCTTGTGAAGACACCCGACATAATTTTGGCGAGAGTCTGAGTTGGCACGACATTTGACGGAGGCAAAACAATTAGACACCAAAAACTATTAGGCTACATAATATTTTAAAATGGGTCATATGGCGCGAATACGTGTTTTTCTGTGTCTTAGTAGCTGCCCATGCATGTATAAGACACGTAAAATTGTACAAGTTTAAGTGTCAGAAAAAAGTTTCATCTAAAAGCGAATGCTCACCCAGACCTGCTTGAAACGCATTGTGTTGCCACACCCCCAAAAATGTCAGTTCGTGGTATGATTTGACTAAGACCACCCAAATGTAAACGTGAGTAAGGTGGGCGTACCTCAGGACAATTGTTTTGGAACCAGATGTTCCAAATATGGTAAGAGGCGTCACATTTCCGTCACACGCTTGCAGTATTCCACCAATCATACGCACTGGTTAAATGGCCAATCAGAGCACACCTCGCTTTTCAGAGCTATGAGCTTTGTAAAAAAATCTGCTCATTTCAATGAGGTATGTGGAAAATAAATTGTGCATACATTGCATTACATCTAAAACAAACGATAGTATTTGTTTTAGCCGTGTCATATGATCCATTTAAACATAATGGGGCGGTTTCCCGGACAGGGCTTAAATCTAGTCCTAGACAGGTAAATGTGGATAGCACAACACTAATTCACAGCTGATTTCTGAATCTCCTCAGCTCATAATTCTTATAAAACAAACGATACGGTGGACATGAACAGTTTTGATCATTGAAAAAGATCATTCTGTAGTTCATTTGTCATAGGGGTGAACTCTGTGCCACTGACAGGAGATGACTCTTTATTCATCTACCCAGCCCTTCCCTTATTTTATATAGTATAGTTCATAAATGAGAGTTTTAATTCGACGTGTACACATTCAAGATACATTTTTAAATGTAATTTTTTATGTTCAGCATTTTGTTGATGTCATGTTTTGACAGTAATCTCACTTATCTTTTGTCATCAAATTGTTTTCTAGTGGTCGCGCTATTACCTCAAAAGCAATCTTGTTATTGTGATTTTGCAAGCGACAAGTGCTGACAAAAACCTGGCAAGTGTGCTTTCCTGCTGTTCTCACTTGTGACGCGCAGAGCTTTAAAAATGTTGATTAGTTGTACAGTAATATAGAGCGAGATGTTAATTATGAAAGTGTAAATTAGCATAAACTCAGGTCCTTTCAGGCAGTGGGGTCATTACCATGCGCGCAGCGCTTCAAAGTATCAGAGCGTTTAATATCTAAAGAAAAAGACCAATTACGGCAATCTCTGTGATCAAACACCATATGCCACATCTTCCCAGCTTCCTCTCATTAGCTTTTCTTGTGGAAAATGTGGCAGAAGTTTTTTTCTATTAAAACATTTCTCTGATTTTAACCACGATGTCTCTCTACTTATAAAGAAACAGTTTGCCTAAAACAAGATTATTTATTTAATTCACGCTCATAATGGCCAATATGTTTCCGAAATACTCCGATAAGCAGATGTACTGTATCTTCCTGATGCTTATGCGGTATACTCATCTTATATTGGCTAGAACATTTTAGTGCTGAAACAGCAGCTGGATGCAGAAATATAGATAGATCAAGAGCAGCATAGCACATTTAATCTGATTTTGACATCTCTTCAAGAACTGCCACATTACTCATTCCCGAAATGACCCGATCCCCTAATTCATCTCTGACCTCTCAACGCATCATTCCTCTCACATTGGGCTGCTTTATGACACTTGCAGGGCCTCATACATTTTTTTTTAAAACACGCTAGGACGGACTGTTAGAAATCTGATCGGACATCTTATGCCATGAGCTCCTCAATTTTCCAACGATTCTGCCTGTGCTCGTGCAGCTGTGATATATTAATAGGCTCATTCTGATGACATTTAGTCTGTGACATTAAAGCAACGTTCTTCAAAGAAGATGTGCTTAACCCATTTATTAGACCAGCATTCAATTTAAAGTTTGTGTCACAGCTGCTCTGAATTAACAGCATTGGTGATGATTAATAAAATAAAGATTTATGTTTCCGTAAGGGTTAGTCCACCAGCACGTGTAAACTCTTTAGCGACAGAAGGACTGTACTTCAAATGCTAAAATATTATTGCTATCCATGAATTTTCGAACAATCACTTTATAATTTGTTATTTAGATGCCCGATAAGTTTCAATGGTTGAATTTTACGCTTGATTAATTTCAAGGCAAAAAACTTTCCTCATACATTTGGTTTTTTTTGTATTGTATTTTGAATATATGTTAGCTAATTTTCATATATAATTCAAAATATCTTCAAAATATGTTAAACAAAAAAATTAACTTTTTTACATTCATTTGTATATTTTTATTTATTTATAATATTTTTATATAAATTATATTTTACATTTGTTTAGGTAAAAATAACGTTTTAATTAAAAACGTTTTTTTATAATATATTTTCTAGAATATTTTTACATTTTTATGTATATTTATTTCCAATTGACGTGGAATTTCTGTAATCTCTCAAGTGTGAACCTTTCTTTGAACATTTGCAAATGAAGCCAAGCTGCCAGAGGAAGCCACTGATTTTTTTGTTTGGCCGAAGGCATCAACACACCAGAATATTAAAGAGCTAAAGTTAATGGTTTTGTAATCAAAAACTGGATTATATGAACTTTGTGCCTCTTTGAGTTTTTGTAATACGGCAATCGACCTTAAAATTCCTTAGACACATTAAGAGCCAGCCACATATTCTAAATCTTAATATGCTAAAAATTCTAGCTAATGTTTAGCTTTAATGTCCTGTTTTTCCACATTCACAGTTGCCATTTGAATATTGTCCAAAAAATAATGCTGAAGGAAAATATTTTATAGGACCAAAAGATAAATTGTTAACATATCTGATTCTTTCATATTTGGTTGTGTGATATTACAGCACAATGAAAGGAAGTATACATCAATAAAGTTATGAATATTTTCAATATTTACATTCTGTAAAAGGATCATAAATAAAACTTGCATATGGTATACAAAGTGTATTGCAGGCGATGGTTTAAGTGTTATTATGAGAATAAATTCTCTCTGTAATGTGTTAGTTTTGGCTTGATTACTGAAGCAATATCAATCAGATCTCTGTGTTGGGTTTACGATTCCCTATCACTTGTAAAGCACCATGCAGATGCAATGTAAATCTGCAAATTAAATCTATAAAACATACTGACAACTTTATTAGGTCCTTTGATAGTGAGGGAAGGAATCGAGAGGTGATAGAAGGGCATTCAGTCAATTGAACAATTACATTTATAAGAATTGCTCCAGCCGTCATGTTGTAAAAAAAATCATATAAACCTAAAAAATGTAATTGAGCATTTCCTCCAGAGTATTATTTTTGCACCAAGGGCACTGAACCAATAATAATACCCTGTCAAAATGCAATCAAATAATAGGAATAAAAACAAATCTGGACGATTTTAAGAACTGGGGATAGGTAGGTGGTTGCTTAATGTATGTTTACAAAAAGATGACAAGACAGAATGATCAGACTTATTCAATTATTTTGCAGTCTCTCTCTCACTACAATTTTAATTCTTATGACGTATAGCTAAAATGTTTGCCATGGTACTGCAGCAACATTGTGTTAAGTAAGGGATAATGTACAGGCAGCCGGTTGTTATCGCAGAAATAAACCCCGACAGTGTACAAGACGCGAAGCGGAGGGTCTTGTATCACACTGAAGGGGCTTATTTCGCGATAACAGCCGGCTGCTTGTACATTATCCTGCTTATTACACGGCTACTTGCCACATGAGAAAAAAACTGGACATAAAATGTAAATTTGAAATATTTTATTAGCTCATTTTTACCGAACGCAGACCTTCCGCGATGAAAAGCCGTTTAGTTTTTTTAAAGTAAGAAACGACATTCAAACGTCATGAACAGGCAATTTGGTTTAATCATTTGTAAATATAATGTTATATATGTTATTAAAAGACATGTTTATATTTCATTTGTCAAAAAAAAAAACTCAAAATGATTTGCTGCATCCGTGTGTTATTAGTTTTGAGAGGTTGTTATCTGGTAATAACGAACCTGCAAATGTCGCGACTGGCCAATCAGAATCAAGCACATCAACAAGCCGTGTAATAATGACAATTATTACATCCTCTAATCCTTCCTCTGAGTTATTTACATGAATGAGAATCACATTACGTACCACATTATGGAAAATAATCTAGGTTCTCCCTTGGTCATCAGCCTCTAGATGAGAGGACTTGAACATTCTGTTATCATTGTTAATTAAAAAAGGGACCTACAGCAAGGTTGAATAGAATGACAATGCACTTAATTTCACAACTGACTACATCAAAGAGATGTGGTACTGCTTAAACTCAAGAGACCAGGAGACGTTTCAGTAATGTGAGAAGGGGGATCTTGTGACAGCAGGAGACGCATTGAAGACGTAAAACATCCCCTTGTGTTTCAGAAACAGCTCACACCTGCACATCGTACACCCCACCTGGTGGAGTTGATGTCTGTCAAACACCCTCATTCATTTTTAACACTGCTCAATTCCCAGAGGAATACTGTTAGTTTGATTAGCTCAGGAGGCAAAATCTCCTGGAGTTCTCAGTTGTGTTTCATCAAAATTGAATAAAATTGCTTAGGAGAAATAGACGCCTTTACCGTTAGTAAACATTGTGATGCGTTTTTGTGGGCAGAGCTTAGGTGGAGGCAGAAAAACCCCCTTGACCGCATTACTAATGCTAGGTAGCACGTTTTGTTTGCTCGCTTTTGACATTGACTAAAAAAAATCAGATTCAATTTAACATGTAAGGTCACTCTCTATCTAGGACCGCGACTGTTTTGAAAAGTTTTATTGAGATATCAGTAGATCACGCAACACGTGTACTTTTCTGAAATTATGCACACAGGAATTGATAAGAGGAATTAAAATTTTTATCAAGTATCCGATTCCTATTCCTTTTGTTTCCGATTCCAAATTGGAACTCGATTCCCAACCCTATCTATAGTGTTCCCTGTCCCTTTATACTAATGCACTTGTGACATCTAAAGACAGTTTGTTTCATGCTTAGTTTCTGGCCGATAGTTAATTGCTACTTGTATAACTAACAAAGTTAGCTAGCGTACCCTATGCGTTCAAAAGTTAACGCTACGTGAAAAATAACCTTGTTTGGGCATACATATGTGAGATATTTTTAGACACATACCCAAATCATAATCCACACCAACAAAACAGTCGTTTTTTAATCTTAAGTGTTAAGTATTATTGTGTTTTACTTCAATAATACATAAAAAAATAGGCTTTTTAATTTCACTGGGACTTTAAGTCTCAAAACGTTTCTTCCACACATAACGTATGACGGCTGTTTAACCAACAATCTTGCATAGTTGGGTTATATTTGGAGACCGTTTATTTCCTAAAACAGGTTTTGTATTTACCATCCCATTGCTGTTTTTAAGCAGTTGTCATCCAAATTCCAGCTCGGACAAAAGAGAACTTGTCTGAATAAATCTGTATTTCAGTTTAAATGGCGCATGGTCTAATTCCACGTTTCTTCCTCAAACTCTTAATTCACAATGAAAACCATGCAGACGTTCGACAGACTGTGCAGGCCAAAAGCTCCTAAAATAGCACAACAAATGGCTGTGGGGGATAATTTATTCATTCAACCCATCATATGTCTATTTCATTATTCTGTTAAAATTTTAATATGAGCTTTGCATGTACACCGGTAGAGAACTGTTGCACTAAATACATTAAATGGTAAATACATAAACCTTTTTTGATGCTGATAAGTTGAATAGTGTAATATGATTATATTTCTGTTGTTGTTTTTTATTTTTGTGGATAGTCTAGCACTCTATATGATATGCATGTCAAGTCATTTTTATTTGTGCATATCTATAAATTGCATTGTTATTTTTATTTATATAACATTAAACGGCTGTTGGACCACTGAGGTAAACTTATCAACATGTAATTAAGTGGCAATGAGCCGCATTAAAAAATCTAACATTATCATATATGATTACTGGGTGAGATTTAAAGGGCTACCAATAAAAAAAAGAGCTGTTCTGCGTATGATTTACACAATCTGCCAAGCCTGCTTTTCAAGAGATGTTATTAGGCATCAATGTCAAACATTTTATATAAATGGCAGGAAAATCTGCCTTTTTTCCATTGCTGTGAGCAAGCAGTAGGTCTGGGGAAACTCTATGTGGCTCTGCTGTTCTCACAGAGAGTGATTCTTGGATTATAATCACAAAACAGCTGCAACGCACCGCCAGCCACAAGGAAATAAGTGCCATTACATTAAGACCGAAAATTCACTTTAATTAAAGGAGCAATGTGGAGGTTTTAGCGGCATCTAGTGGTGAGGTTGATAAATTGCAACCAACAGCTCACTCCACCCCGTCTTTCAAAGCAGTACGGTGGCTGACACAGAACTAATGTCATTGCATTTTCGCTTATTTGCCCAAGTAGAGCAGTTTGTCCGTACAGGGCTACTTCAGAAACAACATGGCCAATTGCATGCAAGGGGACCCGCGGTGTATGAAGATAGAAATAGCTCATTCTTAGGTAATAAAAACACAACGCTTCATTTTGTAAGGTCTTTATATACCTCTGAACACATCGAAGAACCTCCAAAAAATAAGATCCTCCAAAAAATGACGCACTGGACCTTCAACGCTGGTTAAAATTTGGAAATAGACATTATTTTATTTCTTCTTTGGAACGCAAAATGAGATGTTATGAGCTGTTCTTTCATACACAAAAAGTGAACAGTGATTTGTTCTGCCAAGCTCCAAAATGTAGTCCGAATGACTCAAGTATTCCAAGTACTTTGAAGTCACACTGAAATGTTTGTGTAAGAAAGACCTAATCTGTGCTATCGTTCAGCACATGGAATCATCCTAACCTCTCTAAAATCCCCGCAGCAACAATGACATTATTTACATTTATGATGAATATTTGTTTAAATATGTAGCTGAGAGAGTATTTGGCTACACTAAACGTGGTTTCTTCTATTATGAAAAGAAAGCTTTGGATATCTTTGTTTAGAGGGAAGTAAATGTAATGGCTTTCAGAAGTAGACAGTGCAGCAACCTTGCTTTGAAGCTATTAAATACTACAGAAACTACTCCATTTTCACCAGTGGAGGAGACCGTAGGAACATAATTGGTTCTCTCTGCAGTGACATTGTGTTTGTGCTGAAGGAGCCTCTTTCTGCTCCAGCATCCTCTGGAAAACCCAACATAAAGAAATGTGTTTACCTTGAACAATGAGTCATGAAACACGAGCAGAACAAATTTTTGTGTAAATCGTTCGTAAAGTAATTCTAGCATACATTTTCGGATTCATGAACATGTTTGTATTTTCAAAATGTTAGTTGGTACGAAAGTAATGTACACCTGCTCCATACCATGTGTAAATAGTGCGTAAAACCGCACGTAACGTTCGGTATTTTAAACAAACTGATGACACATCAATATGATACTTTATGCATCAAAATGCAATTTCACGAGTTCTTTTGCCCTGTCTTTTATTTTACATTGCAAAGTTTTTTACTTTTGAGCTTTGGGTAAAACGCAGAGCTTGTCATTCACCTTTTTTTGACACAGCCATCCAATCACAGTGAAGAAGAGGCGGGACAAACACTACATTGACCAACCATAATGCACAACACTGAAGAAGTTAATATTAATGGTTACTGCATTTTCATATAAAGTAATATTCTTCAAAATAAGATACTAGTAACAAGTAGACGAACTGTTGCGGATTTTCTAAATCACACAACCAACGCATCTAAGGAATAACACGCAGTGCCTCCAAAACGTTCTCAGGCGCCACCAGCTGGTTGTTTTCAGAAGAGCACCAGGCATTATTATTTTAGCTGGCTAAAAACGCTTTGGTGGACACAGTTTAATTGATTATTTTATCGGTAAGCATAAATCTATTTTATACATTTATGCAATATAATGTAGCCAAACAAGTCCGGAGGATTCCAACATTCCTAGATACGTAATTTGCGTAGCTGTAATTCATTGGCGGGGATCATGCTAAATGAGCGTGCCTGCGCGTCCTGTTTATGAATGATTGGAATTCATCAACATACACACATTTTACTATGACATCTGACGTTTACGAAGTATTTGTGAATCCGGAGGAAAGTTTTTGGGAAGGTCTGTTTTAGGCGCAAATTATTCATATATTTACGAATGTTTCATGAATGAGGCCCATTGTCTTTGACGCCTCTGCTGAGTGGGAACACGATTGCTTGACATTCTGTTGAGATGCCCTCTGTAATTGCCAGCACGGCACTTTGATTATAGCTGTGTGTGTGTGTGTGTGTGTGTGCGTGTGGAGTGTATACTGTTTTATACTGTGTATACTGTTCACCAATGACTGTTATGCTCCCAATATGAAAAGATAAAGTACCAAAAGAGGAAAACCTATATTGATATGGGCATGACACGTGCTACTGAATCTGAAGTGGTGTCCTGAAATATTAAAAACAAGCAAAGTATATAGTATTTTACAATCTGCACAGTGCCTGATATTAGGATTAAAGGGATACTCCACCCAAAAATGAAAGGAAGGGATCACATCATAACAGTGAATAGTGATGATGACTGAAGATGATTTGAAGTTTTATTCATCTCAAATAGGTCAAATCCATTTTTACAATCCAAACCACAATCAGTGAACTTCAATGAATGGCTGGTTATGATAAACATCCTATATAAGTCAACTCAACTATAGTAATCTTATAACATAACATAGAATAAACTTCATGTATATACACACACAAACATTCACATTTCGTCTGTCCATAAGGTCATTTCTATGTTGTATGGCAGATTTTCCATTTCATGTTGGTTGCCTGAGCCCCTCAGCATCAAAGCACTACAAACACTCTTTGAAATTCATTGAAAGTTAATAATTCAAGAGAGAATGTGCCAAGGGAAAGCATGCTCGTGCTTTCTCACACATCAAAAACTCCTGTCAATGTAATACATTTATTATTATGAAATGATTATACTTATTACAAATAATACTGTGGTAATGCAGAATCTGTTCGGAAATTGTAAATAGATCCAGTTTGCAGCAAAAATCTAATCTTTAAATACATAATGTCGACGTGTTGCTGTCAAGTTTCGAAGGACTCCTGATCATTACCTACAAAATACAACATTTTTCATATTTGGCTAATGGCGCTACGATAGTGTTGCACTACCCCAAAATTCAACCTGAGCATTTGGAACCCCCTCAGTATTATATATATATATATATATAAATATTAAGGGGGACCAACGGTTTTCTGTTACCCACATCTTTCTTTTGTGTTTGCAGAAGAAATTAAGTCATATATTCTTGAAATGACAAGATGGCGCGTAAACAATGACATTTAACCACAGCTCCAACACAAATCAAAGGCTGCCCTTCTACTACACGCATACATGAGCCTATATCTTGCTTCAACAGTATTGGCATCGGGGTGGGATGCTATCTCTATATACCCATAGTGTTTTTTAGTATGCCGGTCAATTTCTTTTTGCAAAAAAAAAAAATGTTGGGGAGAAAAATAAATATATTTCTCTTTTTTTCTTTCTAGAGACAAGGATCTGGAGTGGCTGATGGCAACAGCAAATCCTCTGTGACACAAGGTAATGACAACATAGTCTTACAATCAAACACATCATTGATGTACAGTAAGAAGATTTTACTAGATATGCACGATTCAATTTATCGGCTGATAAATCGTCATTTTTAATGTTAGCAGTATCGTCCCGATTATAGCCGGTAAATTATGAATCATTTCCTCTGGTTGAACCACTTCAGCTGCTCGCGGTGAAAACCCAGTACAGCACTGTCTTTCTGTCATGATCATTCACTTACTGCTATTTGCAAAACATTGTTGATATATGTACAGTATGTATGTGTGAATTATAGGAACAAAAGCATATTGGTGAATCAGACTTCTGTCTGAATGGCTGCTCTGGAAGAACATCCATGATTTGTTTAGTAATAAAAACAATACACAACAAAAGAATCTTTAACTAATGTAAAGTAGACTTCGTACATGACTTTCATGGGGAAAAAAATAACTAAATGTTATTTTTTTAGCTGCAGTGATTGTTTTTAAATAAAAACAGTTGTCCACCTTTCCCTTTTGTTTTAGTCTCAGAATATTTTATATTAATAATTAGATGCTGTATATCGGTTATCTGCTTCCAATGCTTAAGAATTATTGGCCCAAATTTACATATCGTGCATCCCTAGATTCCACTATGAAAACAAACACAGCTATACTAAGTTTTAAATGAAAAGAGAATAATCACGTTGTTGCATTTACCCCAAACAACCTTCAGCATACAAAAAAACCCAAGCCCAGCATCCCATCTGAAATCTCACGACATAAGCATCTCTTAAGTATTCCCAGAAGCACTCCACCAAAGAAAATGTGTTCCGTACTGTGTTCACTGAATGAAAAATAGTCTGGTAAGCACTTTAAAATGTGTGCCTGTGCATGAAAAAAGCTGAAGAAGAAGGTGGAAAAAATGAAAGCGTTTGAAATAATGAACATGGTCCCCAGCGTTTTAGCTGCACACATTTATGAAAAGGCGACTAAATAGACCCGAACCAACTTATCGTAAATCAGACTTAACAGACTGTGAGCTTTTCATTCTTCTGATGCCCTGGAGAGAGCCGGGTACGACGCTTATTGAGCAAGGTAAAAACGCATCTCTGGCTAAAGCTAGAATCTTAGAAGAAACAGTCACAGTCTTAATATTACAGGTGGCACTATTTAGTCATAAGGAACACAGCATGGGTAAGCCAGCTAACTAAACCAACCAAAATAATATAGTTAATGCATGGTCGCAAAAGTACTTTCAACATATTAAAGAAATTGAGCTCATGAAAATGAGACATTTGTCCTGGATGATACCGGCCGTACATCTTTATTTTTAGCCTGTCTGAATATGAAATAATCTGTATATGCATTACTGTGTTGTGGCCAGAAAAAAAAATGATGCGTCAATTATGGACGCAGCTGGAGACGAGAACTGGACTGGAAAGTTATCCGAAACTCTGTCCCCTGTGATTTTCCCTCTGATGGCTTGGATTTGTGCTTGCATGACGTTTGAGATGGAATGTATTTTGTGTTAAAGTGCATAGATGACACTGTGACATAACATTTAGTTTTCACCAATAGTCACATTGTCCTCTTAGTTCTGTTGAGACCTACAAGCTGATGTGCAAACATTGCATCGCTACGACAAGTCCCGTCAAAACCCGTATGGCAGGGTATCTGTGTGAACATAGAACCGCTTTGGGCAATTCCAACGTTATGGACGTGACTTAAAAATGCTCAGAGAATGAGTTTGTTACGAATATATTGAACCATCTGTTTATATTTTACTAAACCCTTGTTGATAGTCTAAACATCAAAGAATGTCAGCATATGAACACATTTTCTATTTTCAAAAAGAGAAATAAACAAGCGTTATGGATGTGACCAAAAAAAATGAAGCGTTTTTTGGGAGACGACACACTTTGTAGGATTTCTGTTAAATAAAATACACAAACCTGAAGCAATAATACTCAATGACTGGAGAAGGGATGCCTCTATATAGAACATAAAATAGTAAAAAGTGAAAATGGCACTTACCTGACTATGAAAATCTCGCATGGGTATTTGAACCACCAAATGCTAATATCTGTGCTGTTACCATAGAAAAACTAAACTTGTCTCTCCAATATTTTGAGTTTAGACTGCGATACCGAGCTCAACCACTAGATGTCAATGTACCATACGGTTTCTTTAAATGCGACCGAACTACCGGACCCATTCAACAAATCTTTTATTTAATAAAATGAACATACAACAAAATGCAACAAATCGTTTATTTAATACAATTATTAGACAGTAAAAGAATGATGCAAATGAATATTAACATTAATTAAATAACATATAAATAGTTAAATTATTAGACACTGTCCAGACACATACCGGAAGTTAACTGGGGTCAAGCGCGCTCGTCCGATGAAACGGTCTATATGACTATATAATCACCTGCATTACATCAGTGCTGAAATGGTTATGAAATAGCAAAAAGTAACAAGTATTCTTAATAAAGTTATATTTTTTTAAATAAGTACTATTTTATCATTTCAAAAGCACATTAACTTCCATTTACTAAAGTAAGTAATGCACTCGGTGGTCGAATTATAAAACAATAAAATGTGGGTGTGTTATAACTTATTCAAGTTAACTAGACTTTTATTTTGACGGGTCGCCGCAAAGTGTGTTTGACAGTAGCTCCACACGAGCATTTTCTGCGATTCCGAAGAATAAAAAACGTCAAAATGTTAATTCTGGGACGGATTAACCATTCAAGAGCTCAAAGTGTTGGTCTCATCCAATCTCCTATTTTTCACCAGATGCGTCCAAGAAGGACGTCCCCGAGGACTTTGACATTGACATGGAAGCCCCTGAAACCGAGAAGGCAGCTGTCGCCATTCAATCCCAGTTCAGGAAGTTCCAGAAGAAGAAAACCGATGACAAATAGTAGTGGACCGCGGACTGCTCTGTCCGTATGGCCACAGCAGTATGGCATGGCTTGATGTCGCATGTAATAGAATCCATTCTACATGGACTCAAGGTTGCAACCTGTCAGTCATTAATACCGTATGTGTAATTCCATAAAATAACTATTATTTTACTGCTGTTACTGTGGAATAGATAAATAGATTTATATTTTATTTTGACTCGAGATTTATTCTTTACTATAGCCAAGTATATCTGCTGATGCATGAGTGTCTGTCATACTTTTACCTCAAAGACCTGAAGTGTAAAGCAGGTGTTTCAATTTCAGGTCTGGCCTTTCTTGTTAAAGCACAATATGTTTTCAGTCTGGGTTGCAGACAAAGTTGATTTAAGTTAGACACTGTAGAGTAAATACTGTGCATTTCAGATATGGACATGTATTCAATGCTGCTGTGATCCCAGTGGAGTTCTGAATACAGCTTGTCTTTTGAATCCCATGTCGTTGAATAATTCCCAGTTCATCTCCCAAATCTTTCTATTGTTGAATGTCTTGCTTGAATTCATGTTGAGTGAAAAGACTTGAAGCATTTGATTATCTGGTTTGCTGCAGTACATCGAATATTTCTTTCCTTAAGTTCGGCCAGTCATTCATTACTCATTCAACAGGGAAACTGTTAATAAATATCCTTGAATCTCTGCAATTGAACGTTGTGTTTGTTTCCGTTAAAACTAATCTCAGATCTTAGTGGCAGTATTTTGTCTAATGGTTGTTTAATAACATCTATGTGAATATAAGTGGACAGCACAAATATAAGGTTCAAAAAACCTGCTTTCGTTGCAAATATCTCCAGAATTACACCCGTTCTGAAGAAGATGGGTTCCTTTCAAACCACATACACCACCATTCCATGGTAAAATGTGATTGCTCTTGCCTCTGAAAGAGGATGAGAAAGACCGTACAATACAACATATACATAGACTAATGAGACCAATGTATGCAAAACCAGGACAATACTGTAATATTTGATTGTTTTGTTTTGATTGAAGCCATTCATTTTAGCCAGTTTCCTAATTGTCTCTTCTCCCGTATTTCTCTCTGTTTGTCGTGTGTTTTACTAACTCAGACCATTCATTTAACCCTTGGGTACATTGTATATACCCTTACCAAAATGAACCATGTTTTTTGTGAAAGTCTAGTAACCAAGGTTTTTTGGTGTATTGATTACTATGGGCAAAACTGTAAACTGAAAGCCTTCTTGTCTACAGCCACACTCCAAAACCCACCCCCATCCCCAACTCCTCCACATTTATCAGGTCATTTTAATTTCATCCTGTATTCATCTTGATTTTTATTTATTTCCTCTTCTGGCAGGTATGGGTCCTCTTATGGATAGTGGAAAGGATGGGTATCTTTGTTATAAAAATAATGCTGCCTAAAAACGTATTTACCCTACCTTACTCCACGTTCACAGAGTGACATGACGTCATTCATTTCAATAGTAGCTTAGCGACATCTGACGGCACGAGCAACGGTGACCGTTGGCGATGGGAAGTTGCGACAAAGTTGAAAATTTCAATTTTTGCAAATGAGCTACTACCTATGATGAGAGATGAATGACATGACATTTCCTCCTAGTTACTGCAGTTTTGTTTATAACTAATATTAGGGCAAGCAAAGCTAGGAACGCCATCTAACAACCTCATAGTGATAGACTACAAAGTCACTGGTGGTGTGTAGGCAGCTTAACATGAAAAAAAGAGCACTAAATATGCTTTCAAACAGTTCCACGTGATTTCAAATTACTTTAATGTTACTGTGTGACAAATATACTGGGGGATATAATAACTTTCTTTTACCACAGTCCGACACAACCAGTGATTTGTAAATGCTTTTAATACTCATGGTTTAAAAAGCTTCCTTTGAGTGCATGTCTTCTATATCTGATGACCTGATGAACTTCTTTCTCTGTTTGATTCATTCTGTACCAATATCTTGGATGCTATTGCTTTCTAAAAGAATCAGTGAAAGAAGACAACAGCTCTGACTGAATGACAATACTACTAACTAATGATATCATGAGAGATTCCCTATCCAAGTATTAAGATTAAACTATTAAAACCGAATGTATTTCTCTGCTGTTGTTGCAAAAAAATGGTACAACCTTTAGGTTCTTTTTAATACTTCAATTTCTATTTTAATACCAGTGGCAACTATTTGTTTTCTAGGGAAACATGTGAAAATATTTTTTTCTACTAAGATTGGCTCTAACTGATCCATTGATCGAACCATCTGTTCAGTTCTGTTCGGTCTTACTCACTATTTTTGGTTAGTTTTACCTGCATTACTCTCTTTTATGATCAAGGCGATAAGTACTTTGATACATTGATATGCACTTCTTAGGATAGTGAAATACTGTATTCTCATGCAAGTACCCAACCGGTCAAAAGTTTTGGGAATGTTTCTCATTATGTTAAAATCTTTTGTTCTGAAATGTCTGAAATTAGTTTAGCAGACAAATATAGAATTATGCAAACACAGATGTTTTGTTATGACAAAACTAACATTTTATTTCATAAAAAAGTTTGAGCGAATAATGAAGAAAGAACAGCCATTAAGAGCACAGAACAGAATGGGAACTCCTTTAATATAATTTAAAAAGCATCTCAGGGTGATACCTCAAGAAGCTGCTTGATAAAATGCCGAGAAAACATTTCTTCAAATTCTAGTCAAAAGGCAAATACGCTGAAGATGATGCAATATAATGTTTAATATTTTTTTACTCGCAACATAATTCCCATAGTTGCCTTTTTGCTTGATTTATTTCATAAATTTGATGAGTTTATTATGATTATTATTAGTAAATGTGGAAAAACACATAATGGACACATAAGTGCGTAAGTATCTCAAAACGTTTGACCAGTAGTGTAGATTGTGGGAATTGAGTCAGCCTATTTCTGTATATCTGAAACAAAGCAAAACTACATGAAGGACAGAACATTTTAAGTCAGAGGTTTGAGATTATTCTCCTGCCATGCTCCTATTTCTTGTGAAGTCCTGCAGGGGTCTGTTCTAGGACCAATAATGTTTTCTCTGAATATGTTTAGTCTCTTAACCTAACATATTCAATGTTTACTCTCAACTAAACATATGGAATAACATTCCAACCAATCCTAAGCTCCTGTCATTTAATGTAAAACATGTCTGGTGCAACCCACTGCACTACTTTTAGATATTCCACGGATCAAGTGCAACAAGACTGGTCTCATTCAATGTCAGCAAAACCACAGTTCTGTGTAGTATGACCTGGAAGTGGGTTTTTGGAACTTTGGAACAGTACTACCATGAAGAATGCTGTGAATGGAGTTTTAGGTGAGTGAATGATGTAGTCTATCTGTGTGTGGTCAGAAAAAGGAAGCACTTACTACCTTCTCCAGAATATGACACTCTATTATTTCGTAGTATTAAACTGTATACTTTAATGTTTACAAAAACTCTTTAGTGTTACTATAGTATTGTAAGTCCCTTTATTTGTTTGAAAGAGTTTATGTGAGGATTATATACTATATACTATATAGTAGATAACTATCGGAAGTTTGGGAAGATATGTAGTCACTAATTGATTTCATGTAAAACACTCTATGGAATAAGTTATCTTCCCCCAGAAAATTCAATGTAAAAAACATTTATTTATTTATTTATTTGAAAGAACAGAGGATCTACCCTCCGGGTGCTGTGAAGGTCACACATTGTGCTGAGAAATATATTATTTACACAAAATCCTGCAGATCCCTCTGTTACACACATACATGAACACACTGTCTGAGCCTATGGAGATGAAAGACATCCACAAAATTGAAATACGTGAATGCGTTATAGCAGACAAAAACAGCCCATAGGCAAGATGATGTGCTGGGCATGAAATAAAGTAATGATCTTCAAAAGGCAAACACTATCAAGTTAAGACTTTGGTCGATGTTGAACATTTGGGTTTATCACCTCGCCCACCTTGTCTGGACTTAATAAGGTGCGTGCTACGTTTGGGCTTGTGATATCAATGTCTTGGTACATTAAGCCACAGTAAGTGTTGTCCTCCCCATAACATAAATATATTGTCTTTGCCCTCGATTTCGCCTTCATTGTTTTGGCAGTGGTCAGCAGCATTCTTAAATCTAAACATATCATTCTAATATATATATATATATATATCGTAAGAGAAAAAAAAATATCCAAAATTGCACAAAAAATATTGATGAATTCTTATTTGTGATCTAATTAAAAATGTATAACCTTGCTTGTGTGAAAAGGTTTAAATATAGAAATGAAGTCTATTTTAGGACTACAATGATTTTTGCACATTCAAGCGCATTTTAATTGCAATAATATAACCTTTGGTAGTTCTATGGTAATTCCCATTAGTGTAATGCAGGAATGTGTTATTGTGTTTTCATAGTAACGTCATTTTACGTCATTTTTAATTCCGACACCAAAAGGCAACAAATAGTACTATAATGCATAAAGGCTGTTTAAATTATAATAGGTGTGATTGTTTTGTTTCTCATTACAGTAAGGAGGGTGAGATTATCGTATGTTAGGAGCGCTCCTATCCTGGTTTTTTAATAGGAAAACTGGACAACAGAGAGCATCAAAATACTTTTCTTGTCGATTTTTAAACCTTTGTAGCGTACCTGTCCCTGCGCAGCAAATGTAAACCCACGATCCTTCACAGTTAAGACATGTCTTTCAATTATAGTTTAGAGACTCCATCATTAGTTTGTCTCTTTATTGTCAATCATCTTGGGTTTTATTTTTCATTATGCATTACTGAATACATTCATATCTGTTAGTACTTCAAGACGTCCAAGTATTACGAAATTATTAGTAAATCCAGTGTCATATTGCTCAATTAAAATATCTTCTCTTTGCCTCGTGTCTTACACAAACCAGACCACAGCATCTACAACGGACGAACCGGGTACCGTTCGTTCCTTCCAGGAGCTGTGTGGAGTGAACGGTTCTTCCACTATTTTCTCCTTGTGTTGGAGATGCCCCGCAGCCCATGAAACCGCTAGCGTTACGAAGTCACAAAAGTGGAAAAAAGACAAGAGAACCCAACAGTTTCGATTTTCTAATCAAACCAGATGTGTGCAAACATGACTAAGGACTTTATTTACCAAATCTTTTTTTCCCTGTATTATCCACAAATAAAAGTGATCTCTTCATATATATATATATATATATATATATATATGTATCATATATATAACGTGTCATAATACATATTATAACGTGTAGTGTCATAATATATATTATAACATCATATAATCCTTTAGTGTGACAAATATTTCTTGAAATCGATTTTCTATTTTCAGGTGCCCATGCAGTCCTTAGAAAGCACAACATTCTGAGACGACTTGAAAAGGCGGACGCGTGTCTCCTCCGCCGGACTC
Organism: Triplophysa siluroides; assembly: GCA_006030095.1. Classification (NCBI taxonomy): domain Eukaryota; kingdom Metazoa; phylum Chordata; class Actinopteri; order Cypriniformes; family Nemacheilidae; genus Triplophysa; species Triplophysa siluroides. The sequence continues at coordinate 263,505 of VCII01000242.1, read as the reverse complement.
GTTGTCGTTTCTCCATGTCCTCGGCGATCCTCACATAGGCGAAAAACCGCCGATTGCACCTCATCAAAACAGAAAGAGTCATGGATAAAGAAAGCGACATCCTCCTGTAGAGCTGACCGCATCCGCCGCCGTAAACCGCTTTTTTGATCATTTTCTCTATTTTTATATAATAATAATAATAATAATGACTATAGAATTATCCTCGATTTAAATTCAAAAGTAGTTCCTCTGTCAATTTAAATAAATAATTTTGGCAATCTCCATAACGGTAGTATTGAAAATAAAGGAATGCTTACATAAAAAATCCAACCGAGTCGGAAGAGAGGGCAAGAGGGGAAGGTGAGCGAAAGAAAGATAGAAAGAAAGAAAGAAAGTGTCAAAAATAAAACCATCAGAGATAGTGAGCAAGAAAGAAAGATAGACAGATGCAAAGAAAACTATCCACTTCTTTAGTAATTCAGAATGTATGTACAGGACTCATCTCTGAATCGGAAATAGCGCTCGTCTTTTTCAGCAGGTCCGTGCGCGTGCGCATGTGTGTGTGTTCGTGTGCAATGTGGTCCGTAGCTTTAGTCCTGTGTTATACCAGCGTGTAGGACTTTGCGTAGGGGTTGTTGCTTTGTTTCAGGTGTCCTCTGGAGTCCAGCAGCGATTCCTGCGAGCTGCTGAGTTTAGCGGCCTGGGCCAGGTCGCCCGGCTCACGCTGTGGCAGTGTGGAGGCAGTTCCTGGCTGCCACTGCTGTACTGCCTCTCTGCTGGGGGGGCCGGAGGAGGACGAGAGGGCGGACGAGGGGGTCTCAGTGGGCGTGGGGGCCAGCAGGGCCGGCCGCTTGGCTATTCGGCTCTTCTGCGGGTCCATACAAGTCTGTCCTGTGGCCTCCCGACCTGAAGAGGCCGCTCCCCGATTCAGCAGGAAGTCCATGCGTAAGTAAGGGGGTAGATGGACCAGTTCACCTCCTACAAGACAGGCATGAGTCGTGTGAGTGCCAGCACTGCTCAGAGATGAAATGCATCCTTTTTTACAATCTTAAAGTCTTAAATCAACATCTTGGGATTTCGAATCTACCTCTTTTTATGATAAGTTCATTATTGAGTTTGGCTTTTGATAGTTATAATTTACGATGTTATTAACAGGTTCTATTAAACCCTGTGATGATGTCCAGCCTCTTAAAGTATATGGGCTCAACTTTTTTAAACAGACTGAAAAAAGACATTAACATTGTTATACAAATGGATAAATTAGCGCCATATCATTTTTAGTTTTTACCAAATTCGTTGTTTCCTTTTTTATTTTCTGAGTTCTGTATTTTCAAATCAATTTTCAGTAAAATTCTTGTGTCCCATAGTATATTTGAACATTACTATAGTAAATATTAAAGTATACACTATACTCTTTACTACAGTTTATACATTTCCTACAAGTTAATTATTTTATCATCTGGTTCAAAATAAGCAGACTTTTATTTTGAAGGGTCGTCGCGCTTCAGTTTGTTTTACAGTAGCTTCACTCAAACTTATAAAATAAAACGTAGAACAACTCTGTGGATGAAGCTCATGTGTTCATGTCCTCGTATAATAAGACACAGACAAATCCTCGAGTGTCACGCTTGTAACATGTTAAAGTTTGCAGCTCATTCACTCATAGACACGCAGAACAAGCAGATGACACATTTAAATACTAGAATTCTGCTTTCGTGATCCATTCCGTGTTTTCCCACATTGCGCAGATCATAGGGCTCTAGATCAATGGACTCGATCCAGCCGGATGCAGTTTTAATCGCAAAAACGAAATAAAAACGTGTAAAAAAAATAGTGGTGCGCCATTAGTTAACCTCAAGCATAACGACAAACACAAGCGGCTCCGTTAATCCACCTGCCAAACTGTATCACACGCGTGCTACACTATCACATTTATTCATAGCACAGATCGTTTTTTCCGTGGCTTGTGTGACAACGTTATATTTAAATCTTTTTCATTTATTTGGACTTTTTTGTTATCTGTTGCACCTCCATTTAATACATTTTGTCATATTATCATCATAAAACAAAAAATAAACTTGCTAGACAATAGACCCTTCCAAGCAATATTATATTTGAAGAGTTCAAAATTGTTTCAAAAATCATGTTTTTTTATTGTGCACTCTAATTAATATCAATCAAACCGCAGTTGGTTTGCTTTGATTAAAGCCATAATAACTAAAAAAAACAGCTAACTAAGACATGATAACATAATAAAAAACAAGATTTTTGACAAATTATTTTTGAGTTATCTCTTTTTGGAAACAAACTCTTCATCTACAGATCACACTCCGTGACTGCCATAAAATAACGCTTTGAAAGGAGATCGATTGACCAAAATTCAGTCTAAAAAGAAATGAACAGACAACAAATCTAACTTGACTTTCTCTCTCAGTGAAACGAATTGTGTTATGTTACTCCGTGTATTTGGCCCATTAAATAAGTGGCAGCTGGGATATCTGATGATCCCAATGAGCTTGGACACGTTACTCTCATAATGAAGGGTTCAGTATTGCACGAGACCTGTTCCAATAAGGACGGTGCTTTGAGTTCATATCAAATTCAATGGCTCTATTGTGATGCTAAAGTCCTGTTTTGTATAGACAGACGACCACACGTGGGATGGCCGTGCGCCCTTACGAAACAACTAAACGAAGGCTTCATGTGGGTGCACGACGGCACCCAGACGCATTCACAATGACACGGTAACGCTAAACTTGTAACCCAAGATCAGCGCTGGGAGGGCCAGACGGTGGTCACGCTTGGCCCATTGATGCTAAAAGAACACAGCCATGTTTTGGGCCAGCAGCTTTCTATCTCGCGGCCTTCAACACAGCAACTGAACAGAAGAGTGACAGCTGAGCTGGTAAACTGAAGAATGTGCGGAAAAACAACACGCACTCATGCACACACACATTTCAAACCTGTATGACTTCGATATTTTGAAGAACATTGGTAACCATTGACTTCCATTGTATGGACACAAAACCACAGACACATTTCTCAAAATATCTTCTTTCGTGTTTCACCAACGAAAGAGTCATATACAGGTTTGGAACGACACGAGGGCGAATAATAAGTTGTCGAAACGAGCTCTGGCAGACCGTTTCAATGCTTACCGGGTCTGTGTGCTTTGGGCACGGCCATGTTCATGACCCGGCTGGCGTCCTGTGGTTTCGGCGGGGAAGCGGTGAACCTGCAGATGCCCGACTCTGACGGTGTGCTGGACGTCAGGCTGTCTGTGTAGTCGTTGGTGCCGGCCGTCATCTGTTCGGAGGACGTGTCTGAGATGAAGCACTCCGTGATCGTGAACTTGGCGTGTCGCAGCTGTTCCTCCATCTTGGCGTGTTCGTAGGCTCGGGCTAGCTCTTCGTACGTAGAAGAGGCGCTTTCGGTAGACACCATGCTGCTGCGAGCGCGGTCTGTGAGAAGATGCACACAGTTTGTCAACACCGCCCGTAAACCGTTTCAGTCTAGAAGACATTTATGAGTCGTTTGGATGATATTTATGATGGATGTGCAGTATGTGCTTGTGTCAGTCTGAGCTTTATTTATTTAACAGGTAGTGTTTACCCGTGTCCTGAGAGGGACTGACGCTGTAGCTATCGCTCTCTTTGTCCACGGAGCCTGTGGCGCGGGGTGTGGGCAGCCTCCAGTCAGTGGTGAGAGTGTGTGATGATACGGGAGGCTGCGGACGGTTCAGGGTCCACTGGCTGGCGTAGCGGCTGCGTGTGGCCGGACCTGCTTTAGCCGTGCGGCGGGCAGTGGGGTCTATGGTGACACATATATTCACAACTGATTAAAGACAACAGGTAATACTTCGGTCAAAGGCCCTGATTTAATACCATCCAATAGCATCATTAAACTTCATTTTTGTCATCAGGGGTATCAGCTGATCACTATAATAACCGGTTTACCTTTTTTTGAAGGTACATTTCTTTTGGCACATATGTATGTTTCGATATTTGCGATCGTAAAGGACAATCGACCAAAGTCTCCGCTGTAACATGATACAGACAGATTACATCTACCTGGAAAGTACAACTGCAATAAAAATAGTAAACACTATATTACCATAGTACCTGTCCAAGATTGCGTTCTTTTTCTCTCAAATCTGAATGATTTAGGAATAAACCCATTGAAAAACTATGAAATAACTACTTTGGCATAAAACACACCTTCGTAAAATGAAACGAAAGCACAAGCCCCTGTCTTCCATTACCCATAGTTTTGATCAAGTAATGACATCGCCAGTGAGGTCTTTATAATCCACGCGCATTGTCCTTCGGTTTGCTGTATGGAGTTGCATTAGCCAATCCACCTGAATCAGCACATTTGCTGAATGAATCTAATCACGACTCGCTCTCATCAGTTCAGCTCCACCGGAGCCTTCAATGAGCAGACGAACCTGCTCTCTCACAGGTATTCCCTCCTGTGAACTCATTTCAAAGCATCCATCCAGGACTAAATATAAGGGAACCTCAAGTTTTCTTTGTATTCAAGAGAGTTGCTTTTCCAGTGTTTTCCAATTCACATACAGTACTTACACAAGTGCGCACCGTAATTCATAAGAAAGTACATACTCGTGTTTGTAGGATATGATTAGCTCTTACTTGTACCAGGTCTAGCGTCAGACACATCTACCAGTGGTCCAGTGGCTTGGGATAGAGACTGGTAGTGCACTGTGTGGGTGACGGTGGATGACTTCTGTTTAGATGTTTCGCCAAAGTCATTGTCCGTCAGTAGCACAGTGGAGCGGTCATCTGAAGGACACAGGTAACAGGTTCAAGCCCAGAAGACCGTCATAACGTAAACAATGACTTAAAAGTCCATCGCAAGCTTACCGATCGTCTCCATAGTGTCCCTCTCCTCGATGAGCAGCTGAGCGCGTGGGATATCGATGTGCATCCGAAGAGTCTGTTGCTGTTTGTTGACGGTGTCAGGGGTACGTGCGTTTTTACTGTAGAAACACATCCAAAAAAACGCAACATTACTCCATCGCTTCAACGGGCACGGACTGTGGCAGTATCGTGTGAGATATTTACCTCATTAACATTTCTGCCAGGCTTTTTGCGTCTGTTTAACAATGAGAAATACATCAATTAAACACATCAAGAGGAACTTCTACTGTGGTATCTCTGTATAAGGGACAAACATCTGACTGAATGAAAGAACATAGACATTTCTCAGAGCTTAGATGGCTTGTTCTGTTATGTGATGATAACACACACCTCGCAATCTCTTGAGTCTCTGTTCTCTCCTCCTTCTCCTCAACACCAGAAGAACGATGAAGACCATGGAGATGGCCACCAGAATGCAGATGATTGTGACCATCATCTTGAGTCCCTCGTTGCCCTGCCTGTTTTCCTGACTTGGGTCCACCGTCTTTGGCAATGGCGCGATCGTACCTGGAGATGAAACATAAAAAGTATGTTTCTGTTGTGGGCAAACTCCCTGTCCATCCATCCAGCCAGCATGAATTAGAGCAAGGGGGAGCCGCCATGACCCCCCCTTAGGGAAAACAGATTCTTTATGGGGTGGTTTCTCGGACAGGGATTATCTTAAACCAGGACTAGGTCTTAGTTTAATTAGGAAATTTAAGTGATTTTAACAAACATCCCTTACTTAAAACATTACTTGTATATTTTACTTGCTTTTTCAAAACTAACTACCTTAATTCACGTTTTCGGGAAAAATGGAGGTCCTATAGATGTTAAACTACTTAAGGGTGAGTAATTAATAGCAGAATTTTCATATTTGGTCGGAGTTCCCCTTCAAGTGTATTACATAATTAAAACTAATTATGAACTTATGAAGAGGAATATCAGAGTGCTGATTGTTATGTGTAAGGAGTTGGGGATGGAGCAGTGTAATTTGCTCATGAGCTTTACTCACGTGACCTGCTAGAACTAATGCTATAGCTTGATTTAACATTAAATCAATTATCTTCACAATTTGGGAAATGTCTTGCAAATGCGTCCAAACATTAAATGATGGCAACACCGGATTTGAACCTGGATGGTCTTATGAGAGCGATTACTCACTGCCGTCAACATTGAGAGTGGCAAACAGCACCCTTTTCTCCGCTGTCCCTGCGCTGTTGCCCACTCTCATCTGGAGCTCGTACCAGGTGGCCTCCTGCAGGTCGTACAGAACGTGGCTCTTGGTGAGGGAATCGCGCTTTACCATGTTCCATTTCGTAGTGTCCACTGGCCGATACTCCAACGTGAAGGAGTCAATTGGACAGCCGCCGTTGTTCCAGCCAATCAGGTTGAGCTCCACGCGGGAAGAGTTGATACTGGAGAAAAGCTCATGGTCTTTGGCGAACTGTGGCTCTGATAAACAAATGAGATGTAATGTCATTCTAAGCTCAGTAAAAGTACTTCATTGTGAGAAGAACAACAAAAAAATATGTTTTTTGACCGTACCTTTGCCATGGGTTTTAGCCTCAATGATTTCACTGATACGACCTGGACCGACCGCATTCTGAGCCGTCAGGGTAAACTTGTACCACGTACCACACTTCAGATTCTCCAGACGGTAAGATCGCTCACTCGGGCTAATGGAATAACTGCCCCATTCTTCACTGTTATCCTCAGAGTACTGCAGAATGTAGCCTAAACAGTGGACACCACTTATATTTACAGATTTGCCAGACAATTTTATCCAGCGCATTTAAGCTATACGGTTTTTACCAAGATAAAAGATAAAAAGACCGGTATGATAGTATTCATGACGTAAACTGAATATGAGTGCAGTCTAACCTCTGATGGAGCTTCCCCCATTGTCTCCAGGAATCCAGGACAGTGTTATTGAGGTGGTTGTGGTTTTGGTCACTGTGAGCCGTGGCTGGTCCGGAGGCACTAAAACATTTTGAGAACAAACACATACACTTAAACGAAAGAGCTCTCGGCATCATGAACATATCATATTCTGATCATGTGATCTCAAATGCACCTTGAACCTGAAGGTTTAGCATGATCTCATCTGAACCCCAGTTGTTACTAGCAACGCAACTGTAATACCCAGAATCCTCTGCTTTTACTGTTCGAATAACAAAGCTGCCATTGGTGTGAGTGCTGCGACGACCATCGATGGAAACTGGAGCAGGTGTCCCATTACTGCATGGAAATCACCATCAGGTTAATAGCAAAATAAACATCCAAGAAAACACATATCTTTTAAACAGAGTCTTGGGGAAACGTGCGTGTGTAACCACGACGATCCTTTCGTTTTGAATTAACTTTTTTATAAATAAGTGAAACATACTATCCCTTCAGCCACTTGACGGCAGGAGGAGGATCTCCCACTGCTTTGCAGGGCAAGACAATGTCTCTCATCCAGGGTGTGGTCACAGTGCCGCTGAATGTCAGGATTCGAGCAGGGGCTGAAAGAACAAACAGTGCTGTTAGGAAACCAACCCTTCCGTAAAAGGTCTAACGTGGTTGTGTCACATTTTTTATTTTCATTCAACTTTGGCTGTATCTCCCATCTAGTATTGTTATATTTTAGATATCTTAGAGACTATAGACCACAACTCTTGCTGATTATTACTAATCATTTGGGTCCTACCAACCCAGTCGCTGTTAGTCTGCGTCTGTTAACGAAGAGATGTCAGTTTTAACACAAGTGAAATACAGAGTGCAACAGAGATCAGTGTTAGGCCCTTTTTCATTGTATGTTGCTACTGGGAGACATTATCAGGCAACATGGAACCAGTAATCCTTGTTATGCTGACAATACTCCTCACAACCTCTTTAAACTCTAATTGAACATTTAAATGTAGGTACATTAGTAACTTGACTGGATGAGTAATAAATATCTTTCTCAGAATGAAAAATAGAATAATTCATTTTAGGCTCAGAAACACAAACATAAAACACACAAAAATACTGTTTGTTTGTTTGATTGATGGTTGTACCAATGCATCGTATTCTGCAGTGCATCATGTTCTGTTTTGTAATAACATTGTCAATGTTTATCAAGAAAGCTTTATTTAACATCTGTTCTTTTTGATGCTAAACTAATTCATGCTTTGAATACAATATTATTTACTAGGTGCCTTTACAAGACTAATGACTCAGTTATGAAATAACTGAAATAACAGAAAACCACATCTTTCGTTTTAATATTATTTATTATTTTCAATAAAATATATGAGTGGCATTTATGCAAATGGAACCATTGGGGCCGTCTACATCCGACTTTCAAGCAGCCACATGGTTAGGTTACTATTGTCCCTCATATACAACTGCAATCCGTGCAGAGTGACTGTTCCATTCATGTTAAACCTCACAAAGAACTGCTGACGCCTCCAACCCTGCACCTCATCAACAAAGTAGTGATAAATCTCACAGTAAATCTCAAACTATACAATAAAACAATCTAGCTTTTATGCTTCCCCGTTAAAAGGGTTTCTTAAAAGGGACATGCACTACTAAATGTCAAAGTAGTTGTTTTGGCTACTCATACCTTTAGCTTGGGGCTCTACGGTGATGACCTCGCTGCTGTTCCCTCGACCCGCAGAAGTCACGGCCACGACCCATATGCTGTACTGCCAGTTCTGGTTCAGATTGGTCAAACGCCGGAAATAAACATCAGGAGCAGCTTCAAACTCACTGTGCACCTGCAGACAAATAAAAGGTATATTAATGCTCCGTTACTGCGTACAATCTTTATACGTTGAGACTCTGTACAATCTCTCAGTCTCGATATTTTGCAATAGTCGACTATGTGACGACTTCAATTATATTACATTTCTAGTATCATTAAGAAAAAAGTCATTAGAAGGGTCCTGAAAATGGCCTCTTGGACATTTTTAGGGTGGGCTTAGGCCTTAACTGAACTAACGTTAGATGGTTTCATTGGTGTACGGTTTTGAAGGCCTTACCGTGGGGTAGGGATTAGAGCAGAAGACGGTGTATTTCCGGATGATACCATTGAGCTTGAGTGGAGGCAGCCAGGAAACAAACACCACTGAGCTGGAGGCCGCAGCTGCCTTAACTCCAGCCGGAGGTCCAGGAACTGATTCATTAGGAGAAATATATACTTGTTGTTATACATATTTATAAATAAACAAAACATTTGGTTGACCAAGAAGCTCAAACTGCTCAAACAAAGTGTTAAAGCTCTTCAAGAAGTCAACCGAGCAGTTGTCTCTTCACATTAAACTGTGAAACGCGATTCGATTGAATCTCACCGTCCTCTTTGGTACGAGTGAAGATCTGCTCACTACGGACTCCATCTCCAGCTCGAGTGAAGGCCAGCACCTGAATACTGTAGTTGGTGTATTTCTCCAGGTGTTCCAGCTCTAATGAAGGCTTGCTGGTGGTGATGTTTCTGATCTCCCCCAGCTCTGAAATACACACGCAAGAGTGAAGTTGAATCATATGCGTCATTTCATATTCAGTGTCTGTAAGCATTGTGTACCTCCATAAGAAAATACACATTTCTATTTAATGCATTCGTATATATTAACGTTTGTCATTCTGCATAGATTGAGAGCCTGGGTAGAGTTTACGCACGCATGCAGCGCATACACAATAGGTAAACATTTTGTCTCACGGAAGTAAACGGTAGTTAAAGGAACATTGTATGCAAGGTCAAATCTTCAAAAAGCTCACTTATCTTAAGCATTGTAACCGTTATTTATACGTTGCACAGGCAGATGTCATTGTGTGCCACAACCCTCCTCGCCCTTGATTCTGTGCATCAATACTGCCTTATAGTACTTCAATTATTAATAGCTCTGCATTGCAGTCTGAGCATGGCCACCCATAACTTCACCGCATGTGCACGGCTATTCACATTCATCATGGTTTCACGTGAACACACGAGGGAAACGGACATGAAGGGCGTGAGCCACCCCAGAATCAGCCCTTACGATTTCATCCTCGGAAATGAAATGAGCCACTCATAGGAATTAAAGGGATGTTTCACCCAAAAATGAAACTTCTGTCATCATTTACTCACCCTCAGATTGTTCCAAACCTCTATAAATGTCTTTGTTCTGCCGAACACACGGGAAGATATCTGGAAGATTGTCAAATCTCACTCCCATAGTATTTATTTTCCCTACTATGACGGTGGGTGAGATCTGACATTCTTCCAAATATCTTCCTGCGTGTTCAGCAAAACAATACATCTATACAGGTTTGAAACAATCTAAGCGTGAGGAAACGATGACAGGATCTTCATTTTTGGGTGAAGCATCCCTTTAACACTACCTGAACTCCACTTAAATAGCCACTAATAAACAAACTAACGCAACTTAGTGCGATGCAATTACTGTTTTTATCAGAACTTCACATTGAATTTTTTGTCATCATGTTAATTTCATGTTGTTGGGTGTATTGGTGACAAAATATGATAAAAAATGAATGTATTAAGTAGTAATACAGTACTAAATTCTACTTGTTGCATACTAAGCGGCATACACAACTTTTACTGAATATGATATCTCTTAATTTTCTCTTACATTATGAAATGATAAATGCTTCACATGGCAGTATGACGTGGCTTAATTATTAATAAGCTTAATTTAATATTATTTCGGATTCTCTGAAATAAATATGGTCATTTATTACTTCTGTATTATGTCTACTGCCCCCTGTTCTGCTCCTAATCATCTTCGAACGAAGCCACAGTGACTCCTTGTGGTTCGAAGCGGAACTGCAGCTGAATTGCAATGGCCTGCAGTAGAATTCAGTTATTGCACATGAGAGAAAATGCAAACAAGTTTACTGCCATGGATTTGAAACATAGTAATACTATTGAATCAGCTGAACAATTTTACAATGCAAATACCACGTGTATGAATATATAGTGTTATCCTCCTATGCTATAGCCACCACAGTTATTTTGTAAGTGTAAAGTCTCATGCAAGTTTGACCACATTGACAATCTATTTATAGATTTTATAATTTGGTTATAGTGTGTTTACACAAAGTACTGTAAGCACTGAGTAATATCTAAGGGATAATGTATAAGCGCGGAAAGTGTGATCAAGACCCGACGGCAAAATCTTTTATTAGCTCATTGTTACCGAATTGTGACCATTGTGAGGAAAGGCTGTTTACTTTCAAGAAACGACGTTCAAACCTCACGAACAGGCAATTTGGTTTAATCGTTTGTAAATATAATGTCATATATGTTATTTAAAGACATATTTATATTTAACTTGCATCCGGGTCAACGTGTGTTATTAGTTTGAGCTATCTACTGACCTCCATCTGGTAGGTTGGCCCAGAAGATGACACGATATCCCAGCAGCATGCCGTTGAGCGCCTCTTTAGGGAGCGCGGACCAGGACAGAGAGATGGTCTCAGGGGTGGTTGCTGTTGTCACAACGTTCTCAGGTGGGCGACTGGGCACTGCGAGCAAGCACAGAACACATAGATGTATGTAGGATCCCATTTTTGTGCTTACATCCTCCAAAGTGCGTCTGACAGTACAACTCGAAATCGAATATAATAATCACGTTGTCTGCCTGTAAACTTGCAGCGAGTGGCAAACTATACCTATTGCGTTTATTTTCCTTTCATAATGACCATAATGCACCTAAATGTGTCCGCCTAAGTATGAGTAATAGAAATTGTGACGCAGGCGGCATTAAGGAAGCACACGAGCATACAGACACTCACCATCCTCGAGCGTGGTGATGGTGATCTCCTCTGAGGTCGGGCCCATGCCTGCCCGGTTAGCCGCTTGTACTCGCACCTCATATTGGGTGTACTTCTTCAGGTTGTCCAGTGTCATGGTTTCAACGTCTCCGGTGGTGTCTACGTTAATGGTGTTGTACTGGGGGCTGCCGCCCGTCCCGTATTCCCGATAACACACTTGATAGCTCCGGATCAAACCATTCTGCAGGTGCTTATGAGGAGGCTGGACACAGAGGAGAGTAAATGGCAAAGGGTCCAAAGCGAGTGCATACCACATGAACACATGAATCCATCCCTGTGTCAATGGATCGTGAGCTTTGACTTGTAAATTCATTTTCAGTATCCTATCAATACTCTGCGTAATATTCAAATGGCAGAAGTCCGGCAGTACCTTCCATGTGACTTTGATGCTTTGCGAGGAGATGGCTTCCAGCTGCACGTCTTGTGGAGGGCCGTCAGGTGCTGAAACGATCACGTGCAGGTTAAGACTCAGCCACGAGGTGGCGGCATAGACCGTAAAATGAAAGGACAACCCAGCCTTCAGAGTTACACATCAGCTGAAAGGGTTCACACTCACGCGCTTCATCCGTGGTGATGGTGAGCTCGTTGCTTGGCCTGCTCTCTCCAATCTGGTTTTTGGCGAACATGCGAATGTTGTAGGTGGACGCAGGGTGGAGTTCAATGATAGTGGCCTGGTTCAGCTGAGGGGAGACGTCTTTGGTCATTTGAGATGAGGCCCATGAAGCTACGAACAGAGGAAAAAGACAAATGATGTCTAATGAAGCGGCGAGAGCGAGATTTAGTCCACAAGCCAAAAAATACCCTAGTATACTTGTATTTACTATTGTAAACTGTAGTATTGAAGCAGTATACAGTCAAACCAAATAGTGTTGAGTCCGTGGGAGTTTATTCTCTGTGGTTTAGAAAACGGCAATAATAACTCTGTGTCTGAACAAATTCACCTTGATAATGTCATATAACTTTGATAGAAAGGTGCGTATTACTAAGAAGTGCTTATTTTATTTAGCCTGTGGTGTAAAAGGCCAGATTAGCAATTAAAGAAAAAAACGCTTGGTCCCAAATTTGATCAATTTTACTGGAAGTCCACTGTAGGAAGAATTTTTGGGTATAATACGTCACATTTGACTTTATTTTGCTATCCTCACTTACATTAATGAACTCCAGTGTCCTGCACCAAATAGTAAAAAAATAGTAATATTTGGTGTCTAAATAATTTTTGGTTTGGCTGTCATAGTATTCTCTAATACTATAGTATACTACAATATTTTGTACTATCAACTATAGTGCATTTATAAAATATGAAACGGTAACATTGTGTAATTTATTCACAGTTATTTACAGTATTTACCATTATTATTATTAACTTCAGTAACTAAAATACTGTATCTAAACATTTAAATTACGGTAATCGTACAGTATATGATATTATACCATGGTCTGTTTGAATACTGGATTCTGATTGGCTGGAAAGTGTGCATTAAAATCCTTTAACGCACGGGTAGCTCCAGTCAGTTTGATTACATTCAAAATTAACTGACAAAATAACCGTCATTTTGATCTAAAATTACACTGTAAACATCAATAAAAGCTTTAATTTGGCAAATAACCATGGTATAAACGGGATAATCGACTGCTGGTCCGGAGGCAAAGGCTAGCCGTGGATTATCCCTTACGTATTCTTTCATTTTGGAAACTTTTTGACTTTCAATATTATCAATTCATAATTATAGATGCTGATTGGTATATATTTTACATTCTGGCCATACTGAAATATACGATGTGCTAACAGGTGTGGTGAAAAATATTTGTGTTACTATTAAATACGTTTGATTAATGAAGTAATATTTTCATGAAAATGTGTTACTTTAACTTAATTCCAAGGACTGTCCAGTCATTCCCAACCATATATATTCTTCATTCCCAATATAGGACAACCTATTTTATTCGATTGCTTACAAATCACCATAGTAATCCAAAACAGGAAGCAGTTTATTATTAAAAAAAAACAAATTACTTCAGAATATCCCACCTGATTTGTTCTTATAGTTGATGTCGTATCCTGTAATGGGACTGTTGCCATCAAAACCCATTGTCCAGCGAAGGGCAATGGTCCGATCCTTCACCTCTCGGATCTCAACCTCAGGAGGGTCTGGCCGATCTTTGGAGGAATGTTTTCAGGGTGAACGCCGACGGATAACAAAATTTATTCTACGCTATCATTCTAAAATCGTAATAAATCTATTAAAAGATGATTTGTAGGAGACTTTAATAGACCTTAGTTTCATCGTTTCTAAAGAAATAAACACAAACTTTACCTTGTACTATCAACTGAATGATTCCCTTATCTTCACCGTAGGAATTGATCGCAATGCAGGAGAAAAATCCAGAATCTTCTCTGATGGTGTGTAAGATCTGTGGGCGACGTTGCAATGTATGTAAATGTTTTATATGTGGACACATTTTTAGACAAATAAAAAGAAACAAAGACAAACTTTTCTTCCACTGAAACGTTCATTTTATGTCACCACTTAAAGAGGCTCATACCACACTTTTCATTTTTCATAAATCTAATTCCACCTTATTTTTAAATATCAGTAAATATGATGTCTCTCTGAGCTGAAATCACCATGTAATGTTAGGGAGACAAACACGAGATATCGAGAACCCGTCAGGAAATCATGTCCGTCAGGACATCTAGTCCAGGACAACATACATATGTCTTAGATATGCATTGCCACTTTAGATGGAAGCGAGTGGCGTCTTATAGCTCACCTGCAGGGTGGATATGACCTCATCGCCCACTTCTTTCACATTTACCACGTAGCGGCTCGTGTCTGGGTTGATGATATGAGATTCCTTTTCCCAGCGAACCTTGATGGGCTTTTCACCATGAGCAGTGCAGCTCATCTCGGTCATGTGACCCTGTTCTGCACGAGTCGTGTTAGGGTAAGATGTGATCATGGCAGGGACTGAGGAGACAGAGAGAAAGAGATGCGGAAACTGATATTCATTTTCGTAACATCACTTTACATTTAAACAATAACATTTAAAAGAGAGAATCTCATGTAGACCGTTTCATCGGACGCGCGCGCGCCTGACCCCCAGTTAACTTCCGGTTGTGTTTGGCTAGTGTATAATAATATAACTATTTATATTTAATTTAATTGATGTTAATATTAATTTGCATTATTATTTTGCTGTATAATAATTGTGTTAAATAAACGGTTTGTTAAATTTAGTTGTATGTTCATTTTATTAAATAAACAATTTGTTGAATGGGTCCTGTAGTTCGGTCGCATTTAAAGAAAGCGTATGTTACATTGACATCTAGTGGTTGAGTTTGGTATCGCAGTCTAAATTGAAACTATTGGAGAGACAAGTTTGGCCAAGTAACGGTTCTTCTCGGTTTCTTTTGAGTGTTATCAGAAATAATCTACAGGGACTCTATTGTTTGTGAATGTGTACCGGAAGTTAAGTTGGTTGTCACACAGTGCACATGCACAGTAACGTTTGTTTATATTGTTAAGATGAAACCGTCTAGCCTCTATAATTCTTGCTTCTTTGATAAATGAAAAGCCTAAATCAAGATTTAATTTGCAAAAACATTTAAATTGTGTATTCCAGTTAATATCAATTAAACTGCGGTTGTGTTGTTTTGATTAAGTAATAATATCAACTTAATAACACAACAAAAAACATGATGTATGAGTAATCTGTTTTTGCAAACTCTTCAAATGTAAATTTTTTACATCTGGACACATTATGGTTCATTTTCTTACAATAAAACAATTATACTACATAAAAATATTACATTTTATTATTTAATTTCATTTTTGTTCAATAACAGAAAGGGATTATTAATATTAATCAGCTCAATAATAATATCATCAGCTTCTTTCTAAAACTATATATTGCAGTTCTCCAGCCTGAAATAACAAAGGCCAAGTAAAACGAAATTGTTCAAACTGAATGCGCAGACAAAAAGAACTGAGAGACCAGGCACAGGCCCGTTTCATCCCCGCACTGTCTGAAACCCTGTTACCCTGGAGCAGTGAGAACGATCTCTCTCTCTCTCTCTCTCTCTCTCTCTCTCTCTCTCTCTCTCCAGCAGACACGGCTATGATTAAATCATGAGCACACTTCGATTATTCATATAGATCCTTCTGTTTGTCTCACTCAGCGATACCCGGTGACATGGGTGTGCATGAATAAAAATCAGCCAATCAGCATCCTCCGGCGGTAAGATGTTATAGACGGTTTCATCCAAACGACATAAACAAATGTTACTGTGCATGCGCACTTTTGTGACCCAACTGAACTTCCGGTACACAGTCACAAACAAGAGAGTGCCTGTAGATTATTTCTGATAACAATCAAAAGAAACCGTTTATTGGCTAAACTTGTCTCTCCAATATTTAGAATTTAGACTGCGATACCAAGCTCAACCACTAGATGTCAATGCACCATACCGTTAGTTTAAATGCGACCGAACTACAGGACCCACTCAAGAAATTGTTTATTTAATAAAATGAACATACAACAAAATTCAACAAATCATTTGAAACAATTATTATACAGTAAAATAATAATACTAATTAGTATTAACATAAATTCAATCAAATATAAATTGTTGTATTATTAGACACTGGCCAAACACAAACCGGAAGTTAACTGGGGGTCAGGCGCGCGTGCGTCCGATGAAACGGTGACACCATGGTTACACCATGTTGGATTAATACTACTATATGCTTATAATAGTTCTCATGTATAATACCTCTTATCCAATCATATTTAAGGACTGGAACCAACTGTTGTACAATAAAATACAAATTATTATGGAATTTACGTAGCATTACCATGAAATAACATTACTCAAGGACTATAGCCACCCTTAGCATGCTTTATCTTTAAAGCAGTTGCACACAACGTCTTACTGGTACACAAACCCCGGGTCTGAGAGCGGCGGCTGGTGGAGTTTAGTTTGGTGCGAGGTGGCGGAGGCTGACATGATCAAGAGTGTCAGAGTCAGGCCTGTAAACGTTTTACCCTCATCTCTTATTCACTTACAAGCCTTCACAGCATGCCGTACGAGAACGTTGATTCATTTTGTATGACATCTATGAATTTTAAGTAGAGTACATTAAATAAAAAATCTAAAACGTTACTTTTTCTAATAGTCTCGAAATATCACAGAAATCCTCTTTTTCTAAGAACTTGACACCAGCACTGATGTGATCTATTTTAAATATTTCAAAAACCAAAATAATTGAGTCAACGGTACAAAAGTGTGAAGAAATCAAATAAAAATAAGATCATTGATTGTAAGTATAAAATGCACTACACATCCGCAGAAGAACATAAGAGACCATTTCAAATTGAAATGATCATTTTGTCATTCTGTGAACTACTAACAATATTTCTACCAAATTTCATTTATTTTGTTTCTATCTGCAGTTATTTGCAGAAAATTAAAACTGGAGAAACAGGTGAAAACAACAGAAAAGATGATCTGTATTTTTCAGATCTCAAATACTGCAAAGAAAATAAGTTCATATTCATTTTTAAGCAATACAACAGTACACTGTTAATATAACGTTAATTTATAGAATTTTCCAGGTAAAATGTAAAAAACAAAATTTTACTGTTTTTTACAGATTTTTATGTATTTTTGAAAAACAGTCAACAACGTACAATTACAGAAAAAGACCCCAAATTTACAAGAAAAATGGCTGGAAATGATTACAAACCCATTATTTTACAGTTTATTTCTGGCGCCCCAGAAATATTTCTTTTTTTTAAAGTTTATTTTTTAAATATGGTCAAAAACAGTAAATTTAAAGAAAGCGACAACAAATTAACAATAAAAAAATGGGGAAAATAATTGAATATATATCCTGTAATTTTACAGGAAAATTTTACTTTACGGTATATTTCTGTTTCTCCAGCTTTCAGAAAATGTCTGTTTTTTACATGTATTTTTTTGTTTGTTTTAATTAGGAAATGTTTTTGCATTGCTGTTGGATGACTTTATGTCACTCAATTGAAATTCGATAGACACTGGACTGAAACGACCACAATACGTCTAGAAATGGCGATTAAATAAAAAATTGTAATGGTCTTCAGAGTTTTTATGTGGCTGTACTGTATATTAAGTCTATCGCAAAATATTCAGATATCTATCCAAATAATGCACAAATATTCTTATTACGTCATTCGCAACACTCAGGTATTACTCTGTGATTGGTGTTTTTTTTCAGGATCGTCTGTGATGGAGGTTTTTGGTAGAAATCAGCAGTTAAAGATGAAGCTGTAGCGACACTGCTTTGCGGTGCACACTTTGCACATCAAAAAATAAAATAAAAACAACCTATGGACAAAATGCATGGGATTATTTTTTTCAAACACTATTGTGTTAACTACTGTATGAGTTCCTTCTGACATCGTAGAAGACATTAAAATAGGATCCAATGTAAAAAGAAGAGAATTCACCTTAGTACATGACCAAAGCAGTGTGTATAATCTCATTTAAAGTGTTGCAGTCAGCAGCGGAGGGGCTCCCGGCGAGAGCGGCTCTAAATGCTATTCCCATTACAGCTTAGTTGATGTATATTTTTAATATCCAGCAATATTACAGTCTTCTGTAATAAAGAGAGAGAAGGGAGCGCTGATGGCAGCTTTAACTGCACATCAAACAGAATCTCCCTTCATTCATTTCAGCAGCCATAGAGCAGCACCTAACTATTATTAAACAAACCAGGGAAAGCCACGGGGAGAAGGGAAGGTTGATATTCACGACAGCGTCGCAGTAACTGTTGTCTTCTTACAGACACGGTACACAGATGGTGTCATTCTATAAAGAGGCGATTTTAAAAGCATGGTTCTCATGCCTCAAGAAAGGCAACAGGGTGATCATTTCACAGATCGGCTAGATATGAATAGCTTCATGCTCAAAGACACGGCAAGGTTCTTATTAGACAGAGAATTAAATGCTCCTACAAATATTCGCTTTTAATAATCAATCGTTTTACAAAAACACTCATGGCAACAGGGTTGAAGGTTTATTTCTACTTCCTACTGACAAACACGGGAGATTTACTTGCAGCATAAGGATTCAGTGGTTTCATTTTGTGATTTACACTAGTTAGTGGAGAGGTCGCGCTTGTTACAGCGTTGATGCATAACCTTGGGACACAAAACGAGGAATACGCTACTTCTTGCTTTTATTTGAGTTCAGTGCATGGAATTTAGCGGCATCTAGTGGTGAGGTTGCGAATTGCAACCAACGGCTCACTCCACCCCTCCCTTTCAAAGCACTACGGTGGCTGACACAGAACTAAGATGGCGTCACGTTTTCGCTTCTTTGCTGAAGGAGATAACGTATTTACCAAACACGCTCTGTAGAGCAGTTTGTCCGTTTACTGTAGAAACAACACGGCCAATTCCATGGAAGGGGACCCGCGGTGTATGTAGATATAATTTGCTTAATCCAAGGTAATAAAAACATAACGCTTCATTCACCTCTGAAGACAAAGTTAAGTATATTATATTGCATTTCAGTTAATA
The DNA here is from genome assembly GCA_006030095.1 of Triplophysa siluroides. NCBI lineage: Eukaryota > Metazoa > Chordata > Actinopteri > Cypriniformes > Nemacheilidae > Triplophysa > Triplophysa siluroides. The sequence goes on along the minus strand of VCII01000242.1, from coordinate 244,243 downwards.
GATCCTAAAATTTGAGCTTTAAATGACTTCCTTACGTGAGAAAGAAGAAAAAGCAGAATGATAGACAAGAAGTGGCGTAATTGGGAAATTGGTACACAGTTTAGTGGCCAATATTCAAAAATAGCTTATCTGACCACAGAATTAAATGAAATTGGAATCTAGTCTTTCAGAAAAAACACTTGGTGTGCTTTCGTATTATTTACAGTCGTCATTTACACACAGCTACTGCTGCTGAATAATCAAACAAGAAAGGAGCAAAAATGCAAATAACGTCCAGACACAGAGTGACTAAGAAGAAAATGACACACACAAACAACAGATTAGTCAGACCATGGCGCATATGTAGCCTTTAATGGCTTTTATTGTCCGTTCAATGAAGCATACAAGAGCGGTTTAGAGTGATGCCAGGGTTAAAAGGCATGAAATATGATCGTCGGATAGTGCAGCGGAGACTCATAATGGAGACTGAGGAGTCAATGCCCTGCGAGCCAAAAATAGGGCAATATTTAGATTTTCCTATAGCGTGAATTACAGTAAAACTGCCTGAACTGTAATCACAGATCATTTCAATTCTCCAGTGCTTACACAGCAAGCAAGCAAGCGGTTTGGACAAGCATTTATGGCTGGGTGGGTATTTAGCTATGATAACTCCATTTGCGTTTTCCACTTTGATGGCCATGTTGAATATGATTAGTGTGTATGGGGTATTATGCTGTGTGAATGCCGAGGCTTCAGCCGCATCTCTGGGTGTACATAATCCATTTCAGCCCTCATTTTATCACCGGTACGGGGGCACCCTGGGAAACTAGGACACGTCGACACGTCGCCACGCCTGAGTGGGCCATCTACCCGTTCTCTCTTACAAACACACACACACACACACTCATCTTGGCTTCTCTGTGCAGGCCGACGGAGTGAGGTATATTGTCTGGGCTGGGAGGGGCAATGCGTGCGTGTGTGGAGTGCAGCAGGCTGCCATGCTAAAGCAATTCCCCCTTTTTCGTGCACAATTGGTCACAGTCTGAGCGTGTGCTGTGTGACACCGAAGGCAAAGGAGCGTCTCCGAAGCAATACAAGGAAAAAGAAGCCACATAATACAGATATAAAGGAAAATAATAAGAAAAAAGCAGGGCTGTCAAACGATTAATCGCGATTAATCGTGTCCAGAATAAATGTTTGTGTTTAATATAATATTAATATTAATGGATATTAATTTTGTATTTATAAACACATACATGTATAACATTTTGGGAAATATTTATTTATTTATAAAATTATGTATTTATTTATATTCACCAATAATTAAAATTATTTATAATTGTTTGTTCATTTTAATATTTTTTTTCCTATATGCATGTATTTGAATGTGCTTATAAATACAAAATTGTTATGACAAATATTATGTAAACACAAACTTTTAATTTGGATGCGATTAATCGTGATTAATCGCTTGGCTGCCCTAGAAAAAAGCATAAACGTTAAACATTTCCACGGAATATTCTTCTTTAAAAGTAATTATTAAAACGATTTAGTGCAACTCTATTTCTATAGCGCTTTAACATTTTTTGGTGATTTACTGTTTTCTAAATAAAATGTAAAGTACGTTCTGTGAAACTATATCATTGACATAAGCGGAAATCATTAAGAGAGCACTCCAGATTTGCCTTTAAACAGAGTTTCTGTATGTGTTCTGTCAAGTCCAGTCCAATTTCTACAGAAACGAACCTCAGGAATGACATAAAGTCCCCCAACAGTAATGTGAGACTGAGATAATGCAACGATGCATGAGAGTTTTCTTATTTCATCACATATTGTGTTTAATCGTGAATCTGAACTTGTTTTCTTTAAGGGCTGGGTCTCGATTTGATTCCGATTCGATTCAATGACTACAGATTTAATACAAATCCTATAGATATTTCTAAAAGAGATTAGTAAATATCACATTACAATGGTGAATTAAAAAATGAAATGAAGAGCCACAAACCTGTATATTAAACTTTAAACACACTTGGATATATTGAAACAGAAAAAGTTATTTTACATTTATGATACAGTATATCAAACAAAATGAGCTGTAAAGAGAGGCTGCAATTATATGAACCGCTGCCTGTTATGTGAAGGTGATGATCATTTAGGCGACCCATGTTAATAAAGCTATGAATGAAAGAAATGCTCCCTGTTGTAACACCCGCCCGTTGTAAAAAGAAAAGTGACATCTAGTGGATAGTAGTAGCAATAGCATTCAAGTTAATGGATGTTCAGGGCTTGCGGACATATGAAACAAACAAAAAAAATCAATTCACAGCTTTTGAGAATCGATATTGAATCGACTGCATTTAAAAAACTATGAATCAAATTTTTTGGCCCGGCCCTATTTTCTTTGCAGATCTCAAAATCTGCAAACGTTACATCTTTGCTATTTTGACCCGTTTGTCCCAATTCAATTTTGTGCGAATGAATGCATATTCAAAAACACATTTCTATTTGGAATTCAAGAGGAGTGTTTTCAGCAGCTCACAGAAACAAACAAAAAGGATCAATTTACTTAAAGATAAAGCTATCAATTCAGAAACTGAACTGCGTCAAAGATTGAAATCATAGTGAAATTAATAGTTCAGATCAAACTTTTTAGGCTGGTTTAGCATTTACTTAACAGTAAATATTAGTTAAGATTGTAAGAGACGAAAATAAAACCAGATAATTATCAAATGTACTGAATATACAGAATATGGTGTATTATTGCAATGTAGTATACTGACTAAACTAACTGATAACTTGTCAGTAGGTTTGTCCCTCCCTCTCTCTCTTTCTCTCTCTCTCTCTCTCTCCTCTCTCTCTCTCCCTCCCTCTCTCTCTCAATGGCGAATTCTGCATGGTATTATTGCTGTTAATGCTTTAATTTCTATTTTAAATCCAGATGTCCTTTTTGTCTTCAAAGAGAGACCGTTTTCAACCCTTTTTACATTGTTCAAGGCTTAAGCCGTTATTTGATGGTTTGCAAAACCTTTTTAAATGTTTTAATGAAGAGTTTTCTATGCAAACTTTTATCTTGGGTTTTAGATATGTTAAAAAAAGGAGGGATGAATGTCAATTGCTTAATTTTATTTTGGGAAAAGCCAAAATGGCCATCTACATCAGCAGAAGAGATAAGATTGAGAAAAGAATTGATTATAATGTTGAAATGGTGTTCGCAGCTATGATTAAATCAAGGCTTTTAATTGATTAAGTTTTTACAAAGCTATGGATTATATATTTTTGAAAAAATATGGTGTCATAGTGGAGCTTTGTGTTCTGTTATAGAAAAATAATTTTATTTTAAACTTTGTTTGTAAAACGGTATAAATTCTGTGAACATGTTATGTAATTTGTTCTGACTAATTCTTTTTGAAAATGCTCTATCTCCTTCTCTCTCTTCCCTCTCTCTCGCTCTCTCTCAGAAGAGGATAAGAAAGATGAAGGAGAGAAAGAGTATGAGAGATGAGAACTATAAGGGAGAGATGAAGAAGCAGAGGATCCCAACCGAGAGGAGAGAGAGAGATGTAGACGCGCAAAGAAGGAACCGAGATGGAAGAAAGAAGGAAAGAACGAGAGAAAGGGGCAATGCTGGTGTATAGACGTGAGCAGAATTGGAGAATAAAGAACAGGCGTAGTCTCTCAAAACATCCGGTAAATGCCATTGTAAGACCCCACCATCAACCCCCCCGCCGGGAAGAGCGAGCGAGAGAGCGAAATTACGTAGAGCGACGCGAAAGAGAGAGTAGAGAGAGAGATGGAGAGCGACAAGGCAAGAGCCAAGCTAGAAAATAGAAAAGGAGAGAGCGAGAGAGTCAGAAGAGAGAGAGATCGACATCCTATCTTCCCTCATCCTACCGTATATACCATTCCACTATCTGCTATATCTATACTCTTCTCTCTCTATCTATCACTCCCTATCTCGCGCTCTCACTCCACGCACCCCAAGTATTCATAACCCACACGACCAAACCTCTATTATCATCTAAGAAATGGATGGAAGAGAAAACAAGCAGAAAGTAGAATAACAGGAGATAGAGATATAGAGGTAGAAAGAGATAGGTATGTATCAAGTAGTATGAAAGAGTAGATCCGATACATGTAGATTATGAGAGATATTATATGATATGTATGTTATTCAATAGAAGTCCATATCAAGGATAGGAGGATGATGGAGGACAGAGAGAGGAGAAAGGAGCCGAAAGTAAGAGAATGAAGAGATATAAAAGAAGGAGAGAAAGAAAGAGAGATAGAGAGAAATAGAAAGGGGAAGAAGGAGAGTATATAAAGCAACGAGAAATGGAGTCAAGAATATAGAGATAAGAGAAATAGACGACGCGCAGACGAGAGGAAGAAGCAGAGGACATAGATAAGAGAACTAGGAAGGGGACGGGAGAGAAAGAAAGAGAAAAGGAAAGAGCGAAAAGACAGAGAAGGAGAGAAAAGAAACGAGAAGGAGAGACACGACCGAGTCTACACCTCATGGAGCGAAAGGAGATAGAGGAGAAGGCAGGGGAGAGATAAGAAGATGATGAGCTGAGAGAGCTAGTGGAGCACGGACATAAATATCACAGGATGGACGAGATGATGAGGGGAAATAGATTACACGACAGAGGAAAGGAAGCGAAATGATAAGGACGCTACAAGAGAAAGCTTAAGATAGAGCGCGAGAGCAGAGAGATACAGTAGATGAGACGAAGAGAGGAGGACCGAGAGAGATAGAGAAAAATGAAGAGAACGAAGAGAAGCAGCGAAAGATATTAGAGACATAAGAGTAAAGAGTACAGAGAGCAAGAAGAGGATACAAAGAAAGTGCATCACTGAAATAGATTAAAGGAAGATAATAAAGCAGTAACTGAGAAATATGATGTAGAGATCTAGTAGAGAGAAAGAGAGATAGAGATGAGAGGAGACGATGAAAGGGAGATGAACAAAGAGAGAAGGTAGAGGAAAGATAAGACGAAGAAAGAGATGATAGAAAGAGACGTATAGAAAGAAAGCTAAGGAGGTAAAGAGTGAGAGCGATACACGGATAGATGAGAGAGCAACGAGGAGAGAGAGAGAAGAGAGTATAACGGAAGAGAAATATGAAACGGCGAGGAGATGAGACACGAGAGAGCACGAGGATCCGAGATAGATAAGTAAAAGACAGAGAATAATCAAAAAATTGATATCGACGTCTCTTCCATGTATAAAGAAGCTAATCGTGAGATGCAGAGGATTCGATCGCTTAAGCAAGCTCTAGCGTCGACAGGAATGATGCTCTCTGATAAAAGGAAGTACAAGAATGGAGATAGCGTAGACGTAACATTGAGATTAGAGAAAGATAAAGAGAACGACGAGCAAAATAGATCTAGCTAGATACGATTAAAGAACGTAGAGAGCAAGAAACGCTAGTACTCACCATCTCCAGTCTCTCTGATGTGACGTCGCGCTCTACTCCCTCATCCTCGTCGCTCTCTCTCTCTCACTTCCTCTCCCTCTCTCTCGCTACCTCTCTCTCTCCCTCGCTCTCTCTCTCTCTTCGCTCTTTCTCTCTCCCTCTCGCGCTATTCCTTTAATTTTCCTAGAATCTAGATATGTGCTGACGCTCAGGCTAAAGTGACGTGACATAATATGAACACAAATGGTACCGCTTTCTGCTGCTGGATTTCTTTTTTCCTGATGGCAGAATGGACATTAATGCTGTGTGGTGGGTTTAATGGAGGGGATGTAAGTCTCTGCCTGCTCAACAAATAAACAGTTCACCAAGGAGCACAATACTGTACACACAGCAGTCAACGGGGCAGAAAACTGCCCTCGGGCCCACACAAAAACTCCTTTTACACACAAACACACACACCACACACACACACAACACACACAGACCGAAAGAAGATCAGGAACGAGCCATGCATCTGTGAATATCAGTTACATGACATCACAGTTTATTTCTAAACCACATTTCATTTGACAGGGTCTTACTTTTGACGGTGAGGTACATGCTCTTGCTGATGTCGGCTCCCACGTCATTGCTGACCTTACACAAGTAAAATCCGGAATCTTCCTCCAGAACGTGTTTAATGAGCAGCGAGCCCTTCTCCAGGAGCTGGATACGAGACCCAGAATTCAAAGCGATGGGCTGGAATTGAGGTACACCAGCACCTACAAGAGGAAACAGAGAGAAGGCAAGCTGTTTAACAGATCAGCATAAAAACTGCAATATATTTACTGTTATCTTAAACGTCTGAGTAACCGTTGACATTACGTAACATGGTTAGTATGAATGCAGATTACGCTGTGTTTACATTCGATGATTTCTTTATTGGATTTATAGAGAGGAAGTCTGATGTCTGGATTAGGATTAGAGGATACTGTGGGATTCAATGAAGTAGACCGTAAAATCACACATGGCAGGCCACCTAATCTGCCGAAGATAGGGTTTGTAAAAATAAAAATGTGATTCTCATTGCTCGATGAAAGAAAAAGACCACTTCCAACAATATAATCTCTGGATGTAATATTCACACTTAAATGTTGGTGCATCTAAATGAAAACATGATTATTTGGGTGATACTGATTTTAAATTCCTCCATGAAGGATAGCTAAGTAGAAAAGGATATTTTCTATTTATTTATAGAAAAAAACCAATAGCTCAATGAGCCTAAATCAAAACCCTTTTCACACAATACGTTTAGATCTATATATAAACCAAGAATAAATAAGTTCCTTTAAACAAATAATGTTTTGTAAAACCAATTTAATAAGCACACGCATTAAAAAAAGTTTGTTTAGTAAACCTATTCAATTAGGTCATTCGACTTTTCCACACAGTTAGTTTTGCTCTGTACAACCTACCCGTTGTCATCGATCTGCGTATTAAATAACACGCTGTTGCAATCAGTGTTGGGTAAGTTACTCTGAAAAAGTAATGAATTACTAGTTACTTATGACAAATTCAATAGTGTAATTAGATTACTTTACAAATTACTCTCCTCAAAAAGTTTTTTTGATTACTAATTACTTTCTATATCCTATCAACCTTCATTAGTTAAGTGATGCAAGGATAGACATGAAACGACTCTTTTCATTCATTCACATAAATAATAAAAACTACACAAAGTAGTATTAATAACTGACCAAAGCATTACAAGTATGAAAATTATACATTAAAGCACGGATTTAAAAGTTTGACTTTGAAATTGGATGTCAATTCCACTATTGCACACACATGTATTACACAAAGTAATTAGTTTAATTACATCGGAAGTAACTGTAATTAAACTACGAAAGATTAGAGTAATCCCTTACTTTACTTTTTCAAGTAAATTACAGTAACTAATTACTAAGTAACTAGTTACACCCAACACTGGTTGCAATATCGTGTAATACGGTACACCAATGTTCAATGTGCACCTCGGTGGAGAGCAGCCATTTTTTATATTTTATAAATACTTAACTGATCTTTAATAGTCTTAACTGGAAATTGTTTCATCAGCAGCAGCCACATTCATTTGTTAACGCACAAACAACATCTATCCAGCACATAAAATACGTAAGATATAAAAAAACTAAAAGTGCAGTAAATAGACAGTACAATCATTGCGGATTAAATAGCATAATAGCAGCAGGCAAGAATGATTAACGAGGCCATTCAGTCCTACATATTGGTGGGATCAATCTACCGCTAAATTTGCTCTGCCTAAACATCTCTAAAGCATGTAATGGGTGCAAGTTATTGTCCATAATAGCATTTATTTTTCTCAAGATTCTTTCTTCCGCAACCGGCTCGACCCGGTCCTGTGGGATGCCAATGATGGAGCTCGCCTTTTTAATCAGTTTCTTCAGTCTCTTCCTATCAGATGTACGTGCTCCCAGCCCCCAACGCACCTTCACCATAAAAGAGAGCGCTGGCCACAACAATCTTGTAAAAGGTGCACGGTAAAGGTTGACAAATAATAAAAGATCGTAACCTTCTCAAAAAGCACAGCCTACTTTGACATTTTTTTGTGGACAGCTTCCACGTGGATGGACCAGTCCAATTTATTATTTAACTGTACCCCCAGGTACTTATAGTTGGAAACCAGGTCCACGTCTGTTTCCAAAATGGAGACTGGATCTAGTCTGGGGCACCTCTTCCTAAAATCAATGACCATTTTCTTAGTAATTGTTATTGTTGCACCATTCCACAAAGTCCTTAATTGTACTGCTATGTTCCTCTATGTTCCTCCTCATGTCCTGCCCTGATGCATCCCACTACAGCTGAATCATCCAAATATTTCTGAAGGAAACAAGTGTTAGAGTTTCCTTAAAAACCAGATGTATACAAACTAAACAGGAAAGGCGACAAAACGGTACCCTGTGGTGCCCCAGTACTACACAAAGGAGTCTCTGAAACACATTTTTGAAACCTTGCATACTGTAATCTAGCAGTTAAATAATACTCTGCTAGAAACCTACATGAAGACGAAACACTGAAATAATTAAAATAATGCTGTTAGGTTTAGGGTTAGGCTATAGGTTAATAGGAAAAATTGCTGTTTAATTTGCATGATTAGTATGTAACAGTAACTAAATAAAGTAAAAAATTTAAATACATTTGCAAACGATTCCTTGAATCTGCATAAAAATGTCTTGTTTACATTATTGTGTTTTTGATTCGGTGCTCAAAGGGCCCCCTGGTGGTGCAGAGTCCCTACGCAACTTGCGTACTTTGCATATAAGAAGGACATGCTTATCGGCAACGTTTTTCGAGCCGTTTTTCGACGTTCATACCCAAGAAATTTTCCCTGGCGATGAGCTGAGTGAACGTGCAAATTCCCTCCCTGACATAGACGGCGCTTAATGAAAAACAGAAATACCCCTGTACACAAGGTGGCGCTGCCCAACTTTATGGCCGTTTGCATTCTTCAGCGGTCTGGTGTCCTCGTGTTCTCGCTCTACGTCATCCATAACAATCAAAGTCCAGTTCCAATACTCACAAGAACAGAGAACGCATGTAGGTACCCGGATGTGTTCTCAATATCAAGGTTCCATCGTATGCAGCCTTGCGCGCTTACAGAATACGCTTGAAGACCGGCCGTTTGGCGCGTAGATGTGCAAACTCACATTAGCGTCCTTGGTTTAGTAACGAGGCCTTAAACGTCGTCGATAAACACGCGCGATTAGCGTCCCGTGCCTGTAGTTGCCCCTACATATTAAGATAAACTAAAGAGACACACTAGCTTTAATTCACTTTTTGAACATCAATGTGCTTCCCTCAATCTAAAAAGGAACTAGAGCCTAGCACTCCTTTTCCCAGAATTGCTAACTCTCGTCTCTTTGATCCAAGTCCTGCTGAACTTTTGTTGTGTATGTGGATTTCCATTTGCAAGCTTTCATCTACAGCAAATAACACAGGCTTCAAACGCTTCAGAAAGAACCAAGGTCGAGCAAGTTACCTGTTTGCATTCTAAACCAGTAATCCAACTTCTTTGACCTTGACGAAAACAACCTGTTCACACTATCCCCAAACTGTCTTACTAACAAAGCCTCATGTCTACACCAAATATGGTGTCCTAAATAACATGACGTTGGTTGTCTTTTTAAATCACGAGACAAAATACTGAACGCCAAAAAGTGGTGTTCTTCCTTCCTAGAATGTTGATTCTAAAGACATTACACTCTTAAAGACCCGCATGAATGAAGCTAGAATGACATTTCAGGTTCATCGTGTTTTTCTTTCCGTTTCTTCTCTACAGAAGTTATTTATTCGATTATATCTACAGAATATCCCATAATACATTTGTAAACCTTGGTGTACCTTTTGAGTGGTTCCACACTATAGTGGGGATTGGGTTTCCCTTAGCTGAACAATTCAGAATCACCGATTTCCCATATATACCATCCTGGTCTCTTGGCTGCACTTCGAAATGGGGTGGAACTGGAAGGTAAAGAACATTACTATTAAAAACATGTAACAATCAAAGAATCTTTAAAAGTAAAGGGTCGACTTCAAACCTTTAACAATGAGCTGGATACTATGCTCGACGGCCGCCGCTTCGTTTCGGGCGATGCAGGTGTAACTGCCGTTATGAATTTCTGACAGGTTTGAAATGCGCAATGAGCTCGTGAAGTCTATGTTGTCGATGGTGACGCCTAGGCTGGCGTTGATTGGCCGTCCGTCTTTGTGCCAGGTGATAGACATGGGCAGATCTCCGGATATGACCACACAAGGGATAAAGACACGCTGGCCAATAGATGCGCTCTGAGAATCTGAATGTTGGATCAGAGGGGGCACTAGAGGACAGAAAGAATAGAGAAAAAGATACAGTCAGACACAATCGCAGCATTATAAATAAATATGTATATACTGCGATGGTGAATAGTTATATAGTTGGCCATTGTTTAAATGGATTTACGACGTGATGATAATTTTGACTTTTGATTCAACTGAGATTGCAACAATCTCCCCAATATCAACTACAGGCTAAGCATTAAATAGCCTAACTGTTCACCAAATCTTAATTATATAAAGTCATTTTATGAAGAAATGATGAACTATAAAGCAAGATGTAAGGTTGGTGTCATGCACACTATGAAGTAGCAGACAGACCATATGTAATCACACATGTACAATTCTGTGTCATTTGCAATAATAAGGCTCCATTCTTGGGTAACAAGTTATTAGGGCTCCAAATGTAGAGATTTAACGGAGAACGAGGCGTAATGTGAACTAATGAGGGAAGAAACCGAAGAAAGAACGACAAAATGCAGAAGACCATTAAAAGGTTCTTTCGTCTCTTAGTAAATTGGGCATAATGTGATCTCCAGGGACTTCGCAAGCTGGTGCTAGGCAGCCTGTCGCGTTTGAGAATCAATGAGTTAAAATAACATTGAAATAAAGCAGCACTTCAGCGCTTATTTAATTCACAACAAAATTGAGATAATGGACTCTAGGGATTCCCTTCGCACGCCTTAGAATTTTAAGCATGAATGAAGCAAATGAGCTAACTCAATAGCTTTTTTATGACTCTCAACTCACAAAAACACAAGCTTCCTTGATTATTACAGAACAACGGGATGAAATACTTGCAATTCATCCCAGGGACCATGTTGACTTGGCTAAAATACATGTCTGGTTTTCTGGTTTATTTTCATTTGTGCTATATGTATGTTGTCATGTTGAAATGATCGCAATTGATTCAAGTTAACGTCTTTACCTTTAATTGGGTGGTTGACTTTGGACCACCGACGTGTCCTGCTGTGTTTAAAACTATTTAAAAAACGATTTGCGATTTCTATTATAGACCTTATATGAAGTGACTACACTGAATATTTTAACTTTTTTAAATGCATTTTCCAGACCGCGGGACTGTTTAAATCGTCATAAAAATGTTGAATAAAAGAAATGATGAAGGTAGATATGACCCATACATTTTTATGTATGCATTCATATCAATTGGGTTGTTGCACTGTATATGGGTATTGACAATAACTGTGATATTACCAACTGCGATTATTGATATAGCGTAAATAATTCCGTGCCAGTATCTGATTGACACGCTAACATAATGAGGCTTTTACACCTGGTCACTTCATGCTTTGTCTCTGATGGGATAGCTGATCATTAAAAGACCAGGGCCCGTATTCTTAAAGCTTGTAAGAATCCTCTAAGAAAGCTCTTAATTTAGCTTAAAAACGCCTAAAAAAAAGGTTAAACACATTCCTTCTCACTTTTCTTGTTTCGTCCATTTTCTCTGCTGCTAAAGAAACTCTTAATTCTCTTAAAAGTCCTCCTTACTACCTCTTTTAAGGGTTAAGATGCTTTATGAATTACTTTTTTCTTTACTAGGATCTTTTCAGAAATTTTAAGGGGAAACGGCCACATTTCTAAGACTTTTCTTAGGATTTTGTCACTGGGAGCAACTCTTTGTGCTAAGATCTTTCATGAATGTGGGCCCAGGTTTAAATGCCCTCGGACTTAAATCTAGGTCACTAAAAACCACTTCAGGTGGTGGTCTGAGACACATTCCAGACCTTTTATACAGACGTTTCGATGCTGGGGATCCATTTACTTTTGCTGAAATCTCGTCACCCAGGAGAATGTGGCTCGTGGTTGCTTGGCAACGGCAGACGTCACGAGAGCGCAAGATCCCGAGCGCTCTGGAGCGAAGGAGAAAGCATCCGATCCGCATTTTCCAAACCTTTTTACAGACGCGACTGCCTTCGTTAAACCAAATAAAGCAAAATAAAAGTCCCAGCTCTTTGGTGGAAATAAGGAATAATGAATTAGCATTTTGCGCGGGAATAGAGGATCAGTTTTTATATCCGTTTGTCCTAGATGGATTTATGTGGCCAAGTGTAAATGGAACAGTTTTAACCAATCGGATATGGGGCGATTTTAGTCTCATTAATTATTCACGCGTTACACACGATGTACACTTGCGTAGCCAATTTCACACGCATAAAACATATTTCACGTGCACAAAGTTTATACATACATTCACAAAAAAACAATTCACGTGTGTAAAATAAAGTTATATTCTCATGAAATACGTCTCACAAATGCTAAATACAATTCACAGACGTACAACTGTGCACAAATATTCTGCCAGGAGAGTCTCAAAATACACACACACACATCCAAGGCGATTCACACGCGAGTGACGATTTGCACGTTCGTGAATTAGGTTTTATGCATCTGAAACTGGCTACATCATGTTTCAACCATGAATAATTAATGAGACTAAAATCGCTTTATAGTCAGATAGCAATCCGATCAGAGCTTTTTATTAAACGCTATATCTTATAAATTCTTCTGCCGTGTAATGACAATAAAATATTGGGCCAGGCCTAATATAAACTAAATTTTAAATTATTTTTAAAACAAAAACAAAACAGGATCCCTAGAGCAAAATGAATAGGTACTAGTGTATTATTCACAGAAGTGAATAATACTATCGTGGTAGTCTGAAAGGGCAGACTTTTATCTTGGTACACAGCGGTCACATACCTTTCACTGTCACATGGACACTCCTGTGAATTTGTTTATGTGGATCCACCAGCACATAGCACGTGTACTCTCCTTCATCAGAGTTCTGTACATTTGATAGCTTCAGTGTGCCGTTATTCTCAAAGGCACGTTGGCGATGGTTAAACGGGAGAAGATTGGAATCTTTATACCACTTAATAGAGTAGTAAGGGTAACCGATGACACGACAGTGAATGTACGTGTCTCTCCCAGCAATGGCAGTGACATTTTTCATTGGTCGAATACTGGCAGGACCTGTAATGAGAAATAGAGGTCAATATACAGAACCATTTCAAGTCAAGTCTATGAGGTGATGTATCCTATGTACTTTAGCTTATTGCTACATGCTTAGCGACTTAGCGAAAAAAATTACAACCCTGAAAGCACAAAAAAACACCATTGTATCATAGGTGGCAAGATGTTGCTCCACTTTTCCACTGAAAGGACTACACCAGCGAGAAGAACAGATCGGTTCTAGGATCAATCTTCAACATTGGAAGCCTATTGGAACGCGCCTCCATTTGGCTTTTACTGTAGCGAGGGTCTTAAAAAGCTCCATCAAGCACAACAAAGGAGTTTAGTAGCTTATCAACTCATGCAATGTTGCTGCACGTGGTGCATTACTGAACATCCATTGCATCCAAATGTATGTGGCATCTGCATGCCATGATGAAGGTCTGAATGGCCCCATATGGGCAAACACCTTCTTAGGGGCGACTCCAGGCTGCTTCCACAGAAATTGTCATGCAATCCATCATTTTTGCTGAAAACTTTCTCATCAGACTTTGTCGATAAGAGATTGCCAGCATTCCATCCCCACCGCTGCAGATAAGGGGCACTGTATGGCCTCATGTCCAGTAAGGGCTTTAATGATTTATGTGGAGCAGACTCGTACACCTAGTTGCACAGACTAACCTTTTGTGCGTTTTGGGAAGAAAGTAATGAGCAGGCCTCTCTTCAAACAACATCCTCCAAACAAACACACTAGACGATTCCGCCAGACTGCGAGACCACACATCAGCTCGCAATTCCACAAGATTTCACATATTCTCACGTGTTTAAACATGACTTTAGAAAACAAACTTATAGACGGTTTCATCTTAACAATATAAACGAACGTTACTGCGCATGCACACTTTTGGGACTCCAACTGAACTTCCAGTACATGTACAGTCCCTGTACATTATTTCTGATAACAATCAAAAGAAGCCGAGAAGAATCGTTACTTTCCTAAACTTGTTTTTCCAATATTTTGAATTAAGACTGCGATACCAAGTTCAACCACTAGATGTCAATGTACCATACGGTGTCTTTAAATGCGACCGAACTACAGGACCCATTCCACAAATTGTTTATTTAATAAAACGAATGTACAACAAAATTCAACAAATCGTTATTATTATGCAATCAAATAATAATATAAATGAATATTAACATAAATTAAATCAAATATAAATAGTTATATTATAAGACACTAGCCAAACACAAATCGGAAGTTAACGGGGGCTCAGGCGCGCGCACGTCTTATGAAACTATCTATATGGAGGACCATAAACGTCGTCAGACAAAGAGAAAAAGTCCATCAATACTCCATTTTCGTGACATGTTTGTAGCGGCCATGTTTCAGCTATAAAAAGCACACAACATCCAGTTGGTGAAGCTTGCCTACTCTCATTGGCTATTGCAGGTATGCCGTCAAAGGCAACCCGATCAAGAGTCGTAAAAATCAAACATGTTTAGGGTCGGAGAGGCTCTGACTGGATCAGAAGCAGTAAAATGATCACAATGAAACCACACAATCGAGGATATTTGGACGATAGATGTCGTTTGCCTCGAATCAATCCACAAACCTGATTGGCTGGTTTACGCTGAAGTCACTTTAAACGTTCATCTGAACTACTTGACTTTGGGATTCGATTGCATGAGCTCTACTGCTTTCATAAATGTCCCCTACCACCAGCGGTCACGTTACAATATACTATAACTGATAATAAACCACTTGTTGCTACAGATCGCCAACTTTTAAGCATTAACAACCTAACCAATTCTTCAACCAAACTACAATCTGAAATTTCCCAACAAACACATCTAACAAAAACCAACGACAGAATACACACAGAAAAGTTTGTAAGTGGTAATAATGTGGTGCGGGTATGTTTTGAGGAGCTGATCTGACAAGCACCTCTTACGTTTATTCGAGCCTGGTAGGAGACCGATCCGGCCGAGTTGTTGCAGGTGCAGCGGTAGACGCCACCGTCGGTGACCTGCGTGTGGGACACATTCAGGTAGCTGAGCACATTCCCTTCCGTGCTGACGACCCGATCCATGCGATGGCTGCTGTCCTTGATGACGGGGTCATCGTCGAGGGTCCAGGTGACGGTGGGGAGGGGCGTTCCTTTCACGTGACAAACCAGCGAGATGGGCTCGTTCGGGCTCACCACCTTCTCGCTGAATGCAGAGAGGATCTTTGGCGTCCCGTCTGAAGAAATGAAAAGTGTTATAAGTTACGCTTTTATTTAAAAATGAAAACGTTGAAATGCTTCTTATATGTAGTTTTTCTGTAAGGACAAAGAATATACAGTACATTAGTGTGCTTTATTTCTACTTAGTATGGCAGTTGACAAAAAACTGTTGTTTTTCAGGCCTGGTGCCGTGGATATCTTTGCTCCTTAATAATCCTCCCTTTTTTAAGCATTATAGATGATCAATACCCTCTTTATACAGTTCTGTTGTGATAGGAGACGGTTGCCCCAGCAACCACGCTCATGTAACAAAGATTTTCGGCTGTGAGTACAATGATACTGATCTAATTTCATCAGAGCTTTGTAGAGGACACGCATTACACTGAACAAATTAAGTCTGAATTAAAGCAAACATGCACATGAAATTCTTAAAAGATTGTTAAGATTGTTTTCATATTTGTGGAAAGTAAGAAACGTATACTGGTATACTATGTAAGAAACATAATATATACAATATATATGTGTGTGTGTGTGCGTGCGTGTGTGTGTGTGTATATACGTATACGTTTATGTATATGTATATGTGTATGTGTATGTGTATGTGTATGTGTATGTGTATGTGTATGTGTATGTGTATGTGTATGTGTATGTGTATGTGTATATATATATATAATGATACACACACACATATATACAGTATATATACATACTGTATATGCATATATAAGCAGTATATAGAAACGTACAGGTATATTATTCAGTTTTGTTAACCCTTGTGAGGCATATGTTGTATTGTTTACTTAAACTTTTTAACCACAATTGAACAGAAGAATTTTTAATTAAAAGCTTGCATAACAAAACATGTTACGGTAACCACTCTCGCCAAGGCAATTTTCTGGTCATAAACATTTCTGTCCAGCTTTGAAAATATACTTTGCATTATTTTAACGAAATTATTTTATTAGAAATATGCATATGATACGCTGGACTCACCCTCTAAAATGACCTGAACCAAATCTTGGGTGGACATCTTGCCATTTCGGGCAAAACACTGATACGCTCCTCCATCACTCTTGGCCATTCCTTCCATCACCAGGTTTTCGTTGTTGATGCCCGTGATGCGCACGTTTATGCCGGGATAAATCTTCTCACCGTTCCTGTACCAGGCGATTTCATACTCATCAGAGCCAGTCACACTGCAGAACAGAGACACTTGGCTACCCACGCTGCCTCTCACTTTTCGTGGGCTTACCACAGCTTTCAGAGGCTCTGGAAGAGATAAAACACACACGAATACGCCATTAAAGTTAAAGATCGTTTTTACTTTCGTATTCTGACACATTTCGGATTGAAATGGAATTTCAAAGGAGAAAATTAGCGGGTGTGGCTCGAGTTTTTCACTGCGAATTGATCGGATGTGTAAAAACAGCCGTTGCATTTTGAAACGGAACTGGCATCAGACGGACGGTTGAAGGGGAGGAGTTAACGGATGCTCCGCCCAAGCCGTCTAACATGCGTCATTTGAGATGGAGAGTCATTTAAGGGCGGAAGTGCATTTTCAGGTTTTATCTGAAGATTATGATGGTACATGAATTTTAAAAGAGAATGACCCACATTGGTAAACTATATACTATAAACGCTGCAATATTTCATGAAAACATTAAAATTCTCATTTTTAATGTCACTGGGACCTTAAGGACAAAATGCAGGCAAACCGATTTGCACAGATTGCATCCTAATACATGTAAACATATTTTTCTTTGTTTTCTTTTATCATAATATATCATAATATAATTTGAGTTCTGTATATTTTCACTTTATGTCCCAGAACAGTGTGACCATCTCCTCCCGAAATATCCATACATGGAGCTGATAAAACCATTTTAACATGTTTAGAAAACATGTATATGTTTATATAAAAATATCAATGCAAATACACTTGAGTCGCCAAATCACACACACCGGTGACTAGTCAAAGAACAACATAAAAACTGGATGGTGCACACAAATGGTCTTTTCATGAATCGAGATGTTAGAGAGAAGTATTTGGGAAAGGGAAAATAACTTTTATATTCAGGCCCTCAAGCAAACTAATAACAGAATCAACAGTTTTGCTGTCATCTTTTAAGCTAAACTCATCCATGGAAACCTACGGAAAATTACATTTTCCATGATAGCATTGTTTACCCTCTCCATCTGGATTGCAGGAGACCACTTTCTTGACCATTAGAAACCTGCAAAGCTAACAGCAACATTGCTATTTTCTTTGACTACATATTTATTATCGGAAGTAAGACACATAGAAATAGACATTTGCCACGTACAGAAATAGACATTTTCCACATCTGGCTTTGAAAGGAACCTGTTGCATGCATAACCTGACATGTCAAGCTGTTCAGAAAGTATCTTGGCCAACATTCAGAAAAGTTGATTCACATTATTATCACATTTGATTGTGCTGAAACCTATTTGAATGATTTTCTTTAGTGACAAATCTATACTGTAGATTGAAACAGAAAAGGCATATAAGCCACAAAAACAACAGGTCATGTTTATAATGTTACACCCCTGAGTACTTTAACAATAAACATAAACTTCCAATGTTCCTTATTCAGCAATTTACTGAACTAATAATATATTAATATATACTCATCCTTTGTGGACAATAAAATCCCAAAATGCACCAAAGCTAGCTCTAGAATTCAAAATGGCGGGCAAGTTAAGAAACATTATTATTACACATCTTAAAGGAATAGGTCACCAAAAATGCAATCCATGTTTTTTAATGTTAATGTTCATTCACCCTCATGCCATCCTATATGTGTACATGTCTTCTTTTTTCCAGCCAAACAAAATTATTAAAGTAATTCACATGACTCCAGGGGGTTAAAACATGGGTTTGTGAGTAAAAAACGATGAATATTTTGAGCTTTTTAGTCAAGTTTGGGTGTAAACTTCACCAGACCTTCACAAAATGGCCGCACACAAGCTTCACAAATCTCAGTTTTTGAATATCATTGGTTCTTGTGGTCACATGACAAGCGACCACCAATGAGATTTAAAAGCTGAGATTCGTAAAGAGCTTCTGTGAGTTCGGTGATGTTATCTCTACATCTAAACGTGGCACAAAATGCCAGCGCAATGCTAAAAAGAGCATTGGATTTTGATTATTGTTACTTATAATAGTGTTTGGCTGAGGATAGGATGTTATTTGACAAGAAAAACTACAACTTGGGTGAATTATTCCTTTTAAGCTTCAATCTGTAACTCTTATGGTTAAAAAATAAACAACAATCGGTCAATGGGCATCTAGCCTACACAGATGACCAGTGTTCAAAACTGTCTCCTCACCCTGATTCACAAAGGTAGGCTCACAAAAGCTGACTTATAAGTGGGTGTGAAAGGAAAACCGTTGCTAACATTGTCGATGGAAATTGAATGTTAAAACTTACGCTTGACCACCAATCGTCCGACTACTTTGGCATTCCCGAAGCTGTTCCACACCTCACACACATAACTGCCTGCGTCACTGGGGCGAGTGGCCTCGATAAGAAGGCCCAAAACACTCTGGTGGTAGCGACTGTCTGATTCTAAGGGGCTGTTGTCCCTCAGCCAGCGGTACCTGGGCGGGGGGTGACCGGATGCTTTACAAGGGAGCTCCACCCGATGACCCACCATAACCTCCCTGCGTTCGAACCCATCCAGAATCGCCGGAGCAGAGTCCACAGGTTCTGAAAGAGAGTGAGGAAAACAATTCATATACATATATAGTGATGTTACTAAATTACACCTGAGGGACCAGTTAGAGACATAGTTCACCCAAAAATGAAACTTCTGTCACCATTTACTCACCCTCAGGTTGTTCCAAACCTGTATAAATGTCTTTGTTCTGATAAACACACAGGAAGATATTTGGAAGAATGACAGTAACCAAACAGACCTCATCCCTATTGACTGCCATAGTAGGGGAAATGAATACTATGGGAGTCAATGGGGGATGAGATCTGTTTGGTTACTGACATTATTCCAAATATCTTCCTTTGTGTTAAAGGGGATGTGCAATGGTGTTTCATGCATTCTGACTTCTTTACAATGTTCTTCTTTACAACGTGCTGTCTACTCATGCTTGACATGGTCAACTTTTCAAAAAACGAGTTGGACGTATTACATAGTATTTCCCTGTAATAGACTAATAATGCGCAATATAGTTTTCAGCAGGAATTATATCAGAGCTGGGTGTGGGGGGACTAGGAGCATTCAGATTTTTCTTGGCCACCTCCAAAAATAAAAAATAAAAAATTCAATTAGAAAATTATTCTTGGAGTATCTATTAAATAATGATCAATCAATTTAATCATACAAATTATGCTTGTATGAACTATGATTAAATATCTGCCCAACCAGAATATATGACTGCCCATCAGTCAAGCCAGCCAAGTACCGGGCCTGGTATTAATCCTTATTAATGTTTGCTAATGTCAATACATGCACTCATGTTAGTTCATTGTGCAATAACTAATGCTGTTATTAATAATTAAGATTAATAAATGCTGTAGAGGTATTGCTCATCGTTTTTTTATGTTAGCTAGTGCATTAACTAGTACAACCTTTTTGTATAGTGTCCATTCGATTTTTTCCTGCCGAGATCTCCCATGTCCCGAATAGTAACATCCTAAACTGATTCCTAACCAATGATTTCTGATTCTCTAAGTGTGCCGCTTTATGCAGCATTTCCATTTTCAGCATGAAGAAACCGGAAACTTGACCTTGTAATTGGGAGCAGAGTGTGGGCAAAACATGACTCAATCTGGAGATATTCTTCCACCTTTTCAAATTTTCTTAAAAAAAAAAAAAAAGATGAGATCTGTGGCTGCAATGATTTTATGCTGTTTTGTTCTTTCAGCCTTGATTTCTGAGCAGCAGCCAAATGAGATTTTATTAGAGAAAAGGTCAATACCCAGACGAAATACAGCAACGGCCCATGATGCAAAACAGCTGGTCATCTAGCACTTGAGTATATCACTACGCTAGACCGAGCATTTAAACAGATCATCTAAAACAGCAACCTAAATTGCATTCAAGCTATTTAAACATGGAATCGAACCATGCTAATGCAATGCTCTAGCAACTGAGCTACAGTAAACAGAAAAACTTCCTTACAGATATGGCGTAAACATAAATATGAAAAAACATGACATTTTATATTTCTCAAAAACATTTGAGATAAATGTTTACATTGGACAGCTATTAGTATTTGAACATTTGTTCTTTTGTTTTCTTAAAAATCGTCATGCAAAAACCGCTATAATAATGTTAATATGTAAGAAGAGATTTCAGCTACACGGTATGTTCACAATATGGTATGGCCGCTCATATCTTGTTGCTTAAATATATATTGTTGCATAAAAATTTCCCAAAACAATCACAATAAGCTGTTTTATGTGCAGCCTCGGCATTCATCTAGAGATTTGAAAGTAAAAAGGGGCGAGGACTGGGCCTTGACATCAACACACAGGCTTCTTACCTGATAAAAGTAGCCGGGCACTGTTGCTCTGTCTGGTCTCCCCTGTGTATCGATGCCGCGTTGTACAGCGATAAATATTCACCGCGTCCTCTGACTGCACATCCAGAATATACAAGGTCCCCGTGGATGTAATGAGATATCTTGATCCTGAGAAAGAAACAAAGAACCGAAACACCAGTTATACTTCTATCCACAATTAACTCCATTACAATATTTTGTGCTATTTCATTAAATGTAGCATATAAAAACACATGTAAAACATTTATTTCTTTCGTCAGATGCGAGAATCCACATGTGATGTCTCTTTGAAGCCGGCGCTAGCAGACCTGAGGGAACGGAGTATTGAACTATTGGACGTGACTGTTTTGCAAGTGAGCCGATCGCTCAGTCAGCCGCCCCGAGCTTTAAACAGAAAGAGCGTTTCAACCGCAGCCATTCTTACAGTTCTCACCAAAACACAAACCAGAGAAACGTTACAATTACGATGATAAGTTCCTGCGGTCTTATTCATTTGTTCTTTTCCGGATCGCATTGCTAACAGTAAAATGAGCGTGTATAAATGGAATGAAATAATTTTGATGTAGATGAGAAATGGATCTTGTGGTGCACGGGGTTGAGGAGAGAGAGAAAACGGTATGAAAGTCTGCAGCTTTTGCGAGCATTGACCTAGTTAGAAATGAGAGTCCAGGATTTGATACCCCAGAGGGGGTTATAGCTCCTAGTTTACATGCAGTCGTGTGAGACCTGCTACCAGCAATGCAAATAGAAAATGCATCTGAATGCTGTTGTTCTGAAAAGGTTCAAATGGAAGAACTCACAAACCGAGCCGTGTTGTGCAATTTGACAATTAAAAGGGAATCTTTATCCTTGGAATATACTGTAGATACTATGGCCTATGATTTAGTAACATAATCAAAATACTTGTGTTGCGATCTGATGTATATCTTTTCCTTTATGTAGGCAAAAATGTTTTTTTTTTAATCATTTCAGATGATTTAGGTGAAATTTAAGTGCATTAAACAAGCCTTCACCGGATTTGGGCTTTTTGGTATATGGTACTCGAGTGAATTTCATTTCCTAATTGAGAGTATCTCATAAATTGACCAATGCCAAAATGGACTTTTTTCATTAATAGTGATGGTAACAAAAGTGATGTATGCTCTAAAAATGACGTTTTCACCCTTTACTCAAAAGCACGCTTGGCCAAAAATGTAAAAGAACACATGCATAAAGCGTTTTGAGTTTTGGTCCAGGAGAATGTCAAAATCAAGAGTGCATCAACAAAATATGAAATAATTGATAAATTAAAAATATTAAATATTTGATCAATTCTATGTTTGCTTTTTGTTTTCTGATGCATTTCATTGTTGCATATTCTAAAAAAATAAGTTTTGTAAAATAAATAATTGTTTTATTTAAAATTTTAATTTATTTAAAATAAGATGTTTTATTCGAAACTGTTGCGCCCGTTAAAAGCAAATATTGTGCAATTTTCTCCAGACATCACTTTTGGTCACTACTGTACATGAGAAATGTTTTGCATCAAAACAAATAAACAGGCAAAAGCCATTTGGAAGACTAGGAATTAGCTACTAATCCAAACGTGGCCCTAAAGCGAAGCTCAGGATTGACCATTTAACAACATATTAAACCGCGATGTCTTCTGCCGATGCTCCACGTGGGTGACAGAAGGCTGGACAACATGTTCCCGGCTAATCAATGTTAAATCCAGCCTCCAGACTGCCTGTTCCTCAAGGGATGAGAACACTAATCAGGATGATTAAGGTCAGAGTTCCTGGTTAACCCTGGACTTAGAGTTCTCAACCAGTTCACCACATCCTCATGACACCCATGACACGCAAGAACATGCTCATGATACATCAAATGTGATGAAAATCCAGTGTCACAGGGACATTCAATGACCAAAAGCGGGAAATATACGACAATCTGTCAAGATTCCAATAATGGGTAAAAATAAAATACCGTATGACTATTTTTGACATACACAAGTTTATTTGTAGTAAAACCATAACAACTGCAAATGAACCATGGTTTTATTACAGTAACCAGTAAAACAATGGTTCAATGTTTCCTTCATGCAGAATTACTTCTATATATTTTAATAAACATTGTGCTCTATCGTTAAATACTCCATAGTTGGTATACTATATTTTTCTTTCATTCGGTCTCTCATCTTCTCATCCTTTGTCTCTCATCCATTGCTCTTTGCTCTTTATCCAGTGCCCCTCTCCGATTCTTAGCATGAATAATTCATTTACAGTGCAGCCCCAGTAGTGCTCCAAGACACAATAACCTTTTCCATTTCACAGCCCGTCCAAGATTTGTCAGAAATGACATTGAAAAACGTCCAAGACATTCTGCGTGTGTAAATGAAATGAACGTTCATGAATTCGGAACAGACTGATGAAACTTATTGGCCGCGCATGACTCCATTTCATGACTCCACTGTTTGGGTTGCCTTCGTGCCCGTGTCATTCAACCAATCGGGCAGGCTCTCATATTTCCTCCATAAATTATACATTTTGTTGCAAACCATGCAAAAATGGCCAGGAGAAATGGTTCATCTATATTTAAAAAGGATAAATACATTGTGCATGATTTGCCATATAAAATAGTCATGCATGTTGAGTGGGGCTGATACTGCGTTCTCTCTGCATGACTGACCGTGGATATTTACCCCTTTTCCTTTCTTAAAAACAATGTTTGTCAATGTAATCTTTCTTCAAAATGCAATGGTTTATATCTCCTCAACTGTCCTCCTTTTTGGATTACGACACCAAATTGCTTAGACCAAGAAACTCTGGTTAGTACTGTAAACTATAGTCTGTATTATAATAACATGTTGGATGCATAATAATGTGTTGACATATTTCATAATGCCAAAATTGCAAAGCTATTAATTAAAAACTTTTTGAGACCAAACAATAATGGTCTCCCTATAGTGTTGCAAATAGTTATATATGCAGTAATCTCAGTTTATGTAATCAAAGTAGATTATATGATGACTGGGATTTGTCAATAAACTCTAAGGGCCCCATTTTCACGATATAAGCGAATGGTCTAAAGCGCAAGTGCACTCAGGGTGTGTCCGAATCCACTTTTGCTAGTTTAACGACGGGAAAACCGTCTGCGCACCCGGGCGCATGGTCTAAACGCGTTGTCCCGATTCTCTTCATGAGTAATGGGTGTTTTTTGGGACGTAACCTGCAGTAAACCAATCAGAGTGTCATCTCTCATTCCCTTTAAGAGCCAGTTGCGCTCGCGCCATGGTGGATTCGCTATTTACACGGCGGACTTTGCGAGAGCTAAGAATGGACGCTTCTCCAGAGAGGAAAGGCATCTACAGGACAAGCCGGATTTTTATCTTTATGTCCACAATAATCGTCTTGTACATTGTACTTCATTTATTTTTATATTTGGCATGTTTGTGTGTTGCGGACCTGCCCAGAGGCGTATTTTCTACTAGCGCGCTCTTTAAATAACAAAAAAATATATTGCGCTATTGACTTTAGACCAGGTTTGAGTTGGTCTTTGGCGCAGACTATTTTTAGTTCCTCAAAATAGCAACGCGCCAACAATGCGCCTGAAAACACCTCTTTTCAGACTAACACGCCCATGGGCGCACAAATGAGCGCAAATGCATTTGCTATTTAAACACCGTAGCGCAAGACGAGAAAATGAGAACTGCGTCGGGCTGAAACTAGTAAAGACACTTGCGCCGCGTAGCGCCGTGTGTGTGACAGGGCCCTATGTGTTATACTTGACATACAGCCTCCACAAAACCCTCCTCAAATGTGGGTGCTGGTAGTGTTTTAGGATGGAAATATCCAATCTGATCCCACAGGAATTCATAACTATTTTACTAGGTGGCTAATTCGCATGAATCTGTACGGTTACTAGAAAAAAAGCAATACTGGAAACTCTGCACGAACAATATGACAGGATTTGCGATTCAATAAAAAAGCAATACTGGGTAACCCGGCTCTCATGATATTGTCATTGATGTTATTAGTGGAAGTGTGCAGGCTGAAGAGGAGAGCAAGTGCAATCATGACCCAATTACGGCGCTTGCTCAACTCGAGCAATTAACACATTTATATCAAATGAGTTCAATTAGTGAACCGGCTCCTCTTAAACGCGTGAAGAGAAAAGAGAATATTCTGCTGTGCTAAGCATTGGCTTTTAGTGGAACATACCTGTAGCAAACGGCGAACGCAACCGTGCTATCCCCCCCACCAAATAACAAACGCTTCAGATTCATACAAGGTTCAATATAGTTTAAGGGAATATAATAACTTCAGGTAAATCAGCTGTTGAGGTTAAAAGACTGGTTCTCCCACGCTTGTTTTTGGTTGAACAACCTTGGTTGCCATAAATGCACAGTGAACTGAAATGTGTGGTTTCTGATAGAGAAAAGCGACAAAACCATATTTGAAGATGCATGAAGAGAAAGTTGAACACGTGAGAAGGTACAACACAGAACGACGAGAGGTCCGATGTCTCAGTTGAGCTGATATCAGATGCACAGACCTCATGCTATAATAGGGTCTGTTCTCAGTCATTACACTCGTACAATTCGATCAGCACTAGATAAGTATCAGCATCTGAGATCTATCTGTGGAGATGAAATTAACACTGATGTAATAAGTTTCATTTGTCATTATTAGAGCGACACAATGACAGCTAATATCATCCAAACCCCCGTAATGTCCTTATGAACATGCCCACATGTGTCACTTAAAGAGCACGTGCGCCCCTTGTGTGGATGCAGAATGAACACGTCACTTTTTATTACCGAGGATGCCATTTCATAAAACTTGAAACTTTTAAATGGGCTTTCTTTGGCCAAGGCCCGCCCAATAGGCCATATGACTGACAGGTAAAGCAACCAATCACGTTTCGTCTTGAGCCACGTTAATGTTTAATGTCCCCGGTGTAAATTCACGAACGTGTCAAAAGTTAACAGCAACAAAACGATTATAAGTTTATGCCATGAACCTCACATACTTTTAAGAATCAAGCGTTTAGTCGATCGTGATGAATTCTTAGCAACCGACGAAACACGACATCTTACTTCTTAGATCAGACGGCTTCCTGTTGTCGCACGTCTACCGGAAATCCTGTGAAATTCTACCAATCAGATGACGACTGCGAACGTGCTGAAGTGTTTCCAAAAAAGTGTGCCATATGCATCAGACGTTCAGCCAACGGATCGTGGGCGTGACGTCTGAGGCTGAGACTAGCAAGCCTATATTAGCAGCTCACTTCCAGAACATTAGCGCTAACCTTCTGCTGTCCAACACGGTAATTATAGTGAGCAAAAATATCTCCGATTTTCAGACGAGAAAAAGCCGTCAGCAGCAACAGTATAGACTAGAAGTAAAAAACAAAACCGATTCCTGTGTCATGGCATATGGTGGTGGAGTGATATTAAAGTATGTGATGTGTGACATTAACCAAAGGTCACTTCTCGAATCATACAACAGCAGGAGCAATGCCGTTTTCCTGCTGGCCTATAACATCTTCAGGTTACGTTGTAAAAAAAACAAGTGAACTGCTTTCTGACCATTACTTAAGAGCATGAACAATAAATACAATGGCCATTAATATTTTATGATTCTTCAGGACAGCTCATACTGTGTGTAGACCACATTCTTACAAAGCGTCAAGTAGAGGTAGCTGGTAAAATCTCTAAATGAGTTTGTCATGTTTACAGTATTTTAAATCTTCTATGGTATTATAACTTTAGCTTTGGCCGCTTTCTTTGGCCAAGGCGCGCCCAAGAGGCCATGTGACTAACAGGTAAAGCAACCAAACGCGTTTCGTTTTGTGGCCGCGTCATGTTTCGAGGCGTGGAAATGTCCCCGCAGTAACAGAACGATGTACATTCACGAACGTTAAAATTTAACGACGACAACAACTATTATAGTTTATGCCGTGATCTTCGCACACTTTTAAGAATTAAGCGTTTAGTCGAACGTGATTTATTCTTAATGCAGCTGATGTGAACACGACAGCTTACTAATTCGAGACGGCTTCGTGTCGTTTCCAGTTAAAGAATGCGACACACGTCTCCCAGAAATCCTGTCAAATTCAGCCAATCAGATGACGACTTTGAACGCGCTGAAGTGTTTCCAGAAAAATGTGCCTGCTGCATCAGACGTTCAGCCAACGGTCCGTGAGACAAGGCAAACATTTCATTGCATTTTCTTGTAGGCAAAATATGATTTAAAGGTTTCAATACTTGTGGTTGTCACAAATAATTACACTCGATATAAAAAATATGTTTTGTATGACGATGCCATTTGCAATATTCCATCATAATCTCTTCACATCTTATTGATGGAACGAAGAGCTGGTGAAAGCTGCTTTTGGTCCAGGCTCGGTACAGGCCACGTGGTCGCACAATGCCTAATTTCAACCTCAATTTCCTCCGAAATGAATGGAGGCCCACCCCCACGCTCTCTGGCTGCCTTTTAATTGGCCCGCGTTAGATTCGCACCATTAAACCACTGCTGTTCCCATTGGTCTTTTTTCTCTCATCCATTTGCTTTGGCAGAGGCCCAGACCTTTTTATCGCTCATTTCCACACGGCGTTTGCCATGAATATTCAACACTTTAGCTCTGTGATTCATAATACAATGACATTTCCGTCTCGACGTCTCACGTGCACAGTCAACAGCATTTACAGATTTTTCCATTGAGCTCATTGCATTTAATGTGATTTAAAAAAACGCTTTTCAAAGCTAATACACAACATAAGCAAACAAGTCATTTTTTAATGAAAATAAAGGGGAATGTTTTTGGCGACCAGGCGATAATGATAATATTGGTAGACTAACAACAGTGAAAAACATGTGCTGGGATTGATAGACGTCTAATTAGTCAACACTCCTATACTATTCCGAACAGCACATAAATTGAAATTGCCAAGTATCGGCCTCAGCGGTGCAAGGCCTTTGAAATACTTCACATAAAATTCACAATGCCCTACACTCCCCTACAGCACGTTGTTCAAGATGAAAGACTTGTCCGCAATCCCTGAATCTCTTGCGCGACGCAGCGAGACTACTCCAGCCGTTCCCCATGGCATACGTTTATTCTTTCTTTCTTCTGTCAATCCAAGAACTCAGACACACACATACAGTAAGGCACACTTTCCTGTAGCTCAGTGGTAAGAGCATTGCGCTAACAACGCATCGATCCCAGGGATTGCAAATACCTATGTATAAATGTATAGGATAAAGCAATGTAAGTCGCTTTGGATAAAAGCGTCTGCCAAATGCTTAAATGTAAATGCACACAATATCTTCACCAGCATCATGTTTTATTGAGGCACTGTGTTGGCAGCGTGGACTTCCTCCGAAACCTAGCTTGTTAGTGCTTAATTACAGCCAGAAGGATCCATTATGAGCAATCTGTGTTCATTTCGGTGCCATTACCTCACCAAATCAGAGTCAAGCTGATGAGAGCACAGCCAGCAATATCCCCGCGTCCCAATTCGCATACTATACATACACCCTCAATTGTATTCAATATTGGAAATAGTAGCCTACATCCAAAACCATCGTATTTTTAAATGAGAATCCCTAAAAAATGTAAGTGCAGATCCATGCACACTGTGACGGCTGATATTACCCACAACTCACTGCAGGAGTGTGAAGTATAGACGGTTTCAAAGCCAGAACTGCGCATTGCTGCGCATGTGCGCGTTCGTGGACTGCCCTTACCTTCCGGTACAATTTCACGAACAATGTTTGCAGATTATTTCTGATAACAATCAAAAGAAACCGAGAAGAGCCGTTACTTGGCTAAACTTGTCTCTCCAATATTCTGAATTTAGACTGCGATACCATATTCAACCACTAGATGTCAATACGCTTTCTTTAAATGCGACCGAACTACAGGACCCAATCAACAAATTGTTTATTTAATAAAATGAACATATACCATAATTCAACAAATCATTTTTTAATGCAATTATTATGCAATAAAATAATAATATAAATTAATATTAGCATAAGTTAAATAAAATATAAATAGTTATATTGTTAGAAACTAGCCAGACCGAAAAAACAAACACAGACCGAAAGTTAACTGCAGGCCATGCGCGCGCGTCCGATGAGTGACACTACACTGAGTTAATCATTGAATTGTATAGTAACAACTACATAAGAAATAATGAATAATAAAGCTTTTTGATTTGTGTGATTGTTAATATTCGTTATGTGAATCTGCCCTAATAAAGATTAAAGGAGTAGTTCACCTGTCATTATTTGCACGCCCTCTTGACATTTTAAACCTGTATTACTTTCTTTCTTCTGCAGAACACAAAAAAGAAATTTAGAAAAATGTTAAAAAGAGAAAACCATTGGTCCCCATTGACTTCTATTGGTTTTGTGTCCATACAATGGAAGTCAATGGGGACCGATGGTTTTTGGTTACCAACATTTTGCAAAATATCTTCTTTGGTGTTTAGCAGAAGAAGAAAAACACAGGTTTAAAATGAAAACAGGGTGAGTAAATGATGACAGAAGGTGAACTATTCCTTTAACTATCATTAAACTATAATCGATTTGTGTCTTATTTAGTGTTTGTTATTGAATCATAGTAGCCAGAAATGTACTATGGTCTCTCCCCAATATGCTCTTACTATAGTTTGAACATTTATTCGTAGTTTACCATAGTATTTGCAGTAACACTACGGTAAAACAAAATTATCGTGGTTTTCACACTTTTGGTTATGGTTATTATTTTCCAAATGGTAGGAAACAAAGGTAATTTTGCATTAGAAATGATGCGACATCCCAGTACTTCCATACTCTTTAGTTACTCCCGCAAACGCACTGTATGTTTTATTCTGTAACAAAAACACAACATACTTTCAGTGCAAAGTATTAGAAAGGGGGATTTATGGGACCAACATGTATCTCCATTTAAGCTTATTTGTCCAGACTTACAGCTCTTCAAATCCGGGTTTCCATCGAAAGAAAGTCATTTTAACACATTTTTTAAATCTTTCTTTCATTTATTTTTAAATATCGGCCCTTGTTTAACCCGCGTGAATAATTATACTAGAAGTGAGCCATAGGTTTTTACACAGTTTTAGAAAGTCACCCTTCGAATGTCAAGCGAACCTGCCTGAAAAGAACTTCAGCTCTGTGGCGATTTCAAAACATTACTGTTCTTCTTGAGCGTCTGACATGTCAACCTCTGGTGGGAAAAACGGCTCAAAACAGTCCTTATTTTTCGGTTTCAAAGCCCCTAACCCAAAGCACAATTTTCACCTGCGAAGACATACACAAAAAACCCAACCTAAAATCAAAGGAGGCGCCCTAACCATTTTATAGCACTTTATATGCAAAAGCTAATTTCAATTCTTGTATAAAAATGGAAACTGACTTTGACCGTATGTTTAATAAGACATTTATTCTTAACTGCCTCCGGCTGATCTAATTACAATCTTGCCTCCAGCTATTTGGTTTGATCTGACTGCGCTTTTCAACAGCGAGTGTGCCTTCCCTGCATGCATTTATGCAAATCCCACCAGAGCCCTCACATTGTGCTTCGGGAAACTGTACAGAACGCTGTTCGGACCAGAATTCCTTCACCAGTCCGATCCAGAACCGCCAGCCCTGCTCCCGACCGTCCGGGACAGAAGCACAGTTCTGTGCATTTATCAAAGCGAATTATCACTGTTTAATCTTTCATAGGCTCCGCGCTGCGCAATCTCTGTTTGTGCAAGGCTGCCATGAATTAAACACGGCCATCAAAGACCGATTTAGCACCATTTAGAGATGCAGAATCGGTTCAAAACAAACACGTCTTAAACTGCGGGATTATAGCCGCTACCCATGGGCGCCGCGCTCCCGCTGCGAATCGCAGCTTTAATATTTAATATTTACAGTTTAATATTGGCTGTATCTATTACTGTGTGTAATGGTGACTTATTGCTCGGGGTTGTACAGCAAACATTTCATATGACTGAGGTGGGAAGCAAACAAGCAGACTCAAGAATCAACAACAAGCGCTGTATTGTGTGTTCTTATGAGATTGCCTCAATGAAACAGCTTTTGCCCAAACATTTGTGAACTTAGCTGCTCTCACAGTGGCATGGCAAAATGTGCCTTTGCATGGCTTGTGTATCTCAGGTGTCCTTTATGAACGTGCATGTTGACAAGATAACTAACACAGTCATTCCACAATAAAGCTAAAGACAATGCATGCTATGTGAAATATTCAAGAAAAAAGAGTAATTGGTAGTCCATTTGGGGGAAAGTACAAGGATTTATAACTAATTCAATGTCATCAATGTACGTGTTTCGTAACTGAGCTATTCTATAGCTTGTTTGCAATCACATGGTTTTTATGACAAGCGAGGCAAAGCTGGAGGGCAGCAAGTGATTTCCTCCATTGGAATTCGCTATTACAAACTCAAGAACCTATGTTCAACGACCAGGTAACCCACATTTCAGTCATACCTTACTTGTAAAAAAGCGAAACATTTTGTGTTAAGTGTTTCTTCCCCATAGAAGTCCATTATAACAGCTTAACCTACCAAAACAACAACCACGGAAAACCAAAATAAATGAATTTGTTTATCACTGAAATCAAACATAAACACGATGACCGAAAAGTTGTATGTTCTCAGTTTGCCTTGAGCCACGTTATGTGGTTTCTTTATAATGAACTTCTATGAAGAAGAAGCTTAACGAATATTCTTATCCCTGGAATAAGTGCTGGTTCTTTTAACAGTGGCTAGTGTTTATTACAATTAAGGTTTAATGGAAATGTGGTTTTACGTGGTCGTTGTTTCATCACAATGGACTTCTGTGGGGGAGAAACGCTTCACGCGAGACTTATCCCATTATCCGTCAGGACTCGATCTTATCAGCTAGTAGCTTTATAACAAGGTTTGGCAGATATTTGAGCTCACCTGGTCGTTGTTTATGTGTGTAAAACCTCATTAAGCGTTCTAGAAAGTCATCCGTCTCGACTCATCCCAACCGCAGATTCAGGTTTACAAGCCGCTTTTATCTCCGTTTCTCAGTCAACACTCGACAAAGACAACAGCATTCACAACGTTTTAAAGTAAGGCGCCCTCTGCCATGAAAAACAAACGTGAAGCTGCTAATCAAAATGTGTTTTTATTTATACGTAACGTGTACTTTACACATAGTCCCTTACCCAATGTTCAATGCCCCCATTCAATCTATAGATATTTGTAACGAGCAAGGGAACGGCACGAGGCCGGTGACGCGAGTGATAATGAGTATCAGCTGTGCGTCGCACCGGTCCCTCACGGAGGAGCTCGGCTCTCCTGGCGCCGTTCCCTCACGGCTCTCATCCCGCCTTGATCGTTACAATATTATTAGCAGATGTGTTCCTTGGGATGGAACCAGTCTCGCTACTAACAAAAGGGTGAGAGACAGAAGACCTATACGGTCATATGGGTTATTTATTTAATACCGTAGTCTTTATAATTGTATAATTTAAACACAATTATTTCCTTTTTTATTACAAATGCTGTGTACATGCAAATGCCACTTCTGAGGAGCTGCATTAAACTATTCAAATTCACATTTAGACATTCATGACACTTCGATATTATCTTCTGTAAAGCTGCTTTGATTTGTATTGCGTGGTGTACAAAAAAGCGACTTGACAATTTTGTCTCCCACACAGTCTAAATGGATTAAGAGGAGTTTTTTTTATAATTTACCCTGAGGAATCATACACAATGAGACCAGGACTGTTATTAAGAATGAAATATACTAAAATAATAAATTATATATATATATATATATATTAAATAATAAAAACTTTTTACCCACCCCTTGACATAAAGGGAATGATCTGTGTTTTGTGAAAGGGTCAGATATATAACAGACGTAATATGAATCTGATCTCAACCTGAGGATTTGACCTTTACCTAAACAAGCAGAGGTTATTACATCCTAAAAGCGGTGCTGTGTTGAATATGCACTGAATATGAATATCAAAGTGACTCAAGCATATCCCAACTACAGCTGTGCTGTGACACCACCTGTTTTTCAAATGAAAAGGCCGGGTCATTTAGACCTGCAGGACACAAGGTTATCAGACTCATTGTGAGCGGTGTTCTGTAGAAGCTCTTTATTCGGCACAAGGTCAGAGATGCTTGTTATATCCTACCGCTCCAATTATAAGTGTGTTCCCAAAGTTGTTTATCTACACTGCAACATCAGAAGACACGTATGTTCTTGTATTCAGATGTTCAACATGCGTTATTTCTGTCAGGCGTTTATTAACTGCAGAACGCGAGATCTAGGGGGCGAGGTTGGATCCATATCCAGTCTCCTTCTATTGCATTGTGATTGGTCGACACCTGACCCAGTCTCCTCCCACTGCGTCTTGATTGTTTTGTGTCGTACTCGTGTTGTTGCTCTACCATTTCCGTATCGAGTCGTAACTAAATTGATTCTTTTTGACGGAAAAACAAACTTGCTGAAGACAAACTTAATTTATTAACATATTTTTAATAATATATTTGATTAAATTTAGGGTAAGGTTTCGGGTAGGGTTTAACATAACTGTGATCATTACTTATGATTACACTCATATGCGCAAACGATGGCGATCACGGGTTGCAACTTGACTCTCAAAATGAAGAATTGATTATCAGAGGTGTGCGAGGTTAGCGGCATAGACGGCTCATAAACAAGTGACGCCGCACACCAGTCTGTTCTTGTGGGGACATGAACTCTAGGTTTTCACACCGCTAAACATGACGCTGCACAATGTGAATTGTGATTGGTTGGTTCACATTTTGGTCAAACGGCCTCTTGTGCGGTCCACCTAGAGTTCAACCACCCAGAGGATTAAAAAAAATACAACTTTTGCTGATCAATCAGCATATGCTGGTTAGGGAGGTTTTGAAGCATGGAAGCTGGTTCAAGCAGGTCCTGAGCTGGGTCCTAAACCAGCTAATGTCCAGCTTAAACCAGCACATGAACCGTTACCATTCTTCAAAACCTCCCTAACCAGTATATGCTGTTTTTTTCAACAGGGTTGGCAGAAGTTATGAAAACGTAGGTTTCTGCATGGGGCTCGACTGGGAGAGCATTACATTAGCAGCGTAAAGGTTGTGGGCTTGATTCCCAGTCAACGCACATCTTGATAACACGCATAGCTTGAATCCACTCTACGTCACCTTTTTATTAAAACATCTGTCAAATTGAAAGATGAAAGGGAGGGAGAAGATGATTCAAATCCAGAATATTCTAACATAGGGACATCTACCGTCTCCGTCACAAACTAGCACTCAATCCGTCAAGAAGCTGCGTCTTGTAAATTGTGTGAAAACTATTATTCTGAGCTGGCAGATGATTTGCATACTTCTACATGCATCACATTCCCTTGGTGGATCACATGGTTTGCGCCACGTTGAAGACGGTGCGTAGTCATTTCCAGGACATTACCTTTTCTCACACCAGAGATGAGTTACTTCTCACGTATTCACTTAACAATTCTAACGGGGTGATTTCCAGCATTAAAATCCTATTTAGCGGCGGAAAGGAAAGATGGCTCACGTGACGAGTTCCCCGCAGATTTGAGATTGTCTGCGCACAGGCAGAAAGGAGACACTTCAAGCTTTGCACGCTGCTTAATTTGATCTACTTGAGATTGCGACTTCCTACACTTGGTATAATTAACGTCTGATGTGACTAATTAAGTTGACGGTGAGAAAAGAGGGGTAAAAACGGAAGAGAGTCTTAAGCCCTAGTCTTGGTCCGTGTCGGCGCTGAAGATGGCGAGGATTGTAAATATTGTCCCCATTGACTGATTACACCGAACTGCTTGTCGTAGGGTCTTCATTAGCACGCTAATGAGAGCCGCTGATGAGAGGCTGTCTGAGACGGAAAGATGCTCAGCCAGCGAGCAGTATTAATCTCAAAAGCTTACCGAGCAATCTGTGAATGCAATATACTTTACAAAGTCTCAACCAATATACCAATTTCTAATAACGCAACAGCCTCATTTACTGTGGATTAAAGGTGTGTTCGCACTTGGCAGGTTTGGAGACTCAAAACATTTGAATAAGATATTATTCAATATCTTGCCATCTGCACCTTGGTGTGTACCAGGCGAGCAAACCAAAGCTCTTGAAAAGTATATACTTCCAAACAAACAAGACATCTCATAGCGCCAAAACCCAAAGTGTGTTTATTATATTTGATTATTTGAGTATGAGCTATTCATACGTTTTCTTCTGATCAACATATGACATGTGCTTACATACGATGAGCGTGTTTTTGAGTATCGTTTTGCATGATCGGTAACTTCTGTTGCAACATATATCAGGTCATGACCTTATCCTTATGTCTTTAGGTTTGGGGTTAAAAATGCAAGTGTGAATGCAAGGCGAACCAGGACTAAGTGTATCATTTTCTATTTGGTTTAACCAAAAGAACCAGGAGTTTCAAACTACAAGCGTGACCCTTATACTTTCCTTCCAAAGGCAAATGTCTCAACACAGACTTTAAAAATAATGTTTGCTTGCTAATGCTTTTGCCTAAAAGTACCCCCATTTCCAGCATTCAGCATTGAAGATCTAAAGTAGGAATTGCGATTCACGCTGTTTAGAACTCAAACCTTTAGCTTCAAGTGCTGTATCTCTGTCCAGCCAATGAATCGCATCAGAAATTCAACTGGTTTTCAATTAAAGACACAGTGCCAAGAGCATGGCAGATATCGCCCGTGCATCTTTCTGAAATCCGATAATAGCAGTCCAAACAACCAAATGGGCATGTAAGGTGCCTTTAATTAATGCTAAGGTAATTGACAATGCAGGCCAATAAAACACATCCCAAACTGCTGACACTAAACCAACAGGAAGAAAGCTGTAATTATTCTCACAGGATCCGACATTGATGCTTTAAGTTGTTTAAGATGTCTCTTACGCTGGCAGTTTAGTTCAGAACCGGGCACAGTTTGCATGAAAAACTGCTCATGTGGAAGCTGAGCGCACCAGGGTACTGACATGAGACTACTTGTAGGAGGCGGTCTAAGTTTGGTCGCACTGGAACCGTGCCGTGACTCGTATGGATGCCAACACAGACTCGTGCACTCATTCGGGTAGTAAAGTGCACGCGTTTTAGCTGATAACTGCATCGTAAGTTTCCACAAAAGATGAATTACGTCATGCAACATATACACAACTGTCACTCACTTTGCCGTGTATAAAAACAGGGAGAGAAATCGCGTTGTGTTACGAAAGATGATAGCAAATGCACCGGGGAATCAAGTGAGTGGGAAACCAGATCGGCGGCCCGGTCGATCGCACTCAGAATTGGTCCACTGTAAACCCCCCTTATAGTGTGCTGTGGCCTAACATATTCTATATTATCTTTTAGCATATTCATTTTACATTGAATAAAATGAATAAATCATTAATTGTTAATAATCTTCTGGGTGTTCGCACTTGCGTTTCTTTAAAAAAGAAACAAAAAAAAGAGCAAAAAAAAGACAAGAAGAGCGGGAAAGAAAAAAAAAATATAAGAAGTTTATGGTAAAAACAAGCAAAAGAAATCTGCCAATGGGGTGAGAAAAATAAACTTGAATGAGGTACTTGAGAAAAAGGTCAAACTAAATGCAAGTTTATTTTCTCACCCCGTTGCTTGTTTTTACCATAAAATTACTTAATTCTTATTTCAAAATATCTAAGGTCACTTTTCTTTATTTAAGAAAAAAACACACAACAAAAATGCCTAGTAAGAATGTCATTTTCTGCAGTGCGTAATGCACTGATTTGTGATGGCTAAGGTTGACCGGTTGGTTACTTACTGGCCCAAAATATCTCACAGGTGTATCCTTATCTTCAAAGAAATGTTAAATGCAAAAAAAAGAAAACAATAATAAAACGCATCTAACGATATATCTGTGCTTCCTAATATCGTCTTTATTAAGTCTCTGTCTTTGTAAGGGAAAAGAACATGGTTCCCGTATGATCTTTTATTTGGATCCAGTCAAAAGCGACCATATTTCGCTATTTACAGAACAAGAAAGCACATCGACGTCCTTTATTCTTAGTGTGTTTCCACGAACAGCGGAACGGCCCTAAAGCATGCAGAGAACAGGAACGCACAACTGCCTGAGTCAAGGGAGGAGCTCTGCGTTCCTGGATGAATAACAACCTCAAGACGGCAGATGCCATGTCACACATTCTTTCTTTCCTCCTCCATTTCTCTCTCCCCCTCCTCAACATGCATTTTTTGCATCTCCTGTTTTTGTCTTTGAAAGAAGGCGCCATTCACTGACAGCGCCACTTACCGCACACGGGAAATATGTGACAGAGAGCCGGAGAATGCTCACAAAACACATATTTGGCATGACTTCAATAAAGCGTGTTCTTTTTGTGCCAACACCCGTTACTTCCCCTCTCCTCTCTTACGGCCGTGTTGCACTCACCTCATTAGGTGTGCCTGGAGAGAGGTGGTGAGACGGTTACTGTGACAACCGGAGAGCTAAGCGTGTCTGCGGCAGACTCTGAGAGTGTGATGTGTCAGGTGTGTGACTTTCACTGAACTATGTATTCTGTTCGTATCAGAAGAATACGGCGAAGGAAAAGAGAAACAAAGACGTCACTATACCGAGTAAATGCAGTCTCAGCCATCACTCCTGCGTGTTTAAAGACAACATCCAAATAAACATTTCTATGAACTGTTCGGCCAAAAATGAAAACTGTCATTATTTTCACATGCCATAAAAAAGTGTGCGTACGCAAAAATCACGTTTATAAAAGACTCATTTCAGGGTTTTCCTAACACACAACTACTGAATGGGTCTATATTACTGTAAATATCACAAGTCATACTGACAGTACTTCTCGTTTTCTCATTCTCGAAGAATATAATCATTTACACTTACATACTTATTTTTGAGAAAGCTGTCTTTTTACATTTACTCTATTCGATAAACTTTTTCTGTTTTTGTGTGTATGTTTATGGCTATTGGCTCTGACAGAGAGAGATGTCTTCGTGACCCAGTGAGAAAAGGTCAGACTTAACCTGGGGGAAAACAGAAGGACAGAGTGGGCGTCTCAACAGGGGGACTGAAATAGAGATGCCGCCCCCTACAGTGCGGATGACCTTCACGCTGTGTCAGCACTATGACAAGAGTTCTGAGTCTTCTGAATGCGCGTCCGCTTTTTTCTAACCTATCATGCTAATCGAGTGCAATTCGTACAAGTGTTATGTATTGAAATTGTTCTTCTAGCTACTTTTTTATTTTCAGTTTCGTTTTAAACGCATTTCAATAACTAAAGTAAGTCAGCCATGTATCAAATCTGAAGGTCAAAAATCAGCTCAGTCTGATTTTGCTTTGGAATTCGCACTTGGTGGTTAATGGGCTAGTGGCACAAGATGGCGCTGCTTTGCTTTCCTGTCGTATAACACCATTGTTTTGGCTTAACGAAGTGCTCAGCAATGTAAAGAGGATCTGTCATATCGCTGATATATTACTTTCTCCTTTTTTATCTAAAAAACACCCATATTCGCCGACCAAAAATCCTCTTTTTCCCATACAGCGTTAGGCGACCGGAAATTACTCTGCCGACTCTGGCATCCCAAAAGCTCACCGGAGCCATCTTGTGCAACTAGCGAATTTGTATAAATGTGTACATCATACAAATATACACAATCATTCGAACAAAGCAATACCGAAGCCTCACGCCTAAACCTAACTGTCACTAGTTCAAACTAAAATGTATAATACTAAAATTATATAAAAAATAAGATTAAAATGAATCAACCGCCTCATAAAACGGTGAGATAAGGTTGGTTCAGTTCCCAAACACCACTTTTCTAAGTGCCACAAAAACGATGTTCAGGTATACCCGCAACCAATATACCCGCAAGGAGTACAGTGAGACTCATACGACGTACCACGTATGTTTGTAGACAGGTTAAATCAATCTTTTGGTGGGGGTGAGTTTTTTTAGATTGGGCTGAGGCGCTCTCTAAATTTCATCGAAATCCTTTGCTACAATGTCCTTTTCAAGACTAATTACTGTCAACCCGGGTAACGGTCAGCAGAGAAAGGCAGTTGGGCTCGGAGGCAGATAGAAGTGGGTGAGAGGGTAGAATTAAGGTGAAAGTGTAGTGAAGATCAAAAACAAGTGCATGCACCAGACAAAAGGACGCTCTCTACGAACTCACGGTCTCTGCAACTGTTGGCTCACATCATCACACAAGGCTGAGAGCGACACCAGCCCACATGGTGCAGATTCTTTAACGTGCACACAGCTGTGGTCGTACGTAACTGGCAGACATTAAGCAGAGGTCTCTCCAGATTGAACGAGATGTAATCAGATTAAGTAGCAGCTGCCACAGACGGTCCTCGTTGCCGTGTTTTATGAGCCTTCCCGTACATATGTACACACACTCTGAGCCGCCAGACAAACGTCGGTGCAACGCTTTCTTAATGTTCCAGAGTGCCATTAACATACATTACAGGCTGCCAATGGAGGGGTGAAATGCGGTCGGTGGCAATGGATGAGCTTCCTGACAGTATTTATACGTATACGTAGTATTTATCTCTTTTGGCAGCGCTAACCTTGCACGTACTGGAAGTGTAAGTAGGCTCTGCTGATGGGCGCAAGGCCCTAACCATTTCCCATAAAAGCCAAGGGAAAGACACACAAGGCATTGGGTTATGCTTTGATTATTCCAGCGGCAAATGAGCCTGGCCCCTGTTGAATGCACACCCCGTAAATCAGCCACACGCAATACCGTGTGCAAACCCTTGACGTGTTCATTGCTAACTTGCACTTAAGTTCGTCTCGCTACGGAAACGCTAACTATGCACAAATTAATGTTTCGTAACTGATTGTAAGATACTGTATGAAACGAGGATCTCAGTGAAGCCTGAGTTTCATATTGACAGCGACAAAGCATTGGGACTTAGTGACCTTTAGCGACAATACCGCCGCTAAACATGGGTCAGTGGGTCACGGTTGGGCTAGTCTAAGCCTCAGACAGTACCCCCATGGACCACTGGCAACATTTCAGAAGTTTTAAAGTTGTCACCCAGGTAAATTCTACAGGATTTCTGGGAAACGTAGAGACATCGACATATTCACGATGCCCGCAACAAACTGTGACTCTTTGCTCTGGAAGGGTCCTTGGCCAATGAAAGTCGCTCTAAAGGTCTGGCTACGCGAGACCACATACACTGTGACGTCAACATAGAGGATTTCCCTCTCTGCATGGGAACTGACACATAGTTTATGACGCCAGCAGGAAACTTAACAGCTGTGAGCATGTTACCCTGCGAGGGCAGAAATTCCCTCGCCGTCACTGGAGCGAGCTACACTCCTGCATTATGCAAGAGATAAAAATGAGAGCTGAGACTCGCTCTGATCATCGATGGCAAATCGGGGAATCAGATGGCAGGGAGAAGCAGGCAACGCTTTCATCCTCAATTGAAGTCACTTTGCGCATGGGATCGCTCCCTTTGTAGCGACACTCTGTTGTTTGATAGCAGAGAAGCGCCAGTAGCGTGCAGGGAGGTTGGGGGTGGTTGTTCCAACAAACACTGTGGCATATGGCTCCCTCCATTTTGGCGATGACAAGTGACAAGTTAACAGAGCAGTCGGCTGTGGGTATATGCAAGAAGGAGGGGTGGGGAACCAAAAGAGACGAGGGGTGCGCTAGACTAACTGCTCTCATTTGTTCATACCCTCGGGCGCTACAGTACTCCTTTAAGTAGATGAATTAGTAACAGGGTCCTCTGTTCGGCAATGATGTATAAATACATTAGAAAAATATGGCAATAGCTTAGTAGTGGCACAGCTCAAGATGCGATGTCAACAGTTGCCTCAGGGTAACCGCTCCCATTTTTATTAAATTACAATTGAGGGATGAAAAACACAGCTAAATGAGGCTACCACGTTCTGCCGTTAATTGACATCTTCCCACAGGACCTCTGTTGCCCCCTGAGATCCATCTACTTGAGTAAAATCTCGATTAGCAAACCCAGGCTTAGCAAAGATTTCCTATCACTACAATCGCCTCTTCTTTCTAATGTCACGAGCAGAACGTTTTACATCTGTAAACTGGTATCTGGAAGATATCTCGGAGATCTGTCAGATATCTCTCGCTTACAAGAACAGGATGACTGTTAAAGCAGAGTAAATAAGGTACTTGTTTCATTTGTATATTACCTAGGATACTTTTAAACGTATGCATCTGGCTGACCGTGTTTTTCATCATTATGTATCATACAACCTTTACAGTCTACATGTACCTTACCCTTCTCACATTAACTATAGTTTTGTCAGGACCACTGACAAATCATAATCATAATACACATTTAATGACTGAACATACATTAATAAAGTAAAGAATAAAAAAAATATATGGATGGGCAGGTTGTTTGTTCTAACAAGGATGCAAGTTTTTTGCTGGATTGCTGGATTAAAATTACTCCACATTTTATGCAAAGTAAAAATGTTGTGTTTAAAAGAGAAATGGTCAAAATGCTTACTTGGTGGTCGTCAGTGTCTTTGTCTTTCTCCTGCTGCTGTTTAGTTCTTTGAGACTATAATGAACTGTCCTCTAATTATTTAGAGGAACCATGTGATTAAAGGTTTTCAGGCGGTTACAAACCTTATATATCACACACTGCATCATATGTTCCAACAAAGGCAATACTTAAAGAAACCGAATGCCTGATTTGCTGAGAAATCGGATTGATTCGCTCTTCCCTTTATCGTTTTCTGATTGAAAGGTTCATATTCATAATGAAACACTTTGTACTTTCTATTAAAAAAGTGCTGGTAATGTATGTATACATTTTGTTTGGAGCTAGAAAGCTAGATAATACATAGGCCCTAAAAACTTAACTTGAAATTGCCACCTCCACACCACCCAAAAGTGTAATAAAATGTGGTTCAACAGACACATTCAGCATTATTTTCCCTAGAACGTGCTAAACACATTGCACAATTACAGTAGATAAGACCTATTTACACGTAGAAAATGTATTACATGTTGCACAAAAAATATGTTCACCTACCACATGCACATCAGGTGAAAATAAATAGCCCAAACATTTCGAAAACAAGCGCGTGCCAAAAACGAGCCATTTCCGCACCTGGCAAACGGATAGCGACTCGTAAATAGCACTTAAAGTACTGCTACGTGCAGTCGTGTTTGGTGCATTTTTGTGAAACGCACGTTAAACGATGACAAACGTTCGCAATGTGTCTCGTAGAAAACTCTCTTAAGTGCTCAGATCCATCGTTATCGGGAAACCCGGCCCAGTTCAGTTTCAATATACCTACAGTAAGTGTGTTTAAAGTTTAATATACAGGTTTGTGGCTCTTCATTTCATTTTTGTTATTCACCGATATTTACTAATCTCTTTTAGAAATATCTATAGGATTTGTATTAAATCCATGATCATTGAGAATCGAATCGAATCGAAACATCAGAATGGATACCCAACCCTCATTGGGAACACTTTCAGACAGATTTTCTCCAGCTGTTGAACGATCGGAATTGAATGTTAAGAATAAACATGACGTTATCGTTCATTGATGTGTACGCTAATACAGTTATAGTTACTTTATTGTTATCGCCGTTGGGGCGAACGGGGAAGTCTAAGCTAAAAGGCACAGCACAATGCACAGAAATGACCAAGCCAATGGCAGCGATGCGCAATTAGCATCACCTTACAGACGTCAACCCTATTTGCGCCATACGGAAACATCATATGAGAATTGAGTTCAGATGCAATTCAAAGATAAAAGCTTCTCCCCACCTCGCCCATAAATTAGGCCCGACCCTTTCTCCAGGGAAGAGGTTTTGAGAGCTCTGGCGGGAGCGCGACGTGTGGGTGGGGGTGGGGTGCAAAGGAGAAAAAGAGAAAGACAGCGAGGCAGATGAAAAAAGCGGCCATTATAATTTCTGCACAGCGTGCTTTCCATACTGATTGCTGACACATTGTAACAGGCGATGTGGCTAATGGGGGGCTCTATTTTTAGCACTTCAAATATAAAGCGATAAAGAGAGACAGAGAGGGAGAGAGAGCGAAATCTCATTCACAATCATGTCTGCGATACTGAAGTACTAAGGGAGGAAGCAAATGTTATGGGCAGCCAAGCAACTAATAGGGTTGAACCCCGGCACTCGCAATAATACACCACTTATTAGATCCCAATTAGGCATTAAAAAGCCACACTTGCCGCTGTTTATTGATGCAAATCAGGCTGCGAAAGATATCCTGATGCCTTAAGATGATGCCTTAATCATTTAAATAAAGGCGAACACGCGATAACAGACAAAGACCGTAATGCACGGAGGAGTTTTTCAATGGATGTTCATGAGATGAAGACCACATTTTTTTCTTTACATTGTAAACAATAGTTTTTTTGTACATGTCTTTTATATGTTTTTTCAGGATTTCAGTTGCTTGAGGCATGCTAGTACACCCTGCAGCAGAGGTTCTCAAACTGGGGGGGTCCAAAATGTATCCGGGGGGCCACAGATTTTTTGGCATTTTATCAAATATAGAAATTTATCATCGATTTTATGCAATCAGAAAAATAAGACCACCAAATATAAAAATAGATGTTCCAGCATTGTTTAACCAAATGTGTTTTTGTTTTAATTAAACTTCTAAATTTAAGATTATAAGTATTTATTTGGGGGGGCCGCAAAGTAATGGACTCTACACAAAGGCGGCCTTACAACAAAAAGGTTTGAGAACCACTGCCCTACAGAACAGATACAGTACATGTTTGTGTACAATATTAATGTTTTACTGATGGAAAAAAAGACCGTATAGTCAACTGCATATACTAGTGTATAGAAACAAATTCAGCAGTTGTAAAAATTGTTTCAGAAGACCTCAAAATAATCCACAATA
The DNA here is from genome assembly GCA_006030095.1 of Triplophysa siluroides. NCBI lineage: Eukaryota > Metazoa > Chordata > Actinopteri > Cypriniformes > Nemacheilidae > Triplophysa > Triplophysa siluroides. The sequence continues at coordinate 200,322 of VCII01000242.1, read as the reverse complement.
AACAATGGTCAGTTTCAATGTATATTTTTGTGCGTACGCACATTTACACATCAGACCTCTAGACCTCCTTGAAAGCAGGAAGTTGTCTTGACAGCCCGTTGATCTCCATTAATCTGATAAAGCTTCGTTCAGTAAGTAAATCAAGCCACTAGATCAGTAGGTCAGCAAAGATAACACCAGGAATTAGGTTATGGCCAGCCTCCTCATACCAATACTGATCAAGATATTTCTTTAACCTTCTTTTAACCATTTTGTAACCTTTAGCTAACACGCGCTGCCGAAATCGCATGCTGTGACAATACGTACTGAATTTGAATAAGTACCTACCTGTCCACCGTTAAAACAGTACGTTCAGTAAAGTATGAGTAGTATGAATACATTTCGGACATACTGCAGCCGCCATGTTTTATGGTCAGGTGACCCCTAAGAAAACATAATTTAGTCACGAGAAATTCATTTATTGGCACTTAAATTAAAAACGGACACCCGCTTTAAAGTTTTCCGCTATTTTTTATTTCATTTACTTTTTAAATGTGACCGTTGCTCAGCTCCTGTGGCATCATGGGATAGAGAAGTAGCCATCGGATCCACACTCAAGAATCTCGGCGGAAGCAGTAGACCATCCTGTTTTTTGCATACAGAGGTTTCAGACATACTATTCGTGACACATACTTATTTTCGCCTACTATATAGCAAGGTTATTTTAGTTTACTTAAATTTAAATTTTTATAACGTTTCTGTTCATTGAAATCAAACCAAATATTGCACAAAAATTATTGGAAAACTTGAACTAAATGAAAAGTTTAAATGTTGCCTCAAAAATAAACTGATATAAGTTTAAAGCTCTAAAAGTATAATAATAAACAAAAACTCAAATAAAATTAATAATCTTATACAGCAACATAACAAATCAACAAATAAATTATAAAATGAAAAAAGTATACAGCAAAATTGCTAAAACTTAAAATAAAATTAACATAAAAACTAAATTACTTAAATTAAGCTAATTTAAAATATGAATACAACTAAATAAAATCAAAACTATAATAACTATTGTTTATAGCTGTTATTTGTTTGGAGTAGTACTATCAAAGAGACAAAGCTCAAATTATTCTTACTCTTATATAGCAACATAACAAATCAACAAAAAATAATACAGCAAAATTGCTAAAACTTTAACTAAAATCAACATAAAAATTCTGAAAATAAAAGCTACTTCAAAATATTAATAGAACTAAATGAAACTAAAATCAAAACTATAATAACTATGCCATATAGTATGAAAGTAGATTTTGGACGCAGGAGCGGTGTCGTAGCAGGCGAGATGCGATTTGATACTATCTACCCAACCCCAACTCAACAACCATTCATAGCATCTTTAATAACAGACCACCCACAATTTCATTTATTATTATTTTGATACAATTTCTTTTCAATAAAGAGCTTCTTGTGTTGAACCAACCAACTCTGAGATAACTCAAATCATCCTTCTGTATATGAGTAAAAACGCTCGGAAAGGTGAGTGTACTTTACAATTGAATTCCAATTGCATTGCGACCATTCATTCATCGTCCGGTGGGTCAATCGTTTAATCCAGTTGTGCTGTTTCAAAGTTTCTTTCCATCCGGTCAGGTGTGGCAACAATGCATTCCCCAGAGAGGTGTAATCCACACATAAACAAGCTCATAAACTGTGACCTGGTCCGGCCCAGCGTCCAGACATGGACGTGTAGCTATATCCATTAGGGGTGGGGTGTATGCGGGTTGGTCGGGCCCGTCATAAGAGCAACAGGCCGCCTCTCTTTAATGGGCCAATTGTGTAACCTGATAAAGGGCAATCCATCTGCAGTCCCCGAGTCAACTCTGACATGGTTTCCAGGGAAACGGCACCCACGGGAGTGGGCGGGAGACCTTGAAGGGGGAAATATTCTTCTACTGCGATGTCTGAAAATAACCGAAGGAGAGGGAGGGGTGAAGAAGGAGATGGAGGAGACGCAGAGAGGAGGAGTGACACATGAACCCGCCACCGTCTGAGGGGTTAAGTCTAATCAGACGTGACAAACGCCTTGCCCGGGACTGAGTAACATTGCCATGGCGAAATGGCACGTGTGACCGCAATCCACACGGAGAGAAAACGAAATAGCAAAAACATTGTGCCATAAAAGAATCATGAAAGACCTATATCTCTTGCACACTACATTGCACCAAAATAACTTGAGACAAAACACATGAGATGATTACAATACCTTAAAGGAACAGTTCACTCCAAAAATGAAATTTTTGTGATTATTTATGAGTGTCATGTCCTAGAAAGAACCAGAGATCTCATATGGTACAGTGCGAGTGACGTGTCATGGTCGCTATAAACGGCAGATACCGAATGACCCGAGTAAATATTCACCGACTTAATTTGAGTTTCAATAATAATAAAACCCATTCGATCATCTTGTCCCATACAAGCGTCACTTCCCTCAAATACGACCAACAGGTGCATTTATTTAATAAGCACCTTTACCGGCTGCATGCAAAGGGTACAAAAAAGTTCACTTTACGCAGCTAGTCGAATGTCGGGTTAGCTGCGCAAATATCAGGGGTTCGATTGCATTAAATATTGTGAAAAATGCTAAGTGCCCATGTACAAACACACAAAGTAAACACATTACTGTACAAACAAACCTGAATTGATGTTCGAACATTATTTTATGACGACGCCATGATGAGACCATGAGAAAGTTACAATACTACCCCCCTTAAAAGAAACGTCAAAATATCAGATGTTTATAATTCATTAGACTTTTTATTTTTACATAGCACTTTTTATCAGCTTTGTCTATTTGATAGTACTTCTCCAAGCAAACAACAGCTACTGTATAAACCATACACTGTAAAAAAAATCCTTATAAAACAGATTTTTACCAGAAAATTACCAGAACATTTTCCTTTATTTTACGGACATTTCCGTTAATGCTTAAATGTAATTTAATGCAGTGCAAAATGCAAAATTCAGGTAAAACAGCTTTAAAAATTTATCCAGAATTTTTCACATTTATACAGTATATTGTGCCCTATTTTTACGGATTGTAGTTATTATAGTATTGATTTTTTATTTTTTTTTGGTTAAAGTTTTAGCAATTTTGCTGTATGCTTTTGTCGTTTTATTTGTTGATTTGTTATGTTGCTAATTTGACTAATTATTTTTTATTTTAGTTTCATATTTAGTATAATGTTAGTGTTTTAAACTTAAATGACTTTGCTTTTGAAGCAGCATTTAAAAATGTTCATTTCGTTCATCAAGTTTTTCCAATCATTTTTGTTCAATATTGCATTTGATTTCAATGAACAGAAACGTTTTGTGGATAGTATAGATCAGATCAATTAATCTGTCAAATAATAATTTGATGACAGCATTTCTTTATTCTCATGTGAATCTTCTCTTTAAGTTTTCTTTCCCTTTACAGTGTGTGTATCAAACATGCATGCAGAACCTGTGACTAGGCATTCTGTATACAGACCGACATAAGCTGATTTTTAAGCTGGAAATAATATCTCAATGGTAAGAAACTAAACATGAGGGCATAAATAAAACCACCTATGTCTGAATATTACTTTGTTTATTTACAGTTTAATTTCAAACATACCGATCAAGTACGAAACAAAAAGCATATAATATGCTTAATACAGACACGTAAAAGCCTTCATGGTTGCGCTAAATGCTTTACTAAATACTTTAAAACTAGCCATTTTTCCATTGCATGATATTCTGAAACACTGTCACAGCATTGTATGCAAAGTATGTACCGCAGCAGACACAATGCATTGTTCACATGACATTTACATGTTGATGTGTATTTAGCATCGGTTTTGACAAAGAGCTTCGAAATATGTCATTTTCTGTCTTCTGTGTCAGAACACTACACAAGGGGATGAATGCTGAGGATGGTCGGCACAGACGCAGCGCCGGTGATGGCAAGTGGCCTGTTCACTGCAGTAGTCCTGCTCAGCTGGAGCATAGCAACAGACCTGCCCTCCCTGTAAAAATAGGATGGGTCTCAGCGAGACCGCTCAAACACAGAGGTTACCGCGCACACTTCTCTTCATTGATTATGCGCCTCAGCCCTGGAGTGAGCAGCTTACAAGACACATCTCCACATCGCTCTCTCTTTCTCTCTCAACACACATCATGTTTTCCTGCCATTTTCCCCCTTTAGCCCGTGTCTCACATTTGGGCCATTTTCTCTCAACGCGCACATAAATATTTCACGACGGATTGTCTTCCTCCGCCATTTTTACATTATTCCTCCATTACTTTTTCAATTAAATGTTAATATTGTGCAGGCGACGGAAGAGGCTGGGGAAAAAATGACAACGGAGAAATATCTGCAAAAGGTATAAATCTGTATGTATTCTGTCTATGATGGAGCTTTAATGTGAGGAAGCAAATTCAGCTCTGTACTTTCACAGAATCGAGGCTTTTGGTCTTCTGAGCATGAGATGTCGAAAGAAAGAAATGGGGGGGGTGTTCTAATCTTACGGCGACCAATCATATCATGAAATGTAAGCCCCTCCCTTCAAGTGTTACTAAGACGCTTTCAAATTATTCAGTGTTTTACGAAAAATTTTAACATAACATCCCATCCAAAGCAACGAAACATCAAGAAAAACATCGTAAAGGGGTGGTCTCGTGGAATTTCACTTTTTCAACTTTAGCAAGAAAATCGCTTTTTAGGACTACAACAAGCTTAGTGACATCACAAACTTCAAAATGTACATGAACCCTGCCCTCTGGAACATGGATATGGTAATGGAAGGACATCCCCAACACACGCTCTAAGCAGAAGACCGGTGTTCGAATTGTGCCAAAGCTCTTGGGGGTCCCCTAACCAGCCCTTAAAAAATTGCAGTTTCAGAAGGAGAGACTTCATAGAACCAGGAACTCAACAGCCTGTTTTCTGAAAATCGAAACATCGGTGTAACATACAGGTGAAATATGTGAAATATAATGTTTTTTGGGGGAAAATCGAAACATGAACACCTATTGTTCAGCACATAAAAACATAACAAGGACTTTCGAGAGTTAGCAATATTGGACCCCTTTAAAAACTCAGAAACAGTAATGAGAATAAAGGAAGCGTGAAGGCTCTCCAGCTTCTTGGATGTTTCTCCAACAAGAAACAAGAAAAACAACAAGAAAGCAGACAAAGGACATTTTCACATTTGCAAAGAAAGCTTGTTTGCCGATCCAGTATGAGCGTTGACATGTGGTTACTGGGTTTGTTCTTGGTGGTTGTCCAAGATTTGAAAAGCCCACCCCAATATGATACTGTATGTTGGTACACAGATCATTTCCAGTAATGTCACGTGTCTTTTAAAACAGCAGTGAGTCAAAAAAAGTGTGATTTCAGACCACTTTCAAATTCTTTTTATATTTTGATCTTAATTATTCTACACACATTGTATGTCTGCAATACAAAGCAATTAAAAAGCTCAAACTTAGTTCTACGCCACTTGGTACTTTAAAACATGTATATTAAAATGTCAGAACTAAATAATCCAAGATGTTTTGGAGAAATATCTGGGTAGAAATTAAACTGAGCAACCCATTAATCTCCCGAGTTATGAAAGCACAAACACTGGGCAATAAAACGTCCCTCTGGACAAGCATGTATCAGTCCTGTTTTTATTCCTCCTGTAATTGCTCCATCATCATTGTGGGTCAAAGGATTGCCCGTGTCTACAACCACTATGCCGTTTGCTCATCCTTCGTTTCTTTTATTCTTCGCACCTATTAATGGGTTTTATATTTTGGTGATTTTTTCTAAAAATTCAGATTCTGGATTAGGCAGGATTATGCAAAGGAGTCCGCACACGCATGCTTATCATACTCATTTCTTTGTCCTCTCAATGATATTCATGCAAATTCCCACAGTGCCATATCTTTGCTCACAGCTGGCAACTGGAACTAAAGGATTATGCAAGCAGCTTCAACAAGCAAATAGATTTCACCCACTTCAGAAGAATCACTAGTTATGCGCTTCACAATCTGTCTGCAAGGCATTTATAAAACACTTTTTTTAAATTTGCTTTGCATGTTTCAATAGAGTACTTTACAAAAGTATGTGTGTGCTATAGGGGTGCTGTTGTGAAATGGCTGCAGTGGTAACAAATAATAAGGCGAATTGTTTAAATGGCTGCAATGTTTTATTAATGCATGGAATAGCTACAATCCTACAGTTACAGTATATTATTATTAGCAATGATAATGATGATAATTATAATAACAATAATAATGATAATAATAATATTTAATAATAATCTGTGAGATAAAATGACAAAAGATTTGTTCCTTTTTTTATCTTTAGCATCGTTTCAATAATGGAGATGCAGAACAGAAACGGAAGTGACATTAGCGTGCAGGCAGACTGGTGTGGAATAGATTTGACCTAATAACCCAGCAATTATCAGGAATTAGCCCTAATAGCAACCAGCACAGAGCTAAGAAGAGAAGAGGACACTTGGACGCTGACAGTGTGACTTGACAAGAGTTATAATTTTCTGCACTTACCATTTTAATGTTTTTAAATGCATCACTGAGGGGTAACTGGGTTTAAATCGTTGGGGGAATTTTTTTTTTTTAATTAAAGATACCATAACGCATGTGTTGAGTGCTATTAGAATAGAAATATGAACAATATTATCAAGACTTAAAGGAAATACGGTGGCACTTCACAATGTGGGTGCATTCATTATTAGTTAATGCGTTAACTGACATAACAATGATAAATCATTTTGTTTGCATGCTTTAATCCTTGTTAATGTTTTGTCCAAACAATTAGTCACGTTAGTTCATAGTGCATTAACTAATGTGAATAGTGACAACGTTTGATTTTAATAATGGTTTTGGCAAATGCTGAAATGAACACCAACTAAGATGACTATATGCTGGAGTGTTGTTCATTGTTAGCTGATGTTAGTTAAAACATTAACACTAATTTATTGTAAGGTGTTAACTGTATGTTTAAAAAAGCCCCATTTATTTATTATTTATCTTTGTTAATGTTAGTTAATACAAAGACACTCGAAAAATGGTGGTTAAACACAAAACAATATTTCTGATCCAACACACAAAGTGTTTGTACTTAACAGAACACGTCTATGTTCATTTTGGGACGGCACGTTTTGTGTTGCTTTTAAGTCAACTTCTGTTGGGCATAGCATTGTTCTTACAGAGTGAAAAATCTCTGATTCTGTCAGTTTCAGTATGTTGTGTTGATGTCCATAATGATGTATACACACCGATAGTGTTTTTTTATACTTTAGAGATTTTCTCTTCACGTTCTTACGTTGTAACTTAAAAACCTAGGCGTAAGTTGTAAAAACAGTTATTAGATGTAAACTACCAAAGTAATGTAATTGTTAACTCACAATGTAGGATTTGTTCATTGGTTCATTGTGCATGAATTAATGTTAACAGTTGTTGCATGTCCATCGGATTTCGTTACTCCATAATACTAAATAAAAAAATGAAAACATAAAATGACATTTTCTTGAAATCTTAAAAAAGAACATCAGGTAAACGCAGCAATCATCCTAGTCCTTGTAGGATTTCATTAGCTGAAAACAATTTATATTGAATCAACAGCCATCTATAAAACCCGTGGGGATGATTTATGTCCCTGAGGAATAAATATGAATTATTGAATTAGAAAAAGAGGTGCAGAATCATCACGAGACCTCTCCATATGAGACACGTAGATTATCCAGAGCTCTGTTTATTTCAGATGCTGGTTTACTCCCAAACCAGTCGATCAGCTACAGTTTCATTAAATTACTCCTGAAGGAAAACAGACAGATCTTATACTCCGCACTAATCCTTAATAAAGTCGTTTTGATGAAGATTGTTTGGTAACACTTTACATTAAGGTACCCTTTATAAAGCATTTATAAATGTGTTCATTCATGATTACAAATGCATCATGAAGCAGTTATAACTGCATGAATAAAAAGGGGATTTTAACGAAATACCTGCCAAATAGTGAGCCATCTTTAACTCACATGTTATAAATGCTTATTAAATGTATTTATTCAATATTTATTTGACTCGAAAGCAGATTCATTATTTTCTTGATGTCGTTTGCAATATAGGCTGTCAGACGTGACTGGTTGTTTTTCTTATACCTGCTCACTATTTGGCAGGTATTTCCTTAGAAATTTTTATTCATGCAGTTATAACTGCTTTATAATGCGTTTGTAAATGACTTATCAATCATGAATGAACGCATTTATAAATCCTTCATAAAGGGCACCTCTTAATGTGAAGTGTTACTGATTTTTTATATCAGGAAAAGCTTGTTTGATTTATTTTGTATGTGCAACTAATTTACATCTAATCAATGTTTTTACAACTTACACTTAAACTTACATCTACGTTTATAAGTAGCAATGTAAGAACATAAAGAGAAAATCTAGTATAAAAGAAAAAAAACTGTATTTGCGTGTGTATACATAAACATTATCATGGACATCAACACAACATACTAGTAAATTATTGATGTGAGAAAATCAAATCCAGAAATGACGTCTTACGCCGTTATTCAACAAATTTTACATTGAATCAAAAACAATTACATCAAAGCGAAAACCGGAGAATGGCAATGGACATCCAAAAGCGAGAAATATCCCATTAATACTGAGTGCGTGGCTTGTTTAATGTACAATGTGTGTGGTTTTGATGCGCGGAGCAGTCGTGAGAGTGTGAGATACTGGATGTTGACTCTAGCTTTGAGAAACAGACAACAATTACATTTGCCCTGGGAGGATGGTGAAACCTGACCATGTTGCCATGGCAACACAAGTACAGCAGAAAGTAACAGGAAAATCGATTCCACGTTTTTTCTCTCTCGGTCTTCCGTTTCGCAGACGCAAGAGTGTTCTCCCTCGCTCTCGAGCACGCGGAGTACGATAACTGATCATTTAAATACCACGTAAACATATCAAATTCCAACCAGCAGCTAGAGAGCCATTTGCCTCTAATGCAGTGCCTGGATCTCTCTTTCTCTCGCAGAAAAAACAACAACCCAGAAAGCACAGCTGGATTCAGGCGATAAGCTTCAGAAGGCACGTGATTGGCTGGCATGACACCCATGACGATTGAAAGGGAGTCAAAGCATAAGGGGTCAAAGGTCACTCTGCCACCTTATGATGTGATATTTTGTCTCGAAAAAAAGTTCTTTTATATTTATAGTAATACAGCATATTGTACCAGTTAAGTTACTTTTCAGCTTATATTATAGTACAGGTTATTAGTGCAGTATTAAATAGTTCAAGGTTTTGTGTGGCAGATTACCTTTTTTTTAATAAAAATGTTATTTAATATGACTGAATTAATATTAATCGCTCCCATTGTTGCACGGTATTTTTAAAAGACCCAGGAGCACCATATGAGTACCATATTAGTAAGAGATTTGATAAACACTTAACACCATGGTGTGTACTAAACTACTACGGTATTAGAGAGCATCACTTCTGTAATATCAAAGCACAGACTCTTTTGGCTTGATGGTTACCATGGTAATTAAGAAAGAGGATGGAAGGTCAAAGAAGACTGAGACAAGAGATTGGTTCCAAAATGAGATGACTCTGTTTTAAACATATTCATAAATCATGTTTATTATTGTATTATTATTTTAATAGTGTTAGTTATTATAGTGTCATTTTATATTAAGTCAGCTGTATTTTTTGTTGTTATTATGGCTAAAATCAAAACAAACCAACTGCAGTTGATTGATATTAATTGGAATGCACAATAAAAAACATGATTTAAAAAAACGTTTTTCTTTTCACATATATACATAAATATGTGTGTGAATTAAAGTCAACTATAATAATGTACACTCTTCACGTACAGAGATAATCAAAAGAGCCATCACATGAACATTATTGGCTAGACACAGATTTATACTTTACCATAACATACTCTACTATACTAAAATGTACAAGAGTAAATTTACTTAGTAAGAATTTTCAGCAAGTGCCAATGCGTCTGCTGTTTTAAATGGAGAAATAACATATAATACTACATAACACAATATACACTCCCGGACCTTAAATTTCGACTATGAAGAAGGTGTAAATGTTTCTTCTCATTGGTTCTGACAAAGCTTTGATCACAAAAATAAATCATAAACAAACTACGACCATACCCACAAGATATGGCAGCGACATTCAGCACAAACAACTCCTTTGTCCGAGATCGCTTTGTTCTTCCGAGTGGCTTTTTGAACGCCGTGCTTTTATTGCGCTCCGTTCAAAGACGCGATTGAAGCATCACTCTGTCTCTCAGAGCCACTAAATGCACCTTTACATCTGAACATATGGAAGACCTCAAACACGGCCCAAAACACCTGCCGCCGGCCTCCTCTCGCCGCGGGGGAGACAGACCCCGTTCGAGGGCACCTGGGATAGAAACGTGGCCAAATCTACAGGCGTTTATAAACTGAAATTAATTGGTTGTTCCGCCCGTAATTAGCTCGCGCCACACTTATTACTAATCTGCCATTTGGAGCGCTGCCATTTTATGCCCTGGCCGCGGTCCAGTGTGTCAGCGTGCCGTAATCCATAAGCTCGGGGAAGGCCCCGTTCTGGGGAGCCGAGCCAAACGGCTGCATAGCATCAGATGCTAACAAAGCCATCAGCGCTTATTAAAGATTAAGTCTCGCTCGGTCCCCGGCGGCCTAGGCAGACCATTCGGCAATCATACTCATCCTAAACAGCCTAATCGCCACCATATTGCACTTATTTATCGCTAACCGCGCTGTAAGAGGGTTTAATGCTCCGTGATCTCATTCATATGCGCAGGTATTAGTGTGTGACAAGTACGCTTTCGTACATTTGGATAGACGCTAAAACATACACAATCATCATCATATACACACTTCAAACACAACCTACTAGTTTCTACAATTTCTTCCAAAGTTCTTCTCACTAGAGGACGCAGAGACATATAAGTTCAGACATTATTCTAGTCAATGAATGGAGAAGAGACGATTTTAATGGCCTATGTATTTGTAAATAATGTACAGATGGGACTCGTTACAGTTTGGTCGTCTGCTGCTTTGAAACAATGTGTGTTGTGACTACACTCGTCTTTAAATACATGTGACAAAAGATGCTTAAATACTCTTGTTTCTTATTAAATAAACCAACTCATGCATGCCATGAACCTCCCAGTTAACCTCAATGGATATTTCAAGCAAAAAAGATTTCACTACGTAAGTGTTTGTTTTAGGATGCTGTTGTGCACTTCAGGGTCTATCCAAACACACACACGTACAGATATATAATTGCAAAAAATAAACAAATACAGCAGATATGGCGGTCCAGACCCAAAATGTATGGGCTCGAATCCAGGAACAGATCATTTTTATTTTTAATAATGTCGCTTTGGACAAACATGTCTGCCGAATACATGAATGTAAAAGTATATTGGGCTGGTCTGGATGCCTTAAAGTGGTGTGGACGTTATCCTTCACCAATATTACCAAAATATATAAATACCAACAACATATCTGCTCACTTTCACTCAGTTTAAGTCTTTTTTGATTTGATATTTTTTCCCGTTTCTTTAATTTTATTATACTGTAACAGAGGTCTGGTGGTTTATATAAAACTGTCTGTTTCTGCAGCAAAACACGATGCTTCAAAATCTCATGTAAATTGTTCTTTTTGAACTGTCAGGTTTTTGCGATGAATTCACGTCTACATCCGTTTACACATTTTTGGTGTAAAAACGTTTTACTTGTCGTCGCCTCTGCTTGATGAGAGAAATAAATAAAGACATGACATTCACCTTTAATCTCTCTTTCTAGCTTAGATTTTCTTGATATCACTCGTCGTTCTGCGTATGTGGAGATGAAAGGGAGTGACGTCCACTGTTCACGTAAACAACCAGCCACCCGACCATTTTTACATCCACCACACCCTTAAAGGAGACATCAGAAAACCAATACCTCTCTCTCTCTCTCTCTCCGCTCTCTCTCTCTCTCTGTATTCCCTAAACGTTCACCAGCACTCATGCTGCAAATGCACAAATGCATCCTTCAGCTTATGCTCCCATAATTCTCAGTGGCAGCCGTGTGATTAATGTACATAGCTATTGATTTTTCTGGTCCTTTTTCCCCCTCTACACTATATCCTTTTTTCCTTCTCTCTCTCTCTCTCTCTCTCTCTCTCTCTATCTGTCTATGTGTTGTGTGATAAAAGCAGGTGTCTGTAAAGGCATATGCTGTAGCACATCACTTTTAAAGCATGATACCACAGTCCACATCATAATGATGACGAATAAATAAAAAAAACAATGACGACACATTCATTTACAGATTTTTCATTTGTCTACTTTTGATAAAACTTGGTCTTTAATCTAATCTGCCAGCAGTTATGGGTTGGTCTGATGCTGTAGAGATGGTGATTATGTTTTTACCACACCTCCCAATGTATATACTGTATATATGCATATACATTCACATTTACACACATATACTGTACATACACTGTACAAAACTGTTCGTATGTTTGTTTAATATTCTTCATGTAAATGTTTCAATTAAAATACCGCAACAATGAAAGTGTATTTTTTTCAACCTCACTAGATATACTGTGTCAAGAAACAATATTTTATATGGTTAAAAAATAGCCCTTGTATTTTTATTTTTTTCCGTATGTGGCTTTTTCTTTTTCTCTGACCTTTTCTGGCATGCACATCTTCTGGATATTATATCTTATAATCAAAGAATTGGAGTTAATTTGTTGCTTCAAACTAATTAAGACTTTCATTCATAACTAATGTGTAATGAAGGTTACATTTCAGTGCGTTCAGTATACAGTACCTAGATTTGACATTAAATGTTATGACTTCTTTCCCTTTATAATTTTAACTAAACATGTTTATATTGTGCATAGACAAAAGGTGTCTGAATCAGAGTGACCGCTCGCAAATATTTTTTGCCAATTTTATTTCATAATTTTAGTGTGTGTACATGTTGACGCTTGCAATAAAAGTCTGGTTAGATTGACTTTTTACATGTAATTTATGTGCCATGTGGTTGGAAATCTAACCTCAACAATGTTGGTTTGGTATTTTGGTAGATCCGAAGATCGGCTGTATTGACTCCAAAACGCTAAAACTTCTTAACTCTGGGAGAATGAGCCTGTTTCCAAAAAAAGTGGAGAGTTCCTTTAAATTTACATGAACTGCTCTCTCAATAACTACAACACTGCCATAGCTAACATCCCAATTCATTTAAAACAGCAACTTCCCAATAGGATTCTTAAATGCTATGAACATCCAGCAATGACACATGGCGTGTTTTTGACTTTGGCCAATTAACCTTTTTGTACCAAAATACCAAACCAACATTGTTGAGGTTAGATTTCCAACCACAGAGCGGATAAAATACAGGTAAAAGTCAATCTAACCAGACGTTTATTGCAATCGTCAACATGTACACCCTACAATTATGAAATAAAATTGGCAAAAATAATTGCATTGCATTAAACAATGTAAAAAAAACAATGCATTATTAATGTCATGTTTGGTATTGTTTGCTCTGAATCGCTCTTAAGCTCTGTATCAGTTCTTGATTTTTCAATACCTGTTCATCTTAAAATCATTTTTATGGTATAAACAAAGCATCAAAATTTTAATTTTTGTAAAGAAATATTATTTTTGCATTCTACCCATGCGGTTTGTTTGTTTATTTATTTATTTAAATAGCACATTTAAAAGTTTAAAGTTTATCTTTGCGCAGCATTGACACGCTTCATCTATGACAAAGCATATAGGTTCACAGTTCATTCATCCAACATACAGTATCTGCATTTTATCAAGCTGTAAGAAAATTAGCTCCAGTTATAAAAAGGTCTGAAATGTTAACAAGCGAGGAACGGCGTGAGGAGGATTAAAGCAGGACATTCCTCTCGTTCAGGAGTGAGAAGGGTCGAGACATTCACACCGAACACTGCATAGAACATTTGCTGTACACACAAAGAGAAAAGACAGAGCGAGAGAGAGCGAGAGAGAGAGAGAGAGAGAGAGAGAGAGAGAGAGAGAGAGAGAGAGAGAGAGAGGAGAGAGAGAGCGGAGAGAGAGAGGAGAGAGAGAGAGGAGATACTCTCTCCTCTAGCTTCAGCCTGGGAGCTTGGTACTTCACCATCTCCAACTTAATCTGCAGGTTTGGTAGCGATGAAAGGTGTGTGGGTTTGTTCTAATGAGAACGCAGGATCGCAGCAACTGTCTCCAGGACCAGTCTCACTCACTCAAACATGGCGCAGGCTTTTCAACATGTCTGACCGCCTCTTGGTATTGATATTGTCTATATGGTCTGCGGCTCAAGGCAGTGATAACCCGTCTTCTTGTGGACCTCACGTTTCAATCTCTGATGTTGATATAATAGGGATGTTATGTGTAATAACAAGTTCTACGGTAATACCACGGTACAACGTCCACGGTACGGTATTTGATGCGGTATTTAAAAAGACGACTTGATAAGAATCCTTTTTTTCTTGATCCTCTAACCATAACTGTTGCTTAGAGGTGTGAGTAATAGTATGAGATGCATCAAATGACCTAAAAATGCCTTTTATAAAATAAAATAATTGCACCAGATGGACCTTGACGAAGGAATCATCTATTATTTATTCTCTATGTTAATCGTTTCATACAGTCATGTGACCACGATAATATTGAGATATCGATGATATTGTCACATCCCTATGATATAACTGTTCATATGAATATGAAACTGTTGCTATTGATGTTGCTTAGGGCTAGACCTTCGAACAAACGTCTTACACTTTCCTTAAGTTATTAAAAATAATACATCAAATGTAAAAAACAATTCTGGTATGGCACTCTTTAATCTATCCAAACAGTTCCTGACAAATAAAAGCTCAAAGGTTTGAACGTTTTTTATTTGGCATATTGCTGTACTGCGGCCAAAATGATCATCAGCCACCCTGAAAGATCCACTTACAGCGCTGATGCATTTTTAAATGTAAACCTTCAATATTTACAGCAAAGTCCCATTAGAATCGCACCATTAAATAAGTAATGTGCATGTGGTTGAGATTCTCCTTCTAACTGTGCTGGGAGGGAAAGTGGATTGAGTTTAATGGTTTGACAAATGTCAGTGAATGTCAGCCATAAGAGAGAGACACTTTTCCAGCTATGAAGCAAAATGTAATGAGAGAAGCCACAGGCAAAGCGCGGTGAAAAATGACACAGCGACCGAAGTTTAACACAAAAGCAACAAGCGGGTTACTGAGCCCCCGCTTTCTGATCGACCTATTCAAATAGCCAGATTGAGACGGTGGGTAACACCTTATTTTACAGTGCCCTTCTTACGCATGCTACATGTATTTACTATAGTATTTAGTGTCAATTTAAGTACATGTTGTTTATTATTACTACTCAACACACAAAATAAAGTGTTACCAAAAATTGTAAAGGGCCGTTCACATTATAACGAAGTTTTAAAAATCGTTCTCCATTTATGACAATAGCGGGTTCACCTCACAAATATAACGATAAAGGGAACAAAATCGTTGGGTTCACTTTCTGAACAATTTTTTCCAGCTGACGAACGATAAAACGTATGAGGATAACGTATGACTATTGGTGATCGCTACGCAGGTTTTATGTCTGAAATAAAAACTGCAGTGGTCGGAAAGCGGTGTGTCATATTTTATTAAACGCGCTGATTTTTGACAAAGCTCATGGCTCTGAAAAGCGAGGTGAGCTCTGATTGGCCAGTTAACCAGTGCGTATGATTGGTGGAATTCTGCAAGCGTGTGAGGGAAATGTGACGCCTCTTACCATGTTTGGAACATCAGGTTCCTCTTCAATTGTGCCGACAGGTACGCCCACCATACTCGCGTATACATTTGGGCGGTCTTAGTCAAATCATACCACCAACTGACGTAGATTTGTGGGGGTGTGGTTACACGAGGTGTTTCAGGCAGGTCTGGGTGAGCATTCGCTTTTAGATAGAATGCATCTTTTGTTCCGACACTTTCATTTTTGCAATTTTACGTGTCTAATACATGCATGAGCAACTTATAACACACCCAAGACTAAACACATGACCCCTTTATAATAAACATAACCTTATATTTATCGTCCGCTGGTGTGGACGCAAATATAGTTACAGTTATCGTTACAGTTATCGTTAAAATGTGAATGACCCTTAACCTTTTCCTTTTTTGGAAAATTGTGCACCGATGCATCGTCAGATTAACACCAGAACACGTATTAATGAATTAAATAGACAATTTTGATTTCACGTCGACTTGAACCGTCTGTGGCATCCGCATGCCCGATCGCATCCAAAACTAGATCAAATGGGTGAGCAAACAGACAAAAGGCCCGTGTATAGACCAGGTGACAAAAGAAAAACGTCCTTTTCCCTTTCCAGCATCAATATTCAGCAGCCAGACCACTGAAATGCACACAAAACAGTGCGCAAGGTGCATTAGGACCTGTTCCGTGCCCGGAACGTTCAAAGAAGACACGCTCACAAACACGCACACACGTGGCCCTTTCACCCGCGTTGCCTTTCATCTCTTTATTAGAGCTGTCAATTGTATATCAAAAGGCAGGAGGGGACGGATGCGCGGCCATGAATTTGAAAGCGCACGCAGAAAGGTCCGTTTTAAAATGCATGACAGGTTAATGGTAAGTTAGAGTATCATTAGTCCCCGTTCATTCACATTTAAAACAGGCCCTCGCTTCAAATGACTAGGGAGCAGTTTTTATTTTGAGAGGTAATTCATATTGTAATTATATTTTCAATCACAGTTCATTAATTAAGACAAGTCCCGCTCTGTAATCATGCATTTCATCTTCTCTGTGATTTGCGGGACAATCTCTAGCGTCGGGGAGAATTATAGGGTCGCGTGTCCACTTTCAACACGGATTTGGACGAGGGACAAAAGATCCATCTGTCAGTAATTCCTGACTTAACATTTTTACAGAAATGATTGCTAAGGGTTTTGATCCCAACAGTTGTTATGACGAAGAATATACATTTTATAGTCTTACGTGCAACTGGCCGTCTCAAACAAATATTTAGCTTAATGTTAGCGATTTCGACTCCAAAAAGTACAAGCAGTTTTACTAAAATATTAAAAAGATTTATTACTGAGACAACCTTATAATACGAAGGATACTTTGGAAACGGGACAAATAAAGGTTCAGAATTCTTAGAAATATCACTTACAGTTACACTTTGTGCATCATTTTTCAGTCAAGTTACATAAGCCCATTGCACATTAAGTACGAAATTTGCATCCAAAATTTCCGCACGTTAAAAAATAAATACGACCTCACGTTGTGTCAATCACATAAACACACTGCCTCCGATATTTTCTTCCATCATAAAAAAATTCGGACTGGGTTCGATTTTCTGCGTTTTTCGCATCCGTAGCAAGCATTTTGAGAGGCCTTTTATAACAATTCAGAGACACCGTACAAACAAGCGCCAAATATGAAAAAGCGCATATATAAATGACGGACTGTATGCGCAAAGACCTTTACACTGAAATGAAACGGTATGATTTTAACATACATACAGCAAATGCGACGTTTTCACCACAGAATTATGAATATTTTTGAGATGTGATGAATCATTCGTTCGGAGATAAACAAGTGCTTAGGTCCTGTTGTGAAGCATGTGCACTGTAGGATAATGTCGAATTAAATAAACTCGTGAGTGTGAAAGAGCCGTAAGTGCTCATAATTGAAGAAACATCCAATTACACATTTGCACCACAAATTCAGGGAAAATGGCGTGAAAAAGGCTGCTAGCAACAATGACTCAGACGGCTCAAAAGACGTCAAGCACCATTGCAGTGACGGAGGCTTATGGTTTTAGTGAACAGTAAAATGCTTTGGTAAAACTCTTATTTAACTCTTATAATGTCACATATTTGAAACAGAAACAAGACATTTACAGTAATAAGAAAATATCGGGCATGAACTGACTGATGAAAATTTGGTATCTGATCAATGTCTAAAAGTACTTGTATTTCGTCCCATTAGGCATAAACCGCCTTCATTTTTGTTTGTTTTAAGCTTAAAGCGAGAAAAATCTATTTGTCAATAGGATAAGTAAACTGATATTTTTCAACAGATCTTTTACATGTAAAACAGAAATATCAATTACAAATAGTTTGGATGTGGATTGCTAAGAACTATTCATGTAAGGAAGCTAATGACTTTTAAATCTATAGCAATTTTCTGCTAAAATTAACTGATATCAAATCCATTCAGTTCAAATGTATTTCTATAGAGCTGATCACAATTCTGCATTGCAATTACACAACATGCATGGTATTAGTTATTTTTTATATAAAATTACATTAATTGTCTAAAACTATGCCAACATTTGGGTACAGTATTAGTGAACAGTATTTTCCTGCTGCGACCTATGTGATACATACGTGTTTACAAGATGGAGAAAGCTCTTACATTTTGAAGCAAGGTTTCGTGTAGAAACATCTAATAATAAAGATTTAAAGATGACATGTTGACTTTCAAACATAACAACTAATATCATCTTAGACCAGATGAGCAACAAAGAGAGAAATTACCGAAAGCCACGCCAAAGCCATGCAAGCAATTATTTAGACGCTTTGAAACACATGTTAATGTTGACCAACCATCACAACCTTCACGACATGATAAGGGCTCTTGAAAGTCATTTTTTCTTCATGTTGACCATAGAAACAAGATTTTGGTCCAACAAAGAAGCATAAAAACATAAGGCTGCACAGAAATCTCATTGTGTATTTCATAAAGCCCACAGCGAAGTCTTCAGTTTAAGCCAGTGAGCATTCAGGCGTGCTTTCGAGGTCCTTCGTCATTAAATATGTAGGGAGGGATGAGCGTTAGATAGGTCGAATGCTTCTGACGTTTCGCACACGGTTTGATATTGACATGTGCCGGGACCACATCAAAATGTGTCTTTCTAAATAAGACTATTGAAACGCAGATTCGTTCATAAAGGAGGAGACATAGACACAGGTATGAAGAATACCATGCATAGTACGCCATATCTCACCAACTAGCCAATTATGACTGGACTGTTACCATGGAAATGTCGTCAGAGGAAATAACTGGTGATGTACATTGATTGGTGAGAGAATGGATTTTTCAAAGCTCAGTGAAAGCATTGGAACAAGGTGTTGCCGTCTGTCATGGTCGGATTCTTTGCTGATGCCATGTGGACCGTATCTTAAGGCTAAAATACACTACAAGATCAACTTTTGCTCAGATTGGACTTGTTGCAGGAAGTCTGTTCCAGTCTGCTCATCAGTTAGTGTGTTTCTATATGAAACTATCAAGAATAGTGCAAGTGTACGATGTCTAGTTTAAATCAAATCTTGTAGAGTATTCCAGCCATTTGGGCTCCGTCACTCTGTGAATTTATTTGTACTAACTTTACAGTAGTAGTAGGACACTTTATCTCTACCTGAAGCAGAAGCCACGCATTAACTTGAGTTTGAAACAAATCTGGCAGAGGATGTCTGTCATTAAAAGAGATTATACAAAATATGAAGTGAAGCACCCATTTTGTGCCAATGCCGGGCGATGTGACAAAGTTCAATGCAAAGTTCAATGTAAGTTTGTGAAATAATTAGGCATCCCTTACTTCCAGCCATTTTCTTGTGAAAATCGTTACCCAAGCACACCAAAACGTTGTGGTTCCCATGCGCACGTTACTGTGTACTCTATATCAATTAAACCACCGTCCATCACATCCAGATACTGAACATTTTCTGACGACTTCCCCAAAGTATCGGCAGCGTCTGAAAGACATCTGAGCCCTACCTGAGACAAGTGAGACTGTGTCTTTTTCCCATGATACAACACTGACGTAGTCCTCTACTGAGGCCGGGATAATGCACTTGAAGACCGCCGTATTCCCTCGCATGACTCTCTGATCAGCCACGCGAACTGTGTACGGCTCCCGGAATACTGCAGCACAGAGGAAACCGAGTTAGAATGGGTTTACGTTATCGTTGAGAAAAATCACAGCACTCTTTATTGAAGTTTGGGGCTTTGAGTGCAGCCCCTCAAAAACTTTCCCCTCAAAAATCATTTACTCACCTTGGAGTTGTTCCAAATCTGCATAAATGTCTTTGTTCTGATGAACACAGGGAAAGATATTTGGAAGAATGCTTATAACCAGACAGATTTTGCCCCCCGTTGACTCCCATAGTAGGTGGAACAAAAAAACCTGATAAAGTAATTTTCCTACTATGGGAGTCAACGGGGGGCAAAATCTGTCTGGTTATGAGCATTCTTCCAAATATCTTTCTCTATGTTCATCAGAACAAATAAACTGATACAGATATGGAATTTTCATTATTGGGTAAAGTATTCCTTTAATGTTCAATGTAACTATTAATATATTGTACATTTCCTAAACACATTTATTAAACACATTATAAACATTTTTTGTAATATAAACATTTGAAGAAATTGTACAATGCCAAAATTATTTCTATTTAACTAAACCTCGGGGCCATTTACTGGTTGATGAAGATGACTGCAATGTAAAATAAAATGCTAGTCCACGATGGCCCAGAAAAAAACTGACCCAAATTCCAGCATTGTCATTTCCACACATGACTGACCTGAGCAAAAATTCATTAATATTTCAGTGTTTTTCATCCGTCTATCACGGAGCTGTCACCTCAGCACATCTCTGCGAAATCTTTTAAGAACTGTGCAGTAGGTCGTTTACTGTAAAACAACTACGGCATACAGATTGTATAGTTCTTAAAGGAACGGTTTACCATAGTTATAATAAATAATATCCTGGATCTTCCAAGCTTTCTAAAGCAACTGAAAGGGGTCGACATTTTCGAAGATTAAAAATCCCCGCATCCATCCATCATAAAAGTAATCCAGGGGATTACTAAATGTCTTCTGATGCGAAACAATTAATTTGTGAAAGGAAATTATTCATAGTAATAGCTTATTTAGCGAACGTTACGCTGCATATTCATGTGACCTGAGATCCTGGCAAAGTGGCACCTCAAAACTCATTGGTTCATGTGTGTCTCGTGACTAGTCAAAAGCTCCGACGGATGGAGCTTTGAAAACTTGGAGCCCATTCAATGGCAAAGCTAGGTGAATGTTGTGTATTTATCAATAGTTGCATGTTTTGCATGAGACGACTGACCGGCCTTAATGTGGAGATCTTGACTCCTGATCTTTCCTGAAGGGTTTTCAGCTGTGCAGTAGTATGTATTGTCATTGATTAGGTTACTAAAGCTGGATGGCAGAAAGCCGTAGATCTGCAGCGTGCCGTTGGGGTGCACATGGCGGATGCCTGGGACATCGTAGATCTCCTCCCCGGTGGCGAGGTACCAGCGCAGCGTGGCGGGGGGCACAGCCGCGGCAGGACACGGCACCAGTGCCCCTGTGGTGCTGGAGAACACTACCTCTTGCAAAGATGCATTGACAAAATATAAGCTGGAACGTATATCTTCACCGAAAACTGTAAGGGAGAACACAAAACAAGAGTTAGCTAGTGAGTAAACATCTTAATAGTTTCTTTTAGTCATGTTCAAGGTAAGTCACGCATTTGGCAGTCACACCTCTCCTCTATAGTATATAAGACCAAATCCTTTCTATGTGAACTCGCTGAATAAGACCACCTCCGATCTATCTATGGAGTCTCCTTATATGGTCGTAAACTGTTAGCGATGCTAGCTATCAAGAGCTTTGTTCAACTTCATACAGTGCCGCCCAGACCGATCTGCAAGAAAGAGAAAGAGTCAAGTGCCGACTGTTCTGTATGCTTTTGAACGCTCGTGTGGTCGCATGATGTGACTGATCGCTCTCAGCGGTGGCGCATGAAGTCCAACGAGCCTGAAGGTGCATTTCGTTTCAGCAAGCGTTGGACAATGAAGCAAGCCTGGCATGCAAACTGCTCTGTTTTTGCCCCTCGAAAAGAGCAATGACCAGTAGCCCATTATCATTTAAAGAGAGACGTGAAACGGGTCGCTGTGAACAGAGCTGTTTCTGACAAGGTTTTTACACGACCATTGAGGAATTTAAATCAAAGTTTGTCACGGACATTTTCATAAAGACCCTCAAGAATCATACACTGGGTCATTTTCAACCCGTCGTTGGGTCAAAAAATGGACGAACCCAACCGCTGGGTTGAATTGACGCAAAAAATGTTGATATTTGACCCAACAATGGATTGAAACCACCCAGCAAAGGTTCATTTGTAACCCATTATGACACTTTTTTTGGTCATTTTGAAACTTTACAGCTTGCTTGCTCATTCAATTTTGTTCAAATGAAAAATGACCAAAAGTTCAACTTGTATTTGAAAAAGAAGTTTATTTGTATTTTATCCTTTATAAGACTATATTTCATAAGAACCCAACACTTTCATTTCTATGTAAACAGATATATGAATCTTTCCCCCCTGTTAAGGATGCGATATCTCAAATTAATAGGCAGAGACAACTGAATTATACAATTAAATGATAAGCTTATGGTGAATCCAAATACAGACACGTAGTGGTCAACGATCTTATGAATAATCGTAATTCTTTTGTTCATTTAATGACTAACTGGTGTCGTGCCCATGCAATGATGGCAGTCCTCTCATCTCTTTGCCATAGAGTCTAACTGAGCTCCGATCTCCGTATGGCAGTAAATGGCTCACCAGTGACAGCTGGCAGCGTTTTCCCTCGGGACGAAACATTTTAGCACTTCATAAATTTCTAACAAGGTTTCAAATCGCAGCAGTTTCAACCTTTTCTGAGGTTCAGTGGCTTTTACTTACAAAGCAGAAGGCGCTCATAGAAGAAACGGCATGTTCATGAACACATGTGCGCCCACATGCTCAGATATATCACTGCAGTCACTGGCACGCTCGATAAACAAACACAGACGAACAAACAAACAAAACCCACGAACAACCGCTCCTAATGGTGATAATCTTTACTGTGGCAATCTGAGGCATATGGTATCATTCATCAAGTGGCACGCTGAAGCAGCCATCTGTTAAAATATCTTGTTTTGCCAGCGAGAGGCTTGGCGAAGCATTCGGTCTGATATTAAAGAGCGTGCAAACATTCTGCCGTTTAAGCAAGACGGATTTCCTCGCTCGCTCTGTTGTAAAGCGAAAGCAATCATTGTCAATTTTCATTTCAAGTGGAATGACGGAGTCTTTCTGCTAACTAACGCATGTGATTCAACATTAATCAGCTGGCACTCGATGAATTGACGGGGGTATGCCGGTTTAAAGACAAACATTCGGGCCTCGGGCGCTAGTATTAGGACCCGCTGATCGAGGGTCCATTTAAATTCCATGTGAGTCCACTAAAAATGAATCGATTCTAATTAAGACGATTATTTTCCGAAGGGAACGCCGCGTCTCATCCACAAAGCTGGGATTCACCCTTCAAAATGAAAATTCTGTCATTCACTCAGACTCTTGTCATTTCAAACCAGTAGGACTTTCTTTCTTCCGCAGAACACAAAGGAAGATATTTTGAAGAATGTTGTCAACAGCCCCCCTTCGCTCGCATTGGTTGCAATAGAAGTGAATGGGGGGCTGTGCTGTTGCCAACATTTTTCAAAATATCTTCTTTTGTGTTCTGCGGAAGAAATAAAGTCCTACAGGTTTGAAATGACGCGAGACAGAATTTTCATTTTGGAGGTGAATTTCTTTTTTTAGCTAAAAAACTGCAATCTGAAGCATTTGCCTCTCTCGCCATCTCTGTTTAAAACATAACATGTACTTGTCTTCACGAGGGTTGAAGTCGAATAAACATTTTCCACGAAAATCAAACCCGACAGCTTATAAACCATTATTATAAGATTACCTTTACGAATCAGGGTAATGTCAATTGTATCCTCAATTAGTTTTTTTAACCAAATAAATCCCAACAAACCTACATGCACATTTTAAACAATAGCTTACTTGAGTTGACACCAATACATTTGATATATCATTTTGTATTATGCAACTCAGCAGTCTCAGCTAAAAGTGTTGCCCTTTTTAAGGTTTAGTCTTTTCGATGGACACGGCCAAATAAAAATCTAACAGCAAAAGCTACATTCATTTTTTCTATGGAAAGGTTACATGTCATCATTTACAAGCCAACGGCACTTTGATACTCAACAACCCAGAGGAAAAATTCTTAATTGTCATCATTTTTCAGCAGATGAACCGCAAAGACTTAAAAGTGACACTGTTCAATAATGTATTGTGTACATTCATTATTAACCAAGCTTTTTCATTCTCTTTGCGTAAAGCGAAGAAAAACCACGCTCTATTCAATATTAAACTGATCTCTCTCATCTGAAGATCCAAATGTCAGATTCATCTGGTCTTTCTTTTCTTTGGAATTGGAAAGGAAGAAAGTGTGATTGGGATGGCATTTGACTCTAATGCACTGGCCTTGCTTTGCCTGTAGGCCTTTAATGCCGTGTCACCTGAGGCGTGGATTCCACCTGACGGCTGACAAGAACGCATAACACCAAGCCAAGGTGACTTCAGAAGGACAAAAAAACACACGCATGCAGCTGGCATGAAAAACATAACTACACTCACGAACTTACTCGAACGGTCAAGACAGAATATTACTTTAATGTGATGTGATGTGAGTTTCCAACCTGATGTCACTGGAAACTGAACTATTTTAGTGACGATTTTGTATGAATTCATACGATGTGAGAAAAGCAAAAGTAAAGCCAAAGCAGATCATCCAACACGGATGAATGAAATCGTCAAATTCATACAAATCAGCCACTTCTTCATCATCCATGCCTCTTAGAGAACGTCATTTTATTATTTTTTTCATCATTTTTGTGTGTGCGTTCATGAGGAATATATACAGTTATGGATGTGACAATCCTCAAAATGGCACATTTACATTACTTCATTTAGCAGACGCTTTTATCCAAAGCGACTTACAAATGAGGTAAACGTTGGAACAACATAAGGAAAACAAAAAGCATTAACGCAGTAAAACTGGCCTCATACTGCCACGGTCAGGTGCTGACGGAAGAGATGTGTTTTCAGCCGATTCTTGGAAAATCCTGCGCCAAACAAAAGGTTTCAGATTGCAGACAAACCCTATACAGTATGCACATTTTAAACAATATAAATTGAGTTGACACCAACGGAAAAGAGACATATTATACGTATTTTTTACATGTTTTTGATAAAACAACAAAACATGTCGCCCTTTTTTTAAGGTTAAGTCATTTTGACAAGACTAAATAAAAATGTAACAGCAAAAGCAACATTAAATTTTTCTTGAAAAGCTTAGATAAAATAAATGGTGTGAAAATTGTTAGAGTTATATCAGTGTATCAGTATAGTACAAATCTTTGTTAAAAAAAAAAACTATTCCAATTAACCTAAATTGAGATCTTGCTTGATTGTGTCCAAAATATTGTTGATTTTTTATGATAGGGCAAATATGTTGGGGATTTATTCTTGACAGGTTTTGTGTGATTCACCAGTACAAAATGGCATTCTTTATCTCTGGTGTCAGGTGAGCATATTGATGTGAGGAAGAAAGCAGACTTGGAATCAAGGAATCTAGGAGTTTGGCCATCGTGACAGCATGCTAAAGAGCCTTTGAGAGCAGCAGGAGATTTACTTTACGCCACTGGCAAAGACTGCCAATCACAATCTAGTGGTCTAAGTGAATATCTACATTTAGTTTAAGCCCAGAATTTGCTAAGTGTGTCAAAGCAACTTACTGTAAAATTGGACTAAAATTGTGGAATATGCTTTACATGGACAAAGCTCACAGGGATCACGAATGCAACTACAATTTCGTCTCCATCTTGTAGTAATATTTTTGTGTTCCTTTTACGACACTCTCTTGACAACTGATGTGAACAAAATAAGTTAAAATAGATGATACCAATTAGTTTATAAATGTCCCCCGATACCAATTTTTGTGATCATTCCTCATATATACATTGTACAACTTTGCTGTAATTTCGCAGCAGGTTTGCCAGTTATTGACTATAGATTTAATGTTGAATTTAGTTAGAAGCATAAACTTACCTAGTTTATATATTTTTCTTTCATTAAACAAGACTTAATATATTTTCTTGTAATGTAAATGTATCGTAATTTGAGAAATTTAAAATATTTTTACAGAAAACTAAAGAAAAATGCTTAGCCTTTAATGTCATTTTTAAACTTGTCTTGCTCATTTTGAATCCCAAAAGTCTGAGTGTTTTTATTTTGATTAAAGTCATTGAAAACAATACTAATTGGAAAGTATATTAAGTAGTAATTAAATCTTAAGTAAATTACTGGCAAACCTGCTGCAAAAACTACAGAAAGTTTTACAGTGTATGTCTATTTGACAAAAGGACTATTCGTGTGTTTATACATCATTGGTTCTTTTGATAATAAGCTCAATCGGGGTTATTTCTCGCAGCTCAACTGGTAAAGCACATGCGTTTGCAACACAAAAGGTTGTGGGTTCGGTTCCAGGGAACACGCATATGAATAAAAATGTAGCGTGATGATATTGCAAGTCACAAAAAGGCAACACCGTGATTTTCTCATACAGTATTTTCATTTTGGCGGTTTGATGTTACATTTGACACACACGGTATGTGCGTCACTTTGGGGAAAATCTAGTCAAGAATACTTAATAAAGGGGTTAAAAATAGTCTGAACACACAGCGTGTCAGATGTTTTCTTTAGTTAATGCCTTTGATTTTAATTGCTCATGTCACTTAATCAGCGAGGGTCAGATTAAGGCTATTAGCAGGCATTATGTTACCAGCCAACGTACACGTAACTCACTTTATTAACTCATCAAAGCCCATTATTTGCATTTGGGGGTTGCTACGTTTATTTTGGGCCTGTATATGATACATAAACAGGCTCGTGTTAACTTATTAACATTATACATTTAAAAAGGAGAAACAATGACGCATTTCATTAAAAACATATTGTATGCTGAACAATAGAAGGTTCAATCACACACAAGAGCGTTTGTCATGCTCAACAGTGTAATGGTGCATCTCAAACAGCTTTGAGGACCACTGATGCATTTGATCTGAGTAAAGGTGCAATCAATGCTGAACACAAATTAATCTATTCCTGCATCATTTAAACATGATGGTTTTCTTTATTTTAACTTTCCTTTAATGTCTTAACAAAATAATGTGCAAAAGACACCAAAATTTCCCACAAGAGTGGTTCCAATAACCAGTTGTGCGTTTTGTGAGTTTGCTACGGTCGTGGGTTTGAATCCCAGAAAACACTGAATTTACTTTGATTTTTAAGCAAGTTGACACAATGTGTCGCTTGAATTTACCTGATGTTTGAATAAAGGCATCAACACATTCCTCACTGAGACTGGTGAAGGATCTATTGACAGAAATGCAATATAATATGCATAACTATGTCTTCCGAGGCGTATAAAGACCTTACATTATGAAGCGTTATGTTTTTAATACCTTAGAATGAGCTTTTTCTATCTATAAACACCACGAGTCCCCTTGCATGGAATTGGCCGTGTTGTTTCTACAGTGGGCCTAAACGGACAAACCTACGTTATCTCCCTCGGCAAAGAAGCGAAAACGTTACGACATCGTAGTTCTGTGTGAGCCACCGTAGTGCTTCGAAAAAGCACGTTTTCGCAGGGGTGGAGTGAGCCATTGGTTGCAATACTATACAAAAATTAATTATAGTACCATGCAATCTAAGTCGCTTTGGATAAAAGCGTCTACCAAATGCATACATTTAATTCAAAACCCCACCGCTAGATGCCGCTAAATGTCATACACTGGACCTTTAAGAATTTGATTCCAAAGCATAAAGAGCTGCTTTCATCTCAACGCGATCTCATAGAAATCAATTATTTTACAAGGTGGCAAGAAGAATATTACCCAAACGTGCACTTAGCACGAAAGCAGATCGTGTTGATTTACGATACATTTTGGCATTGAATGAATCATGTTTAGATTGTTTTCTTGCTTTGCCCACCATCTTGGATTTGTACACAAAGCTTGCGTCAGTGATACAGCAAATATAAAACAAACATCCGTGAAGAGTACGTACAGTACATTAGAAGAAAGTCATAATCTCAGTTTGTCACAGCCTTAATGTCTAAGACATTTTAACAAGCATCATCAGACAGTTTCTGACCAAACATCAAGTATACGGTCCAGAAGCGCTTCATGTTTGATCCCGTACAACCGCTTGTGCCAGGTCTGGTGGGTAGGGGCTGACCTCTCCTCTCACCCCTGAACAGGATCATGGGATATCTGCTCCACAATGACAGGCTCTGTCACGGGCCCGGGGTAATTAAAGCTGCACTCAGCCCGCGGGGCACCGACGGGACGGGACGCGACAAGGTGCCAAAGGCGGCGACTGGGGACGGAGGACAAGGTAGGGGCGAGCGGGACAGGGTTTTTGCCACTGCGAGTATGCACTTCTCTCCTACAACCCCCAAAGGCTTTAGCACTCGCAGCACTTGCCAAATGACTGTCTCCCAATTTGCTTTCATGAATATTAAGCAGGACATGACAGACGAGAAAAAGCCCGCCGTCTGCTCGCCTGTGATATGTGCAGACAGATCGGCTCTCTGATGTCGGGGAAGGGTAAAGCGCGCGGAGTGCGGCCCTGCGGTGCGCCTCTGATTCCCGTTGTCATGTTTTAAACGGGCGAACGTGAGCGGCTCATTAAGAAGCGACTTGGCAGCGGGCTGAGATCGCGGAACAGGAGTGCTGTTGACTTTAATGTCTGAATTTGCCTAGCTGATGGCACGAAACAAGGCTGTTAGTCAGGCAATTTCAATCTAAGCACTGTTTAGAAAAGCCTGCGAAATCTATTAAGGCAAGTCGCTTTGCAAAAGTAAAGCAAGATGATATTTATCAAGCCTACTGTCAGCTCGGATTATCAGAAAAGTGCACAGCTCGTGGACTGACATCTTTTAATTTCAGGAATGATTACCAATTATGAAACTCATTTAACCTCTTATTCTTATTCACACTTTGCAAACAGATGACAGGCGGTCTTTACGTTTTTTGAAATCTTGATAATATGAGCTGAGAATCAAAAGCTTCAATCCTTTTTAGATTGATGCCCAGTTAGCTATGCCACATTACATTAGTTTAGGATACAAGAACTCTGAGTCTTGATGGCACAGCTACGGACCCACGGTCTGTTGTCTCATGTATATTACGTGCAAAATTTTAAAGCAAAAATGTGCTGAAATAAGAAGCATTTTCGATGAAGCGGATTTAACAAGGAGATCGTTTTTCAGATTTTTACTGTTAAAGGTAGGGTGGGTGATTTTAGAGAGGCTAGCATTAGCAAGCTAGCATCTAGCGTATGATGGTTCCTTATTACATTTAATTAATCAGCGCTTTCTCTACTATATTTTGATGATGAAGAGATCCCAGTCATTCGGATCACAACGTTTAAGTTTGTCCATTATTATGCTATGATAAAGGCCTACTTTTTAAATAAAGCCATCCCAAAAAAAACAACTAAAACGTAAAATAATCTCAAAAATAATAAAAGTTACTGTAGCCATGGTATAATAAAGGAATACACCCTAAGAAGCAGCAGCTTTGCGTAATGCCTAACAATGCCTGTTAGCTGTTATAAAATGCACTGCTTCGCGGGGCTTATTGCTTTTATAAAACAGTTATACCACATGCGTAGCAAGGCTAAGAAACTCAGATGCAACAACAGTGGCACAGTGATACTGAAGTCATGTAATGCGGTCAGCAGTTGCAAATTAGGTATTTTATAACGGCTTAGAAAGTGGCTTAACCAATCAGAATCATGGACGTTTTCTAAAAATGTTTTTAGCTGGTACAGTAATACCATACTAGTACTAATACCATAGTGCTGAGTGATAACCAGATTCATGTAGCAGAGAACTTTCAAGGTACCATGAAATCAAAAGTTCATCATTGCACATGAATAGTTTTGTGGTAAACAGTTAATTGGCGCAAGTCTACCCCCCAAACAAAAAATGTTATCTTTGTAATCTTGAATTAAAATCTAAAGATGTACTTTGCCCTGGAATGGCGGTCCTTCCATTTATAAATGAATAGCATGCGTTTCTAGAAACAAGCCACGCCCATTATTTTTCTAATGAGAAAAATAGTTTACTTTGGTGCGAAAGCCTGTGGTAGTATTTATATTGCTTTAGACAAAAGAAGAATCGACATCCTTAACACTTTCCTTGTTTGCGATTATAGACACCACTTCATATGGAAAAAGTATTTTCACATCGAAATACTACTTCATCTTTAATGTTAGTTGCATCCATGTTAAGATGACATTACCTCCATTTGTTTGCCAGGTTTAAGTGCATATTTAATCTTGGCGTTCTCTAAATAAGCGTCTGTTTGTGGACAGATGGGTAGGGGACACAAAAGCACCTCAGTGGGAAGTCAAAACACCTCTGTTGACATACAGAGAAGCCTCTATCTAAGAGCTCAAAGTGAAGACTATGAGGCCGGTGTCTAGATAGGCCATCCTGCCTTGACGGTTTATAATGATGCACAGCATCTTAACAAACAAGCATCCTGTCTTCATTAGAGCCAATGAGAGCTTCAACAAGAACCATCATTGTGGCCAGCGCAACTCCGGATAGCTGCCTCTTTCCCCTCCTTGGCACATAAAGCTGTTCTGGGTTCAGTAAAAGACTTCCTCTGTGTTGTCTTCATCATGGTGCAGGTGTCTATTTCAATGGCATCTGCACACATCCGTCTATTTGAGCTTGCAGGGTGATGCCCAGCTCGGTTGGCCAAACGTCGTAGTCCGCAACTCGATACACCTGTTCATTACTGGGGCCTCGTATGAAACAATATCTTAGTATCTATATGACACAGATCGATGTTGAAATCGACTTCATTACATGTGTTATAACGATGAATGTACAATGGCATCTTTGTCAATGCGTTAGCATCAGTTGCAATAGATTCAAAACCAGATTGAGAAATCTGTTTCTATTTTTTATCAAGTAAAGCTACGAAACTGAAGAGCTGAAGTACATAATGAGGCTTGCTGCACAGTATGCAAGTCGAACAGCATTGTGCTGCATTATTGTTAAATGACCTCGTAGCATTGTAGGCCTATGTGGTCTCACATACCCAATTCTTTGCGAAAGGTCTGCAGCTTATTTTAGGCCAAGTACCGCCCACTTAGACTGAAAAAGGTGTCTAATTGACTCGTGAAGCCATCAATCATTTTTGTTTGCTATTTTGGGGTGAGGCTCCTTGGGTTACGTCTACGCTAATCACACTACACTGGTTTCGTCCCAACTATCATTGTCAAACGTTTTCTAAATGAAAACGATTACGTTGCTTTGCTGCGCATCAGTAAATCGAAAGACGATCTGATATGCGTCATTCTGTTAGACATTTATACTTTTATTTACAGTATATAAACAATTCCGGCTCCTTTGAAAAAACACTACTTTAAGTATACATAAACTGACATTACTCATTTACAACAATTTGAAAATGAAGTGAAGTCAACTGTCATACGACATCGTCCACTATCTTGCATTGGGCTAAATGACAAGACTGCATCACGTACAGTAACATAGATGTTGTAAGCATCTCATTTCACAGTCCAGACTATAACGTGAAAATAGTGATTTCAAATTTGGAAAGATTTTCAACTTGTTATTGATGACAACAAAAGGTTGTCTCAGAGTGGTAGAAGATTATTTTATGGTATCCTTATTTAACAACGATTCAGAGAGTAGTATAAAAGTCTATGTACAGTACAGCCTATAAAACCAATCATATATGGGGTTGCTTGACACTAAAACTACATTGTGTGTTTACTTCTAACATCATGGGATATACAGTATATATATATATCTATTAGGGTTTTGCGATGTCTATAAAATTGGCATCGAACGATGTCTATAGTGAAACATTGCAATGGACAATGACATCACCCTTTGGTGTTATAAAGTGAGGTGCGTCTTGATTCAATGTGAGCTGAGCGGACACGCGTCAATACTTTTTTATCTTTGGTTACCTATGTATCTTTATCATTTCCTATGAAAACTGCTTGATGGCAATGATACACTTTGGGTGTCTACATTGGGAGCGCTTGTATTATTTTTAAAAATATGGACTTTTGCATTCCTTATTTAACGGCGTGAATGGTCTTATTTTGCAATCCTTGGTTCGTAGTTATGTGCGTGCGTCTTGATTTGTTGATTTTTTTTTTTTGTTCGTTTTGTTTTTCTTTCGGCAAAAGTTGTGTGTTTCGAAAGTAAGGCGAAATTTGAGTCTATGAACATGAATCAATAGATTACAGATTACTCTACGAATTCTCGTGAGACTGCATTGCTACCGATAATGCTCATAAAACTGTGGATAATATTAGACACAAGTATATAATAACATTAAGGTATATATTAATATAATTAACACCCTGTGTAGTAATATTAACTAGCTTGTTTAACAAAATTGTATAATTCTATACTGAAATCATGTCATTCAGAAGCATCTTTGTCATAGCATAGAAATAGGGTGACCACACGTGCCATTTTTCCCGGACACGTCCTGGAGTGAGTTTCCCAAAAGCATCGTTAGGCAACTATGATCGCAAATTACGTCGTTTCAGCATAGTTCACATTTCAAGTGTTTCCCGAAACAGTCGTACCAACGATCAATCGCAAGCAGCATCGCAAAGTTGGTGGTTTCGGACAACAGTCGTAAAAACTTCGTTAATTTCCCCAATGATGCATCGTACTGTGGTGGTTAACCAGCGAGTTACGTTGTTGTTCGGGAAACTCACCCCTGGCCAGGATTTCGGGTGCGCCCCCCTGAGGTCACGTTTGTCCACCGCATACGTAGTTAAAAAAGACATGATCAAATTAACATTATCTCTTAAGACGTATAATCATTGTAGTTTCATAATATAACGGTTGCTTTTCTGAATCAAAACCTGAAATAATAAACCTCGATGACGTATGCAGCAGAAAAACGCGGCCTTTGGATGACGCACGCGAAATCCTGGCCAGGACGTGTCCGGGAAAAAGCGCACGTGTGGTCACCCTACCATTGCACTGCAGTAGTCCATGAGTATACTGTAGATTGTGCAGGACCCCCAGACACATACACACCCTTTATCTTTCTATTAAAACAAAAACGGTAAGAAAAGGTAGAACTCGAATTTTAGTTGCTAAACGCAAAATACGAAACGTATAGTAACGTCCAAATCGTTTCAGGCAGCAACAAGAAACAACAAGTGTATCTGCAGTGAATGGACTGTTTTTGTACAAAATCCACATTTTTTATCTGTTTGACGTATTTCACACTGCTGTAATGTCTTCTGAAAGATGATGCTTCCACATCCCCCCTCCCTGTGTGCATACTGCATACTCTTTCCATTTGAAGTTGACACGTTTTTGTCTCTCGGTGTGCACTAGCAAGGTGACAGGAGACCGCCGCTCCACACAACCAGCCAGCCAGCCGAGCGAGCAGACACAAATATATTCAGAGCATTTAGTAGCCTGGATTAATCGAATTATAATTTAATCATCTGATCAAACAGCAATTAGCATAATCACTTGTGGGGAACAGCTGATAGAGAGAGAGAGAGAGAGAGAGAGAGAGAGAGAGAGAGAGAGAGCAACAGATAATAAACCTCAGGCAACTGACGCTCTAATGAGACATTTAACTGCTAAAACACACATCAAAAAGCAACATCTTTATGTTTGCTGGAGTCGAGACAGCTGTTATGAGCTGAAGGACAGCAATGCGCTTTAAATGCAGCCATTTGAAGAGAAAATCTTGCTTTCAGTTACTCGAATGATTTAAAGCAACCGATAAAATGAAAAACATAACGTTTATGGATTCTGTTTTAGGGAAAACGGCAACACGACACATACAAGAGAAATAGCCACACCTAAATATTACAATTACCACACAGTTAGTACGAGCCCCTGATTGTCAGAATAAAACCATTACAATCAACATATGGCGGGTTTACCATCTGTCAACAGCAATTAAGTGATTAACGTGTCAGTGATACTACAGTTTTCATTATCTGCAGAGGATGCAACATATGAATGGGATTAAAATGAATCAATGATAATGATTAACCCTTTATGACAGTTCACTAAAAAAAGGGGCAGCCAAAAAACCAGCCACATCGGTCTCACGTATTCCGGTCTATGCTATGATCAAAAATATATCACAACGTGGAGAAAGCAAAGTAATGCTCATCACTCCTCTCAGTCTAAATCAGATATACCTCAGCCTGCGTATACTTCTGCCTGGGTCTCAATTTCGTAGACATACACATGGACGGGTGTTTAACGTATGACGCATGGCATTTTCAAGAAGGTATTGATGACAGATTCGTTTGGATGAAAGATATTACATTATCATCCTTTTATGCATATCCAGCCTCCAGGTATAAAGAAATGAACCAGATCATCTAAAACATTTATTTATTTAATGATTTACGTGTTTATTTTCTTTGACCATTTTGTTATTTGACAAGTTCATTTGAGAAGAATATATATACATTTTAGCAATTAAATAACTGTGTCGTAGCCGAAAAAATCGTACATGAGAATTTAGAAAACAAATTGTTAATATTATATTGTATTATTATCATATAAAACAGCATAAGAGAGATTAATCTTCAGTATAAGTTTTTTTTCAAAATGTATGCCGTCACACCAAAGGACAGATTTGCATATTAGTCTGTCAACGACCTAAATATATTCACAGTTAAGCTTAACGATTTTATTCCATATTTAAAATAAAACTTTTATTTCATATTCATTGCACAGTTAAATATCACTTTTGAATATTAAAGTTACGTTTAACTGTAGACGCAAGAAAATAAAATCTGAGTTGATAGCTAGGCACGTTTTCTTTCTTTCACGGCAATGATGAAAATGAGGAAACTGCATTTTACAGCTACCTTTAATTGTATTTAAAATAATAATAATTTTTAATAGAATTGTTTACAAACCCTCTAATTCTCATAAATGTCGATGTGTATTCAACAAAATTAAATCTTGAACTGCCTGCAGCTAAAATATAATGATTCATGTGAAGGATACAGTTAAAGAAATTCCTATCTATACTGAATGAAATGCAGAAAATCGTGTCGTCCTCCAAATGACCTCTAAACATGTTTTTCTCCCATAACACAACTTTCACAATTCCTTCTGACGATTACAAACCAAACATCAAATTTTTCTGAACTGATATCTTTATTCCATTTCGTGATGGAGCTGCTATTGATTTTATTTTGCCGGATTCTGCTTAAAGTTTAGTATTTATTCTGCATTATGTAATATTATTCGAAGGCAAGCAGAAATCGGTTGCTAACATTAAAGTCAGTGGGAGGTTTGAGTCATTCGAAGTCTCATCTTCACGACAGTCGGCAGTTATACCACAGACATAAAGCATTGTTTTTTTTTACATTACATGCATGAATCGCTTTAGAAATGGCTAAAAAACCGAACAACAGTACAGGAGGAAAAATACAAATGTAGGGTGCATTGCAATGGTCGGATTTGAATTCTGGCGGGTGGTGGTGTACACTTACTCAACGTCTTTAAATAGGTAATAGAGGATTGGAGGGCACAGGTCTACCAGGACTATCTAACAAACTTGAACAGATGGGCCCTAATCAGCACACTGCTTTAATTGCCCCCAATAGATTAACTCCCAGCAAACACACGCTTCTCACGGCCAAGTGGAGTCAAATCACTTCCCAGTTCCTCCTTTACACTTCTCAACCGATTCCCAGTCTAACTTGGAATAAAGTCCTTATCACGGATCATATCTGTTTGATTACTTGTATCATTCTTTTAGGACAACAGTTCCTGTGAAGAATCTCCAGTAACAACGTCGCATGTTTTTATACAGGATTTAGACGGCTGAGATTATAATCCGTCGTGCCAGCATGGACGACAAGTGGCGGATTACACCGTTTGAGACGTTGTCTCGCCCCGAACACCTTGTTGTTGTTAACGGTTCGAATTGAAATCAGGTGCAAAACTTATTTTCTATGCCGATTGAATTTCCACGGTACAAATGGTAATTGTGGTGCGGATGCTTTTTGATATTGATATTCAGGCAAAAGTTGAACCATCCGAATTAAGAAAACAGAACTGCTTGAATATTATGGACAGGCACGGGTAAAAATAGATAAGATGCCAACGGAGCGCATGCTCACCTGGATACCTCTTCAATCTGCACTTTTGTTATATGTCAGGGGTCATGCAATCACCCGACGGCCTTATTTGATGAAACGCGCAACTATGGCTCTCATAATAGAGGTTTCCATAGTGACAGGCCAAGCAGCATGTGATAAACCTTCTAGAGCTTGAATTTTCCAGAATGCTCTCTGAAAAGAGAATAGAAACCATTTATAACGGGGAGCTTGTTTTTCCTCATACCGTAAACCGAAAATCTTACCGATGCTTACTAATATTCCGTCCCAATTAACAAACAAGCCGACATCTGATTTACGAAGCACTCTTTTTTCTTGAAAGACAGTCTGATTTTGGAAAGACGCATGCACGGTACGAAAAAAAGGCAAGGGCACGGAGACGGAAATCTTGTGAGCGTCTCATTTGACTATCTGCTCAGCTGGGCCACTGATGGTGACTGATGAGTTCTCGCTGTTCTCTTATGAGTTTCAGCTGAGGCAGGGGTGGCGCAATTTCAATTCAAAGTTATTACAAAATACATCTCAATATTTTCTTTATTTAATATTAGCCCCAGGTGAGAAATGCCTCGGAGAGCTCAAAGTGTGCCGCTCAAACAGCAGAAGCAGCGGCACGTTTATCTCCCTCCTCTGTAGAGGAGGATTATTTTCTGTTGTTTTCCGAGGGCGAGCTTTCGCAACAACCTCGCCGCCTCAAAATGACTGCCATTCAAAGCATCACGTTGAGGACTCGTGCCAGCGTTTGCTGGAAAGCCTTTCTTATTTCTCTTTCGAGTACGGGTCTGTGCTTCTTCTTTGGCGTCGTGCCGTAACCTTCCTTCAATGTTATCTGCCTGCCTGCAATATTTCGTCGAGATCAGTCAATTTTCCTGCCTGCCTTCAATCTGTTTTTCTTCATCCTCCATGGCTCCCTCCTTACGTACACACCCTTCCATGTTTTCACCTACTGACCATCTCTCTAGCACGGCCGAAACACACCTTGTTACACTTGATGTACATTAAATATGGGTGGAAAAGTCATGCTTGATACACAATCGGCCTAAAATTTGATATAAAAATGGATTTAAATTTCTCGCTGCACACACATGCATCCACGCAGGCGCAGTCCCTTCAGCACACACACACACACAGCTATTAAGGCGTTGTGTAGTATTTTTCTGCCTTGCATGTGTTTATGGACACCTTTTTAACTGTTTTTATTTTTTACACAACATTAATTGGTGTATACAACACGTGCAGTGTACAATACATTTATTTCCTGCAAGCTATTAAAATACACCCAAGTAAGCCATATATGTATTCAAAATATAAAAAAATGAATGTATGAAGATGATTCCATACGAAAAGAATTAAATTATGTCAAATAAATGACTATTTCTTTTTTTCTCTGCTATCCACCGACTGTGAGGGCTCAAGTGCACAACAGGGGCATCTTAGGAAAATGACTGAACGAAATAACTTCATTTGATGTGCAGAGCTGAATTGTTTTTATTTCATAATTGCACCGGTGCCAACAACATATTGTAATGATTACAAACCATATTAAATCAATAAAACACCATCTATCTGTTTTTAATTGACTAAACTAAGCGTTGCATTTTTCAATTAAAGAAATGATTGCTGCCCACAATTAAATTGCATTGACATGTAGCATGACAAAAAAGGCAGGGCGCAATACAGACCGGTCTAACTAATATAAAATGCGTCAGTCATTGTAGATATCCGAAATGAAAAAAAGGAAGAAATGAAAACTACGAATTGGAAAATGATCAACGCAAAATGCATTGACGAGGTGCGTCTGAAACACTCGTGTTGATGAAGCAGAGGTCACATTCATTAACATCTCCCCATGCGTAAAACAAACGACAAGAAACCTGTGCAATACCTGCTGGAGGCCTCGTATGCGCACAGATCATTAAATAAAGCTTTCGCAGTACACGGTGATTAGTTGACATCATCAATGTCATAATGTGACTAATAAGGCGTTTTAATAAATGATTAAAAAGAGAGAAAGTCTCACAGCATAGGTGGCCACCCATGACACCATTGAAAATTCATTTGCATACAGCTCTACTCACAGGACACCTTTTCCCCCCTAAATATCGTGCTGAGGGTAAATGAAGTTTGAAACGAGTGCGAAAAGAAAAGGAAGACTAACCATTCAGGATGCTCTGGAGAAAGAGAAATGCCAATATCCACATGCCCCGCTCCGTTCAATCCCCAAGCTAGATTTTCCTCTTTTCACTCCGCACACTTTGCTCACTGCTTTTTCCTGATCCCCGGCTCGGAATGCCAACGGTTAGGTTAAAACAAAAAGCAGTCCAGCCTTCCTGTGCCAATGACTTGCGAGTATCTCCACCGTGCGTATTATTCGTGCGCTTTTGCGCCCGGTCGTTGCGCATGAAAAATGTGCGGACGTTCTGGTGTGATTGTCTTGGTTAAAGCTCGGATGCTATCCGGATGCTGCTGTGCTTCAGGGGGGATGCTGGGTGCAGGTGCGATGCTGAGTCAGGAGCGTCTTTCATCAGAGCAGGTGGTGGTGCGGAGGAAAAAGAAAACTTTCGAAACCAAAAACAATGGTGCCGTACGAACGTGTCACTTGAACCAAGGGGAACCAAGTATTTTCAAAAAAAGGGAGGAAAAGGAACTAAACAGGGAAGAGTAAATCATAGATGTTTTATTAGAAGTGGGGACGGAAAGAAAGTCCGGAGAAGCTGAAGCGGCAGGAATTAAGGTGAGATCCCACAGTCAGACCATCTTCTTGAGCACCTCTCGCCGTCCAGCAGGCTGCAAGCGGGCGCATCTTCC
The DNA here is from genome assembly GCA_006030095.1 of Triplophysa siluroides. Classification (NCBI taxonomy): domain Eukaryota; kingdom Metazoa; phylum Chordata; class Actinopteri; order Cypriniformes; family Nemacheilidae; genus Triplophysa; species Triplophysa siluroides. The sequence continues at coordinate 161,258 of VCII01000242.1, read as the reverse complement.
TCCTGCGTGGCGCTTTAATCGCATTGGTTCGTGTGCTGCTAACCCCTCTCTGCCTTAGAGCATTAGAGAATAACCCTCTCTCTCTCTCTCTCTCTCTCTCTCTCTCTCTCTCTCCCCTGCCTCCAAAGCCCGACTCACTCCTGACTGCCTTAAAGGAGCCGATGCGCTGCTCTGATGCCTGATGAGTAAGGACACACCTATCAGGTGCGCACTTACTAAAACAATTTTGCCTTCCAAACCTTGCATTTTCCTACATTAATGTGGACTTTAAAAGACCATCCGAATTGCTGTTGTGTGGCTTTTATATCTATATTAGCTTTAGACTTAAATGCTATATTAAATAATTATAAATGCTATATTGAAAATATACAAAAGACAATTTGTATTTTAATTATTTTATTACATTATAATTAAATTATAATCCTAATGTACATCAGTCTTTAAATGGACCAATGGTAATTTATTTACCATTACTAACCCTTAATATACCCACAAAGGGCTTATGCATGTTATGCAAGCTATATGGTTACTGTATAGAATTCAACAATTATGTGAATACATTTTTAGATAAATTGACTGTAAAAAGTTTCAATTTTAAACTATCTTAAATAAAAGTGTAACCAAGCATGAAATACATCATGTGTTCAAAACATTTTGTGATGTCTCTTCCTTTAAATGTATGCCAACATTTTTAAAAGGCTGAATTGTCACAGAAAAAATAGTAAATTGGTACCTGTACAAACCTATTTTGGTTACGTGCTGGAGTATACTTGTTTCCCAGTGAAATGATAAAAAATTGTGCGGCCCGACCCTTATGGATAGTCACCTTTTTATATGAACAATACACCTGTGATGACACACATCCGTGAAAACTTGGCGTTGTCAGATAACAACTCTCGTGTACATCTGATGTGTGAGTACTTAGTTCTTCTGATTTGTATTGTGTTGTTTAACATTTAACACTGTATTTAACACCGTTGCAACAATGTGAACATTCAATAGCATCTAAACACATCTGCCCATAGCTGACTCCCAGATATTTGATTTGAACCATATAGATAAAGTAAAATAAAGTTCTGGCAGTCTAAAAATGTTAAGACACAGTCCTGCAGCATGCTTCTCTTATGGAAATCTACAATATGACAAAACTCTGGACGAATTTTCTCACAAGTTTTGTGTCTTTACTGTGGTACAGTCACATTAATGACAACCCAGATCTCACAGTGTGACGTGGCGTTTTAGCTGGGATCATATTTGTATGTTGTGACTAACAACAATCATAAAGGCTATTTAAGAATTATACAGTGTGTCTCCGGCTTTATAAAGCCCAACAAATATACTTTGTTTATACAAAAACTTTGATTTTCTTTAAAAATACCAAGTGGTGTAAAGTAAAAATATGGTCTGATGAAACACTTTCAAGGTGTCACAAATATATTACAGATATATGTCTTCAGGATTATTTGATTTGATTTGAACAATGTACTGTGTCTTGTTATAACAAGGCACTTGATGGCAGGGAGAAGCAGTCATGAGGGTCTAATGGGGTCCCCTTTGTTTAATGCTTTTTTTGTCACTGACAGGCTGACTGAGATCAATGTACACACTGTGGGATTATAAAACTGCTGAATGATTAATCCAAGCCATTTTGTGTATTTTGAGAAGAGTAGCAGGCTAAGCACTGAACCCTGAGGTACTCCGTGCTTAGCTCAGCCATCGCCTGCAAGACACCCTGAAAACATAAACATTTTGACATTATCACATTAAAATGGCATAACAGCGAAGTAAAGAGACACCTTTTTTTGTGTGTGTGATTTTATTCACTTTATGAACATAACTGCTCCCTTACCCGTCATCTCCACCTTAACAAAGTTTTGAACAAATATATGAACAAAAAGCAATGAAATACAATCTTATGCATATTTTTTATAATAACATGTTTTTATTTTATTAACAGTACATATTTGTACGTCACAACAGGTTGCCTTTCTAAAACATGAGCACAAATGATTTCTAATTGTTATAGTTCTTACCAAGTAATATTTCTTCTTATTATTTGTTCTATTCTTGAGTGTCCGTTATAAGGCATAATATTTTAAATTATGTGAATGAACGACTTTTGCATCAAGTGAAAAATAAAAAAGAACTTACATTGGCGTATATACAGTATCAAAATGCATAATGTCTCCAGAGTTCAACTAAAATAATAATTGTGATAGTGACACTGTGAATGACATTGACAGCACAAACTCAAGGAACTATGCTTCTAACCACAGGCAGCAAGCTGTAGTTCCAACCCCACAAGTTTCCAGATGTTCACTGTAATGATGGTTTTGGGAAACTAATCATTAACCAATGCTGGTAACAATGTACATTTTAGGCTAACAATGCATTTGGCAAATCACTTTATTATATTTTCCCCCAGTGGTGAGAATTGTTTCAGAAAAATAGTATCAGTGATAAATTTCAATCCGGATTTAGGCCACATTACAGCAGTGATACAGCACTTCTTAAATAATCCAATGGAGGCTGCATCTCTCTTTTAGTGTTATTGGATTTTAGTGCTGCTTTTGACATCATAAATCATGGCATTCTAGTCTGAGGTTTCAAGTTTATTCCATTTATAAAGCATATTTAAGCAAGGGCTTACCAAAGTGCTGTACAGAAATATAAAATAATAAAAAAGGTAGAAACATCACAAAGCATAACTTGGCAAATATTTTAAAACCATCAAAAGTTTTAAGGGGATATTAAAAAGCATTTATTGACAGAGCCAGTCTAATATGAGCCAGCAGGCAGTTTGGGACCAGTTACGGCAAAAGATCTGTCCCTTTTGTTTTTAGGAGGAGTCTCTGTTCTCCTGGTCTCAGTGTTTGAGATTCATAAAGAACAAAACATATGGGTGGTTCAGAACCATGGAGGGAGAGGAGCAGGAGCAGGCATGGCCCAGAGTCGTGCTGGTGTAAGAGGAAACCAGAGAATTCATCTTTGGAGCGTAGGGATAGCCGTGAAAGAGGCACAGAAGACACATGGAGCATCCACCTCCAGAGGGAAACCCTGTCCACGTCTGGGACCAACAGGGTTGGGACATCCATGGCCTCTGGGACAGGCACCTCTGGCTACACTGGGATGGGCACTTCTAGGACAGGGACTTCTGGGATGACTGGGCACACCGTGTGAACCCACGTGTGAACCTTCTTCCCCTTCTCGATCATGTGGAAGGGTGAATTGGGAATGTTTACTGTTTGGAAACGAACGGCCACACTGTAAGAACGATGGAGCGCTCTGCCCTTTAGCCAACCTAGGAGAAAGTGGTCATTCTGCCAGCCGCCTCGTGAAAAATATATAAGTGTTTCGACACTTTTGTTTATTCTTGTTGACAGTTATTTTATACTTTTAAAGAAACAGTTTGAATGTGATTGATAGAAAGTAATGACGTTTTGTTATCCTATTTTTGTTATCTGTTGGTTTATTTCACGATATCGCCCAGGGATCCCCCAGGGTCCTAGAGCACGTAGGTTCATGCGCGCTTTTCAAAAAACAGCGTTTGTATTTTCTTAACAAACTAAAAGATTTCAAACTAAATTTGTTCATATCTCGAATGATGGCTATAGAATGCACTGCATGTTGCTTGCTCAGTTTGCACAAAGGCATAATGCATGTAAGTCTAGTCCACATGTCACGATAAAAAGGAACTATGCTTCTAACCACAGCTCTAGACCTGAAGTTACAACAACGCAACTTTGCGATGCTGTTTGCGATTGATTGATTCGGGAAACACTTGAATCTTCAAACTGTGTTGGAACGACGGAACTTGCTGCCATAGTTGCCTAACAATGCTTTTGGGAAACGCACCCCTGTTCAGTACACACACACAAGTTCAGAGACAGTCAGTCAGTCATTCCGGGAGAGAGCGACCCCTTTGTTTTGACAACTCCACTGAGGCCCAGTGTTCCCTTACAACCAAACACACACCGGGCTATCACTGGCCAAATGTCAGCCGGCTGACTCCCAGACGCCCGCAGTGGATCGGGTTCCTCTTTAACTACACTGCCCATTAGCCAAGAATAGATCCGCCTTGAGGAACGGCATATGATCTCGTTTGTTACCTTAAACAATAGAACCGATAAAGACACGAGGTGCGTGTGGCAGACCTAATGTAACAACATGTAAAGTGACCTTCTACATGTACCATCACTTATGCACCATTACCAGAAATATCAATAAAAACAATCAACGTGTATTCCGCACATAACACCCATAAATGTTACGTTTAGAGATCAAAAATGAAGTTGTTATTCAGTGATAACCTTGCCCTCTGCTGAGGATTCCTAATATAAGAAATAACACCAGTTAATTGCAATGTTTTTGGGGGGGTGAAACATTTGTTTAGGCTGTGCAGACTTTGTGGTTATAGGACAGAGATGACCTTTGAGTCAGATTGACTGGGGCTGACAGGACATTATTGAGTAAAAGTCAGCTCAAAGTCTCTCATGATAAGATCACCTAATTGAGAAAGGTCTCTTAAACACTCTATCCTTTCATTATAGAGATATTTTATTATTATAACTTTTTCCAGGTAAAGGTGTAGTGTGCAGCTAGGGGCGCCAAACGGAACCGTAAAACTAGCCCATATAGGCCTATTATAATACATCACATAATATGTATTGCTATCTTCAACTTTAATTTAAATATTTTATTAAAGACGTATTAAAAATGTTGTCTATTTTCATTTAAAGTGTCACGAAACCTCCCCTTTCAGCTACATTCCACCTCACTGTCTTTGAAAAATGCATTTAAAATGAGCGTGAACGCTGTGAGAAGAAAAGTCGTTAAAAACCGGCGAAGGTTCCGGCATGGGAGACGGGCGCGCCAATCACAAGGCGCTGTCATGAATAAATAGGAGAAACGTCTTCTCAATGGTCAAGAAAACACAGTCTCATGAATAATAATGAGACACCGACGCGTCATCGATGTACTATAGTACATCGCCACATCACATCCTTTGACGTTGGCCGGAAGAGGATTTTCAATCCGGAAGGCAAAAATAGCGCAAAAAATCAAGAAATTAACTAGTTTTCTCTACTGTAATAATTTACAGTTGCTAACAATGTTTTCTATTACGTGCAACACAACCAACTTTGTTTACATCTAAATAAATGTTGTTTAGTGTTTCGTGGCTCTTTAAGAGTAACAAATGTTCAAAACCCGAGATAATGACTACAAAATAATATTTCCACAAGAGAGGCTCAACTAATATTAGTAACAAATATAAAATAATATGATAAAATTGTAGTGAATGTTTTCAGCATATTTAAATAAATCTATATTTTCTTATATACTGTCGCTTGCCCTTTTTGCCAAAAAAATACATTAAAATCTCAGATCGAGGAAGCATTTAAGGCAAATAATGTATATCACTTATTGCCACAAATGAATATTGTTTACTCTCTGCAAAACTCACTGCCATAAGATGTTAGAATGGATTTCCATTTTTCAATATACAATGTCGGAAAATGGTAAAACAAATGTACCCAATCTGTCAATAGGGCAGTACCCTTTCAAAAAGTACACTTTTGCACCTATAGAGTGCATATTACTGTGGTACCTCAGGGGTACAGTATATATAATTGGTACCAAATTATGTATATCTGTACCTACATGGTAGTACATATTAGGAGCTTTTTAAGGGATAATGTCCCAGCTTGGGTACATTTTTGGACCATATTTTTCAAACAACGTACAGTTATTAGTGTTGTTGCTAGGCAGTTGCTTACTGGCCCACGAGCCCTCAAAAGTGCCCACACTTTCTGTAATCTGAAACTGGCAAAAGTATTTTCACATTAAAAATGAGACACTGTTCTTTAAAGGCATAGTTTACCCTCGTAAACACAAAAGTGGTCTTGTGTCCAAACAAGGGAAGTCAATGGGGGCCAATGTTGTTTGGCTACCAACGTTCTTAAAAATATCACCTTTTGTGTTCTGCAGAAGAAGTGATGAAGGTGGGTGAAAGAAATCTCATTCATTGGTGAGCTATCCCTTTATATAAAAAAGCCACCAAGCTCTTAAATAACTATACAACCGAAATGACAAAAATGGCATACGCACCATACAAATAGTGCATATGATTAATATGTTTATATAAAGAGCAAAGATTGTTTATTTTATTTTCTCCCATCGCAGAATCCTTCAAAGTGTAGGAGTAGGGTCATGGTGGGCACTTGGGCTAGTAAACTACCCAGCAACCAACCAGAACACACAAGCAACCATATAGCAAAAAATGTAAAAATGACATCATTTTTCTGAGGGAAAAAAGTGACATTTACAGATGAGAAGTCAACGTGTCAATGAAAGGAGTCAATTCAATTCCACTAATGAAGAATTTAATTACTTGTATCTACTCCAATAATACAGTTCGGGTGAGAACACTATTGTATCAATGCCTCTTACAGTACTTGTATATAAATCGTAGTAGCCAGACAATTTTCATAATATCTGCTCTTCCCGCACTTGCTTTTCAGGTTCTTTCCTGATGTGACCCACCACACTAAAAAGACACCGAACCCCCCCTCCACACAACACACACATCTCCCGCTGACCATGCAGCGCTGCTTCATGACATGATAGCCCCACCCTTTCACTGCAACCGCTGCTCGTCTGCCATTGGCTGGCCGTAAGGCATGGAGGAGAATATATGTGGCCAACCTTGAAGTACTAAACTAGGGCACTGAGAGGGCTAGAATGAGGGGAGGAGAGAGGGGAAAATGGTGAGGGAGTGGTAAGGAGGCGGGGTGGGGCGACGAGACCAGAATAGTGCCGGGTGCGTTTCCTTTTTAGCGCAGAGCACATTTTAGCAACGTTGGAGGGTGAAAATGATTTCGAAACGTACAGTTCTACTTTTGTGTAAAGTGATATCTTAAGGGATCTCATTTTGGAAATGTGCACAAATGTGAACACTCCATCTCATTTAATAGCCGTTATTCTAATGGACAAGTGTACATAACCAAGACGCTTTTGTGTACGTCTCTCTCCACTTATCTTTGTGTCCAGACAGACCGTCTGGAAATTAGTGCAAACGTTCAAAAAATGCGTTTAAAACCAATTTTACTTGATATTGTTTATAATACACATGGCTGTGGTTACCTGTGCTCTCACGGCTGTGCTCATATTCCAAACACAAACCATGTGCGATTCGATTCAAATTGATTTCTACAGCAATTAAAATGCAAGAAGAAACGGTAAAGAAAACAGTGAAGAATGAAAGAAAAGATGAAATGGTATTAAAGCACAGCCATCGTTTCACATCACGATACTGATGCGAGTGATGCGCGGTCATCTTTTCGTCCGTTTGCGTTGACAATTAAAATGTAAGCGCGTCGTTCTCCTCATGAACTGCAAAAAAGAAAAACATGAGTCTAATAATGCTGGCGAATTTGACTGCTCAGCTTCACAACTCAATCCAATAGCGGGTTGCAGTGTTGCCTAGTAACGATGGCACACAACTGACCTTATCTTGTGCGGTCATAAAAATGTATGAAGTCCCCCCTATTTTCCTTCCTCGGCTCTCTATTCCCCGCTCTCCATGCACAATCACTCGCACGCAGCCAAGGGCAAAGCACACTATGCATTTTCTTATTCCCTACTACAGCATTGCTATGGCGTGCGTGCGCGCTTTGCCTGGGAGCTTCCTTGTTTCATTACAGCGTTGTTATCTGAACCAGAACACTGTCTCACAACACACACCGGGTAGGAGGGAAGCAGATCACATGGTTTAAATTTAACACACACACACACATGTATCTATACGGGAGAGAAAGCCAAATGTCTAAAAGGGAGACGGCTTGTAGAAGAGGCTGCACCTTTATTGGATTGGCCTTGACAGTGATAATTTCAGCAGAATCCATTCTGCCTCCGAGGGGGTTGGGGGGAGGGCGTTTCAGACACCAGCGTTCAATAACACCTGACACTTTTTCCCATCATCCACCACACTGAGGCTACAATGCAATTCTCCTGCGTGTCTTGCAGCATCGTGCCAATTTCTCTGCAACATGATCGTCTCGGAAGACCAAATATATTTACAACTCTGAAAGTGAGGACAGTGGCTTTAGGGGACATCGATGGATATTTATCGGTGTTTCTACAGGCAGCCGTCGCTGTAATGTGTCATGTATGTAGAATGAAGACCCTTGGTTTTAAACTCTGCAAGTAACTTGCAAAATGCGAATAATCGCATCCAGAATAAAAGCTTGTGTTTCCACTGAGCATAATAGTTTTGTAATTGTTAACACAACACATACACTTGGGTCAGTAAGTAACCCTGGAACCACCAACAAGAACACCCTAGCAACCACATAGCAAAAACACCTTAGCATTCACAATGCACTAGCATCCACACCCATAACATCCTAGAATCAAGTTAATCCTAATGTAAATCCTAAAGTGTAAAAACCCTACATTTCAATGTTGTGAACGATCTAAATAACCACATTATGGCCATTTAATGCTGCTGGAACTGCAAATCAACACCAACATCTTTCTTTCTTTGAAGGCGTTAACCATAGATCCAACAGTAAACTGATTTCATCTCGGACTACATCCCACCGAATGCCAAAGTGGCCACTTCTGTTTTCTGATCAAATCCATCCATTTCTGAACCCGCATATTCTCTGCTGGGTCGCGAAACGGCTGCAGTATATTCCAGCGTCTAAGGCCACAGGCAGGGTTCACCCATACGTCGATCAAACACCATTATTCACATATGACGGTTTCAGTTCAAGCAGAATCACACATTGGTCTGAACAGGATTGGTTACGAAACCGACCAATATGGTTAAAATGTTCAGCCCTGGCATGTAAACAAAATGCTCAATGTGGTCAATGCTTGTAAAACTGAGATGCGCTAGAGGCCGGTGTCATATAGCACATGGATCCGTTCTGAGGGTGAGGACAGGGCAACATGTTAATAACGGCACGCTAAGGAGTCATGGCAGCAAACTCATTGGGACAAAGTGGACGGGTGCACTAAGAGCCAGGAAGGACGGGACTGCGGCGTGATCGGTGTGATCGTTTATTGGCTTAAAGGACCACAAGAACATACCCAGTCTATCTAAAAAAGGGATGATGTAACAATTTATATGTTGTTTGCAAAAAAACAAGAATACATGGTCAATGGAGAAAGATGCCTTTTGCCTTAAAATAATGGAGTAGTTACTGTATGGGGCACAATTACTGATTTAAGTCACATTTAAACTGATCTAAATATTGCCTAAATGTACACATATGGAAATGGGACAGACATGAGGACGTCACATCCAATAACATTTGCTGTACACAGTGTCACAAAAACGTGGGCCACGTTCACCAGTGGTGTGAACATAGCTTGGTAACGTCATCTCTATGCGGTTTTAACTTTTAATGGCTGCCCCAGCCTACGCCAACATTTCTCCTCGATGTCCTCTACTTCCTCTCAAATGAGCCTGCGACAAACACACCTCGCAGTCATATCACAGAAGGTGTTTGTGATGCCGAGTGCAGGATGGCTACGGCCCCGGGGGGCACCGGAAGGCAGCGAGGGTGGCAGCAAGACTTCACCGTTCGACCTCCCGCTGTCCTGGGAACATCTGCGGCGCAGTGTGGCGTACCAGCGTCTGTCGGGGCGCAGATGGCGGGCGAGGGTGATACCTCAGAGATGGCAAGCAGGCGATGCCCCTTAAGAGAGCAAGCTGGCAGGTACAGGGACGGTGAGCTTAACCCTGCCAGCTGAGCGGGTCATCAGCCGGAGTACGTAATGTGCAGCGATGCACGCCGTTGTAGGGACGTCCAATGCACCGCGACGGACTCAAAGCCGAGTCGAACACTATGGGACGTGTATAGCTTGATTGGTTGTGGGTTTGGGTAGTTAATCCCAATTTGATACATTGTTAAGATTACATTTAAACGCAGAAGACGTCATTTCCAACCAAGAAGAAAATGTAACAATTTACGCCGCGTTCGAGTGGAAGCCAGACGTGGCGTTCCAGTTTAAATGTCCTACCTCCGAGCTTAATGCGCTCCAGTCAATCACCCGTCATGGCACATTAATCAGAGCCATATGACGTGGAACAAGTTTTCAACGTTTGTTTTTAGGTTTCACTGAGAGCATCTTGGGCGGTCGGGGTCGATCTATTTGCCCTGAATTTAGAGGTCGGATGTCTGACGTTTCAGATGTTTATTTTTGGGTTTGAGGTGGGAAATATCTGAAATCCGAGATGTCTCGAGTGCAGCATAAATCCCTGTTTGGAAGCAAACAGTCTCAAACAGTCCACAGGTGTAAAAATGCCCTCGATATGTTTGGGAGAGACAAACGTAAACAAATGAAGCAATTGTTGCCATCCAGTATGAAGCTACACAATTTCATTTTATACAAATTTAGTCCCACGTTTTTTAGTCCTACAATAGTTTTGATAGTTCTTGAACATCAACTGGATGTTTTCTCCTGTTGCTCAGGTTTTGCAAGTAATACACATTGGGGTGGTTTCCCAGACAGGGATTATTTTTAACCAGGACTAGGCCTTAGATAAATTGGGATAAGTCGTTTTTAAAGACAACTTAACAAAGAAACATTGCTGGTGTGCATCTTGAGACAAAATAATTGCACTGATATATTTAAAGGTATGCCAGTGCAAGTTGTTTGATCAAGACACTGACTACATCTAAATTAGTCTGAGACTAGGCTTAAGCCCTGTCAGGAAACCGCCCCATTGGGTTTACAGATAAACCAAACCATTAACCGGTGCATTAAATTGACTAATTTATACATATATGGCAAAATGTAAGTCAAGCAGGAGAAATCCACCGTGCCCACTGTCGCCTCATACAGTACCTGTCAGACCTGGATCCCCCACAAGGACATCACATGGACATAAAACTAAAAGGATACAGGGTGGACAAGACGTGTGGAAAATGAGCTTTGGAGAAGAAAAACCATGTGGTCTGGTGATTAAAACACACACCTCCCACTTTAATCCCAGATTGTCCAACTCCACTTCCCTGTCTGTAATTACACAATATCCAATATCACCACCGTACAAGATACCAACAGATGTACGGTGTCTAAGACAAGAATTATGGACTTAAAGATGCTTGAGTAATTCGGCCTGTGAGGGGTGTGGAGATTATGGCATTGAGGTCCAGGCCTGGGGTCGGTAGTCACATTATATACAACCGTGGTTTCTGGATGGACATGACACGACCACAGACTAGTTACTTATCATCAGATCACAAACTGTTAAAGGTTGCAACGGGGCCTTACTTTCATGTATTTTAATCTTATTCGCTTCAATATTCCTTGTTAATTTTTACCGTAGATTGTAGCTATTGTGTACTGTGTTTATTTTCATCACGTATGATTATGGTGTATGAAAAACACTTGGACCTAATGCTAACCCAAACAATCTCTCCACACTGATGTGTTTGAACGTGATGGGTTAACAATAGCAGTGGTTCTGTCTAAAGGGGGTGTTGTCTTAAAGTCAAAGGAGAACAGTGTGTTCAGCTCTGACTCGTCCGCTCTCTTGCCTCTCAAGTTTTCTTCCAATCGCGTTTGGGGGAGATTAGGAAGCAATGTTCCAGCAAAGGCGACTTGGACGGTAAACTGTGAGGCTGTTCACTCAGATAATCTCCCTCATTTAATGCACCGCTTGTTATGAGGGAGCTAATGGACTCAGTGGTGAACTGCGCCCTCTTCTGACTATCTCTGGTACTGCAAAACCGTACAGTAAAGAGATGGCTGTTCTGCTTCAATGACCTTGTGGGTTTTAACATTTTATTACAGAAAAAATACAAATAGATATAATCCTGCACATCCAGCCATGTATGGTAATATTAAACTCTATTAACATATATCAAATCCATAACACTGTAATTGGCAATAGGCAAAATAATGTTTTCCTTTTTTACGGTAAGTAATACAGTATATTGATATTTATATTAATAATTTTACTCCAATTGAATTGATTTTCAAGGTTTTAACTGTTAAATTGAATGTCTTTCTCTGTTAAAACAAACGACTTTACTTTAAATTCTACGGTTATCACATGTTTTATGAAATACGGTCTTATATTGTAGCATTTTTACGATATTTTACTGTTAAATTTATGGACATTTGTTAAAGTGTATTTTGAACTTTTATTTCTTTTTATTTCTCAAGCCAACATAAAGTTTGTTCACAAACTTTTTCCTCATCTAGGTTCTGTTGTGCTTTTCACAATTTAGCATTTTTGCAAAGCAGCTTCACACACACACACATGCATGTCTAGTTTACTATCTCCGCACGCACACACACACACACAATATGAGTAAAGTAGATCAAAGATAATTTAAAACTTTTTACTTTTACTTGGGTAGATTTTTTGACAGGTAATTTTACTTGTACTCAAGTACAATTTCATCATAGTATAATATTTTTGTACTTTTCCACCTCTGTATATGATCCACTTACAGTATATACCCTAAAATGGACGCAAAAAGTTTTTGGACATAGTATGTATAAACTTTGGAGCGCAGGGGGCGCTATTGTGCGGTCGTGACCGATCACAAAAAAATCACTTTATGATTAAATACGATTACGATTAACAGGTTATTCGGGTAATCCTGAAAGAAACTTACCTCAAAAAATCAAATCAAATCAAAGTAAAATAATTTACAGTTTGAGATTTTGAGTTATGGGTTTGAATTAGGGCTTCGCAATAATCGAAAATGAATCGTAATCGTCAATTTTGACCTTAATTCATTAAAAAACTTTTTTTATTTTATTGTTCCCCATTTCATTCAGCAATAATCTTATAATTGTGGTATAAAACCACAGCGCGCATCTTTCCTTTATATTTCAGCTGTGCTGTTTCTTTACATTGATTTTTAGTTAAATTCGCATTTTTAAAGCCAATGCTTTGCTGTTTGAAAAGTTAAGTGATCGTGTTGCGGACCTCTATTGCTCAAAATAACCGTGATAACGATTTTTGCCATAATCGAGCAGCCCTGAATCCCATGGAACACACATGCTGACAAAAAGATCTGACGACGCACTGATGCTTTGGATTAAAAGCTCTGCATAGATGTACTAAACAGAAGAAGGCAAAACTATAAAGTTTGAAACAAAGTGAGCTCCCTACCTAGACAACATCCCGGTCATAGGCGCGTGCTGTCACCTCGTCCAACTGGAATCGCGCCCGTGTTGCCCACAACTGATGTTTTTTCCTCTTCACACACACAATTGATGACAGCCGAGCAGCACGCGAGCTATCAATTGCAGTCGCGCCCCTCTCCTCCGCGCGCGCCTCTCCTCCGCGCGCCTCTGGCCCGCACTCAGCGCCGCATGCTTGAATAAACTCGTCACATCCGCGTGAAACTTCTTTCAGGAAGTTATCCATCCCGCACAACTCACATACTTCGTATCTCAGCTGGCGACCTCGTTCACATACAGAAAGAACTAATTCCCATTATGGATCTCATCTGGAGTTGTCCATGGCGCACTTCGGCACTGTGACGAGTGTTTAATAAACACCGGGAAGTTTGGCGACATGCGGCTCTTTGGGATTCTGCTGCTGTCTCTCTGTTTCTGGACGTCGCATTCGGTGTTTAAAATACCTCTGAAGATATTTGCGGGGAAGTTTAACGCGTCCGTGCAGTTGGACCTCAGGCCTTTGACGCAGAATGAAGACGCGGCTGACAGAGGACTCTCTCTGGCGTCCGATCCCGCCGGCACTGTCAACTTTCTGGACATGATCAACAATTTAAAAGGAGACTCCGGTAGGGGGTATTATATGGAGATGGTCATAGGAACTCCTGGGCAGACGGTATGTCATTTCCTTACAAATCAAAACTTTGGAGAGCTTTCATTTTACACATGCAATATTTTTTTAGAAATAGTTAAAAGTAGAAAATGCAACGGGGTTATGAAGAGTCACGTTCAACTTTAACATTTCCTTTTGTCAATTACAGGCTTTTTTTCATAATTGATCACGGTATTTAAATACGGTGGACTTCGGACATTTAAGCTGCATTTACAAATGAATAATAGAAGATCAAACCAATGGGCTTAATACAAATGTGTTTTATTTTTATAACATTTCTTTATTTCCTAATCTGCGTGGTTTCAAAGTTGCTTTAGAGTTTTAATGTGATCAATATATTAACAATTATTTTAAAAACGTTTAAATAAATACAGCACACATATTGCAAGCAAATGTGCTAACAAGCGTATTTAAAATAAAATGTACAATTTAAATTGTACAATAATTAGGGGCGGTTTGTGGAGAGGGACCAGAGGACTCCAGGACTATATTAAATGTTTATATTATATAAAACATTATATTAAATGTAAGAGCTGTCCAAACTGAAAACAACTTGCACTGACGTATACTGTCTAACTTAAAATGCTGTCTCAAAATGCACACAAGTATGGTTTTCAGTACGGCATGTTTGTTAAAACTAAGGCCTAGTCTTGGCTTTACCTAATCCCTGTCTGCAATGTTTAATGGTTGTTAAACATTAATGTATTATTCCCGGATGTCCTTAAACTGACTTCGTATACCGATTAAAATCCCCTCAGTTGCAAAAAAACAACCGAACAAAAGTTCAGTTAGTTCTGAGAAATAAACGTATACTTTCCTGCAGATGTCACTTTGTTTGATATTTCATGCAAGGACATTTTGTTTTGAATTACATTTGACGTACTAATGTGTTTTCTTGAGGTTTGCCCTTTTCATTCTTTGTCAAACTCCACTGACTTTAGATCAGCTGCTGCTGTGCTTCGCAGTTATCACCCTGCACAACAAAAGATGGCTCAGGCTGATCTCAGAGCAGTGTTCCAGGCTTTAAACGCATATCAGCTCAGACAGCATGTGATGTGAAAGGCTCTATGAAAATGCTCCGGGCAGAGGCTGGAGACCAAAGAGCTCTTGATCTCTTTGCTGAGAATATGTAAGCGGCAGCTCACATGGGTTCACATGACATCGGGCCTCTTGATGAGAGCAGCTGACTCCGATTAAGGCCTGAAGGGGTCGATTCGTCTTACCAGTGTTAAAACTCAAATGGACATGGTTAAGGTGATGGAGAAATATGATGTGTTAACCAACACCCACCGTCTGTTAGATGTGTAGATTTGTACACTTTTCGAGTTGCACATGAAAAGCGAGATCAAGGTTTGTGTTAGTTGTTGTCAGAAACTCCAGTTCATTCTGCACACAGTTTTATTCTCTTACTTTATATTCCATGGCTTTGGAGAACATTTGCTTTGCTGGTCAACAGTAGCATTCTGCAGTCAAATATTTGCTTAAATGAAGACCGTTCACCTGAAAACATTGAACATTCTCACATTATTTACTCACCTGCGCACCATCCCGGATGTACGACTTCCTTTCTTCAGCTGAAATGTTCTGAGGTTTACAAAGAAAGCTATTATTGTCTTAAGCTTATATAGTGAAATTGAATCGGAAACAAAAAATTTGAGTGCTAAATTCCGGTATTGAGACGTATCTTGTTGGTTCTTTTCTGTTGAGTGACAACTACATTTTCCTACAGTGATGGCATATGGAAGAACCACGTTTGTTTTCACTAAAAACCATTCCCTGGAAGATCCTTAATAAGAACCATTTCTTTTTTATAATTCTTTAGATTTTATGCGTTCTTCATCTAACCATTTAGCCAAAAATGTCTCTACTACTATGGCGTCATAAAGCATCTTTATATTTAAAGGGACAGTTCACCCAAAAATGAAAATTCACGAATTACTCGCCCTCAAGTTGTTCAAAACCTGCATAAATGTCTTTGTTAGTTTGAACACAAAGAAAGGTATTTGGAAGAATGTTAGCAACTGAGATTTCTGGGACATCGTCGACTACTAGGGCTGGGAATTCTTATGCTCAGTTTCCTCAATGAATTACGGTTAAATGCCGCAAAACCCGAAAGCCAGAGGGCGCTCTCACGCAGAAACTCTGATTATAAAGAACTATTGTAGCGTTATTGTTCTGAACACAAACGAAAATATATGGAAGATTTAGGAAAGCAAACAGTTCTGGGGCACCATTGACAAGTGGTAGCCAATGGTGCCTCAGAAATCTCAATGACATTCTTCCAAATATCTCTTGTGTACAGCAGAACAAAGAAATGTATACAGGTTTGGAACGACTTGAGGTTGACTAAATCATTTTCAGGTGAACTATCCCTTTAAGAGTGTAGCCACCGGATGAGAACCAATGAGATTTCAAGTTGATGTGTGTCGCCATATTGGAAGAAAAAAAAATCATTGTTCTGTCACAAGCCTATTGTTTTGCTTCAGAAGACATTTATTAACCTACCGGAGACGTTTGGACTTCTCAATGATGGATGGATGTGCGAATGAGAGAATGTTCATTTCTGGGTATTTATTGACACTTATTTGACCTTTGTTCCAATTACTTAGTTGTTTCAATCGTCTCTTACTTGCATATATTATTCTCCAAACAGGAAATTCTTCACTTAGTTTTCTCAAATAATATTTCATTTTGATTTGTAATTATTTGGTAAGTGGTGGGAAAATGTACAGTCAGCCACGGCTTGGGTCCATACATCCCATTGCTCAATAAGAGCAGTTGCATTGCTCTCCTCACCATACTGTGTAAGAAATGATTTGAACCAGTTATAGCAGATACTTTTGATGCGATTATGCGATAGAATATCATATTCGTTCTATCGTCTCATTGTAAATACGGTAAACGGCGTCAGGTCATCCTCCTCTGTGAATATGTAATTAAGGGGACTCATGTTAATTGAGGCGCTCTTTCTAAATGAGCCACTAAATGTGAAATCTGTGGCGTGTGCGGAGGCGTCGGACTGGAGTGGCTCACATCTGCTAATTGGGTACAAACAGGTAGCAGATGCGTTCCCAGTGACTGAGCGTCTGCCAATTATCTAAGCCACCTCGATGGGCCGATTAGAGCCCCGCTTCAGCGCGAGAGGAGTCATGGGAGTGAGGACAGGAGGGGTACGAAGAGGCAAGCACCAGGAAGGAAGATTCCTAGAAAGAGACCATGCGTGCCAGGGTCCTGTTGCGGACTGGCGAAGCAGTCGCCGGTAACATGGCTGTATTTTTTACGTTGCCAGAACATTGAGAAAGTGAGCTGTACGTACCCTCCACATTTATTATCACGCACATTGCCCGCGTATTGCCTGAAAGATTTGTGATGATTTTTTAAACCTTTTGGTAAACTGAAATCTACAGGCGTGTGTAAAGTCTGAGGCCGAGTAATTTGGTTACAGTATATTTCACTCAAAAATAAACTTTCATGTTGTAGAACATTTCTCCGATTGGTTCGTTGTCTAGTGTGAACACTGAACAGGTGTTTAAGAGGTGTGTTCGCTGTTTCCAGGACATTACTCCTTAAGCATTTTCTTATACTGAAGTCTGCAAGGAATGCGGAAATCTGCTTAATAATATAAAAGCATCAAGTTCTGCTTTTCACTGCTTTTTGAAAGGTCTGCAGTTGTAGACACAATAAAGCCTGTGGCATACTTCTTTTTTTACGTGTATGCGAGCGTACGCATACAGCCGAACGCACAGCCTTGCAAAATATACTGCTTTCGACTTGTAAACGCACACACGGGTATTGACGCATGCGACATATTACAATACTTCTCCGAGCCTACAGGGGTCAGGTTTTCTTCATCTACCTTAAACCGATGCTCCCAGGACACCGTTGCCTCCTGGTGGTTAAACTAATTACTGCGACCTGCATGCAACCTTTGGATGCGAGGTCACAAAATTCCGGCGGTGTGTACTATTCTGACGACGAAATTTGCATCACGCGCATTGTACGCTGTCCCTTGCATACGCGTAAAGAGGAACTTTACTTCAGCCTTGAGCCTCTTGAATTACTTCCACGCCTCTGCTACTTATGCAATGACAGCATTCACATGTTCAGAATGCCATACTACTTTTTTCTGCTGTGAACAAAAGTATACCAAGTACGCTATGTACATTTTTGCATACAGTAGGAGACCCACAGCAGTAGACAGAGAGCACACTGGAACGGGTACTATACCCACAATGCACTGCTCCATATTGAATGCTTTTTTTGTGAACACAATACATGCTATCAACTTCAGAAAAGCGTTTCCGGTCCTTATTTCATTTAAAGTGAATGTGTTTTATGACATATGGAAAGCAATCCTTGAATTAAACACTTGTATTATTGTAGGATGTAAACAGTTAGTATTGCATTGCAAACAACGTCTTCCTGGAATTTCCTTCCTCCTAAATTTGAGTCATTACTTGGGAACATCGGAAGATTTGCCATAGTGTTTAATTTAAACAGAGCATTAAATGCATTTGTGGGTTTAACTGATTTTAAATGAAGCTGTAAGGATGAATGCGGCGGAGCAGATCTGTGTGTATATTATGATGCTGTTAACTATGAGGAATGCTCATAATGGCCTCTTTGGCAACTGGGTAAGATGGCACGGCTCTGTTATCTCATTAGTTCAGCCTCGTTGAACCAGCGCTCCGACAACATGATTCCTACCGCTGCGGTCGGCTCATGCGCGCCTGCCAGTCAGAAACATATGTGTGGAGCGAGCTCCGCTGTGCCCGGATATAGATGTTCGGCATACAGGACAATAATAAACTATAGAACGCACATACTGCACATGTATTTATTTACACATGAAGGATACACGTCACACACTAATTTGCAGTGTAGTGATATCAAGGTTTTGACTGGGTATAATAATCAGTGTTGGGTAAGTTACTCTGAAAAAGTAATGAATTACTAGTTACTAATTACATATTCAATAGTGTAAGATAACTGCACAAATGACTCTCTCCAAAAAGTATTTATTTAATCTTATTACTGATTACTTTCTATATCCTACATCAACCTTGATTAAAATCGATAGACATGAAACGGCTTATTTAATTCATTCAAATAAATAATAATAAATAACTATATAAATTATTCTTATTAACTGAGCAAAGTATACACATGTGAGAATGATGCATTAGAGCATACGTTTTAAAGTTAGGCTGAAAAAATAAGAGTAATCCCTTACTTTACTTTTTCAAGGGAAAAGTAATTAAGTTCCAGAAACTGATTCCTTAGTAACTGGTTACACCCAAAGCCACTGAGAGAGAGAGTTCTGCCAACGGAAGTCCAAAACGCTGGAGCGTCACGTGATTCATGAAGCCTTCAGATAGTTCCAGGAAGTGGTTTTCTCTTTAAATGCTTTATTTTTTTATTCATTAAATGGCTTTCGTCTTTAAATGGATTCAAAGTTTAACTCAGTTGGTCTGTTTAGTCGCAGCTTCATGTGTAACTAGTAACTTCCGGGAACTATTGAGAGCCTCCATGAACCGTTCCATGGAGTCAACAAAGTTGATGCAACTCTCTCTCTCAATGGCTCTGGTTACACCCAACACTGATGATAATACACTTTTCCTTTCTACAGAGTAGAGATTTAAAAAAAATTGTGATTTTGATGTGTCTCTTACATACTTCAATTATAGTTAATTTAAATGATTAATTATTAACAATAAGGTCATAATAATTCAAGTAACTTTCATAGATTTTTGTTTGTCTCTACAGCTGAACGTCCTTGTCGATACTGGAAGCAGCAACTTCGCTGTAGCCGCAGCAGCACATCCCTACATAACACACTACTTCAACAGAGCGCTGTAAGATCACGCCATCGATTGAGTAATATGATGTTTATAAGTGATGAACCAATGTCACTGTTTCATGTTCTTCAGTTCCAGTACATATCAAAGCGCTGGGAGGGCCGTTGCGGTTAAATACACGCAGGGGGAATGGGAAGGTGAACTTGGAACTGACCACATCACCATTCCTCAAGGACCCAGTGGCACCATCATCATCAACATCGCTGCCATCCTCGTCTCAGAAGGCTTCTTCCTGCCTGGAATCAACTGGCAGGGAATTTTGGGCCTTGCGTATCCTCTTCTGGCTCGAGTAAGTGGCGTGAAGCGTTTCAGTTTGAAAGTGTGTTTTAGTAGAGGAAGGTGTAACTGTTTGACTTAGGTGCGGCTCGTGTCCTCAAACATCAGTGTTTGACTCATACTTTTACAGATAAGGATCCTTGAAATGATGGCTGTATGTTTGTTGCAAATCATTCAAGGATGTAATGAATTCGTTTTTGATAGTGGGCTGTACCACAGTACCATAATAATTGTGTAAGATGCATTTAATCTGTTTAATTACTTTATTAACATAAAAATAAGAAGTACATCCACCCAGGGAGAATTTCACTCTCAAGTTTCACCAGTACCACAATAAAGGCTGTTGGAAGGTTTGTTTGTAAGTCTACATTGTTAAACAAGTATAGGCTCGAAGTCGACGGATTACTGTTTGAACTCAGATTCATGTTAGATGGCTTTTATATTTGTCTTCTCTCAGCCCGATCCCTCAGTAGAGCCCTTCTTCAACTCTGTAGTGCGGCAGACGGGCATTCCAGATGTCTTCTCTCTCCAGATGTGTGGAGCAGGAGTCTCTGCCAGCACTACAGCCGACCCAGCGGGCGGCAGCCTGGTATGTATTCAACCCGTAGTCTTTCATTGATCTTCAATATACACCTGCTTGCTCCGGACTACTGCCTCCCTCAGTATATTCAAAACACTTCAAAACGTTCTATTCGAATCTCATTTTTACGAATTGCAGAGTCTTTATAACTAGCACTTTTATATAATAATGCGACCCTGGGCAACAAAACTAGTCTTAAAGTCCCCGTGAACTGGAAGTTGCGGTCATTTTACTTCCGTGCTTTGACGCATTTCCGAGTGAAATGGAATTTTGAAGGATAAATAAGTGGGCGTGGCTTTCTTATTTCTCTGCGATTTGATTGGATGTATAAAACAGACGTTGCGTTTTGAAACGGATCTGGCAGCAGACTGACAGTTGAAGGGGAGGAGTTAACAGATGCTCCGCCCAAACCATCTAACATATGTCATTAAAGAGCCACTCAAAAAAATTAAGTGAATATTGAATCTTGAATATTTACGGTAGGAAATTTAAAAAAGAATCTTCATGGGACATGATCTTTACTTAATATTCCAATGATTTTTGCCATAAAAGATTTTGACCCATACAATGGCTATTGCCACAAATATCCCTGTGCAACTTAAAGGAATAGTTCACCCATGATATAGTTCATTAACTCACTTTACAGTTGTTCCCAAATCTGAATAAATTGGTTTGTTCCGGTAACCAGACAGATTTTGCCCCCCATTGACTCCCATAGTAGGAAAAAAATACAATGGTCGTCAAAAGTGCCCCAGAACTGTTTGCTGTCCTACATTCTTTAAAATGTCTTCTTTTGTGTTCAACAGAACAAAAAAATGATAAAGTAATTTTTTCCTACTATGGCAGTCAATGGGGGCGAGTTCTGTCTGGTTACAAGCATTCTTCCAAATATCTTTCTCTGTGTTCATCAGAACAAAGAAATGTATACAGATTTGGAACAACTCGAAGGTGAGTAAGTTATGTCAAAATGTTTGGGTGGAATATCCCTTTAAGACTGGTTTCGTGGTCCAGGGTCACTTTTGTCTTTTGAAAAGCTCTTGAGTACTTAGCAAAAATAGTTTCCAGTAATTATACTCAACTATTTATACTTCAAAACATTATACATATTATAGACAAAACGGTTATAACAAAAGCAATGAAGGTATATGAATCTGTACGATATAAAGTGTTCTGAAATCGTATACCTCCCATTGATAAAAGATGCATGCCAATAAGGGACGAGTGGCAAACTGCCTCATCTGAGCACCTGTGATGGAATCACCCCGACCAGGTGTGAACAGAACCAAGAAAAAGCATCACTAAAGAGTTGGCGCTCAAGTCGTCAGTATCAGTCAGGCTTCCCGCTCTCATAAACCAGATCAGTTAAAAGCTCTCAAGGACAGATGAGATTATTCATCTCATCTACTCAAGAAACATAATAGCACAGAGCAAGCCTCCTATAGGATGGCGGGTCTTGTTAGTGAGATGCTCATTAAGCTAAAGAGAGCTCCCTACTGATGGTGCATTCTGTTAGTAATACATGACTGCTGGACGAGGGGACGACGCTGTTCCCCGCCGAGAGGAGCAGATGGACAGCGCGG
Organism: Triplophysa siluroides; assembly: GCA_006030095.1. Taxonomy (NCBI): domain Eukaryota; kingdom Metazoa; phylum Chordata; class Actinopteri; order Cypriniformes; family Nemacheilidae; genus Triplophysa; species Triplophysa siluroides. The sequence goes on along the minus strand of VCII01000242.1, from coordinate 139,136 downwards.
TGGGGAGGGGTGTGTCCCGTGTCCAATACTCAACAACATCCAAAGCCTTTTCAAAATATTTGACTAACCTCCTAATTGGATGCTGTTTGTAAAAAGCGTTTCACTTGTAAGACCATTTTTGATACTTTTTGGCTTCGTTTGTTTAAAAAAAAAAGTGTTCAATGGGTTGAATAGCAAATTTTAGGGAAGCGACAATAGGCATTTTTCACGGACGCTTGGGGGCGTATCCGGTGCAGCGTTAGTTGTGTAAATCTATTTCCGGCAGCATGTACACAAGTGCTATAGCAAAGAGAAACTAGACAATTGTTATCCAATCTCTACAGCAGTTACAAACCCAGGATGATACCGGAGGTAAGTGCCTTTCTACTTTTTTGGTGTTTTCATAGCAGGGCTTTATAAATATTATAAAAAATACTTTATACGCTGTTTGGAGAGAGACAACCCAGGGTTTAAAGGGGTCATATGGCGCGAATACTGCACGTGTTTTTCTGTATTTTGGTGTGTTATAAGTTGCCCATGCATGTATTAAGACACGAAAAATTGCAAAAATTTAAGTGTCGGAACAAAAGATGCATTCTATCTAAAAGCGAATGCTCACCCAGACCTGCCTGAAACGCCTCGTGTAACCACACCCCCCAGTTGGTGGGATTTGACTAAGACCGCCCAAATGTATACGCCTGTCAGCACAATTGAAGAGGAACCTGATGTTCCAAATATGGTAAGAGGCGTCACATTTCCGTCACACGCTTGCAGTATTTGACCAATCACTACGCACTGGTTAACTGGCCAATGAGAGCTCACCTCGCTTTTCAGAGCCATGAGCTTTGTCAAAAGTCTGTTTAAAATTGTGCTTTAGAATGCATTTTCGTTGATTGGGTTACACTTGTCTTTGCTATATCACTTACATACTGCTGGAAATATCTTTACACAACTAATGACTCTTCTGCATAAACTTAATTTCAACTTACTTTCGGATCCAGCTGATTCTCTGATTCTTAAGAACGTTGTTTTGTGCTGTGTTGCAGATCATGGGAGGGGTTGAGCCAACCTTATACCGGGGTTCCGTTTGGTACACCCCGATCCTAGAAGAGTGGTACTACCAAGTGGAAGTGTTGAAGCTTGAAGTTGGAGACCAAAATTTAAATCTAGACTGCAAAGAGGTATAGGATGCAAACCAAATCTAAACATATCCTCATATGAACTATGAGGCTACTGTACATGTACGGCAAAATAAAGCCAAATCCCATCTAGCACATCCTTTACAGATAGAGATAAAAGAAGGACTATGGTTATTTGTAAGCTTTGTTAAATCTTGTGCTTGGAGTGGCTTCAAGGATGTGCTGGATTTGTACCTCTGAAGGGTGCCAGTAGTAAAGTATTCAATGACAACGTTCTTATCTCCGCCTTTCTTAAAGCCTTTAAGGTGAAGCAGACATCGCTGTTAGTTGGAGGCCTTGACCGATTGTCTTTCATGTTTTTGTAGTACAACTCAGATAAAGCCATAGTGGATAGTGGGACGACTCTACTTCGACTACCTGGAAATGTGTTTAATGCAGTGGTGGAGGCCATTATGGAAACATCATTGGTATGACCTTCACAACAGAACATGATCTGTGTGGTGGTCAAATGTTCACATACTGTACAAATTGCATGGATAGTACTCTCACAGGAGCTAAAATGGTAGTTTCTGTAGAGAGATTTATCCCCACACACACCGGATCTTTAAAAACCATCAACATATACAGTTTGATTTGTGGTGTAGTTATTGTCACGTTTATTGATAGTAAACAATAAAATATAAATCATGGGCATAAGAGGGGGGACAGCTCTGACAGAATCCAGTCACGCTTGTTTCGATCTCTGTCCTTTTTTCTAGATTCAAGGCTTCTCAGCTGGATTCTTTGATGGCACCAAGTTGGCATGTTGGGTGAGAGGAGAATCACCGTGGAGGTTTTTTCCTAAAATCTCGATCTACCTCAGAGCAACAAACGCCAGCGAGTCGTTTCGCATCACCATTCTCCCACAGGTCAGCTCAAGCCAACAGAGAGAGTAGATATAAGCTCAAAATGTCCGCATTGAGTCCTCAAGGAAAGGCCATCCCTAAAATGAAGCTGTATTAAAAAACGCTGAATTATTATATTGTATCATAACGATCAAAAACACGGTACATCGATGTTCCTCAAATGAAACCCCAATGTTTTCCCCTGCAGCTGTACGTGCAGCCTGTCACAGATATTGACGGTACGTTGGACTGTTTTCGTTTTGGAATCTCCCCTTCAGCCAACGGATTAGTCATTGGAGCTACTGTGATGGAGGGCTTCTATGTTATCTTTGACCGTGACAAAAAGAGGGTGGGCTTCGCTGTTAGCACCTGTGCAGGTAGGTGGATTTAAAGGGTCTAAGGATTCATATTCGGGGGATTCTCACGAAATATTGGTTTCAATATGTCAAACATTATTTTCTTAAAGCAACACTATAGAACTTTTGCTCATGGCCCCCATGTGGTTGATAAGCGCAATTGTCTGTTAACAATAATGTCGCTGTATTAGCTTCCCCGCTTGTTCTACCACGGAAAGAATTTTAGAGACATTATTTTAAGATTGAAGTGAAAAATACTCATATCAAAATTTTACTTGTCATAAATTAAAAAAAGTTATAACATGTTTAAGAACATGAATTTCTTTAATAAAAAATGTAAATTAATTAAAGGTAAAAACAATTCTCATTACCATAACCATGTCGATCCCATAGCATGTTAAAAAAACAAAGCTGTGATGTCTAAACAAGTCATTAGTAATCATACATAATAATACATTAATGAAGTATATTTTTATAGAAGATTATACATGTAACATTTTTTTACATGCAAAAAAATATCTGCATCGGTAATGAGCATGAAAAAAAGTTGTGTACACAGCATGACAAAAGAATATTAAGCTTTAAACTAGTACAATATAAAGTAATGTTAACCTGGCAGATGTGTTTCTTCACATAAAATCTAAATTGATGGAAATATCTTTGTACGTGTCTTTCAAAAATGTTACGGAGGATGAGAATATCAGTCCTGGACACTTCATTTTATTATACATGAGTATTATACTCATATAATAATTTTTTTCATTGGAGAACATCCAATTGTTTAGTTTTAAATTGCAACACATAATCCACTTAGACAAATCTGGACGCATTACGGTAATGATAATTTCAGCAGAAAAAGCAATAAAATACATAATTCATTATGTTAAAATGATGCTTTGTGCAGGGTAAAGAACACAATTATGTTTATTATGATCATTTTTGTGCTACCATTCCTGTTTTATACCAAATTCTTTATTGCCTTGATGTATCAGTGGTTTCGTGAGAATGACCCGTTTAATGTCACCATGAATTCAGAATGGACATTTTTTTAGTGTTATAGCTTTTAATAATGTTTTTAAGTGCGTGTCTTGGCATGAGTGTGAGACTACATTGACTGTCCGTTGGCCAGGCTTCCAATTTCCAACGATCCGATCAATTCCTGAAGGACAAAATCAATGCTGCCCAACGGTTTGCTCTTATTCCAGAAGCCATTTCACTTGTTAATGTCACAATACAGAAAAATCAGTCGAACCGTATTTGTAGTACTTTGTTTGCGTGAAAAGTCTCTGCAACTGAAATCGTCGTTTTGCATTCACATTGAATTCTTGCATTGCATTCTCATGTATGTCAGTAAAAGTGTGTCTTGCTAGTATTTTATTCCAAATATAGCCAATGACTTTTCAATGACCAAGTCGATTTGGGTGTTGAAAGATGACTTGTCTACTGCATTAGTAGTAACGTTGGGTCAACAAAGTAAACACGGATCATTTTGAATTCATGAATTTATCAAATTCCAAAGGTTTGCCCTTCCCTCCCGGCCCACCGACACCAATCATAAACAAGACAAAGTGTTTGAACATTCAATATGCTCTATATGTGTCGACCTCTCCCCTCACTCCATCAGAAAACGGCGGTGTACCCCTGGCGGAGATCGCCGGGCCTTTCCTAGCTGAGGGTGTAGCGTCAGACTGTACGGCCGGCGTGTCTCTCCGAGAGCCTTTGATGTGGGTGATCGTGTACGCTCTGATGGCCGTATGTGCCCTGGTGCTGATCATACTCCTCGTTCTGCTAATACTACCCTGTCGACGGCACAGAGACGGCGAGATCACGGATGAGTCGTCACTGGTGCGCCATCGCATCAAATGACGTCAGGGCTCCGAAGAGACCTCAGGACAAGTCACAGGGGTGAATATATTGCACTGAACCCTGGATGAGATCTCTAGATCACATGCACCCGTTTAGCGGGATATGCTGGGATTTGGACATCTGTGGACACGTTTGGTGTACGATTTAAACTTTTTAGACGTTTTCGGAGGAGACCAAAACTGTAGAAGGATGAACAAATCAGGATTATACCTTTGACGTTTTTAGTTTAATGTATATTTGTCAAGAAAAGTATGAATAGCAATCTGGTGTTGAACTAGAGTATAGGGTGCATTCTGATCTGTTTCGTTAAATTATTCTGCTCCTCTTAATAGTCTCAAATATGATTCTGTTAATAAAACTACTGAAAGTCGACTGAAGGTTTGGTCTCTCAGGTGCAAAGGCCCCAAAAAGACACTTTAAGGAGTAGTTCACTTTAAAATGAGCTTCCATTCACTTTCCATAGACATTTTTATTCCTACTATGGAAGGTCAAATGAACAACCCTTTAAGCAAACACATCTATACAGGGACAATGTACCCAAAATGATATTTTTGTCATGATTTACCTCATCATTCTGAGATTTGTACGATTTTCTTCTCTGCAAAATACGAAATTTGTACGTAAAAACGTATCTGGTTCGGCAAATTCAATAAGAATCTACATAATATCTTTTAATACTTGAAAAATGTCTTGCTGATCACTTCCCAAGGACACTATTTGATTTCGATAAACATGTTTTTTTTTAATAAAATCATGGTAGCGTGAAACGTCATTAGGATGATGATATAAATGTCATTTTTGGGTGAACTAATCCTACGATATATGATTGCACTAGATAGCAAAATACAAAAAAAATTGTTGTCTTATAGTTTTGAAGGACGGTGATAAAAAATAGTAACAAATAACAAAAATGTTTTCTCTATAAATAAAACATGAATTTTTATGAGATTTTATGACTTGATAAATACTTCATACACATTATTTCAAATAGGTATTGCAAATAAATGACCTTTTTATCAGGCCCAGTACTAGGCTGGTTCGACTGCGGGGGGGCAATTACATATTCCAGTTGGGCAGATATATAATCAAAGTTCATTGCATAGATCATTTTACATTTCTTTCTGGGATTAAATTGACAGATCAACATTTAAAAGAGAACACAAGTATAAGTATTTAATTTTAAATCATTTGAGTTGTTGTTGGATATTTGTGAAGGGGGCAATGCCCCCCAGACCCGGCCCTGCTGGAGACTGACTTTGCCCTCTTATTTTTAAGCATTTTGCCAGAAGTCACCTCATGTCAGAGATCAGCCACACGGCACTGAACCACCGCTATAGTTTATCATATTAACTCTGGACATGTTTAGTGACTTTTGAACCCGGTTTCACAGAGAAGGCTAAAGGCTAGTCCCAGACTAAAATAAATGTGTGACCTGTCTAAACTGAAGTTAACGCCCAGAAATATCTTAAAACATATCAGTGCCATTGCTGTGTCACAAGATGCTCACCAGTAATGTATTCTTCTAAGGCGTTTTTATAAAAGCGGCATAAATATCTTAATTCAACCAAGGCATAGTCCTGGCTTAAGCTAAGCCGTGTCTGTGAAACCGGGCCTAGGTCTCCTAATACATTGTGTATCAATTGTTTTATCAAACTTAATTTGGTGAAGTGTTTTGTTTGAGAAGTGTGCTTAAAAATTGTTGGTTTGATATGTTGTTTGTGTATTACGATACGCATTTGTCCTAATACCGCTTAAGTTCAATTCGAAAATCATTGAAATGTCACTAATGCATTTTTTTTTATTCTGTGTCCATTTACATACACATGATCATATTTGCGTTTATATTTTAAAACGAGAGTGTATGAAAGCTATTGGTAACGTCCATCTTGCTCTTACATTAGTTGCTTGAATTTCTTCACATTATTAAAGGAAACTAATACAGAGCCATTACGTTGTTTATTGTGACATACTGTTTGCTTTTAATATAAACGGCTTTTAAGCAGCTTTACAAACAACTGATTTCACAAACAATCAAAAGATTGAAAGATATTTTAAAAATCTTTTGATTTCAAACCTTTGCAAGTTAATAAAGAACTAAGGATGATAACATGTATGTGAACAGCATTTTATTGTGGTCTCTAATATCTCATTCATGACAAATCTTGTTCTCTTTCTGAATGTGCTCATCTAGTGTTTTTTGCCTTTACATGATGTCGATTTATCACCGGATGGTGCAGTTACAGCATCTTCCAAAAGGGCCAAGGTCATCTGCCAAGCCGTGTCCAAACTATCATCCACTTATAGAGTGTAATGGATGTTTTTTTACAGCCATTTTTAGAGTCTGAAGCTAGAGGATAATATGTGACGCATGAGAGAATTTTGGGGTGAATTTTTCCTTTAAAACAAGCTGTAGAAAAAGTGATGCCTGTCTTAGCAACAGTGTTGGATGTGTAACTAGTTGCGAAGTTATTAGTTACTTTTCCCTTAAAAAAGTAAAGTAAGGGACTACTCTTCTTTTCCCTTTAATTTAATTACAGTTACTTCTGATGTAATCGAACTAAATACAGTAATATATTCAATAGTGGCATTCACGTCAAACTTCAAAGACTAACTTTAAAATACACAAGCTAAAAATACTTTTTTTTATACCATTTATTTGAATGAACTAAGAGCCGTTGAATCCTTGAATCACTTAACTGATCAAGGTTGATGTAGATATAGAAAGTAATTAGTAATGAAATACTTTTTGGAGAGTCATTTGTAAAGTAATCTGATTACACTATTGAATATGATTAATTCAATAAATTTTTAGAGTAATTTACCCAACACTACATAGCAAGAACAATTTACCATAAATGTAAATATGACTTTTGCTTTAATTCAGAAAAAGAAAGCACCAACGTTTAAGTAACTTGTTTTGAGGTAACCAAACACTTTCAGTATAAGACTACGCTCAGAGAGAGTTATGTAAGAGCCTCTCGGCTGCTGTTTCTAGTGGCTTTGCCTCATGAATCCTGTAATGAACCAAAGCAGCTCTAATCATCCACCGCTCAACTCCAGTTCTCCCACTGACTCCATCAACCTCCTCATACCTTCATTAACTGCACCGACACATTGACTCATGAAGCAGTATGCGAATAACAGTCTCGTGGGGTACAGTAGTTAAAGCAGAGGTGTACTGAAGCTCAGACATAACAAACTATATATAGACTCAAATATAGACCTCTTTGGATGATGTAAAAACACTGGTCCAGAATAACTTCACGTTTGCCTACACAAACATTTCAACAAAATACAACCGAGAGAATATTTACAACCAATATCTTTAAGATTTAAAAACATAATAATAAATAAAAACTTAAACCAGCGTTAACATCTTGCGAAGTGGTCTATAGGTGAATTTTGGTGACACGCTCAACTTTAGATTTCACTGTAAACGTTGTATTAGTAAATGTTTAAATGTTACATTAGTGAAATGAACAAATGCTGCAGAATTAATGTTGATTGTTATTTTATGTTAGCAAACATTTTAACAACATTTGGTACTACCTCAAAACTGAAACAAATGATGTATAAACAAACAGTTTATTTTAGTTTATTTAACCATAATTAATTATTGCATTCAATAAGATATAAATGAAAACCTGTGATATCTGCACGTACAGTACATGCATATCTCCAGAACAAACAACGGTTATTATTGCAATCGTTTTTCCCTACTTGCTAAACAAAATTTCGATTCAATACATAGAAATAAAACGAGTGGTGAATGAAAATTAGTTTCCCTTTAAAAACGTGAACGTCTTTATTTAATTACAGAAATCTGTCAGTCAAGCATAAACGTATTTAATTGTTTTCCTAATCATACATACTGTCGGCTAGTAGTGCAAGTGTTTTCAAAGGCAAACATTCAGAGTAGATAAAGCTTGAACGTTACAGAGACCACGAGGGGACGTGAGGGAGAACAGTTCTGAAAATAACTTCATATCAGATCTGCATATGATAATAACATTCATTCACTATAGATAGTTTTTTGGTCTGTGCGAGAACATGAACACCTGTGGCGTGCATCAGACCCAAGCCTGCCAGCCGGAGAAAAGACGACTGAGATTTTTAGGGTCCATGGCCTGCTGGATGAGGAGGTTGACCTGCCCCCCCACACTGAGCACTGTTCCCTCCTCAACACCCTTCAGCTTCTCCTGCAGTCTGAGCAACACTCGCTCCGCCACTTTATTAAAGCTCTGACTGTCACTGCTGAAACACAAAACACATTAGATGTGAAATAAACAAATGATACAGTTGCACGGAAGACTCTTGCCCCGCCCCCTTCTCCTTATGATTGGCCAATGGTTTTAAAACTCGGGGCCAAAATATCTGTCTGATGCATGTGTCATTGCTATAGTTCAATTTAAGACTTTTTAAGGACCCGCGGCAACCCTGTTAAAACATGGCAGACCTGGCCTTGCGGTGGGCGTCGAGCTCGTCTCCGCCCGGCGTGGGGTTAAGCGTGGCATTAAGCTCCGCCTGCTCGTCGTGTTGCTGCAGGTAAAAGGCCTTCAGAGGGTTCATGGTCCAATCGAACAGAGGGTCGTACAGCAACACCTGCACACACCATCCAGGTTAAAAGCGCACTCATTTACTCATGATTGACAGATACGAGATGAGTTTCTGATCACCTCCACAATGGTTAACAGGGCCTCCTGAGAACTCCTCATAACTTCCATCGTCTTCTCACAACATCTAAATATTCATAAGGACAAAAAGAACAGTTCAGTACTTCAGAAACCTAAATATGTGTCGTAATACATGTCACAAATGCATGCAGTGTCTCACTTTTAGGGAAGATTCATATCATATAGATCATATATCATTCATTTATTACTGTTATTTTTTATTATATTATAGTTGAATAAATTATTTTATTTTAGTTATAGCTCATATAGTATTTATTGATTACTGTTATTTTTTATTATATTATAGTTGAATAAATTATAATTTTATTTTAGTTATAGCTCATATAGTATTTATTGATTACTGTTATTTTTTATTATATTATAGTTGAATAAATTATTATTTTATTTTATTGTAGTTATAGCTCATATAGTATTTATTGATTACTGTTATTTTTTATTATATTATAGTTAAATAAATTATATTATTATTTTATTTTATTGTAGTTATAGCTCATATATCATATATTATAATTGTATTTTATTTTAGTTATAGCTCATATATCATTTATTTATTACAGTTATATTTTATTATATTATAGTTTAATAAATTTTATTATCATTTTATTTTATTGTAGTTATAGCTCATGTATTATTTATTCATTACATTTATATTTTATTATATTATAATTTAATACATTTTATTATCATTTTATTTTATTGTAGTTATAGCTCATGTATTATTTATTCATTACATTTATTTTTTATTATATTATAGTTCGATAAATTATTTTATTGTAGTTATAGCTCATATATCATTTTTTTATTACCATTATTTTTGTATTATATTATAGTTTAATAAATGATATTATAATTGTATTTTATTGTAGTTATAGCTCATATATTATCTATCGATGACTGTTATTTTTTATTATATTATAGTTGAATAAGATGTATTAAAATTGTATTTTATGGTAGTTACAGCTCATATATAATTTATTTATTGCAGTTATTTTTTACTATATTACAGTTGAATAAATTCTACTATTATTTATTTGGTCATCAAACTGACTATTAAGATAAGAGTTTTTTTACCCGGTGGATTTTAAATGAATAGGTCTGAGTTTGGTTATCTAATAAAGGCTCACCTCCTGAACACCCCCTCCACCCCAGCGATGCCCATCCCATCCACGATATCTCGAGAAAGTCTGAACGGCACCGTCTCAGGGGTAGGCAAGATTTTGCCCTGCTCGAATGCAACCCCTGCGTGAAAAGATGTTGCAGGTTGACATAAAATGAAAAGATCAAACATTTTCATAAGCAAGGATTCCTTTGTGCGCATACCCAGGTCTATGTGGACCAGTTCTGCGGTCTCTTCATCAATAAGAATGTTCTGAATGTGTCGATCGCCCAAGCCAACGATGTAACCGACTGTCAGGGAAAAAACTAAATTACATCATTTATTAAATTCTGTGAATTAAAGATACTGCCACACACTTCAAGTCGGAAACCCAGTGGATGACGGTATCGTGCCAGTATCGCGTACCGATCGAGGAGGTGGCCACACTGCGCGTGTACGCTAGTCGTCTCTCCAGCCACACTGCAGGGTCCAGGAAGGCTTCCATGCAAAAGTATCGAAACACTGGCCGGAAATGCTGGCACACCTCCGTGAACGCCTGAAGTTTGGCATCAAACTCCAGCCTCTGGGCGTCCTACACGTCACAGAGAGCCAAATGGTTTCATTTGATTTTTTTAAAAGGGTTAGGGCGATATGTGTACAGAGAGCACAAAGCACTACCATCATTTTCTTGCGACAGGCCATGTTGGTCCAGTCCTGTGGGCGGAAGCGTTTGTGCGCCCCCTTCAGTGGGTCAACCAGGAACTCTCCAATGGGCACGGTGCCAGAACACCACTCCAAAACACCGCTGCGCTGGGAAAACGGCACCACCTGCTCCGCACACCAGCACAGTGTCATACAATTCGCAAACTACTGTTATAATGTTACGAACGCTTATCGTGTGTGATGTTCGTACTTTGTAGCGGCGGATGTTGAGTTTCCTCTTGCGTGTTTCTGCGTTGCGCTGCAGGAGCGTGGAGCACATATGAAAGACCTGCTGCATCACTGCGTCCTGCCTCAGATCATCCTGACCCTGTGACCCCGACACAACCACACAATTTACACTCGGGCTCATTATATTTAAAAACTTCTGATCTGATCTGTGTATGCTTCCATGTCAGAAATGACTACAGTATGTACTGTAGACACCGAACCTTTGCATGATTATGGTTTGTGGTAAATAACCTGACCTTGACTAGCTGTTTCCTGGTCACGCCGTCTGAGCCCACACAGTCGATTATCTTCGGTAGGTTGACGCCTCCAGCCAGGTGAAAGTAAGGTTTGAATGACCGGACAGTCACAAGGTCTTCATATCTGCCTGATGGATCCACCTAAATAATACAAGTTAATGTAATTAAAATTAAGGTCTGTCATCATTTACTCAACAATCTCATAGGGCTCTCTTTGTTCTAGGGAAACAGCGGCCGGATTCACAAAACTTTCTTAAGAAGAAAATTTGGCATATATTTTCTTAAAGTCCCAGTGAAATAAAAAATTACAATGTTTATTTTTTCATGAAATATTGCATCGTTTATTGTAAATAGTTTATCAATGTGGGTCGTTCTCTTTTAAAAAATATTGTGGCCTCAGATAAATCTCAAAATGCACTTCAGTCCTGTAAAGACTATCCATCTTAAATGACGTATGTTAGACGGCTTGGGCGGAGCATCCGTTGACTCCTCCCCTTCAACTGTCAGTCTGCTGCTAGTTAGTTAAATTTCTAAACGGAACGGCTGTTTCTATACAACCAATCAAATCGATGAGAAAGACGAAAGCCACGCCCACTATTGTTCTCCTTCAAAATTCCATTTCACACGGAAATGCTTCAAAATACAGACGTAAAAACCATCGCGACTTCTGGTTCACGGAACTTTATATTCTAATTCAAGAAAACATTTAGGAGAGTTTCGTATTCCCGTGTTTTTCTGAAGATTGTTCTTAGGAAAAAAATGAAAAAAATAATAAAATTCTCGAAACAAAAGTAGTCGTAAATGTCATGTTAAAATAATCATCTTGCATTGTTCACACATGACCTTTAATAATCAAAAAGAACTTCATAATTCATTATAGTAGTAAACTATAATTCAAAGTAACTATTGGGATAAATAACTTTGAAATGATGAGTCTTCATATTGTACAAAATGTTGTATGTAGTCTTGATTTAACTTCTTTGTACGTTTGTTCCAAATATCACAATATTACTACCGCTATTAAATTGTCTGTAGAAAGATTATTTATTCATTTACTGATATTTTGGCATGTGTAAAAAATAAGGATGCCAATCTGCCACTTTCTCTATAAAGGGCTGCAGTTATGTTTCTAGTTTTAGCGCCCCTGTTGGAAGCTTTTGACAAAGTCTGCCTCACACAATGTCCACATGTACGGAGTTTCTTAAGCTTGGAGTTTGTGTTCAAAAGATATTGGCTTATTAGTGAAAAAGGGCCAATCGACAAATTAAATTGGCTTAAATCTACTGAGTAGTGGGACGGATCTAAATTATTTTGAAGTGTATGCATGTGACGTTTTGAGCAAATCAAAATGGCAGAAATTGTCAGCTCACTAATAAGAGAAATAAGAGAAAGGGATCAGATCACGAATAACTACTCTTTTAGTATAGATCATTTATTTGAGATATAGAATAATTATTATAGATAGAAATGTCTCGTTATTTGAACATTACTTTGCTGTATAATTATAAGACTTCTTCTGTGACATCATTCCTTGAAAAGAATGCTAAAAGTAAATTTTTTGTATTTTGTTTTCACACATTTACACGAAATAGCTTTTTACGAGACATCTCTGACCATAAAACATTTTCATCTTTTTACCTTGATCTCCATGGTGGGAATGATGACACCATCAAGGTCTTTGATTTGCATGATTGGTTGTTCAGGCGGGATCGGTATGGCTTCTATGCAAACAAGACAACCCTCTTATCACCATAGCATGTACGTTACATTCAAAACATCTTATATATTAACATAGTACAACTTAATTACATTTCATCTTTATACGACACTGATAAGAAATGTAATAAGCACGGATGCACCGATACCATTTTTTAAAGACCGAGTACGAGTACCGATATTTTCTTTCTGGTACTCACCGATACCTATAACCGTTGCCTGTATAATGTACAATTATGCTAATAAACCAGTATCTTACTGGGACATTTTCTTTTTTTCTTCTGTGTTTAGGTCTAAGTACTATTTTTTTATTAAGTTAAATTTTTTTATGATAAGTTGACAATTTTACTAGCACATTTACTTAAAGTAAACAATATACTCAGTTGTCGAATTATAAAAAATTCAAGGGGGATGGTGTGGTAAAATGTGAGTGTATTATAGCTTGTTCAAGTCAAACAGACTTTTATTTTGACGGGACGCCGCAAATTCCATTTGTTTAAATTAACCGGACTTTTATTTTTGACGGATCGCCGCAAATGGTGTTTGTTTATGTGTTCGTGTCCTCGTGCAGTGAAACACTGGCGTTGAAGCTCCACGCAACCGCGCCACTTTTTGCACACACAGTCACGCAAAACAAGCAGAATACATATTTAAACACTGTCTGAATATTTCGTTAGCTGTTAACGTTAGCTGTTCAGCGCTAATGTCTTGATAGGCAATAATACATTTGCCAGATTTCGTCCGCGTTCATAGGGCTCTATTATGTCACGTGAGATATCGGTCTTTGGTATCGGTGTGTCATTACGAGTACTTGAGCTTGGTATCGGGCCGATACCGATACTGTATTGGTGCAAAGACTCGAAACCGACAGGAAACAACACCCAAAATAAACGCTTGACTGGAGGGATGTACTCACTCTTCTCAGTTTTATGACGACTTGCGTCCATGTACGCCAAGGTGATGTAGGCACTGCAGAGTGTCTCAATGCCTTTGATCATCTTGGCTTTCTTTTTACGAACCATGTCAATGATCTTTCGAGCTACCTCGGCGCGCTCCTACAACACAATATAATAAACAATATCATAAACCCCAAGTCTCAAGTGTTTGTGTACACTCTTGTCAGTATCCACGTAGAGCAATGGTAAATAAATAATGTTTTGGATGAGCTATGTCTTTAATTGATGTCAATTCTGAGGCTGTATGTAGATATACATACCAAATCCAAAGGCGAAGGCTGGCGCGCAGTGCTCTTGGATATACGACTGCGAGAGAAACTCTCATCTTTGTTGGCGTTGACCAGGGCCAAGATGATGAAGAGAGTGTGGTGCGGGTGGTCCAGGGATGACTGACAGATCAGCTGAAGACAGAGCATGGACATATTTCAGCTGTGATTCCATACTTGTGTAGTTCAAATGAAAAGCTTGAGGTTACCTCATTCAGAACATTATGGAAACCCACGTCCTGTGAACTGGACACTTTTGTGCCCATTCGAGCAGCTAACTGGTACATCAGGGGCAGGAACTTATACGACGAAATTTTCTTTACCCCGGTCTAACACCAACACAAACGAAACACCACTTACAACAATCAGACATCTGTAACACCGTACGAAAGTTAGATTTGCAGTCTTACCCTCATCATGTCGTTGACTGTTTTGACATCGGCATTCTCCAGCCAGAGGGACGCCAGTCTGAAGACCCAGGTGTCGTGTTCTTCTCCGAGCTCCAGGCACTGGATGTAGTTCTCCACAGCCTTGAGGAGGAAGCGGTTACGGTCCGTCTGGAGGTTGGACATCGCCTTGACGTCCAGCTCCAGTTCCCTCTGAACCTTCACTGTGTACCTGCGCATGAATAAAATTGTGTTTGCAGGGGAGGAAGCTTGTTTGTAGCCCTGATTCGCTATGGGCTTGGTGAGATGCTTTCCCTGTCACTCCAATAGTAGTCACTACATAGTACAGTGTAGTTGCGATTCCCATACTGCTGACCTGTTGTTGATGACCTTCCTCTCTCGCATGAGATCCACTTCCTCCTTGGCCTTCTCCAGAAGCGCCTGTTTATTCTCAAACTCAGAGGACTTCATGTAATTCTCGATGCTCTGGTACTGTGCGTCAGAAAACCGGGCTAGCGAGAAGAAAGCCTGGGTTTTCTGGCTCTGGAGTTTAGTGTCGGATCCGGCACAATGGTCCTCGATCACCTCCACAGCCTGTCCGGCATGAATCACTCATTTACTGACATTCAACACACAGTATATGTGTGGTGGTACAACGTTAACAATGATAAAACAATAACTGCACTTAAAGTCCCAGTGAAATGAAAAATGACGATTCCCATTTTTCATGAAATACTGCAGCGTTTATTGTCAAGAACTTAACAATGTGGGTCATTCTCTTTTTAAAGTTCGTGTGCCCTTGTAATCTTCAGTTAAAATCTGAAAATGCATGCTAGCGCGACTATCCATCTCAAATGACATAAATTAGTCGGCTTGGGCGGAGCATTTGTTGACTCCTCCCCTTCATCTGTCAGTCTGCTTCCAGTTCCATTTCAAAATGCAACGGCTTTTTTTATACAACCGATCAAATCGTGGTGAAAAATCAAGCCACGCCCACTGTTTCTTCTCACTCGAAATCCCATTTCACTCGGAAATGCGCCGGAATACGGAAGTAAAAACTATCCGCAACTTCCAGTTCACGGGACTTTAATCGTACAGAATGATTATGATGCCATTCAAAAAAATCCATGCGCAAAAACATTTTTTATTCTCTCAGTAATACTATCCCTGTGTCCAATCTCAATATAACAAATAACCTTAACCGGAATCATATATTACTTTCCAGAAATCACTTCATTTCCCATCATGCCTTGTACAGGGTTTTTCCTGCATGGAGAAATTGGAAGCGGCCGCCTCCGTCAAATATCGTGCCATGATTTCAGAACGACTCGCACACGAATGAATCATTTGAACCAATTCATTTCAACTATTGAACTTTTCAGTCACTAGCGAATATAAGAGATCATTGAATCATTTAAAGTGAACCACAGAGAATGCAAGATGTGATTAAGCTTTGCTCATTTACTAAGACTAGTTAATTCAGTTGGCTTTTATGGGCTGAAAAGTACATTTTTTGAAAATTATAAAAAGCTTTATTTGATAAATATCTTTTTATCAAAGTATGCCTACGTGTGTACAAGATCAGGATGGCACCACCTCCGCCTCAGTTTGAGCCAGGAAAAACCCTGCTTGTACACTATAAAGCAGCTTTACCCTCTCTAGATATTTCTCCAGTATAACAGCGGGACTCTCCAAACAGGATTCGGCCAGCCAGTTCCCACACAGTCTCAAGCATTCAGAAAACACCGGCACCAGAGCAGGACTCACACACACCTGCTCACATAAACACATTTGTATTCGGCACGTACACAGACATATACGAAATAGACGCAATATATACGGTCTTAACGCCAGCTCACTAGATCTTCCAGTTTGTGGATCATCTGTTTGAGCAGCCCCAGAGCCAACCCCTGTTCCCTCTTCACCCAGAACACCTGAGCCTCCTCCAGCTGCCACGCCCACGAGGCCACGCCCCCAGCGCTGGCCACGCCTTTCTGCTTCATGTGAAAAACTGCTCGCTCTGCCAGCTACATGAAGAAAAACACACAACGCTGGAGTCACATTCTTTAAGGATAACCATGTGATACTAATAAGAAGCAGTCTCCCCAAAACGGCTAACTGGCCGACACCGATATTTGGCGCTTGCTGCCTTATTTTACCTTTCTTCATTTAACTATTAATGTTTCCATGTAATTCTACAACATTACAATTACTTAGCATTATACAACTCAGGTTTGTTATATTGGCCTTGTAGATGGAAAAGCCAATTTGCAAATGGATTTAAAGCCACAGTTTGTAAAATCCGCCACTAGAGGGCGCACATTCAAAACAACACCAATGGCGTAGCTTGATGACACTGTGAAGGAGCGTGGAATGATGGGATCTGTTGTCTTCAACTCCACCGCTGATGGCCATCAATCAGACAGGAACGAGAAATCATATTTATCATGATTCTACGTCTGTAAAGGCGGTAACAAAGGGTAACGAGGATATGACGCCATTGACAGGCGACTGCCAGGCCCCCTGTCGCTGTATAAAATAGCGATTTTCTCACGATTTACAAGTAGTTGGAAACATTTGCGATATTGTAAGTACTCAGCTGAAAAAAATATCTAACACTGGCCTAGTGGTTTATGGGATATTTTACTGCGAAATTTTTACAAACTGCACCTTTAAATGAAACATAAATGGCGTTTGTAGCAAATTCAATACACAAGACATGAAGCACACCTGTGTGTTGCCTGCAGCACGAGCAAGTTTGCACAGCTCCATCAGGTGTGAGGAATACGCCGATATCAGGTAGTTCTTCCTGTCAGGATCTGTCGCGGAGGAAATCAGGCTTTCCTGTATTGAAGAGCGCAGGGCTAAAACGGGCTCTACCAGACTGAAATCACTATCGGTCAAGAGATCCGAGTGTTGCTGCCATTTCCCGTAGACCTCATTCAGAGCGGAGTCCGTTATAGGCCTGTCAAGAGCAAAGAAATCCATTACCGCGTGCATTCAACCTCGTTTCATTTCTGCAGACGCACAAACATTTAAATAACATACAGAATCTATGAATACAGTAGCAAGAACAGTGATAGGATCTGGCGACCTTGAGAAAAGATCCTGGACACTCTGGAGTTCGGCAATTCTCTGCAGGTTACAAAGTGCAGGGTAAAGTGAAGAAGCAGCCTCCAGACTGCCACGACACAACTCCTCCACCTCATGACCTCTGACGAAACACACACAGGTCAGATTAAGGCCAGTTCGCACTAACAACGATAACTATAGAGATAGCTCGATTCACTTCTACTTTGTTTTATTCATATTGCGCTTTTACAATGTTGCGTTGTTTCAAAGCAGCTTTACAGGGAGATAAACAAAACGAATACTAATAGCTGCACAGCTGTATCTAAGATGATAGCTATACTAGCATCAGTCCACCGTTCAATGAAGTTGATTTCGTCTTTGGTGTGGACAGGGTTGTATACAGGAAGATGTGTTCTGGTTACCTGGCATAGTTGAGCGTTTGCTCAAACAGGGAGAATTCTTTATCCCTCAGAGCCTGAAGAGCGCTGAACAGAGACTCGCTGATTCCTGGCTTCAGCTTCTCCGTTCTTAACAAATGAAAATGTCAATAATGAGTCATTTAGAAATCCCATGATCCTTAAATGTCCTCTTTTCGTAATACGAACTGTGAAATATACCTGTAAATTGTGGAAGAGAAAAGGCCTTCGCTAACTTCTCACAATAAAGTTGGAAGTACAGAATTCTCTCTGACAGAATCATCATTTCACAATACGGATTAGCACTTACACAAACACATTATCATAAGGGGGCATTCACAACAATATATTGCGGTATCGCAATACAAAACCATCAAGTATCGTAGAGCTCGGGCTGTCAGGATTATGACGTTTGGCTGACGATATATTGTCTAATAAATTATTGCGATTATGACGATTAATTGTCTGTTTTAGAGCTCTGACATTTAGTTCTCATACACTTTGATTTAGCTTTGAAACGACCATATTGTTCTGAATATAAGACTACGTTTTTTCTAGGAAATACATCAGAAAAAATTGGGTCATCATATATTTAAGGTTTAGGCTTTACGTGTCGAAAATACAACCGCTAAAACAAGTAAATTGATCAGGAGTGAATTGAAGCCACCATTAAAATGCTATCAGTCATCGAAAAGCTTCTAGTCTGTTTTTTTCTCACTTGCAAGACTACAATAACATGTTACTTCGATGTTGATGAAATTTTGGTAGACTGGTTTTAAGAGATTACCTTAAATAATATAAAACTGTACTGCAGGTTATTTTTATGCTATATGCTTTTTGACAAGTATTACCATGCTTTAGTTACAATATATACACTGAAATATGCAATGTGCAGGCACTACAGCTCCCCCTGGTGTCTTCTATAGAGATGTGCAATAATTGCGATGAGGTCAAACAATCACGATGAGATGATCATTTAATAATCGTGTCAGCCCTATGTAGAGCTATTAAAATATGTATCGTAGAGCTATGGCAATATATTATTAAATGAAATGTATTTTTTATCTATTCAGTTTTTATCAGTTTACATAAAAATGGTTGAATTGAACCTTGAATTTGATCAATTCTTTAACAGATGTTACTAAAAATGCTGCATGTTTTGGGAAAAGATCTGTGATTTGAGGGTCAGTTTAATATTTTGACAAATATCATGATACAGCTGTGATCGTAAACCCAGTATCGTGTATCATATTGAATCGTGAGTTTTTTATTGGACTATGGCCCATGTCTAAAATGTAAAACATCTTACTATAGCCAAATCTCTTAAATCTACAGACGGAGGCAAACACCCCCCACGCACCTTTCGGGCAGATCGCAGTCCCACTGTGTATTTCTCCACGCTGCCTGAAAACGCAGCTCTCTCAGTTCAGGACTGGACTCCACACCCTCTCTCTCCAGCCCGTGCAGATATGTGCTCAGAATACTACACAAACCAAAGTTCTGCAGAGCCTGAGAAAACACAACTCAATACTGCTCACCTGATCCAAGCTTCATCTGTAAGCATCCGGACCAGAGGTCATACGTACCTCCACTATGCCGATCTGTCGTGTGACCTCCGGGAGGTTGGAGTGAAGGTCATATGAAACCAAAGCTTTTTCCCACATGGCCTCATGCTCATACGTTCGAATCCTGGAGACCACCGAACATTTATTATATAAATTACATTCGCTCATTTGGCAGACGCTTTTCTCCAAAGCCACTTACAAGTAGGAGAGCATATAAAGATTTCGTCAGCACGCTAAACACTACCGAACAAACAAACAACCAAACAAACACCAAACTGAGAAATCTGTTTTTACAAAATGAAAACGATGCAATGCTTGCAGATCTTGCAGATTATATTACATTTTTATTTACTTTCACTATAAATTCCAACTGAATAATAATATAATATATATATATAGTAATAAGCAATAAAATAATTTAATAAAGAACAAGATTTAAGGTGTCCATTATTATTGGTAACAATGTCATCATGCCAGTGAATCCTAATAATCAAATTTGAATGGCATGAGGCATGAAAACTGAATTATTCTTTATTACTTTTTGAAGTCGCAACGTTTTTTGAGAATGACCCATATAATTAAAAATAACAAAAAAAGCGTCACCTAGTCAGAGGACTGACTAACTTTCCCTCTCCACACCCGTATAGACTGTCAGGTTCTCCAATGCACCTGTACACTTCGATGAGAAGATCCTGAGACAAATCAAAACAGATCATGAGTATGTAATGGGCTCATAAGAATAATTCCAGAGGTTGTGCAACGTAGCCCAAAACCTGCAACAATAGGTTGGCACATGACGTCACCACACTGCGCGAAGTGCCGATGGAGGGCAGCAAGTGATTTTCTCCATAGGCGTCGTTATTTTCGACTGTTTAAATCGATCAAGCCATGAAAGGTGTTTTTATTGTGTAGCAAAAAATGACGTTCATGAAGGGGGAAAATGCGAGTATTGAGAAACGGAGATAAAGTGGCTTGTAACCTGAATCTGCGGTTGGGATGAGCCGAGCCGGACGACTTTCTTAAACGCTTAAACTGCATTCGCACTGCCTCCCGCGAGTTAGCATCTATACGCATCTTTGCATTGACAGCAAAAACGCTTAATTCGCGTTTGGTGTGAACCCGGATTTATAATGAAACACCTTAACGTGGCGAAACAACAACCACGTAAAAACGAATTCATAGTAATAAACACTAGCTATTGTTAAAAGAACAAGCACTTATTTAAGCCATTCCTTGAGCCACGTTATGAACTTTAATGAGTAACAAGCTTAAGGCAGCGACAAAACTGAGAACATAAAACTTTTCGGTCATCATGTTTATGTTTGAAATCAGTGATAAACAAATGTTTTTATTTAGGTTTTCCGTAGTTGTTGTTTTGGTAAGTTGAGCTGTTTCCTTATAATGGACTTCTATGGAGGAAGAAACGCTATTTACGCAAGATTTTTCACCTTATGCATTTAATTAGTTCTTTCAACAGAAGCTAGTGTTTATAACAAGTAAAGTTTGACAGAAATTTGGGCTTACCTGGTCGTTGAACATATGTACTTTGAGCTTGTGATAGTGAATTCCTACGGAGAAAATCACTTGCTGTCCATGTCATAAAAACCACATGATTGCAAACAACCTATACAGCCGTGACTATATTCACAATATGGCACTCCCTCACAGTGCCTAGTTACAATTATAAAACATTTAGTATGTCCTAATAATTTGACAACACAAATCAACTCTTGTGATGCCAGGTCAGGTCTTTAGCTCTTTTTACAGTTCATAGTAAAACAGTCTCAGGTCACGGCTCTACATTACAGCGAATTAACCACAGCTACAGATCAATCAATAATCACGGTTCTTATTAATATGATATCCCACACCTGTAGACTGATGCCAGAGTCTTCTAAACTCTTCTCATTCACTGTGCCAATGGACAGAGTCTGGCTGGCCTCTTCAAATGTGATCCTCCTCGACGCTCGAGACTGTGACCTGTCACAGCAAAATACACAACACTGTGACATCATTCAAAATGCTCTCAATGCTAAAATAATGGGAGACTCCGCTCATGACCTGCATCGACAACAGCACAATCCATTCATGAATCTACACAGCAAATACAAACATTGGGAGAAATGTCTTTGAGGATCTATTGACATAAATGCACAATATAATATACATAACTTTGTCTTCAGAGGTGAATGAAGCGTTATGTTTTTATTACCCTAGAATGAGCTATTTTTATCTTCTATTTGCATAAAGACGAGCAATTCGCAACTTTGAAGGGTCGCTAGACACGCGCATGCTAGATGTCGCTAGGCTACCATTGGAATGAATGACATCGCCTCGCTTTGACACTGGCATTTTGAACAGCGCGTAATAGAGAATGTGAAGCTGACGTCACGCCCTATGTTGCATGTTGCAGTAGCGCCGCCATCTTGGAAGGATCAAACTGCACTGCTATTATTGTTTTGATATGTACTGTTACTTGTTTTCTTTAATATACGGAAAAATCGAATGTGAAAGAACTACAGGCTTTTCCTGAACGACTCTGTGTAATGCTATTGAAGTTTTTAACACAGTAAGACCAACCTACCGTTGTTAATTTCCAAATCAAATAAGAAAAACAAAAAAGTGCATTGAATGCACAAGCAGCCGTCCTCCCAAGATTGCGCAACACTCAACGCGGTGTGACATCAATTAACAAGATCTATAGATGCCGTTAAATATTCATACACTGGACCTTTAAATTAAACTTGAATTGTACGGTTACTAAAGAGATGTTACAGAGAAATGTTTTATTCATTTTTACTATTAAGGTCAATAAAATTGACAGAGTTTTTTTCTGGCGATACCTTCGGCTCTGCTCCATGTTGGATCGGATCTTGTCCACATAGATCTCAGAGTACAGGAGAGCTGTGAAATGGGCAGAACACAACTGAGCGGCTCCGGACACCTCCAGATAATTCAGATCCAGCCAGAAGTTTGAATCGCACACTGTCCCGTATTCATTACTGACAAAACACAAGATGTCACAGTTTAAAACGCCTGCTTTTTCAAGTTTGAAGAGCTGTAAACAAGTCTTGAAACATTTTTTTTGTGTTTTAACTCTCTTTCCCCGCCAGACATGTTTTTAAAAGCTGCCAGCGCTAGTATCTTTTAAAATAATTTTAACTCAAATTTGATGGCTCCCAGTACATTTTCTTGATGAATATGGACAAACAATATACCAATTCTGTCTCTGCTTTTAAACAACAACAAAAAACGTTTCCTTCAATTTCCATTAGTTTCTTATCACCTCTTAAATGCGGGTTGTTTTTTACAAAAATGCAACATTTTGATCAAACAGCTAAGATAATTAGTTAATTAAATTCATGCACTTGTCAGCTTCAGAACGATGAATAAAAAACAGATCAAATATTTAACGCTTCTAGGATCTAGAGATACTGTGGTCTTTCAGAAAACGCGTAACAACGCCACCTGCTGTACAACAGTGAAAACACAGACACCCGGAAAATTCTGTGTTTGGCGGTGAAAGAGTTAATAAATCAAACCGAGGAACTGAATATCACAGCTGGAGCATTTATAATGATAATCATAAAATCACGATGCTTTGGACACAGTGAAATTCCTCCGACCTTCCATGTGCCACTGGTCGAGCCTGTTGTCTGAGGTAGTCTATGACTGTCAGCATGCTTCGGAGAGACGGCTTATCTACTGCGGCATGGTTTCCAATATCTGTATTCCCTGTTTCGTGTAAAAAACAGTTAAAAAAAATAATAATAATAATTGATGTTGTGAACTGGCCTTAACAAATTAGATTTTGTACCCGAGTCTGATAGCATGGGGGTGGTGGGACGGCTGGTGGGTGTTGAGGGTCTGCAGCACTGACTAAAGAAGCTCTGGATATGTGTGGATAAGAGCTGTCTCCAGGACCCATCCGCATCTCCCAGAAGAATATCGTGAACAAAGAGCGGCAGCATCCTCTGGCAAAAATCTGTTTTCACCTGCAGAGCACACGAGTAAGTCATCCGTCGATCTTTCTTTGTGTTCAAGAGAACAACGAACTTTCTACCGGCTTGACACGACCTGAGGGTGAGTAAACGATGAATTTTCATTTTTGGCTAATGTACCTCACAGAGAGGTCTGGTGAGAAGCAGAGCCTCATCCTGGACTCCTCCGCTGTCTAACAAGGCCGTACACAGATTCTTCAACCAGTCCTTGTGTCCACCGGGCTGCACAGACCACAGGTCAGGACTGTCCAGTCTCTCTCTGGACTCTGAGGTCACCTCCACGGTCAGGGTGGGCTCCTGTCGCAAAGACCACTCACTTTCAATGACATGTTATATTTTGCAGGGTATAGTTGTTGGACGTTTTGTTTATATTGTTGATTATTGATGCATTTGTTTATTAAACTTGTCCACTAAGATGATTTCATGTACAGTAGGTGAAACACTTGCCCGTCTCTTGGCAGAGCGGAAGGGGTTTAGGTATGCCAGCATCGGGTTCCTTTTACTGTTGTTCGATTGCAAGAATTCAAGAGCAGACTCGGTGGCCAGGATGTTCTTTAGACACACACCAGCCGCCTGACGCACCGCAATACTGAAATAAAGAGCCAAAGGAGAAACATGTCATAGAATGTCACTGTTTTGGTTCGTTTTAAAGGCTAGACAGGAAGTAACATTTATAGGCAAACCCCAAAATGTCCTAACCAGAATATTCAGCAGGAAACAGACATTGGAAGGGGATTTGATTCGGTCAATGTTGAATTAACGGGGACCAAATGCTTCTAGTATTGTTCCAGCGAGCTACATCAATGCCGTCAGGTTTCTTTTTTTACTTGTTATTCTTTGTTCGATTTTCTGTTTTGGTTTTTGGAAGTGTTATAATATTATTTTATATTATATAAAGAGTTTGTTTCCAAAATGAGATATCTCCTTTTTTTTAAATGTTAAAAAATCATGTTTTTTATTATGTCATGTTTTTATTGTGTTAGTTAGCTGTATTTTTTTAGTTATTATGGCTTAAATCAAACAAACCAACTGCAGTTTGATTGATATTAATTGGAATATATATATATATATATATATTTATATATATGAAGAGTTTGGTTCCAAAATGACAAAAATCATGTTTTTTTTATTGTGCATTCCACACAACAATTCCACTGCAGTTGGTTTGATTTAAGCCATAATAACTAAAAAATACAGCTAACTAACACAATTAAACACCATATAAAACATAATAACATAAAAAACAAATATTATATATGAAGAGTTATTTCTAAAATTGGAATCAAACTCTTCATAATATATATAATAACTAAAAATACAGCTAACACAATTAAACAAAATAAAAACAATTACAATAAAAAACATGATATATATATATATATAATATATATAAATATTACATATGAAGAGTTATTTCCAAAATTGGAATCGAACTCTTCATATATATATATATATATATATATATATATATATATATATATATTAACACAAAAAATACAACTAACCAATTAAACAAAATAAAACATAATTACAATAAAAAACATGATATATATATATATATAAAATATTACATATGAAGAGTTATTTCCAAAATTGGAATCAAACTCTTCATATATATATATATAATAACTAAAAAAAAGCGAACTAACACAATTAAACACAATTAAACATAATAACAATAAAATACATGATTTAAAAAAAAAATTACAATGGAGTTATCTCATTTTGGAAACAAACTCTTCATATATTATAATATATTATATAATATCACTTCAAAAAAACTAAATTGATCACCAGAACCAGTTTTGTACCTTATCTCCAGAATCAAAGAATGAGATTTAGTCGTGCCTGTGATGTGTGAGTGCGTTGTCCATGCAGTTCAGAATGATGAAGATCCACTGAATAGCGACATTGGGAAACAAACGGGCGGCCTTAGCATACAGCTGATCCTTCCCATGATGCAATGCTATTGTTGACAAGTCGACAGGTCCAAGTTCTCCTAAGCACCGTCCGACAGCCTCTGAATACAATCCGACAATACATGTAGCGTCTTAATGAAAAGAACACTTATGTTGGTTAAGACTTTACAATAGTGATCAGAACTAACCCAGGATGTCTCTTCCGCCGGGGTGGTTGGCTGCGATTTTGCAGAGCTGAAGAAGGTTCAAAACCAGCTTAAGCAGAACACAGCCAGATGGTTCAACTACACGAACAAATCAGATGTGAACATCGACAGACCTCTTGTAGGATTTCTGATTTTATAATATTCCATCTGAATTCAATCGGGCGGTGTTACATCACAAAGACGAGAGACAAAATGCACAAATAAAATACAGAAAATGTTAAACTGTCATATTTTAGGTGATGTGCATGTTGTTTAACACTTAACCACTTCGCCCCTAAATATATAAAAAATTATATCTGTAATAAAAAATAGTTATTTATTTGATAATATCATGTGAATTTCAATTCACAGATTTTTTATGTTCAGAGCAGACACATAAATAAATAGTAGGATAAAAATATGAAGTCACAGAAATAGGAAATCAATTTTGGTGTACAGCACCTGCTGTAAGGGTCAGGATTAGAACTTCAAGCTTAGGACGACGGGGCGTAATAGTGTTTGGGACTCATAATTGTGGTGGATAAAGTGGGTTCTTAGGGGGAGTCTGAGTAAATGGTGTATAATAATGCAAAGAAGAGCGGAGTAGGAAGAGATGGTTGTGGAAGTAGAAATATGAAATGTTGACAGAGAGTTGTCGTACCACGAACCGGCACAGAGGATGTGTAGGCGAAACTCAACTCTCACAATCGGGGGTGTTGAGGGGAATGGTAAAGTGGCAGAAGTACAGTAGCATAAGGAAGGAGGTGACGGGAGATATGGTTAATGGGGGGGGAAAATATAACTGGAGCGCGTGGACGTAGGGAGGGAAAGATAAGCGAGCAAGTGGGGGGGGCAAGGATGGGTGGGGGAGTAAAGGGGCAATGGGGGGGAGGGGGAAGTCGGAAAATGTGGAAAGGTGCGCCTGGGAGAGCATAGAGCACTGAGGTGGGAAAGGAAAGAAGCACAACAAGAAATACAACGCCGCGGGAGCAATGTCGGACTAGAGGGAGGACGTGGTTGAATAAACAGCAGAAAGGTAGAGTTGGGATTCATCCTGCAAGTAGCAGTAAAGAATGGAGGGAGGGGGGGAGGGGAGGGGGAAGTGAAATGATGTGGAGGTAGGCGGGGCAAAGGTAGTGATGTCCGGCGATGCGGTGAGGGAGGGCGAGGAAAAAAGGGCAGTAGAAGGAGGGTAAAAACGGGGGTGGGGGGTGTAGAGACAGATACCACAGGATCTGAAAGAAAAATTATGGTACGTGTAGTTAAATGGGACAGAGAAACGGCAACCGGGGGGGGGGGGTGGGATGATGGCGGTGAGGTGAGTCGGGTGCTCAGTGTAGTAAATGAGAGAAGGGCGGCGCGAAAGTTAATGATTGGGGTACACAATTTGTGGGGCTAAGAGATCAAAGGCCAACGGTGGGGGGGAAACGGAACGGGAAGCGGACGTAGGTAAGACGGGGAGGGGGAGGAAAAGGTAGAGGGAAACCAAATGAGCGTTGGAAAGGGTGTATGAAGATGGAGGAGGCGGGGATCGTGGGGAGAGTCGCAAAATTGTAGTGCTGGCCTAAGGCTTTGGAGGAGGGCGACGAAGAATAGATACGGGGAGGAAATGAGGGGGAAGCGTAAGGCCTGAGGAGAGAACTAGGGAGTATTTCAGGTAGGGGGGAGAGGGTTTTAGGGCATGAATCTTTTAAGTTAAGGAGTGTGAGATAAAGATTAGGGGGCGTGGACAGAAACGGGGTCGGGGAAAATGATTGAGTGTAGGAACTGTGGGGACACAGGACAGGGAGGGGAGGGTAGGCGGGAAAGGGTGACCAAAAAGCTTAGGAAATGGCGTCTGGTCGGATCGGGTTGAAAGACGTTGCGGGTCCCCGGCCAGACTCCGGCGCACCGCGCGGGAGGCAGGGGGGGGGGCTGGGGGGGGGGGCGGTAAGCGAAATGATGGATGGTATTGGCCTGGGACCATGACCTGAGGGCAGCGGGTGGGGATGCGCATAGTATGAGAGAGAAGGAGAGGAGGGGTATTCGGGGGGGGGAAGTAGGGTAGAGTGGTGGTGAGTAAGAGAGGATAAGAGGGGGTGGAGCTGTGAGGAGCATGGCTGATGCCGCGTGAGACCTGGTTGGGTAAGAGAAGAGGTCTTCAGGGAAGGGGAGTAAGGAAGGGTGGGTGAATTAAGGACGGGGTGGGAGGGGGATGGATAAAGGCGATAGGAGGGTAGGATGATGATTTTAAGTCGTCGGGTGTGGTAGATTGAAGCGAGGAGGAAACTTGAGGGGAGGCGCCACCGCAAAAGCCCAATGAAAGTGGTACGGTCGGTTTCGTTGAGGAGGGGAGGTGGACCCTTTTGCTCGTTGTGTCATCTTTTCCACCGTGTTAAGTCTTTTTGGGAACTCGGTCCTAATTACAAAGTAGCACTATAAACTGATACGGTCTTTACGTCTCTAGTAATGCTATGTTGAACATAGCCCTACTTCGCCCTTCACTGTTTATTGTTGTCCGGAGATTTGGGCCCCCCTGTCGCGCATCTCTAATACTTCTTCTTAGGTCATCGGAATATTTTTAAACGGGGTTCTTGCGGACGTGGTTCTCTCCGGGTAGTTGTGGTGTGGCCTGGACACCGTTCCTGCGTGCCCTTGCCCCCTAACTCGTCTCCGACGTTACATTCTTGCCGGTCTAAATGATCCCAATGTAACCCAGAGGAGATAGCTCGTACCTGCTAAGTCGTTGCGGGCCCGGGCGATCTCTTCACCTCGTCAAGCGTTGTCGAAACACGGGGGGGTGTGATTAAAACATGTTTACACTGGGGGGGGGCAGTGGGGCTCTATTCTAGGTCCGTGAAGAGCTGCTTTCAAATCTTTCAATCCCTCCAGACGCGTCAACGGCAGCGAATCGCATGACGTAACAGAGAGGAAATGCTCTATTTCCTGCAAAGGATGGAACCAAAAGAAAGAAAACTATTTCTAATCTATGAATCCAGACTACTGAGATGTGAATATGTTCTTTCGAGAAAGAAAAGTGTGAGACATTGCTGATTGAGGCAGCATCAGTGAAACCGGACAGATATCGACCTGTCTGAGGGTGAACGTTCCCGAGTTGTATTTGAGAGCATGTTGGGCGGCTCTGAGCTCTCTGAAGGCCGGGCGGTCGGGGAACGGCTCCAGAAGGGGGATGGCTTTCTTCAACATCTGGTTCTCTGGGTTCTCCATCACTAAAAATCTCAGCAGACGAAGGACCTGAAAGCATCCACACGTACAGCCTTGTTGTTGCTTGGCAACATAATAAACCTTACATCTGTTACAAAAACTTTACAATGATACATCGATGACTTTATTGGTGTCCGCATCAACAAACGATAAAGTTATGTTTATTATGACCATGTGCACTTCAGTTTTACACTTTAAATGTGTGCGCCCTTTAATCAATGTTTTTTATTGATCTGCTGTCAACGTTTTACTCTTCATTAAAAAATAAACATACAGCAACACTAATGACATCATTCCTTCTGGTACCTGCTGAGATATGGCAGACTGTTGGGTGACCTGTGCCGTGAGAGTACCCACAATGACCTGCAGGTGGCTCTCCAGAGCATCGTCACAGTATTCCACAGCCGTCTGACAGACCAGAGACAGCAGGTCACAACACAGAGAGAGACTACGTGTGGACACCTCATTACGCTGAAATGAACTGCGAGAGACAAGACACAGGTCCCAGTGAAATTAAAAATGACAATTATAATTTTTTCATGAAATATTGCAGCGTTTTTAGTAAATAGCTTTTCTTCTTAAAATGAATCTACCCACATTATCTTCAGTTAAAATCTGAAAACACATAATAATAATTCATCACTTAGTCAGGTAAAGATCACGAATGACAAGATTGTGAATCTTTCTTCTGTGGAACACAAAAGAAGATATTTTGAGAAATGTCTCAGTGGTTCTGTGTTCATACAATGAAAGTCAATGGGGTTGTTTAGTGACTGACGTTCTTCAAAATATGTGTTCTGCAGAAGCAAGTCATACAGGTTTGAAATGACATGAAGATGAGTAACATTTTTTGGCCGATCTATCCCTTCATCCATATACAGATTACATTTTCCAACTTGCATGCAAATGACTTACTAGCTAAAAGACTATGTACTTTATGCTTGTAAAAAGCGTGTAGCCGTGTATGTGTACATGTAAGCGAACCTGCTGTTAATGTGGTGAATGAGTGTATAGATGATATCACGCAGCACAAAGGCCCAGGCTCCGCCCAGTCCATCCTTCACCTCTCTGAGCAACAGGCCGACAAACAGATGGTACATCATCAGGATTCGGTGTCTCTCGTACGCGTTGGTGGTCTCAGCTGCCTTCTGACAAATGGCTATGAGGATCTTCTGTATGGACATCTACCACATTTACAAAAACAAACACAGGCAGGCGTTCAAAATATGTCCGGCGGGAGAATTCTGCATGAACGTTTGATTCGGAGACTCACGGGCGTCTTGGACAGTATGGTGACCAGAGACTTGTTTCCGGCACTGTGACACTTGCTCAGGTAATCCAGCGTGGCTCTGATCACATACGAGCTGAAGAATGGAGGGTTTGGTGCTGGATCTAACTCTCTGAAAGATACACAAATACAGCAATTTGGCTATAAGCCTATTTTTTCACTTCGAATGGCTTGGTTTTAAATGTTAAATAAACGTTTTAATGCTACAAATGTCTAGAACATAAGAAGAAACTAAACAAATGTTAATCATGAACAACATTAGTTGATATTTCACGGGGGGGTTGGGGGGGGTGTTTGTTTTTTTATTAGATTTCTATTTAGTTGGCAAGCTAGGCAATAACGACATCAAAGTGTTCTTTTTGAAGACTCATCGGTCATTTGCACAGCCTGCAAGTGTTGCAATAGGGGAGAAACAAGTCAGTTGCCGCGCCATTAGCTCATCTTGTTTTGATAAGAGTGAACGAGTCCGGTGCACGGAGGAATTCGCGTCGGCGTTCAAAATTCAAGGTAACCTAATTAGAACGGAGAACGACGGGGTACCGTAGGTGAGAGTAAGTGCAGCGCGATTGACGAAAGAAACCGCAGCGTTACTAGAGATGATTGAAGACAACGAAGTAATAACGCGATGAAAATGGTAGAACATCGGTATCACACCACATATTAGGAGAAAGAAAAAATGGTCCCAGCGCGACCCATAAAGAAATATTGGTGCAGGCACGATAGAAACAGGAGAGGTTACACCAACAACCGGCCGCCCAAAGTCGTTCCACCAAAAGGAGGCCCCAGTGGTGACCCCTTAAGCCCGAGAAGTACCTACCTCCCTATAATTCACCAGACAGTGTTCGATAGGTGTAGAGCGGCCCCATTTGATTAAGAACATAACGAGAGCCCGCACGAATGGAAAGCCGACGCTGAAATATAGGCAAACTGTGATGAGAGATTTAGCTTAGAGGGATTGTAAATAAACAAGGAAAATAGTTAGAATATGCTAGAGGGACGTAGAAGTGATGAGAAGTATTACGCTCCAAACGGAAATGATTTGCGTACAGAGTGATACGTCAACCCGCTAACACTTAACGCGACTCCGCACGTTTCTAAAGATGTTATCATAAAGGGCGAGCGAGGTAAATTGAGAACAAGGTGATACGTTGAAGAATATGAAGAGTGGATAAATAATTCATAACGGTCTGATGTTATCCTTAGTAAAGGAAGATAGCCTACTTAAGTAGTAGCCATCATATATTTTCTACGCTGTACTGGGTAACAACCGTACTGATGAGAATGTAAATATCACGCGCCCAGACCCGAGGTCAACAACACAGACGAGCCACAGTGGTAGACTCACGTGATCGCAGAAAGTGAAGTCGAGAAGAAGTTGAAAAGAAGTGTAAATCAGTGATTAGAGTGATATGTGGATATTAATGTGTAGATTTCACCTGGAACCACTGAAGTGTAGGACATTTAGCAAAAACAAAGGAGTCATTGGAGAGTAGGTGAGCATCCCGTACAAGTAAAAGTCCAAGCTAGAACATTGTAATATTTCCTCAAGAATTAATTAAAAACAAATGCTAACGGGGTGGGTGGGAGATTGTATGTGAGGTATTACTCCCACTCCAGCCCCTATCGTGCCAATCAGTCCCGCCAACCCTCCTGTCTGACTCACGCTCCACTTCAAAAACACCAGCTATCACAACTCTCAGCTCATAATCCCTAAAGCGACCCCCACACAGCAGACGACACGGTCAGGTGGATCCCATTGCTTGACCAGGTTTTACTCGTTGCAAAGCCTGATCATCTATCCTGGTAAAGATGCCTGACAACTAGCTCAAACGTATACTCGACTGTCCTTCGGGAATACTTAAGACTTCTGCATTAACATGCTCTATCTGTTGGAGTAGAAGAGACCACTCAGCTCTAATCATACGATTCCCAAAAACCTAAGCACCGAGCTGGGTCATTAACTGCTCTCCTCGTTCTAGGCCCGTAGCGTATAGGCAGGGCACTATCTGCAACTGTGCGAAGCCTGTCACCGATCTGATATCGATGCTGTACTCTAGTTGGTACAGTGATATTGTATATTTTCGTAATAAATTGGTTCAAGTAAAATGATTTGACAATAATAAAGATCACACAATCGTGCCAGTAAAGTACTTTCAAATTAAAATTCAGGGGAGTCAACTGAAATCGTACATTTTATTTTCGTAAATTTGTTTTCTGAAAATGTGACCACGTTGTGTTAATGATTTGCAAGGTGATACGACAAGAAACAAAGTACCCAGTAAACTTCTGTAAGTCTCCTTTATCTGCCGTCGGCCCTCCTGCCGTCTCATGCAGCGTCATCAACAGCTCCACCACGATGTCAGGCAGGTTATTGCAAATCAAACTGTCAATTTGCTACAGAACAAAGAAAATCCAAAGAAATCAGAGCAAGAATATAGATACAGCTAAAGGTTTTTATATCAATTTCGTATACAAAGGTATATACACTTCTATGTTGGGTTAAAGACAAAGAAAGATATTTGGAAGAATGTTAGCAACTGAGATTTCTGGGGCACCATTTACTACCATAGTAGGGAAAGTTCTTCTTTTTTTTTTGTTCTGTTGAAAACAAAAGAAGATATTTTGAAGAATTTGGGAAAGCAAACTGTTGGTATTCATTGATTCCCCAGAAATCTCAGTTGCTAACATTCTTCCAAATATCTTTCTTCGCATTTAACAGAACAAAGGCATTTATACAGTTTTAAAACAACTTGAGGTTGAGTAATATTTTACATAACATAATTGAATTGAATTAATTTTTGGGTGAACTGTCCCTTTTAAATATCAAGTGGCTTACATGATCATTTTAGTTTTAAAAAGATATATACTTCAAAATGCGTTGCTATTTGTTAAAGAGTAACTATACAATGTCCTTATAATGATGTTTCATGCCGTGTGTAATGTTGCTGTGTGTGAATGTAAGCAGTCTACCAAGTTGTAAACAAATAAAGTGAACGAATAACAAAGTTGTTGGCTTGAGAAAAAAAAGAGTCGACTCTGAATCACGCGAACGAGTCGTCTGTCGTTCTAATTTCAGTTTCGGGTCAGATTAACATCACTCGGTGTAATGCCCGCTAACGTTACACGGTAGACCAATCACAGCAGACTAGACCATCTGACCAATCAGATCAGAGTGGGCTAACAGGAAGGAGGGGATTAGACGGATGAATCGCTGAACGAATCATTTGAGAGTCAGTCAAGAAAGGTAATAATAACTGCCTATTATTAAAAATAAAAAGTGTTTTTACACCGTGTATGTAACGTACGTAAACTTGTCGTTGGACCCTCCATAAACCACTCCATTAAAATCACAAAATATTTACTCTTTAACAGTAGTAAATGCATTAGCTAAACATTTCGTTTTTAAGCATTTATTAATCCCTATTAATGTTAGTTCATGTCAAAACAGTTATTCATGTTAGTTCAA
This sequence comes from Triplophysa siluroides, assembly GCA_006030095.1. Lineage (NCBI taxonomy): Eukaryota > Metazoa > Chordata > Actinopteri > Cypriniformes > Nemacheilidae > Triplophysa > Triplophysa siluroides. The sequence goes on along the minus strand of VCII01000242.1, from coordinate 105,495 downwards.
GGTTCATTAACTAATGTTAACAAATGACAGCATTTGATTTTAATAATATCTTAGTAAATGCTGAAATTAACATGAACTAACATGAATAAATGCTGTATTAGTATTGTTCCATTGTAAGCTAATGTTAGCTAATGCGTTGAGTAATATAGCACCATATTGTAAAGCGCTAGCAAAAAAACACGAACCAGCACGAATATCTATATCCTCACCTGTTTTCCCAGGCAGTTGCTGTCTTTCAGTAAATCATACACCCTGTGGGCTTTCTCTCTCTGTTGGGCCACCTGAGCTTCTTGCCCAGCGAGGGCGAAATGTGGCAGTATGTTCACCATGATCTTGGGGAAGCAGTTAGCCAGCAGTTGCTTCCAGTCCTGACGAAGATGATCGCCGATAGATCTCACCTCCTCAAAGTCATTCAGAAAGACCAGGTGTGGGATCAGCACATGGTAGGACGACCTGAAAGCGATGAGAAATAAATGAGATGAGCTTCATACCAAACGTCCTCTTCGCCCAGAGGTGAATCGCAATACAAACTCCTCTACTCAATACCTGTAAAACTCTTCCAGATCTCTGTAGCCCATCAGCGTGTGGGGGAAGGACTCTAGCGTGTAGCGCGAGTCGGCTTGCGTCTGGTTAAGCCACTCGGCCACCAGGTAATACAGGTGTGAATGAATCAAACTTCAGGGTCCTTGTACCCAAGCGCTCGAGACACTCCCCTCAGCACCTGCAAACGGGGAAAGCGTTTCAATTGACGTCGAATCCCGTCTATACGGCAACATCTGGCGCATGTTCTCAGCTCTACCTTTGTGATGAGCGGTTGGTCAACGGCGTTCTCTTTGTAGGACTGCAAAAGAGCGAACAGGGCTTGCTTCTCGCACACGGGGCTGCAGGACATCACCAGCGAGAGGCTTTTTAACAAGGTCGCTCGTCGATTAAACGTCTCATCGGACTCGTCTTCGGAAGAACAGTTTCTCTGTAGTGCATGACGAATTTGCAAGATTGATGCATATTTTAACTTGTTTTATTTGTGAAAGTCACTTTTAAAGGAGTCGTTCACCCTAGAAATGAATTGTTTACTCATCCCCTCGTCATTTTAAACCTTTTTGACCTTTTTCCGAACAACGAAAGAGAAGATATTTTGAAGAACGTTGTTAACAGCCCCCCAATTGCATTGGTTACAATAGAAGTGAATAGGAGGCCGTGCTGTTCTGTTGCCAACATTCTTCAAAATATCTTCGTTTGTGTTCTGCGGAAGAAAGAAAGTCAAACAGGTTTAAATGAGAGGACGTGTAAATGATGACAGAATTTTCCATTTGGAGGCGAGCATCTCCTTTAAAGGTTGAATTCAACATCATTGTTATATTGTATAGACTTCAAATCTTGTTCAAAAAAAGTTGAGTTGAGTTAAACTTTAGTTGTAAATGTCCAGCTATATTTAAATAAAGGTTTGAAAGAGTTTACCTGGCCCCTTATTCGCTCCTGAGCCTTAAGGTAAATGTTCTCAAATGCCATCTGCTGACTCTTCAGAGGAAGCATCGTCTTCTCTCCACCATCCTCTCGTTTTATAAGAAACAGTCTAGAATATAAAAGTGATGGATCGTTAGGTCCGTTGAAATCGGTAAGATCAGTTTTTGGACAAGAGAGAGAGAGAGAGAGAAAGGGGTTTCAGTGGAAAACCCACCGCTCCACAGACAGCGCTGCCAGCATGCACACGTGATGATGGGGATCTGCCAAAAGGACCACAGATGCCGGAAGCTTCTCCTCCCTCACGTTTAGGACCGCCCACTTACAGCAAGGGTCCGCCTTACCAACACATGAACAGCGATACAAAACAAACACACAGCGACAAAACTTTACGATATACAGTACATAAACATCTTTACAGTTTTATTCTTAGTTTTGCAAAAATGTGCAAGGTGATTTTATTTCTACGTTTTGTTTCTCTACAAGCTGGCTTTGTTGCGTTACTCAATTACTCTAAAACTAGTCATTTTACCTTCATCTTGAATCCTTCTTACCTGTAACAAAGCCAGTAAACACTGCCCCAGCGCGGTCCTCACAGCTGAAGTGCATTTGCCAGATTTACCCAAGATACTGCAAAGACGAAATGTGTCAAAAGTTTGAATTACAACATGGCGAATACTACGATTCCTAATGGTTCCTTGGGACGAAATCTATTACAATTAGTCACAAGACACGTGAGAACCAATGAGATTTGAACTTATAGATGAGTCGCCCTATTTAAATTTACTGCTTTGCTGTGTTTCTTTCCGTTTCAATTTCCATCAGAAATATGAATGTTTTTCTATCACAAACGTATCGTTTGACATTTATGGAATCATTGCGATCGCTGTTATAAGGGATGTTTGTTGACATTTTAAATGTGCCACAGTGAAAGGTGAAGGTGTGCTCCTCACCAGAAACCTGACAGAACCTGAAGCAGAGCTCCACGCACATGTGCCATCTCATCCTCCTGCTCGCTCTCAGGTGCCGAGCGGCCCACACAACTGATGGCTGGGATTAAAGCGCACAAGATGGCAGCACACACTTCCTGGTCTTGCCGGTAGAGAGAACAAACATCACTGCGAAAGAAATCGAAAAGAATGACAAAAATCTGAAAAAAAATGGATCGGCCACTCTTAGGGTGTGTTCACATTTGCCATGTTTGTTAACTTCCGTTTTCAAGCATAAATCATAAAAGATGTCCAATCACGACGCGGCTTTACACGTTAGCTGTTAGGTTCGCCGTCTTTAGGTTCGCGGTTAAAATGCCAATCGCTAAGCGAACCAGGACTGAATAATTTTTTTAGAAGAACCGAACTACAAATATGAACGCACCCTAAGCATAAGTCATCTTAGCGAAGAACTTGAGTAAAGTTTTCCTACGCCAGAGGTCTGAGAAGAGCATCCCACTCTTCAGGAGCCAGAGATGCGACCTCAGCTGGGAGTTTCTTCAGCAAAGTGAGATACTACAAAACAAAACAAAGACTTGGATATATGACATCGAAGATTATTCCAATACGGTATATTACATTATATTACATATGTTGTGAATATAATCACCATGTTGAGGTGTAGCGGTTGAGAGAAGTCTGTGAGGTCCAGCAGTTTCAGCAGCTTGCGTTGTGTGTCCACAGGTTTAAAAGAGAACCCGCCGTTAAGCTCCGAGGACGCACACAGTGACAAGAACCCAAGCACAGACAGGAAGGCTAAGTCCTGGTTAGCTAAATGCTGCTCGGATAAAGCGCTCTTAGCTCCTGCGATCGAACACAAAAACATTCAATTAATCGACAAAGAGAGTACACACTGTGTAATATGGCGATGGTTTGGTTTTGTTCAGAAAACATACTAAACAACACCATCGTTTGCAAGGTGTGACGATGGAGGGACTGAAAGGCATTACCTGTGCTGAACTTTGAATCCCCAACTTCTTCATTATTCTGGTTCGGTCTGGAGGTGCTGTGGTGTGGTGCATCTCCGTCTTCAAACAGGTCAATTTCCTCCCGATTGTCTGTTTGGGTCCTGCTCACATCCACGTCTTCATCCATTGGCTCGTTCTCCATGACCATGCTGTCTTTTTGACCCGAGTTACTCAGCTGTGGATGTAAAAGGTTTGCATCGGTTGGCTCGTTCAGCGGTAGATAAACAACAGGTATCATGGTATTCATTTGGTTCTATGTAAAAAAAACAAAAAACATCTGCGTTTGTGAGTACAATTGAAGTCTTACCAACTGCTTCGATAGATCACCCAGATCATTCAACAACCTCGCAGGCAGTGTCTTCATGAATAAATTGCGAGAGACGCTGTACACGTTGTCCTCCTAGGAAAGAACAGCAGCATACGCAACAACTCGCAAAAAAGAAATAGGTTTTATTTTTTTATATTTTACTATTCGGACTTTAAGGGAAATTCTGCCAAAACATGAAACTTCTGTGATCGTTTAAGTTTATTTTCTCACCCCATTGGCAGATTTTTTGCTTGTTTCTGCCATAAACTTACTTAATTCTAATATTATTTTTCATAAAACAAGACCAAATACCTTAGGTTGTCCTTTCTTGTCATGTAATTGTATTTGCTTTAAGAATGTTTAGATATTTGTAGGGATGCGCCGATAGGATTTTTTTGGGCCGTTGCCGATTTTAACAAACAACTATCGGCCGATACCGATATGGGTCAATTGCATACAGTACTATTCCTGTAGCTCAGTGGTAAGAGCATTGTGTTAACAACGCAAGGTCGTGGGTTCGACCCCAGTGGATTGCACATACCTATGTATAAATATATAGGATAAAGCAATGTAAGTTGCTTTGGATAAAAGCGTCTGCCAAATGCGTAAATGTAAACGTAAATGCACTATACAATATCAGCTAGTTTTTCTGCTTTCAATTTCAACATGAATTGACATTTCACATTTTAAGAGAGGCACAACTGTAAATCTAAATGTAAGTTAAGATAAAAATTCATGACAATCTTCTAAGGTTATTTTTGCTATCCAATATTTATTTTATTAAAAACATTAACTTAAAATGGATCATTTCATTAATATATTTAAATAAAGTCTGTGCTGTTGCTATTTACAGTAATTATTTTGCTCAGAGAAAAACATTGGATATTCAGACATCCAACTCATTGCCTCCATGCAGTTAATTACTAAAGCAGGGACCTATGAAATCTGTTTTCCCAAATTATTTTTTTTCCGTTTTTATTTTTCTGGATTCTGTGTTTTCTTTTTTTGTGGTGTACAACTATGTTAATATGAACCAGTATCTTACATCTTATGTTCTTTTGCTGTTTTAAGTCTACTTACATTTAATTACTAGTTTTGTACATTTTTAGTAGCAGGTTTGTCATGTGGTTAACTGGACTTTTATTTTGACGACAGACTTTAATTTTGACGGCTTTCCACTAAGTTTGACAGCAGCTTCTCTAAAACGAAACGTTAAAATGCGTCTTGAGGTAAACTGTGTTAGAGCCGCGCTGATTCAGTTTATGTGTTCGCGTCCACCAGATGCTAAAAAGTCCACTACAGTAAGTTACACAAAACCACACCAATCATTCACACCTAGAACAAGCAGATTGCATATTTAAACAGCAGATGAATAAATATTAGCGCTATTCATAGCACAATTTTAATTTTATAAGCTGTTCAGTGCTACTTTCTGGTGTGTTTGCTACTTTCCATCTGTGTTTTTCGCTTCATGGAAATCCAAGCGCTAATAAACCATCGGTATCTGCCTTTTTCATGCTAATGCCGATGGTGTTAAATTAATCCAATATCGGCGGCCGATAAATCGGTGCATCCCTAGATATTTGTACTACAAAACAAGAAAAAGACACGAAGTAAGTATGCCATTTTTTTCAATGTATGACTTTCTTTCTTCCGCAGAACACAAAAGAAGGTATTTTGAAGAAAGTCGGTAACCGAACAGCGCCGGTACTCATTGGCTTCTATTGAATGGACACAAAATCAATGCATGTGAATGGTGGCAACCTCTGTTCAGTTGCCAACGTTCTTCAAAATATCTTCTTTTGTGTTCTGCGGAAGAAAGAAAGTCATACAGCTTTTAAATGACAATAGGGTGAGTAAAATGACAGAATTTTCCTTTTCGGGTGAACTATCACTTTAAGAACAAAAGTTTGTAATAAGGGGAAATACTTGATTTAAAATAAAACTTTACAGATCTTACTTTTTCTCTTTTGCTGACACTATCTGAGCACAGCTGCATGACGGATTGAATTGTTGCGATGGTGTCATTCTCTGCAAGTTTGCTCTTCGCTGTCGATACGTAATGACTAAATTCTTGAACCAGCGCCTGCAAAGAAACAAAATATGTCAACGCTACTCCCTATTTTAAATAGTGAAAAGAAACAACACTTCAAAGCACTTGAATCTGACCTTGGCTTTGAGGAAGAGTGGAGACTGACGGGCCTGTTCTTCCGTGAGAAGCCCGATACACACGTATGCCGAGAGAACTCCGGTCAGCAGAAACACACAGCGTAACACACAATCATGAGGAGCGTTCACACCCTGTGCAGATTCAATAAGACACACATTTATGGAGAATATTGAAATAATGATAAGGTCTAGCTCCCTTAATTTAGCTTTCGTTATTAAAAACAGAGAGCCTTTACATTTATTCTGGGACAAAGCGACATGAACGGAGAAGGTCCCAAATATTATTGCGTAGTAACACACAAAAAGTATCTGGATAGGCTAAATATAAATTTTGTAAACACAGCTTAACACATCACATGCTAATATATATAGACGGTTTCATATTAACAACATAAACAAATGTTACAGCGCATGTGCACTTTTGTGACCCAACTGAACTTCCGGTACACATTCACAAACATAAAGTGCCTTAGATTATTTCTGATAACAATCAAAAGAAACCGAGAAGAAGCGTTACTCGGCTAAACTTGTCTCTCCAATATTTTTAATTTAGACTGCGATACCAAGCTCAACCACTAGATGTCAATGTAACATACGCTTTCTTTAAACGCGACCGAACTACAGGACCCATTCAACAAATTGTTTATTTAATAAATGAACATAAAACAAAATTCAACAAATCATTAATTTACTACAATTATAATACAGTAAAATAATGATGCAAATTAAAATTATGGTAAATTAAGTTAAATATAAATATAGCCAAACACAAACCGGAAATTAACCGAGGGTCAGGAGCGCCCGATGAAACGATCTATGGGCTATATAAGAATGCGAGGTGCTTGTTACACAAATAAAGGTTATTGTATGAACAAATACAGTTACCACGCGAGCGGGAGAGAGTAATCTTTGACAAAGCATTTCATTTTATTCTTACGAAAAAATTGAAGATTATATTTGAAAATATTTGAGAACTATTTAAGAAATGTTTCTGCGGCAGTTTCTGTTTGAGAATGGCACTTTCTTACGAACTTCCTATAATTTATCCAAAGAACGATCCTATATTTTGCCTTACAAACAGTTGGGGGTCATTTCTCAGCCAACTTGAACTTGTGAATCATTCGAGATTAATTAGATTAATTAATTGCCATGTCATGCAATTAATTAGATCAAAAGTTTGGATCGCTTGACAGCCCTAGTTATTACATAACACAAAAAACTATGAATAAAGAATGAGTCAAGTTAACGTCGGATGTTAGCGATGGTTTAATATTAATATACCATTAATATACCATGACGCCATACTCACATCAGGAGAGTAGCAGTTAAAGAGTTGCTCAGTCACAGACAGAAGAATCTGCTCCAGTTTGGTCCTGAGAGTCTGAATAACAGTGAACTGTGGCTTGTCTAAACAAACACTTTCTCCCCGAGCTTTTACTGTAGAGCAGGAAGGCATGTCGTCAAAACTGAACTGCAGATACAGACTCTCCACCTCCCCTAAACTTTCTTTCTCCTCTGTGTGGACACTAGAAGCAGAGAAGCTGTATAGGAATTGAAACAAAGATCTTATATTAATTACACTTGTTCACGATTAAAAGAGATGCAGCAATGATAATAAACATGTCAAGTATTGTCAGTTCATTTGTGATATCATGACACTAGAAAGAGAAGTTAAAGCAGATGTGTGTGTTTCATCAAAGATATTAATATTAACAAAGACGCGTCACTTCCATTGAAATGAATGGGGAGGAATGCAACGCTCAATATGGCCGCCCTAGCAAAGCTTTGCGCATGCGTAGTATCTACAACAACATGAAAAATTATGTTTTTTTAAGCGCAGTTTGATCACAGGAAACAAACATTATGGTACAGTTTAGGTCATTTTTAAATATGTCATTTAATTGGGATTTTAGCCATCGATTATAGAAATATCAGTATTCCCCATTCAAGTCGTTTGAAAAACGTAATAACTGCCCGGAGGCGCGTTGCAAACATGGCCGCCGGCTGGCACGACTTCCCTAAACGGACTTTGGTATCATGCAGTACTCACCTCTCAGACAACAGACTGCCCATCAGAAACATCACACCTGCCCTGCTGTCTTTAAGTGTCAAAGACACCAAAATCCTAGGAATGAGGTGCAGTGGGAAATCCCTAAAAACACCAGAAAAACGTTAAAATTGACAGTAGTTTGTATCATTTCTGAAGAAAATGTGTGTGTTGTGGTCAGCCTGATGTTAAAGGAATAGTTCACTGGCTAACAGTCATTTGAGCTTTCACGAGAGTTACGGCCATTGCACATTGAGTGCGAAAATTGCGTCCGAAATATCCGCACGTTAAAAAATAAATACGACCTCACATTGTGACAATCACATTTACACACTGCCTCCGATATTTTTTGTCCGTCATAAAACAATTCGGACTGGGTTCGATTTTCTGCGTTTTTCGCATCCGTCAAGCATTTCTAGAGGCGATTTGACACTTCAGAGCCACCGTACAAATGAGCGCCAAATACGGAAAAGCGCATACGAAAATTTTGGACTGTATGTGCACAACCTTTAAGTTCTGCCTAACCTTTGACCTTGTGCATGATGTAATTCATGTCGTAAAGAATGAATGCATCTCGTAGAAAGCAAAAAAAATTAATCGCACTACGCAGAACTGTTTACCACAGAGGAGAACAAAGATTGTACAAAAGTACATGACGGTTACACGGAGTACATGAGGGTAAGTCAAAATTATTTTCTTTTTTTGGTGAACTATTTCTTTAGGGAGCACTTTATAACTGCTATGATGTTCTAGATGCTTGTTGGCATGTTGACGTTTTGTTCCTAAGGTGTACCGCACGCCCCAAGATACAGTAGATCATCCATAGATACGACTTTTCATGACAACTGTGCATTTTATCGCCCAATTAATTGACTGTTTGTTTAAACAGGAAGTAGAAAAATCTCATGCCACTGGTTAAACCAGAAGTTGAAAACTTTAAACGGAGCCTCAGAGTCAAAATGTGTGATTCACATGACGTGAATATAAAGATGTCTGACCTGGTGATAATGAGGTGAGGTCTACAGTTGTCCTCCGTCTCCTCGCTCTGTTCGTTCATGAGCAGCCAGCTGAGGATGGAGTCTCTGATGGTGGGCATCTCTCCACCCGTCTCCATGTGAAGGCCACTGGTGAAGTCACTGCTGTGAATGCTGTTAGGAATGGAGTGCTTCAACAGAGCCTGCGCAAGGCAGAGGGTACTAGTGCTGAGGAGACCAACAACAACAAACATCAGCTGCAGTTTCCAAACATTAACTTTGAATATTTCAAGTTAAATACAACTAAGAGTAAAGTTTGTAAGTTTAGTGCCCTAATATATACAAGTTTTCGAAATACTTGGCCCTTCCATTGGTCAGCTAAAGTTTTAAAGTGAAAAAAGAAATATTTTTTTAATGAACATATTTATTTAAAAACTGCACAATAAAGGAGAATTTGTATCAATGTTAGCAGAACTCAAGATATTTATTTGCTAATTTTTTTTACTTAGTAAAGTTAATAAATTAAATATTATAATATATAGAGAGAAAATTACTGAACAATTTTACCAAAGTAAAAACAATTATTGTGTTTCTAACATTTAAATATTAAATCGATTTAGTTCCTCTATTTTTTATTTGGCATCTAACATTGAAATGATTTCTCAATCCTCTATTTTTTATGGGCAATCTAACCTTTATAATATTTTTTATTGTAATATAGTTCCTTTATTTATTTTTTTATTCCAAAATGTGAAATATATGCAATTTAATATTTTAGTTCCTATATTGTTTATTTGCCATCTAACCATTTTTTATTTTAATATAATCCATGATGTAAATGTATGCATTGAAGCAACTACTTCAATGAGTGTTTGGTAATGCATGATAATCCATTTTATTTTATGTTATTTATGTTAGATTTTAAAAATCTTTAATGGTCAATGCTATCAACGCACTTAACTTGAACCATTTACAGTATACTCTTACAGTGATGAAAGGTTGCAAATAAACTCACAGAGAAGGTTTGCAAACAGTCCCAGAGAAGACTTTCCAGAACTCTCTATCAACCGGCACCAGGGATTCTTGCACCATGGTGCGAAACAGTTCCAGACACAGAGTCCCGGTCTGAGCTGAACCGATTCCTCTCAGAGCCAGTGCCCAAACTTTGCCCCACAGACGGCTAAGTTCAGCAGAGTGACATGAGGCATGGCAGAGCGCCACCTCCTTCAGACAGCGCAGGACATACGGTCCTCTCTCTCCCCGTCGCTGCTGTTCTCCCTGGAGCTGGCACAGTAACCCCAGCAGAGGCACCAGCTCATCGCCCGGCAAGATGGAGGGGTACTTTGATATCAGGGCGGCCGTGACCTGTAACCTGTCGGTGGACAGAATGAGATTGTGTGCTGATATCGTACCACTTCGAGACACAGTCCTCCACTCGTTGACACTTTTCAAGGGCATTGTTATCTAAAGCTAAAATATTTATACTTTAATGTTGCCGTACCAGGGTATCATATCGAAGTCGCTGAGGTGAGGTTGCAGTTTCGATCGAATCACCTCCCAGTTTGCCAACGGTTGCTCAATTCGCCTGCGCTTGCAGTTCTGGGGACTGTCTCGCTGAGTGTCTCGATACAGAGATGAAGTTACTTCCTGCACATGTGTGCCTTGACTAAACAACTACAGACAACACACATATATAATTACTGATTCAAGTATTAACAAATAATAATCATTTTCAAACAATAAGTTAATGCATTAGCTAAAATTAACTAACAATACCAATACAGCATTTATTAATGTTAATTTCAGCATTTACGAATACATTATTCAAATCAAACATTGTCAATGTTAACATGAGCTAATGCACCTTGAACTAACATGAATAACTCTATTGACATGAACAACATTAACAGGGATTAATAAATCCTGAAAAACTCAATTGTTCATTGTTATCTAATGCTAGCTAATGCATTTACTAATGTTAACTAATAGCACCTTAAGGTAAAGTGTTACCGGAAATGTTATATTTGGGTGAACTATACCTTTAAGCTGCTGTGTAATGTGACATACTGTCTCCATTATATTACTAATCACTGTCATCCACAGGTGCTGTACATGACGTGTGATTGAACATCAACATAAATCACCTGGTGGCAGACATCGGCCGTCAGCTCAATGAGGTTTTCTTTGACGGCTATGTGACGAGAGCCTGTGGCGTATTTTCCTCTGCTGCCAATCTGACCGATCTCACTGATGAGGGCTTCATAAAGGGTATAGAGCTGACCCTGCCATCTGACCCAGTCCTCCGCATGGGCACCTGTGCCAACAAAGCATCTTGGTAAAATCTTTATAGAAAGATGCCACGGGCAATGAGAATATTCCTTTGTGGAAAATACTGTATATTTTGTAGGGCTGGGCGATATATCGTACAATTCTTATGCTCTGTTTCCTCAATGAATTATGGTTAAATGCCGCAACATCCGAACGCCAGAGGGCGCTCTCGCGCAGGAACTCCGAATATGGGACACAGAAGAAGAACGATTTTCACACGGGCGCAACGTCCGAAATCGCAAGCTGTGACAGTACGAACCGAATTTAAGTATCTACCCATCGGCCGTTAAAACATTATGTTCTATATAGTAGGAATGGGAGTAGTATCAACACATTTCGGACATACCGCCATGTTTTATGGTCATGTGACCTGTATGCTCTTTGACCTATGACATATTAACAACAACCTCACGTGAGCGTTGATAAAAACATAATTAAAGACGAGAAATTCGTTTATTGGCACTTACATTAAAAACAGACGTCCGGCTTAAAGTTTCCCGCTGTATTTATTTGATTTACTTTTGAAATGTAACCGTTGCTCAGCTCCCGTGGCATCATGGGATAGATAAGTGTCCATCCGATCCATACTCAGCAGTAGACCATCCGGGTATTTCACGCCTACTGTTTTTAGCATACTGAGGTTTAGGACATACTACTCTTGACTCGCCTACTGTGTAGTACTAAAATAGGCGATTTCGGACCGGTGTCTCCATCTCCTACATAGTGCACTATTTCGGGTGTCCACCATATTGAAGTGTCCGAATACTAAGTAAACAACTCATTCCCTACATTTGTTCACTAGATTTTACCCACAATGCATTCTGATTTTGAGCGCATATCTGATGTACACTCGCTCACTCATATTTCCCATGATACAACGGGAATCAACCGCCTGATTAGAATCAGCTGGAGGAGAGTGACCGTTAATGCCACGAATGTACATTTAATTAACATGTTATATATAGCAGTGGTTTGTTTTAAAAATATGAAGTAATTTTATTTAACGTAATAAATGTAATAATAAATAAACGTGGCAAACATTTGTTTAATTCTCTTTATTAAAAAACGAATACAATAAACGTGACAAATTATGTAAAAGTTCACAGAAGAGCTGTGCATAAAACCGAGATGGATTTAGACATGTATGATTAGTCTGAATCGCGATATATAGCCCAGCCCTAATTTTCATCATTACTGTCAAAGCTAAAAAATGCATTTTAGTTCAAAATGAGAAGTTTTAAGGCAGTGCACAATGACTGATCTGTTTCCTTCACGTGTAAAAATTACAACTTCTTAACAGTCCTGCACACTGTCAGACACACTTGCAAATATTTATCCAAGTGCTTTATCCTAAAAGTTCTGTCAAATATCTATCCTCCTAAAGCCTTAACACTGTATGAACTCATATAAATTAGCTCAAATAATCTCTGTCTTCCAAAACGAGATGTGTTGTAAATTGCTGATGTTTCAGTACCTGTCTCAGGAGTCTTGGCCCCTTTGGGATGATGAACGCAGATCTGAAGGTAGAAAAACTTCACTAACTCTTCCTTGAGCACCGAACTGGGTCTCATCTGAGTATAAACATACAGCATAGACGACAGAACTTCTTCACCCAGAGCGCACACTCTTTTCCTGCTGGACAGAACCACTGAACGCAGAAACACGTTGGCAGCCGTTACCAGATTCTCCAGAACCATCAGCTGCTTTTCAGCTCTGAGGAGGAACATCACAAAACTAGATAGTTACAAAAAATAACATTAAACCTGTAAATGACCAAAAACTAGTGACAAACCTGGTGTTGCTTAGAGCCTTTTGGAAAAACTTAAAGAGACTGTGGGACAACCCCTCAGTCTGAAGACAACAGCCTTGAACCACGGTGTAGATTATCCGACTCACTTGGACTCTGTTTATATACTTGGAGCTTTTATTGAAAAGCCCACAATACAGATCCAACAGACCTGCACCACAAATATAAAAAAAGGATTAAAAAAAGGTGGCGTATTCTCACAGTATGTGCATTTCATCGGATCGAATCCCATCATCTAGCAATTGAGCTACTTACTGTGCCACTGTTGCTGGTTCATCTCACACCAGTATTTTCTAACCGATAAGATGTTCTTCAAGAGAATAGAGCTGTAGTCTTCGCCATACGCCGCACAGCTGAACGGACTCTGCAGGACCTCCACCACGTGAGACATCAACTCACCACACTTTAACTTTGGACCACCTGAGGGATAGATGAGACTTTTCAAACCTTTTCGAACAAGTCGGTCAACTGGGTTTCCTGCCTGGCCAAGCTTGTTAGGGTGGTCTGGTTTGAGAATATGTTTTATCTGTTAGAAGAAGTTCCAGCTAGCTGGCTCACCAGCCTGGTTAAATCCATTTTTCATATGCAAAAATGATATTTCATGTTAGTTTGAATGTGAGTGTAATACTTATTTGAATATAGATAAAAAAAAACTTGAACCTAAATAGCAACTGAGTACTAGTTAAAGCTCAGACATTACGTTGATTGGCAAATTTGATGAAAAACTTCAGCAGGCTGCTGATTTCATGCATTTTTTTCTGCCGGTGGCCTGCGTGGTGGCGGAAACATTGGCTTTTCCCGATTGCAAGAGCTCGGTCTCTTTCTGAAGGAACCTCTGCAGGAATCTATAAAGCAGCACAAGTAGAATTATTATTGTGAGACATTAACAGCAGAACACGTTTACAGCGGATGTTGAAGGAAAGGAATATAGCGGACCGGAAAACTGCATCCCAGGTGAGTTGTTTAGAGCCCTTGGACGCTCTGCATCCAGACAAACGATCAAGTTCCTCGAGCGTGCCCGGCGCACGAATGAGTCTCCTGAACCGATCCACCTCTTTCTGAACGAGACAAAACCAATGATGCATTTTGAATGCAATAGTCCATGATATTTAGTCAGTGCCATAAATATGTGTTTCCGGCTTACAAAGTTCATTTATTAATCAATTGTTAAATTCAAAACAAAGTTTCAGAAATCATGCTTTTCATTGTGTTATCATGTTTTTATTGTGTATTATTGTGATACTCAGTTGTATTTTATTTGTTATTTTGGCTTAAATCAAAATAAACCAACTGCAGTTTGATTGATATTAATTGGAATGCACAATAAAAAACATGATGTATTTTTCTTTTAAACGGAGTTATTTCATTTTGGAACCACACTCTTTAATTATTAAAAAAATAAACACAAATTGTAAATACATATAAGAGCTGGTATTTATCTGAATGTATTGACATTTATGTCAACAATACGTGTATAATTTAAATGTTTATTTCAAGCTTCAAAAATATAAAAGCATAATATACTTTTGGTCTACACAGCATATCAATTTAGTTTAAAGTTCAACAGATGACATTTAAAATGATTATAAATATAATCTTGTTTCTTATGCTGTGTGTATTACACTTGGTGTAATTTACAGTACAAAATAAATGCACATTAAAAACAACACGTACAGCATTAATATGAAATTCCACTTTCAAGTTCAAAGTTCAAAGCAAGTTTTCACATTTCAAATTTAGAAAATGACTGACGCACGTGTCACATTTAGCAGTGTTGTACGTGCTTGTTTATCGGATCTGGTTATAGATGAAATGTCACACACACCTTTCTCTCTGTAGCTTTATCATTGTCCAGTCCTCGACAGCACACTAACAGCTCGTGCAGCACCAGACTCATCGTCATTCAGAGGAGACCAATCATCTGCTGTGTATTGACAACAACATGTACAGTGATCTGTTTGACAAGTGCTTCAAAACAAACATAATCCGGCGTCAAAACGAATAATCCTACCGAGCACAGACAATACACAGATGTCCTGAAAAATGTGTGTTTATAAAAGTTTGACATTTATCATCCTCTTGTTTTACTTCCACGCATCCCCGCAGTTGCTCCTCAGTGCCCATGTGACAGACCCGCCTTCTCTTCTGGCTTCCACTTCTGCTGCTTGAGAGCCGCATTCAATTCTCATTACTGCCACCTACCGGACGGACGGAGAAGCCACAAAGCTCAAACAAGACTAGGAAAGTCAAGGAAAGTTTATGACCAAGTCCTATCCGCTTGAGTTGGGGTTGGAAAAGACAAATATCACTAAAACCCCTGGCGTAGATCACATTAAAACAACATATTTTGGTCCGTATGGCAAGCCGAATTAGCTTTTAATCATTCTCAGGATATTAATTTTTTATATCAAGAATGGTATTTCTAGTACTTACAATTGCTGTTTTTGATATCAGTAGTTGCATTTTCACTAGTAAATGTTAATTCTTGATATCAAAAAACACATCATCACTAGTAGAAATGTGTATTCTTGATATCCCAAAATTGAATGGAAAAGTGAATTAGGAGCAAAGATAAAGTGTTGCAATTGTGGAGGGATCATTCTTCTGCATATCGTGGATGCGAAGTCAGTAAAAGAGCTGCAGAAATTCAGAAAGTGAAAGATTATCAAGGAATACCATGCCGAAGCTGCAAGGAAAGTACCTGATCAGTCTAAAAAATGAAATGAGGATGTAATGATAAGTAACAGAACAAGATCATGAGAAAAAGTGATGAAATGAAAGAGGATACTTTGAATGTGAAGAAAAGTGATTTTGTATTATTCATGGTAGATGTAATAAAGTGTACGGCTCAAACAGACAAAAAAACTGAAAAAATTAAGATAATAGTGAAATCTGGAGAAAAATATCTTGGAATAATTGGTTTGGATAAAGAAACCATTGAAAATGCTAAGTAGAGGAACAACCTGATCACAAACATAGGGTTGGAGATGCAACAATACGTTAAATATACTTCAATGGAATGCAAGAAGTCTTGTTGCTAATGGTCAGGAACTTAAACATTTAACATCAACTTTACAAAATACACCTCAAGTGATATGCATCCTAGAAACATGCTTGAAACCAGAGTGGGATTTTATAATATATGGATATTGTCACAGTTGTGTTATGTTTTGTTAGGTTTTTTCCTCCCATTGTTAATTTCATTATTAGTTAATTAGTTTTCAGTTGTCCCTCATCATTGTTAATTAATCCCACACCTGATTCTGTTTTCCCTGAGTGTCTTCCTTTTGTATTTAAGCCCTGTGTTTTCCTTAGTTCCTTGTCTAGTATTGTTTTATGTTCACGAAAGTTAACGCTTGTATTATTAAAGTTTCCTTTGTTTTGTATTCCCGTGGTTTTAGTTCTTTTGGAATCCGTGACTCGTGACAGAATACTAGACCTAACAAAAGGCATGGATTACTTGAGGCTCAACATCTCTCCAGAGGACAATTTGAGATACCATCTCAGCCAGGATGGTCGTCCTCTGGAGAGATACGTGGAGGACTTCCTGGAGGTCAGCCAGCAGGTGAGTTGGGACGATTGCTCCCTGAACGCGTGCTTTGTGATGGGGTTGGATGATGACTCCCATCGGTGTCTGGCTCCTGAGTTTAGGGACAGACCCGTTTGGGAGTTTATCAACCTCATCCAGTGGATAATGGAATCTCGCCCCAGTGTGGGCGAGACCATCCTGGATGAGGTTGATCATCCAAGCCCATCCAAGCATGCGTTGAGCAGCCCAACTCACCTCACTCCGGAGTCCTCCACCGGAGATAGAGCCTCAGGTAATCCTGCCCCCCTCCAGCCGGTCCCGTGCGGCCTTCCCGTGCCTCTCCAGCCGGTCCCGTGCGGCCTTCCCGTGCCTCTCCAGCCGGTCCCGTGCGGCCTTTGCTAGCCGGAAGAGGCCGCTCGGGAGCCTGGAGGGCGCCGGCCCGCTCTGCCTGGAGGGCGCCGGCCGCGGCTCCGGAACGGCCAGATGGGGCTCTGCTCGGGAGGCCTGGAGGGCGCCGGCCGCCGGCCGAGGGCCCCGAGACGGCCGCTCTAGGCTGGAGGGGAGGGGAGGAGGGCGGGCTCGGGGGCCTGAGGCGCCGGCCGCTCGGGAGGCCCGTGGTTTTAGTTCTTTTGGAATCCGTGACTCGTGACAGAATACTAGATGACAGATATAATGTGATAAGAAGTATTTCTATCATCAACAGAAATTCTATTTGTTTGCAGATCTAAAGATCACTTCAACTCTACTGTTATCTAGCGGACATTTGTGTTAATTACAGCAGTGAACCTTCAGTTTTGTATAATATGTTAAGGCAGGAATAGAGCTTAAAGAGATCAGTCTGATAATATTATGAATTCTCATCTGAGAGTTATATTAAGAAACATTAGTGAATGCAGTGTTTCTAATTCAAATAAAAGCCTATACATCTAATCTGCATTCCTCGAAAAAAGCAAACTTTTTATTACCAAAACATTAAACGTCAAGTCGGCATAGTTTGCTAACAAGTACAAATATAGTATTTAAAATATAACAAAATAACATGTTAATAATTGGAGATCCAAACAAATATACAGTAGAGGACACAAGTTACACATTTCTTCTCAAAATGTCTCATTGTCTCATTGTGAACAGTTCGGTTCAGATATTTTTTCTTTTTATTAATAGAAATCTTTAAAAATTATAATATTATACAGATCCAACAATGGACATACAAATAGGACATAAAAAAGAATATAGACAAAAGAACAACACATAATTGTTTAAATGAGTGTGCATTTGTGTTATTTACAGGTTTAACCTATTGTTTCTTACAATGTACCGTTCCAGAGCTATGTGCAAGTGTGCAATGTGATGGACAGTGTGTAGTAAGAGCTTTAAATTGTTCAAGTTGAATATAGCCTGAGGGAAAAAACTGTTCTTGTGTCTGACTGTTCTGGTGGTCAGTGCTCTGTAGCACCAGCCAGATGACAACAGTTGGAAGAGGGAGTGAGCTGGGTGAGTGGGGTCCAAAGTGACTTTCTTAGCCCTTTTCCTCACTCTGGAGGTGTGGAGATCTTGAGGTTGGGCAGAGGGGCACCAATAATCCTCTCAGCAGTCCTGACTGTCCGTTGTAGTCTCTTAATGTCTGATTTAGTAGCTGAACCAAACCAGACAGTTATGGATGAGCATATGATGATGGCCGAGTAGAGCTGTGTGAGCAGCTCCTGTGGCAGGTTCTTCTCTCCGTGTCCTATTCTTCCATCAGCCCGTGTCCCTTATAGGTGATGTAGCAATAAACGTGTCCAGTTTCACATATCTTAAAGTAATAGTCATCATTTAATCCCCCTCAACAAATTTGCTTCAGCGACATAAACAACAGAGCCTGTCATTTCCTTCTAAAGAACAAAAGAAAGATGCTTTTAGAAAATATGTGCTCTCGACAGCAGAACATGTATCATTTAAACTTCATGCAGATAATGTTTTGTGCCTATAGGATATTCAGCCGACTGTTTAATCACATCTGAATACTGTGAACTATAGTATGTTCAACCAGCAATGAGACAAAGATAGGTCATTGCAAGTATAAGGTTATTCTCTAGTAATTCAGACAGAAACCACTGAATCAATGTTAAATTGATTTGACAATGTTAGTTGCGTTAATTTAGGTTAGATTTGTTTCAATTTTGAATTGTTGCAAAGCAGCTTCACACAAATTTAAAGCAGATTAGTAAATATAAAGTGAATAGAAACGGATCGGTTGGAACCATTTGTAAGGATGTAAGCATCAGGCTGGGTGAGACGGGTCTGTTGGCTTCTGGTGTCCTGTTTGAGCATGAAGAACATCAGACAAAAAAGCTTGGAGTCATGTACTCATGTTTTGTACTATGTGGATATACCCAGCACCCATTGCAGGATGAAGTTTTCATCAGTTAATTGTAACCTTCGTTGAGTTTCATACGCTGATTCTTGAAATCTCACTGATTTAGATTAACAATCGTTGAGTATATGTGTAGTTAATTTCTAATAAAATGACAATTTCACACAATACTCACATATTAATTACACATCACATAACTGGTGATGTAACTTCACAATGATGACATAATTCTAAATCACCATTACCATTGTTTACAAAATAGTACAAAATAGCTAGCAACCCTGTCATCGCTAGGAATCTCAGGCTCTACCCTCCGCTGGTTCAAATCCTACCTCTCCGACAGATCCTTCAGGGTGTCATGTTAACCGTGTGCTCTCAATGTGTATTCTGTTTTGTTAACCGTGTGTTCCAAATGTGCATTGTTTTTTTATTATTGATGTATATTTATGTATGAAATGAATGAAATGGCACGTGATGATTAATGGGGGTGTGTACATTTGTGATTGGTTGTTTAATGAATAAAATCACCTTGAGTGAGCACAGCTGCAGCTGTGTGTGTTGCAAGTCAGATACGTTGTTGCGTTTACTCTGTGAACAGGTTATGGGCCCAGAACGTCAGGAAGTCAAGCGTTTGTTTAAGTAGAACCATGAGTAGGTCTAACGCCAGAAAAACGGAACATAGCGGTCGCTGGTCGCGGCTACTGTTCGACGGGGAAGAAAGGAATTATGAACTTTGGGAGGTTAAGTTTTTGGGCCACCTCCGGTTGCAAGGCCTGAAAGAGATAATTACTAAGGAACCAGCGGGTGTGGAGACACCGGAAGAAGCGGCTTCAAATGCCGAGACATATGCAGAATTAATCCAGTTCTTGGACGATAAAAGTTTATCGCTTGTAATGCGAGAAGCAGCCGACGATGGGCGCGCAGCACTAAAGATTTTGAGAGACTACTACGCAGGTAAAGGAAAGCCACGAGTAATAAGCCTGTATACTGAGCTAACCTCGCTTCAAAAATCAAACGGCGAGAGTGTGACTGAATATGTTATTCGTGCGGAAACTGCTATCACGGCTTTACGAAATGCTGGAGAAACTTTGAGTGACGGACTGCTGGTGGCTATGGTACTAAAGGGGCTTCCTGAGACTTTTAAACAGTTTGCCATCCATATAACGCAAACGGACGACACGATAACGTTTGCTGAATTTAAAACAAAGCTTCGGAGCTACGAGGACATCGAAAAGATGCGTGATCCAGGTGTAGAGGATAATGTAATGGCTGTGCAGACAAAGAAGTGGCCTGCGAGACCCACCAGTGCTGTCTCAACTGAATGGGCTGCAGCGGATGTGGTGTGCTACAGATGCGGTCTGAAGGGACACATGGCCCGCGCTTGTCGGCGCAAACTGTGGTGCAGCCACTGCAAGAGTAATACTCATCGCGACGTAACCTGCAGGAGGAGACGGCGCCAAGACGCAACATGGAGGGCCACCGAGGAAGCGACCGACGAGTATGTTTTCAGTGTGACCGATGGAGCGGCAGGATTCAAGCCAAATAACCAGGGTGTCGACGTGAAGGGCCTGATGGTCGACTGCGGGGCAACCTCGCATATTGTCACCGACATCTCCAAGTTCAAAAGGTTCGATGATGAGTTCCAGGCAGGGACTCATTACATGGAGCTAGCTGACGGCACAAGGTGTAAGGGGGAGTAGCAGAGCGCAGAGGTGATGCTGAGATATGCTTGGTGGACATTCGAGGACGCCACTTAAAAACAATGCTGAGACGGGCACTGTACATTCCCTCATACCCACAGGACATATTTTCGGTGCAAGCAGCGACTTCCAGTGGAGCAAGTGTAACGTTCAGGAAAGGTGAAGATATTCTGGTGCACAAAGACGGTACAAAATTTCCCATTCATTCACATGATAGATTATATTATTTGCAGACAGTATCTGATGGATGTGATGACCAAGTGAATGGATGTTATGATTTAAAAACATGGCATGAGATACTGGGACACTGTAATTTTGAGGATGTGCAAAGATTAGAAGGTGTTGTTGATGGTATGAAAATTGAAGGTTCATCAAACAAACCTATAACTTGTGAAGTGTGCACCCGAGGCAAGTTTACACAAACCAGAAATAGAAAGCCTGATGTAAGAGCTAACATGCCTCTAGAGCTAGTGCACACAGATTTGGCAGGTCCTATTAACCCAGAGTCCCAGAGATGGATATAAATATGTTTTGTCATTTACTGATGATTTTACTAGTGCGTGTTTGTATATAGTCTTAAAAGTAAAAGTGACACACTACAAGCAACGGAGAGGTTTCTTGCCGATATGGCCCCATATGGTAAAATTCAGCGTCTTCGATCTGACAATGGCACGGAGTTTACTGCAAAACAATACAAAACTCTGTTGGTTAAGAATGGTATTAGACATGAGACTTCTGCACCATATTCTCCCCACCAAAACGGTACAGCAGAACGGAATTGGCGTACACTTTTTGACATGGCACGGTGCATGCTGATAGAGAGTGAGTTACCTAAAAATGTATGGCCTTACGCAGTGCAGAACGCAGCTATAATCAGGAACAGGTGCTTTAACAAACGCACCAAACTTACACCAGTTGAGATGCTAACAGGGAGACGGCCCAATCTTGCTAGGATGCAAAAGTTTGGTTCAGAGTTTTGTTTATAAACAAGATAAAAGAAAGCTGGATCCAAGAAGTGAAAAGGGTGTCTTTATTGGTTATGATAAAAGCAGTCCAGCATACATTGTCTTTTCCCTGACAGCAGGAAAGTACAAAAGCACAGGTTAGTTAAGTTTCTTTCTAAGACCCGTGTTGAGCAACAGACTCAGACTACCATTGTTGATGATGATTATGATGATGTTCTGAAGAGAAAACCAATAGAACTAGACAGGATGTTAATTCAAGTCAGGCAAAAGACCAGGATTCAGTCAAAGAGGAGGAGCAGAGTAGTAGTCCTCAGACCCAATCAGTTGAAGCTATGCCTGAGCCTCCAAGATACCCTTCTAGAGTGAGGAAGAGGCCAGACTATTTACATGACTATGTTTCTCAACAGGCATCTGATGAGGAAACTGATCAGGTGCAGATCAACATAGATTACTGTTATAGAGTGACATGTAATATACCTGTAACTTTCACAGAAGCTGTAACCTCGGACAGATCAAATGAGTGGGTCACTGCAATGGATGAGGAGATGCAATCACTTAGAGAAAATCACACATTTACCTTAAGTAGTTTGCCTGAGGGTAAGAAAGCAGTGGGGGGCAGATGGGTTTATGCGATTAAGAATAACATAGATGGATCTGAAAAGTGCAAAGCACGCTATGTAGCCAAAGGATACAGTCAGAAGAGGTGTTGATTATGAAGAGACTTTTTCCCCTACAGCTAACTTGGCAAGTATCCGAGTGATAATACAAAAAGCAGTACAAGAAAACTTGATTTTGCACCACATGGATGTAAAAACTGCCTATCTGAACGCACCAATAGATCATGAAATTTACATAGAACAACCGGAGGGTTATGAAGTAAAATCAGGCACAAATGCAAAATTGGTTTGTAGATTGGAAAGGTCATTGTATGGGTTAAAACAATCGGGCAGAAACTGGAACAAGGTACTACATGAGTACTTGATCAAAAACCACTTTGTGCAGAATCAAGCTGACTATTGTGTGTACACATGGGAAACAGCTAATGAAAAAGTGATCATTGTAATATGGGTTGATGATTTGTTGATTGTGGCAAGTGATGAAAATGTTCTTAGACGTATGAAGGACATGCTTACTGAAAGATTCCAAATGAAAGACTTGGGCAAATTAAAGCATTTTTTAGGTGTTGATTTTGACCAGAATGACAACTGTGTGAGAATGTCACAAGCAAAATATGTGACAAAAATATTGCAAAGGTTTAACATGCAGGATTGCAAACCCAGATCGACTCCTTGTGAACAAAAACTTGACTATAATAATGATGCCGAAAAGATGATTGATGTGAAAAATATAGAGAGGCAGTGGGAAGCCTCATCTATTTAACCATCTGTACTAGACCTGATATAAGTTTTGTTGTAAGCAAACTGTCACAATATTTCACAGAACCAACTGTTGAGCAATGGTCCACAGTTAAACATGTACTGAGGTATCTTAAAGGTACACTTGACAAAGAACTGTGTTACAGAAAATGTAATGAGACACTGGGAATAAGAGCATATAGTGATGCAGACTGGGCAGCTAGTAATGACAGACGTAGTACAACAGGCTATTGTGTAAGTTTAACTGAATGCGGTGCTTTGATTTCATGGAAAACAAAGAAACAGCCAACTGTCGCACTGTCCACCTGTGAGGCAGAGTATATAGCCCTAGCCACAACCATACAGGAGTGTCTCTATCTTAAACAGCTGTTGGAAAATCTTGATACATGTCAATACTCGCAACCTAAAGTATATGAAGATAACCAAGGTACAATCGCCTTAGCTAAAAACCCAGTGAGCAGGCAAAGATGCAAACATGTAGACATCAAGTACCATTTTATTAGGTCTTCTGTAAATAATGGTGACATTACATTAGTGTATTGTCCCACTAATGAGATGGTAGCAGATGTGTTGACAAAGCCTGCAACAAAGTGTAAGATGATGAAGTTTGATTCATTGATTTTTGGAAAATGATGCGTTATACACCGTTAACAATGTGAGAGCAAGTGGGGGTGTTAACCGTGTGCTCTCAATGTGTGTATTCTGTTTTGTTAACCGTGTGTTCCAAATGTGCATTGTTTTTTTATTATTGATGTATATTTATGTATGAAATGAATGAAATGGCACGTGATGATTAATGGGGGTGTATACATTTGTGATTGGTTGTTTAATGAATAAAATCACCTTGAGTGAGCACAGCTGCAGCTGTGTGTGTTGCAAGTCAGATACGTTGTTGCGTTTACTCTGTGAACAGAGGGGCTCGCTGTCCACTGCTCACCACATGATCACTGGGGTCCCTCAGGGGTCGGTGCTTGGACCGCTGCTTTTTTCCATCTATACGACATCCTTGGGACCCATCATACAGGCACATGGCTTCTCGTATCACTGTTATGCCGACGACAACCAGATCTACATCTCGTTTCACCCAGACGATACCACTGTAGCAGCTCGCATTACAGCCTGCCTCGAGGACATCTCAGCTTGGATGAAAGGGCATCACCTCCAGCTGAACCCTGCCAAGACAGAACTACTCGTGTTTCCGGCACACCCTACGGTCCAACACAATCTCAACATCCATCTTGGCAATACTACAATCACTCCTTCCAAAACAGCCAGGAACCTCGGAGTCATATTTGATGAACAGCTGTCCTTCAATGATCACATTGCAAAGACAACACGGTCATGCCGATATGCCTTATTCAACATTAGAAAGGTCAGACCCTATCTCACTGAGCATGCGGCACAACTCCTTGTCCAGGCCCTGGTAATCTCAAGGTTGGACTACTGCAATGCTCTCCTTGCTGGTCTTCCTGCAAAGGCTATCAAACCACTTCAGCTGGTTCAGAACGCAGCAGCACGCCTCGTCTTCCAACAGCCCAAAAGGGCTCACGTGACTCCCCTTTTCATCTCTCTTCACTGGCTACCGGTTGCAGCCCGTATCAGATTCAAGTCACTAATGTTTGCCTACAGGACTATCACTGGATCTGCACCGGCCTACTTCCACACTCTCCTGCACTCCTACACCCCATCAAGATCCCTGCGTTCAGCAAACCAGCGGCGTCTTGTATTGCCTTCCCACAAGGGCAGTAAATCGCTCTCCCGCTCATTCTCATTCACAACTCCTTCCTGGTGGAACATTCTTCCTAACTCTGTCCGTTCAACCACATCTCTCACAACTTTTAAAAAACTACTTAAAACCCATCTCTTCTGTGAATACTTGACAGACAAATGAAAAAAAAAAAAAAAAAAAAAAAACACTAACCCTTTCTCTCAACAGGTAGTGGTCTAGCTTTTGTTGAAACCAGTAACTTTGTATTGGCATTTCATGTATTATGGCTCCTGTATGACATATCGCTTATTGCTCCTACACTCTTTGTAAGTCGCTTTGGATAAAAGCGTCTGCTAAATGTCTGAATGTAAATGTAAATGTAAGTACTTGTCTGCTACTTGAAATATAGACAGAAAGTCTGAATTGAGTATTTTCTAATGTTGTTGTAAATGTATACAGTCAGAAGGAATAAAACTGCTACTCTGTTTAATATGAACATCAATGCCCAGTTTACCGTAGTCCTAGTGGTGATAGGTTATGAGTTACTGTGCAAAACATAAATCATGTTAATACAGGTGTATGTCCTTGTAGTGTAGCGTGAGACCATATCATACATGTTTCATTTCAAAAGTGGCAAAAGACAGAACCGAGAACATTATAAAAACTTTAAATGAAAACAAATCATACTATGGCTCCAGTCTGTGTAATGTTCACACAGGACCCTCCCAGAAAGGGTCACGTGACCTAAAAGAGAAGCGTAAAACATTTCATCGTAACTCCAGGTTGACAGCAGCAAGGTTTCCCTCTGCACCTGAAGGTCGCTGTGGCCATCGAGGGGTCTCGTCAGAATGATGTGGGATAAGTCAGAGTTCCTCCGTTCCTAATGTAGTCAGCAGCAACGTCCACAGCAGGTGGAAAGAACCGAGATTGGCTGCAAAAAGAGCGTCTGGTTCACCCTTGGATGGGATTGTGTGTGCGTTGATGAAATTACATTCTGTAACCCAACCATGCAACATTTTGAAGCATCAGAAGAGACGCGGTGCTTCCAAAAAGGCTCATCAATGTCCCAGAAACCGTTGTTGACCAAGGCACACAATGTTTGATTAATTGTTTATTAACAATTAAGCAACAATTACAGTTTATTGCCGAGTTGATTTCAACCCTTTTTCTTTCTGCAGCCTGGTTCTGTTTTAACTGACTTTGAATGAAAGGAGGTCTATTGACATTGGTGCTAAAGTCCTGAAGCTGTCAACATATACGGATCCTTTACTTAGGCTCTATACATACAATATAATTAGACTTCAATCATTTATATTTAAATCGAATGGTTTTGTCACATCTTATTTTTGGTGGGGTGGTTTAAGAAATTATTTTAAACGATTTTATTTATTCTGAATATTTTTTCACAAAACCGAAAGTGAAACAGTGAGCGCAGTACATCACGTGACTGTCTCCCGGCGGCCATTTTATACACCTGTACAAGCAGGTAAAGTTATCTTGAGTATTAAAGTCGCTTTTTTTTTTTAACTCTGATGGGATCTTTTGAGCATCTAGTAACATTGTGATCGAGGTAAGTGTCGAGTAAATGATCTTTTATTGATATTAAAACTGTTTTTCAGGTGTTTATCTTTGCAAGGCTAGAGGACCTGGAGCTACAGCTAACGTGACAGTCTTCAGCTAGCACACAATGCAGACTAGGACTAAAAACATTGTATTTTAGTTTCCGGATTTACTCTTAGTTAGTTATGTGTGCAGTTTAAGGCTTTATTGTTGGTTTTAAGGGTTAACGGGCCTCATAGTCTCGTGTGGCGCAGCACTACAGTGTCGGGATGGGCAATGGAGCCGTTGTTGTCTGTGAGGTTAAAACTCGGTGATTTCTGTCGTTTATCTTAAATAACAAATAGTTGTTGTTAAATATAATGCAGCAACCGTGAGCAGAGGCCTGAGCTATACATGTACAGACTCGTGTCCGAGAAAGAAAACCATGAAAAGGAATTTTGTGCCGTAAACGTCCCGAGGGATTCTCCACAACATATATGTAAACATCAGTGGAGCTCTGACAGGAATCTGTGATTAAAACACATCGGCGGCTGCTGCTTGCTGTATATATGGATCACATAACGTTATGTAGTTTGTGTTCATATCTTAGTTTTCTTCTGTTGTGAGGTGATTTAAATATTCGTGTCTTGAAACTGAAGGAACATTGAGAGCTCGGTGTAAACAGCCGCTTTCCTGCCCACCAGCAGGTCACGTGACTGAATACTATCAATAGCGCCTCAATGCAGATCAATGATTGTTTAAATTAAGTGATTGAATTTGCCGAACAGAAGTTATTTCTTTAATAAATCTTCTTGTATAACCTTTATATTGAAATCCTTTTTTTGTGCTGATTTACAAACAAGTTCCTTATAAACCATAATAATAATAATAATAATAATGTGTAAACATGTGATTTATCAGATCCATTCAGAGTCAGTGGAGGTGATCAGATTCATGAGTGGAGATCAGACTGAATGATTGATGGATGAGTCACAAACACTCAGAGATGGAGATTGTTCTCCAGGATTCAGGTATTCTTAGTTTGCATTTACATGTAGTTGTTCACCAGTAGAAATGATGTACAAATTAGGGCAGTTTTCAAGATTGTAATATCCTACATTTTCTGCATATCTCATGTTAATCTCTAGTATTTACAGAATAGTATCGCACCCTTCAAATATCCTTTTGAGTCTTTAGTTTGACCACATTTACATTTATGCATTCAGCAGACGCTTTTATCCAAAACGACTTACATTGCATTATCCTATACATTTGTTTCTAAGTATGTGGTTTTCCGGGAGAATTGCCCAATAAGGGACAAAGAAAAGTTGTTACGTAATGGTTTTTCATGTTCGGAAAAAACCTTTCCGAAACCTATACAAACGCTGGGGGAGTGTATCGAGCACAGAAATACTACGTCATACGTAGGGTTGGGTACCGTTCACTTTTTTGCAGGTTCCGGTACCAATACGGTACCTTGAATTCGGTGCTGGTACCTTTTTCTGTACTTTACTCTCTGTGATTTTCTTAACAAGAACTAGTGCATAACCAAACAGTTATCAAACATCTGATGTTTAATGTTGTGTTTGTCGTTACAGATCAGTTCATCAGAAGAGATCAGACTCACCTGAGATCAGTTGTGTGTCTATGAAGAGTGATGCGTCTATGATTGAAGCCATAAGATTTGAAGACATGTCATTTGATCAGAGGTACAACAGTTCGGTCATTTTAATTTTTATTAACAACCGTCAGTTATCAAACTTCTGATCTTTAATGTTGTGTTTATTGTTACAGTTCAGTTCATCAGAAGAGATCAGACTCACCTGAGATCAGTTGTGTGTCTATGAAGAGTGATGCGTCTATGATTGAACCCCTGAAGTTTAAAGAAACATCACCTGATCAGAGGTAAAACAGTTCGGTCATTTTATTTTTATTAACAACTGTCAGTTATCAAACATCTGGTGTGTAATGTTGTGTTTATTGTTACAGATCAGTTCATCAGAAGAGATCAGACTCACCTGAGATCAGTTGTGTGTCTATGAAGAATGATGCGTCTATGATTGAACCCATGAGATTTAAAGACACATCATCTGATCAGAGGTACAACAGTTGTGTAAAACTGTGACAAAATACGTGCTTTGTAGTCCAGTATTATCAGACAGTCTGATTGTGTTTTTGTGTTTCAAGTCACCATGAAACAGAAGTTGCGGTTGACTTCTTTTCTGTATCGTGATGTATATTTGAGTGAAACGGCTTCTGAAAGTTGAAAGTAAGGTGGGGCTTTATTTTTCCCTTCCCTTTTGATTGGTTTGTTGTAAGTTGGGCCTGGGGCGGAGGGCTTAAAATGCCTGGGCAGTGGGCTGTCAGTATAGTCCTACCTTTTCTTTGTTGCTGATGTCATGTGGTGAAGAGTTGTTGTTTAGAGGGGGAGAGGAGCTTAATGTTTTTGATAAAAGATTACAAGTGCAAATTAATTTTGAAAAATAATGGTGTGCACTGATAAATCATAGAAATCACTGCAACGCTCTGTAAAACAATGTTTAATTTCATGGTGACTGTAAGGCGTAAAGATATTCTACAGTCTAATTAAAGTGGCTGTCATAGTTCCAGGTAAAATGAAAGCGTTTCTCATTTAACACATTATACGTAAGAATCTTTCATCTGAAGTGGCTTACTTTAGTATACATGTGTGGGGCGGTCACATTTATTAAATAATCGTCTCGTCGCAATTATTTCTTGTCATTGCAATTATTTCATATAGCCTCAATGAATGTGAATCCTTAGAAAACAATGGTGATCTGCAGTATCTGCACTCACTGTTACATTTCAATGACATTTCTCCATCATTTTGAGTTGTATTAGCTTTTGTTGATTTGTTTTGTTTCCAGACATGCTGCATCTACAAAGCAAGATCCTCAGATTTTAGTGCTCAAGACTCAAGTTTTCCCTGTTAAGGTCACTCATTAAATAGTGGCGTAACAATAGATCGAAGTATTGTATATTGCAATACAAAATCATTAAGATATCTTTTGTAGACTATAGCAATATATTTTAGATTTAATAATATTTTCATATTTTTGTTCAAATTTAGTTAAATTTTTTGGTGACATTCAGTTTCTTAGTTGACATAAAGATGGTTGAATGGAACCTTTAATATTGTCAAATCTTTTTTTATAAACTTCATATTTATTTATCACTATAAGGTGATTCACCGAAATTTCGGCTGCCGAAAATTTTAGGCCGAAAATGACATTATCGGTTTCGGCCGAAAGACCAAAATAGGCCAAAATATCCGGCGTCCTCGCCTCTCCATTCAGTGCTAGCGCTCGCTCTAGCTGTTACGATCATGTAAGCGCGCCATAACAAAGGCTGAAACTAATTAATATAACAAGAACAGCTCAAAACCAGCGGCCAGAAATTGCATGCAAGCTCTGCGACTGCACGTATTGACTTGTGAGTGTTTTAAAGCCGAACTTTAAACACAACAAACTCTTCATATGTGAACGATTTGTCAGTAAGTGATGATGTAGCTCTCATGGACCGTCCTCCGGCAGGTGCTGATATGACTGAAGCTCATTTTAAGCCTGTTTTCATGAACAGACTCACTGCACCTCTGTGTTCTGCGTGTTGTTTTCATTAAAATGATTGTGCACCATATATAAACTTCCTGCATTAGCAAGAGCTGCCGAGTTTGATTATAACTTGACTACTGTTATGCATATAATAATTCTAAAATATTTTAGATGATTGGTAAAAAAGTGATATTTAATTGCTTGCAATGACGAAGGAAAAAATATGTATATTTTATATTGTTTTATAGTATGTTCTCACTAATTTTTGGGTTTTTTGTAATTGATACAATTAAATAAAAACGATTTCAAAAAGTTTTTAATTTAATTTTCGGTTTTCGGCCAAGTGCATCCTACATTTTTGGTTAATTTTTACTTGTATCGTGATGCAATCATAATCATAAACCTAGTAACGTGCATCATACTGAATCGTGAACTGAGCATATCGTTACACCC
Organism: Triplophysa siluroides; assembly: GCA_006030095.1. NCBI lineage: Eukaryota > Metazoa > Chordata > Actinopteri > Cypriniformes > Nemacheilidae > Triplophysa > Triplophysa siluroides. The sequence goes on along the minus strand of VCII01000242.1, from coordinate 75,247 downwards.
CTATCAGTAAATAATAATAAGTTATTTACAAAATTTAAAGGATGAAGTATATCTTTTCTTCATTGAATAAATTGTAATTAATAGTTATATTGTTAAAGTCTTAAAACAGACAATTAATCACCTTAATGGCAATTATTTAATAGACAATTAATCGACAGCCAAATTTCATAATCGAGACAACCCTATACATGTGTTCATTGTGTGTGTCCAGGTTGTTTTGTAATTTTGTTGAGAATTGAGCGGATATCATTTATAGTATTTAATCAACAGCAGATTAATTGACTTTAATCTATTGATTTAAACTAACAACACAATCTCATGGCAGTTCATAACTATCTACAATGTAGCTAATAGTTATTCCTTTGTGGCTCTCCTGTTTTTGGGCAACATGTTGACCCTGGGACAATATTTAAATCAACCAATCAGATTTCAGAAATAAATTTACAGTTTATTTTAAATGTAATCTTCCAACCAGGATTAGGTGCTTCTAGACCTTGTTTTTCACTTATCATTTCTCTCTGATTTTAGGGGTAAGTTATGCTTAGAGTCGGGGTTTGGTGTGGGTTTAGGTTTCATTTATAAAAATGTTGTCCTTAGGACATCAACCACTTGGCAAAATCAGGTCGACCGTTCATTTGTATCTCATTTGTTAATATGATCTGCTTTCACATAGGGAATGCTTATTGGTTTAAAAAAATATGTTTATTATTAAATCTCAAAAATCTGATTTTGGAAAATAGTTACACATTTCCAAATGATTACAGTCAAGTGAAGTCATATTTAAATATGTTATAATCTGTTTACAGTTCTTATTGTCCGCCTTCTGAAGTCCTCAACACATTCAGATCAAATCTGAGGAGGAAGTTTGAGTGTTTGTGTGAAGGAACATCAGGTGAGAGAAACCCAACACTGCTGAATGAGATCTACACAGATCTCTACATCACAGAGAGTGAAAGTGGAGAGATCAGTAATGAACATGAGGTGAGACAGATTGAGACACAATCCAGGAGAACAGCAACAGAGGACACACCGATCAAATGCAACGACATCTTTTAAAGCTTTACCTGCACAAGACAAACCCATCAGACGTGTGCTGACAAAGGGAGTCGCTGGCATTGGAAAAACAGTCTCTGTGCAGAAGTTCATTCTGGACTGGGCTGAAGGGAAAGAGAATCAGGACGTCCACCTCATATTTCCACTTCCTTTCAGAGAGATCAATCTGATGAAGAACCAAACACTCAGTCTTCTAGATCTTCTGCATCTGTTCTTCCCAGAGACAAAAGAAATGGAAATCTCCAGCGGTGAATATAAAGTGTTGTTCATCTTTGATGGTTTGGACGAGTGTCGTGTGTCTCTGGACTTTCACCGCAGTGTGAGGTTGTGTGATGTCAGTGAATCCGCCTCAGTGGACGTGATGCTGACAAACCTCATGACGGGGAATCTGCTTCCCTCTGCTCTCATCTGGATCACCTCCAGACCAGCAGCAGCTGATCTCATCCCCTCTGAGTGTGTCGATCGAGTCACAGAGGTACGAGGCTTCACTGACAAACAGAAGGAGGAATACTTCAGCAAGAGAATCAGTGATGAGAGTCTGAACCACAGAATCATCTCACACCTGAAGTCATCCAGGAGCCTCTACATCATGTGTCACATCCCAGTGTTCTGCTGGATTTCAGCCACTGTTCTAGAGAGAATGTTGAGTGAAGCAGAGAGTGAAGGAGAGATCCCCAAGACTCTCACTCAAATGTACACACACTTCCTGATCATTCAGACCAACATCACACATCAGAAGGACTATGAGAAGAAAGTGAAGAGTGATGGAGAGATGATCTTCAAACTGGGCAAACTGGCTTTTGAGCAGCTTGTGAAAGGGAACCTGATCTTCTATGATGAGGACCTGAGAGAGTGTGGCATTGATGTAGCAGAAGCATCAGTGTACTCAGGGTTGTGCACTCAGATCTTCAGAGAGGAGTTTGGCTTGTATCAGGGGAAAGTTTACTGCTTTGTTCATCTGAGCGTTCAGGAACATCTCGCAGCTCTTTATGCTCACATGTCCGTCACAAACAACAAGAGAAATGTGTTCATAGGTCGGTTCTCTAAAATGTTGGACAAAGTGAAACATAACTTATCAAAACAGGTTTCTTTATGCGAGTTTCATCAGCGAGCTGTAGATGAAGCTTTACAGAGTCAGAATGGACATCTGGATCTTTTCCTGCGTTTTCTTCTGGGTCTCTCACTGGAGTCCAATCAGATTCTCTTACAGGATCTAATGACACACATGAGAAGATGCTCCTTCAAGAAAGAGAAAACTGTTGAGTACATTAAACAGAAGATCAGTGAGAATCTGTCTCCAGAGAAATCCATCAATCTGATTCACTGTCTGAATGAACTGGATGATGATTCACTGCTGCAGGAGATTCAACATTATGTGAAATCTGAATCAGTCGGAGGCTCCAAACTCTCCTCTTCACAGTGGTCAGCTTTAGTTTTTGTGTTGCTAACATCTGATCAGTATTTGGATGAACTTGATCTGAAGAAATTTATTGGAGATAAAAATAAAGCAGATGAAGTTCTTGTGAAACTGCAGCCTGTGATTAAAGAAGCAAGAAAACTGAAGTAAGTGATAGAACTGATGTTGTTAGTTTTAGTTTTATTTCTTGTAACCATCGCTCACTTTCTAGAAACCTGAGCCCGAAATCAAATAAAGCTTTCATATCAAACACACAGCCAGTAAATATATAGCCATACATTATTTTTACATTCGTCTAGTATTTTTTTATCCTGACCCAGAGAGTATCGAGGGTCTCATTTGTCTGATATAGATGTCCAATACAATTATTTTTTTGACAAGACATAGTTAATGGATAGTCAAGTAAATGCGGAACAGGTATGTTTTGAGCTGAAAGTTGTGAAGGATGCTCCAGTTGGGCTGGAAAGTGATTTGGTCATAGAGCATAAAAACTTGAATGCGCGCAGCATTCATGTCATGTACGGACTGCGTGCCTTTTATCTTGCTCACAAAGAAGTTTGTTAAATGTATAAATTTGATTATTAAAAATAATGTGTAGATGTTTTTTTCATTAATAAATGTCTTTCTCAAATTCATACTTTAATAAAGTGCCACCCGCAATTACGCCTATGCAGGAGAGTACCGCAGTTATATGTGTATAATGTGGAATGATACCGTTCCATTGGCCAACCCAACTGTCCACCACGTGTCTCTGTCTCCTCAGCGCCATCACAAGCCCCTAGTGGCATCCCCTTAGCACTTGAGAGACCTCTCCAGCTGCCTTAAAGCCAAGAATCACTCTCCCAATTATTTAAGACATTTGATAACTTGCTTTTATACTCGAGTTTGGAAGTAGGAGTAGATTTTGTGAATTCTCAGAACTTAAAGCGGCCCTAACACACAGGGTTTCTGCCAATCTCATATTAATCTTAAGTTCCTATAGAGTAGTATTGCATACTTCGTATCTTCGAAGAGTATTTAGTTTGATCACATTTATGAAAGATAGATACAGCTGTACGGTTACTTCCGAAAACACACGGCGCGTGCAGTGGTAGGCTGAACTAAAGCATGTGCATTGTCAACAAAACACAGACATCAGTTTCAGTCACCGCATGCGGTTCATGTCCGGCATCTTTTAGCGCTGGGACGGCTCCATATATCCGTTTCAAACGTTCTCCAAATCCAGCTTTATATCCACAGTTTATATAACATTCATCACCCAAATGCAGTGAATAAACAAACACCTGAACTTCGTGAACGTATGCTCTCTCGCTCTTTCTGAAACATGTACGATCGCTAGGGGAGTGTATCGAGCACAGAAATACTACGTAATACGCCAAACTCGTTTTTTGACAAGTTGACCATGTTAAGCATGAGAAGACAGCACGTTTAACATTGTGAAGAAGTCAGAGTGCATGAAACACCGTGGCAGCACCCCTTTAAGGCTAAACTGCCAAATCTCTAAAATCTCTAAATCACTGTGATGTTCTTCAACAAGAACTCCAAACTCTTCAGTGTTCTTCATCAGTCTGATGTTCATGAGCTTCAACATCAAACATCTGCGTTTAACAATAAACACAACAACAATATTACACTTATTACACTCACATGTGTTTATATGAGGAAAGACACAATGAGAAAGAGATTTGTAAGTTTTCATTATTGTTTAACTTTCTCTTTTTCATTTCATGTTTAGCAGCAATGTTTCTCATTTATCTCTTGACAGGTTGTGTAGTTGTGATATCACAGATGTAGGTTGTGTTACTCTGACTTCAGCTCTGAGATCAAACCCCTCACACCTGAGACATCTGGATCTGTCTGATAATAATGTAGGAGATTCAGAAGTGAAGCTGATCTCTTCTGTACTGGAGAATCCTCTCTGTAAACTGGAGACACTGTGGTAAGATTATATAAAACCTTCTCTTTCATCCTCTTTCAACAAATGATTAATAAATATTACAAACTTTTCTTATCTCAGTCCTGATCTCTAGTCAGTGTTGTCATTTTAGAGACTTTGTTTCTAGATTAAGTGTCTTATTTTCAAAAAGCACCTTATGATAAATCTGTTTAGTTTGGATAAATCTTAAATGCATGGTAGGTGATCCTGTCCAGAAACAGTTTTTGTCATGTTGGTTGGAAATCTCTTTACATTCTTATAGCAATCAAGAAGTATAGTGGTCAAATAATGTTTATAATTATATATCGTCAGTGAAAGGCGTCGGACCAAAAAATGTTTGCCGACAACATTTGAACGTTTGAAAACGTTCTAGCCGAACACTGTGATTGGTCATGTGTACATATTCAAGTATTTTGCATACCACTGCGCACCCTGTTCACGCAGACATCATATGTCATCAGCACGCTCACGTACGCTGTGTCGATGTAGGGAGAATGGCGGACAATAAGCAACAATCAAACTTTCCCGCGGAACCGACAAGAAGTAAATATACAAAACGAAAGTCACGTGACGAAAAACATCTGGATCATGAAAGAGGAAAAACACACATTAACAGCTTTTACACGATGGAGACAGCTCCAGCAGGCATATAGATACCTTGGTTGCTCTCTTTCTTTTGGACAGGTGTGTACATGCTTCGAGAAGAATTTAATAGATTTAATTTATTATTCGTTACGTGGATTCACGAAATACGTTCATGTGTTTGGAGGAGGCGTGGCTTTGGAAGGCGAATCTCATGGAGGGTGGGATTATAATTTCAGTGCTAGCAGGCTAAATTTACCACCTTTCTAAATCAACCACCCCACCTTTAAGCACAAGAGCAGGAGCACATTACTGTGTTCAGTGAGCGACAGGAAGAAGCAGCACATTCACATCAGACCGCACTGACACGTCAATGACATGTGCACATACACAACTGTGTCTCAACAGCTCATCACTTACTGTCCTTATTTGAGCCTTTTTCATTTCAAACATTTATGACTGTCTGGACACATGAGCATGAACACAGCTCATCTATAAACACTGTAGTGTATTCAATGAGGAACAGTATTATTTAAACACTATTCTTCACCAAATTTGTAAAACCTATCATGAGCTTTGATCACAATTATAAGCAATATATTCTCCACCACCCTTTGTAAGGGAAACAAATTATAATTATCTGGATCAAAGTTCATGATGTGGGGAAATCACTTAGCAATACGAGCAGGCAGCAATAATCGGCATGTTTAGGGACTCCGGATTATGAGCATGAACTACAAACAACGTCACGTGTGAAATAAAACAGGACTTTATTACCAAGACTAAAATAACATATACAAACACGTACAGTTAAGCGTTGGAAGAAGGTTGAAGTTGAAGCAGAGAGAAGAACAGAGCATGGATTTATGGCAGTATATGATATTCAGAAGATCACTAGCCTGAACAAAACATCAGTTTCTTCTTGTAAAGCACCTTTGTTAAAAGGATTAATGATGCTCTATGCATCCATTAATAAGACTAAGTTTGATACTTGCACGTCTTGCCCATCAAAAGAAAGAAAGTGTCCTGATGCAGTTTGTTGAGGCTCAAGTTGATCTTGGCTGATGTGGTCAGAGGGAACCAGTTTTATGCAGTGGATCTGTATCTGGAAAGACGAGGCCGCAGCCTGGCACAAACTTATGGGTACGGGTGAAGTCTTCTTCTAGTCCATCCTTTAGAGATGCAGGGTGACGAACCCCGTGAACCGAAAAACCTGAAGAACCCGAAGCGAACGATCTACGAAACAAACTAGAAACACCCGAAAACCTGAAGAGCGAGAGAGAGAGAGAAGAGAGCCGAAGAGAGCCTTCTCGTGGTCTCTTTTAAACTGTAAGGATGTCACATCCTACAGACGTGACTGATCCAATCAGGAGATGGCAACTTTGGAGGTAAAGTTAATGGTCTTTGTCTTTCAGATGGTGTTTTGCATGTGAAAGCTGATTGGATGTTCACTAAGAAAACTTCTAAGAGTTTGATAAAACTAATATGAAAAGGAGTTACCAAAACACAACAAACATCAACATTAAGGACGTCACAAATGTAGCTCATAGACACCAAACATGATCTACATATCATCTTGGTTAAATGAGTTACTACAAATCTAATAATTCCAGTAGTTATACACTCATTCATGGATACTTTGGATTAATGTTTAAAACAGACATAACAACAAGAACATCAATACATGGAAAGGTTATAAATGAGTGTATGTACATTTCTTTATTGATGTATTTAGGATTTTATGTCTGTCCCCAAAGTGAGTAAAGAGAGTTCAGCTCCCTACATTCCATTCGGTCGTAAAATACACACATTTGGTGTGGGTTGCTATGGTCACCAGAGATCTGGTCCTGTCTAGGTGTTAGTTGCAGATTGGGGTAGACCCCCTGGCGACTAGCTTGCTGGTTGGGTGGGGGATGTTATTGTTATACTTGAAAAATATAACTAGTTATTGCGTGTCTGATCGGTCTCAGTCACTACAACACACACAGTTTGTTACACATTTGATCAGTTCAGTCACTGCTGGTAACACTCACTATTTCACTATTAACAAAAAAAATAAGTGAATAAGAACAGATTTATTGTGTATTTGACTATTATGTTTTAATAAAATACAGTATATGACATTTCAGAGAGTAGCGTAGAGAAGAGACGTCTGGGGGCCCTGTGCAAACCTTTGTGGGGGGCCCTTGTCATAATTGTCATGAACACTGTACAGCTGGTTTTGTGCCTCTACGTCATTCCCTGTAAATGCTTTTGAAGTTACAATATGAAATATTAATGTGTATGTAACTTTGGATACGGTCCCTAAACTCACGACTATCGAACGTCCACAGTCAAACCAACTTTATGCCAGTGGACAAATACTGAATTTGTAAATCTGTACGTTCATAATTTGGCAAGACTAAATAAGACTTTGAAATGGTACAAAAACACATGCCTTCTTGTTCTTTTGCCTCACGTTGTTGGCGTTTTTTCTGCTACAGACGGATAGCTTCGTTTTAAAGCCATGGCCATATGTAAGACGCATCATCATTTATGAGCATGTCATAATCTGCGCGCACTGCATGATGTCCGAGTATGTCACAATAATGAAATAAATTAAATATTAAAAAGGAATTCCCATCATTTATTCCTGTAACTCTTGTAACAGAACACCATGGAGGCAGAAAGTTGAATCCGCTTGCCTCATGTTGCTGTTTTCTTCTTTTGTTAGCACACATGTAAAGCACAACTACCAAAGTGTGATTCATCTTGTGTTTGTTTATAATCTTGTGTTGTATTCTTGTGTTGTACAAACATGCCTTACAAAAAACAATGACGATGATATAGTTCAAGATATATAACCCCCCAGAACCCTCTTTACATGAATCATATTCTAATGGACTGTATTACACTACTGTGAGAAAGTTGATTTATGTTGATGATACTTTAAGTTCATCCGGAGGAAGTCTTACAGTTTTTAGAAAAAAAGAATCTTTAGTTTTATTTCTTATTATTAAATGCGACTCTCACCATAAACATCTGTGTGTATGAAGTGAGAGACTGAAGTGTGTGTTATTGTTCTCTACAGGTTGAGCTGGTGTAAGATCACAGATGAAGGTTGTGTTACTCTGACTTCAGCTCTCAGATCAAACCCCTCACACCTGAGACATCTGGATCTGTCTCATAATAATGTGAGAGATTCAGGCGTGAAGCTGATCTGTGATGTACTGGAGAATCCTCTCTGTAAACTGGAGACACTGGAGTAAGATCATCTCTCTGATAGTCACACATGTACTGATTCTTACAGCAGCAGAAAACATCAAGTGTTTTTATAACAAAGCAGAATTTATGGGATATAAAAGGTAATAAGTGATCTGATCACATGTGACAAGCTCCTCTTTGCTGGTTTTGTGTATGAACAGGTTTTCTCTTCTTTTCATTATTAAAAACATTGTGTCAGGTCCTCTTGTGTGTTTCAATGTGTATTTAATGATGACACACCTGAGGAACATTTGTCAAACCTGACAGTCACACTCGGTCACGCAGCAAAATAACATCTAAATAAAGTGTCTCGTCATTCTTGATCATGAACTCTGGAGCAGTTGACTTGTGATAAAAACACAATCTGACCCGACAGACCAACAAAACAGACTGAATGAGAGAGTTTGTGTTGATCTCTAAAGCTTCTGACCGCAACTTAACATTCAAGCCCATCTGTTATTGTGCATTAATGTGACAGTAAGAAGTGCTTCATACAACACATATGTTCTAAAAAATCATCTGAACAAGAAATTCTGCCACTTTTATTCTTACCAAATAAAAATGTAAATCTTATTGATGTCATTTTATAAAACATTATTATGTAAAAATAATGACTATATAAAATAATGTCATTATTGCAGAACTGAGAGACTGAAGTGTGTGTTATTGTTCTCTACAGGTTGAGCTGGTGTAATATCACAGATGAAGGTTGTGTTGCTCTGACTTCAGCTCTGAGATCAAACCCCTCACACCTGAGACATCTGGATCTGTCTGGTAATAATGTAGGAGATTCAGGAGTGAAGCAGATCTGTGATGTACTGGAGAATCCTCTCTGTAAACTGAAGACACTGGAGTAAGATCATCTCTCTGATAGTCACACACACTCATCACACAACATTCATTCATGTTTAGCAGTTTGTACTTTTAAAACATAAATAAATCAAACTGTAAACAGTCCATTAAATTCAGTTGTTTGGCATCTAGTGATCACTCAGTGCTTGAAGTTCATGTGTTGCAAGCAGAAAAATCAGGCCGTGAAAATATCTCAGTGACTTTGACAAGGGCCAGATAGAGATTCAATTAAATTCAATTTTATTTATATAGCACTTTTCACAATGTGCATTGTTCCAAAGCAGCTTTACAAGAATAAGAAAATAAGAAAAACAGAAACACAGCACAGTGCCTGATGTTTATAGAACAAGCAAGATCATTCTAATAAATAATATCTAATAAATAAATAAAAGCAGTCTCCCGGTGAGCAAGCCAACACTGCCCTGCTGTGGCGAGGAACCCAAACTCCAATGATTGATTAATGGAGAAAAAACCTCGTGTCATAGCTGCACTCAGTGACCCTGACCAAAAGTCACCGAGCAAACATCCATGAAGAAGAGGAAGACCCCACCACCCGCGACCCAGGAAGTCCCACTCGCTGAAACCGTGCGGGTCCAACCCGGTCCAGCTCCGCTGTCGACACCAGAAAACAGAGGAACAACCAGGGAAAATAGTAATGACATAATGTAACTTTATTCCTCTGTTGTCTGACATCGACCACAAAACAAGACCAAACAAGACCCACACAGCCCCAACAAATAAAATCCCCCCAACCCAACACCAACAAGCCCCCCCACAAACACCCACCCAGCAACCTCCAATCAGGGCCACTGAATGCAGCTTTAACTTCAAACTGCGGTCATGTGATGTAAGTTTAGCATTAAATACCAAGTATTGTAACTTTAGCATTAATGTGACAAGTGGTCCGTCTTTGCTCTTGGTTTGGGATGGAATGGTCTGAGCTGGGATGGTCAGATGGTCCCTTTCTCTTGGGTGGTGATGGAATTGCCAGAGATGGAGTTGGGATGGTCAGTCAGTCCACAGGCTCTCATAGGAGGATGGCACAGGATTTTCAGCTGTAGCTGGCGTGATCTCTAGTTGGGGATGGGCATATGACGTCCAACTGGGCCTGGCGGAATCTCTCCCTACCTCAGGATGATCATCCCGCGGTGGAGGCAGAAAGAGAATAATTAGCGTCGCTGCTGTTCATTTACTTTGCATTAGTGAAAGCTTGGCTGAAAAGATGTGTCTTTAATCTAGATTTAAATCAGGAGAGTGTGTCTGACCCTCGAATAGTATCAGGAAGGATATTCCAGAGTTTAGGTGCTACCTATGAGTACCCGTCAGTGTTCCTCATTCCTGGTGAATGGACATCAGGGTCAGAGGAGCCCAAGACTTACTGATGAACATGTGGAGTGAAGCCGAGCTTGTCTGATCAGATCAGATGTGAAGAGCGTCTGCAGTTTAAAGTGATGAAAATCTCAATCACATTTCTTTAATATCAGGTGGATGATGGGTTGGTCGGAGGCAGTGTTTATGTTCTGGATAATGTTCTCGTTTGAGATAATATCCTCATTCTTGTTTCAACGATGTTTGAATTCATATTATCGAGTATGTCACTTACTTTCAAGCACCAATAAAACAGCGTTCATGAATACTGAAGTCAAGTACTGCGCGTGCACATTCAGAGCGAGATGTGTTGACCACTAGAGAAAGAGTGAGATTAAAGGAGCAGTTCACCTTCAACATGAAGATTGTCTTCATTCACTCAGACTCTTGTCATTTCAAACCTGTTTGAAACCACAAAAGAAGATATTTTGAAGAACAGCCCCCCATTAACTGGCATTGGTTACTATAGAAGTGAATGGTGGGCTGTGCTGTTGTATCATCAACATTTTTCTAAATATGTTCATTTGTTTTCTGGAGAAGAAAGTCAGAGAGGTTTAAAATGACATGAGGTCAGTAAATGATGACAGAATCTGATGAGAGAATCTTTATAAATCTCTTGTTTCCATTAATGATGTCAACAATCAAACTCATAGTAACAGAGCTAGTACAACATAAGACTATTGAAATCTCTGAAGAAATGTTTCATATCTCCTGCTTATCGTTATCAGCAAAATTCCAGAATATATCTAGAGATCTTTTTTGACAATATCACACCCCCCTAATGTTTATTTAATAATGTCATTATTGCTGAAGTGAGACACTGAAGTGTGTGTTATTGTTCTCTACAGGTTGAGGAGGTGTAAGATCACAGATGAAGGTTGTGTTGCTCTGACTTCAGCTCTGAGATCAAACCCCTCACACCTGAGACATCTGGATCTGTCTGATAATAATGTAGGAGATTCAGGAGTGAAGCTGATCTGTGATGTACTGGAGAATCCTCTCTGTAAACTGAAGACACTGTGGTAAGATCATCTCTCTGATAGTCACACATGTACTTTGTTGCACGAAAACAGTGTTTTAAAATGAAAATGATCCTCGTTTATACTGCCGGTCCCACATGCGTTTCAGAAATATCTGTGTTTACACTACATTATTGAAAACGCAGGTCACATGACCATTCAGACACGCTGGGCATGCGCACATACATGTAAACAGTTATATGTGCATCCATACAATTTGGTTGTTGATGACAGTTGCCCTGCATCTGAAATCACTTTCTTCCATACTGTATAGAAGGTGAAATTGAGTTTGAGTCACAAGTAGTATGTCCGAAACCTAACCTCAGTGTGCAAAAAACAGTAGGTGAGAAATACCTCTTGTTCTGAGGAGCCTGAGAGCCTCTCACGACTGCAGCAGAATACGATACGTGTTTGTGGCATAAGGGACACCACGTCTCGTTCCCTCCATCAGGGAACTGAGGTTATATACGTAACCAAGACGTTCCCTTTCTGTCGGTCTCTCGACGTTGTGTCGAGAACGACAGATGGGGTTGCCTATGGAAAACGCCACAACGCTGTATCGCGCCACAATCTCTAGCGAAGCGACGGTAACAGGCCTGGGCGTGTCAGCTCGATGCTTTCGCGGAACTGTAACCTTTCAGTGTGGTGGTCGGGGGTTCCAGAGCTTTCTTGGAGAAAGATGGGTACAGCCCTGACCGGTAACCTTTCACGGACGGAGGCCTTAGCTCTCTACTGGCGAGAGGCCGTCCGGCTCGGGTTTACACCGGGTAAGCGCAACTTCCTTAATTAGGGATGCGCTGCAGAGGCCACCTCCTACCCGTGGGGAGGAATATGGTGGATATAGGTATGGTCCCGTCCTTGGAGGAGAACGCATGGAACGTGCGGACTGAGTAGTTAACTGCGAGGTGGAGGTCCACCTGGGAAAGCTCATAGGTTACCAGGAGTGGGAACCATTCTCATGAGGATACATCTGACGGAACAGCCCACGGAGGGGGTGTTACAGACGTCCGGTAGCACTAGGTCCGGTTAGAGCTATCTGTGATAGTTCATATGGTATCCCGGCCTAAGGGGGAAGGCTGCTCTGCCCTGCCAACCCCCAGGGGGTGCTTGCTTAGTGATGGATGGAATGCCTATTCTTAACCAGTGTCTGGGTTAGAAGGAAGGTTGGTGAGGTACCAGTTTCTTAGCCATGTGTTTGGGTAAGAATAAAGGTAGATAGCACACTGACCCAACCTCTTGGAGGGTGGGAAGGTGCTTTCGCAGGCATACGCCCCCCCGGATGCCAGTCCTACATGTCGCCACGCAGGACGTGGGCTGACACCGGGTTTACGCGAAGGTTGTTAACCCTTGCGAAGGTGTTTGGGCGTAGCCCAACCCGCAGCTCTACAGATGTCTGCTAGAGAGGCGCTTCTGGCCAGTGCCCAGGAGGTGGCTATACCCCGTGTGGCGTAAGCCCTCAGTGGGCATGGGAGATTCTGAGATCGGAATGCCGTCGTAACGGCATCCACGACCCAGTGCGCCAGCCTCTGCTTGGAGACAGCCTTCCCCTTCTGCTGTCCTCCAATACAGACAAGGAGCTGGTCAGAGCTACTGAAGCTCTGCGTGCGGTCCAGGACACAACACGGATGGGGTTGGGTCTTCCTCCCCGATGGGGAGCGCCTGCAAGTTCACCACTTGGTCCCGAAAGGGAGTAGTGGGAACTTTGGGCACGTATCCGGGCCTGGGTCTCAGGATAACGTGAGAGTTACCAGGGCCGAATTCAAGGCAATCCGGGGACACAGAGAATGCTTGGAGGTCCCCTACCCTCTTGAAGGAAGCGAGCGCCAACAGGGGGGCCGTCTTACTCAGGTGAGGAAGATCGGAACCTCCGAGGGCTCTTGGACCCACGTTAGGGTCCCAAGAGGGTATGGAGCGGAGATGAGGCGGATTCCGCCCTCTCGCGCCCCTTAGGAACCTGGTGACCAGGTCGTGTTGCCCTAGAAACTTTCCATCAACTGAGTCGTGATGAGTGGCGATAGCGACTACATACACTTTTAGTGTGGAGGGGAGATGTTAGTCTCCAGTCTCGTAAGAAGGACAACACAATCCTGATCGAGCACCTCAGTGGGTATTTCTCGTTGAGAGAGACACCAGGACGAGAAGAGGCGCCGTCTAGAGGCGTGTAACCGCCTAGTAGATGGGGCCCTAGCCTGGGTGATGGTCGGGGGGGAGTAGCCATCTCAGGATCTTCTCGTCCCGTCTAGAGACCAGACATGGGTGTTCCAGAGGTCTGATCTGGGAGGCCAGAACGTGTCCTTCCCCTGAGAGAGCAGGTCCTCTGTCAGGGGAATGGTTCAGGGGGAGTCGCTGTCCAGAGCATCAACTCTGAAGCCAAGTGTGGTTAGACCAGTGCGGTGTAACCAATAACACTTGGTGCTCCTCTTCCCTGACCTTGCACAGTGTCTGTGCAAGGAGACTCCTGTGGGGGAAGGTGTGCTTCCGCCCGTCCCTCGGTCAGCTGTGTGCCAGGGCATCCGTGCCGAGGGGGGTCTCGGTCAGGGAGTACCAAAGCGGACAATGGGTGGTGTCGCGGGAGGCAAAGAGGTCTATCTGTGCCTGTCCGAACAGCACCCAAATGAGCTGGACCGGGGGTGGAGTCGCCACTCTCCGCAAGGCGTATACTGATGAGAGAGCGCGTCGGCTGTCTGGTTCAGTTCGCCTGGGATGTGTGTGGCCCGCAGGGAGCGGATCACCTGCTTACTCCACAGGAGGAGGCGTCGGGCAAGTCAAGTTAGCTGCCGTGAGCGTCTCAGCGCAAGCAGCACAGCCCACAACTCTAGGCAATTGATATGCCAGCGCAGACGGGGGCCCGTCCAACGCCCCGCTACTGCGTGCCCGTTGCTCACTGCGCCCCACCCCTGCAGCGCGGCTTCCGTCGTCACCACGACGTGCCTCGTAACCTGCCCGAGGGGAACCCCCTGCTCGGAGGAAGGTCATGGAAGACCAAGGGGTTAGGGTGCGTCGGCAGCAGGGCGTCATCACCATGCGCCTGCTGCTGGTGTGCCACGCTGTCCTCGGAACTCGACTCTGTAGCCAGTGTTGGAGCGGTCTCATGTGCATCATTCCGAGGGGTTTTACCCCCGCAGAGGACGCCATGTGCCCAGGAGCCTCTGAAATTGTTTCAGGGGGACCGTCGACTGCCTGAAGTGTTCCAGGCAGTTCAACACTGACTGGGCGCTTGCTGCGGACAGCTGCGCCGTCATGGTGACAGAGTTTAGTTCCATACCGAGAAAGAGGATGCTCTGCACTGGGGAGAGTTTGCTCTTTTCTCGGTTGACCTGAAATCCCAATCGATCTAGATGCCGGAGCACCAGGTCCCTCTGTGTACACAACAGATCTCGCGAGTGTGCCAAGATAAGCCAGTCGTCGAGATAGTTTAGTACCCGCACACCTTTTTCCCGAAGGGGAGAAAGGGCGGCTTCCACGATCTTCGTGAAGACCCGTGGAGACAGGGACAGACCGAAAGGGAGGACTCTGTACTGACATGCCCGCCCCTCGAACGCGAACCGTAGGAACGGCCGGTGTCTAGGGGAATCGAGACATGAAAGTAAGCGTCCTTCAGGTCGATTGCCACGCACCAATCCTGACACCTGATAGATGTCAGGATGCGCCTCTGCGTGAGCACCCTGAACGGCAGCTTTGTGAAGGTGCTTTGTTCAGAGTACACAGACCTATGGGGCGCAACCCGCCGTCTTTCTTGGGAACGATGAAGTGCGGGTCGTGACCCACTGAACATCTTGGTTTTGAGGGACGAACTCGATGCCTGTTTTGCCAGAAGTACGGAGGCGTCCCTGCCTCTGACCGAGGGAGAGATGATGCCCCGAAACTTGGGAGAGTCTCTGGCGAACTGGATCGAGTAACCAAGAAGGACCGCCCTCATTAGCCAGCGAGACAGTGTGGGCAGCTCTCGAGCTCCCAGGGACTGTGACAGGGTGACCAAGGGGACGGTCTGCTTCATCATTCCCACGGTGGGTGGTTCGTCGGCTGGCGGAGCTAACCGTCTGTCACGGGGGGGTCCCCGGAGGGAAGGTTGGCTCCGCCTTTTTACCTGCCTGGCGGGACTGCTGCACGCACTGTCGGTTTGAGAGTGGTGGCAGCTGTCGTGTGTGTACGACCCAACGCCTCTCCAGGGCGTGAGGTCGGGTTGCCTGGCACAGTCCAGTGGAGTGTGCGATCGGCTGCAAGTACACCCGGGGAGAATGGAAAAACGCTGCGAGTCAGCGGCGGCACGGAGATCCTGCATTATACCCGGGTCGGCCTTACCCTCGTGGAGCTCTCTCAACGCCTTGGCCTGGCGGACCTGCAGGATGCCCATGGCGTAGAGAGAGGAGGCAGCCTGGCCCGCGGCATCGCAAGCTTTCGACACCAGTGATGCCGAAGTCTTACGCGCTTTGGACGGTAGGCGTGGCCGATTCCCCCCCGGGTGGTAGCTGTCCGCGGCACAGGTGCATGGCAGGCGGACGTTCCACCCGGGGGATCTCGACGTAGTCCTTGGCTGCCCCACCACGAGGGAAGTAAGGGAGCCGGAGCTGGTTTCACTGCAACGGTCCGTGAGTGGAGCGCTCCAAGTTTTATACAGCTCCTCATGCACCTCCGTGAAAAACATGGCACCCGGGGTGGGCGCGGTTTGCACTGCGCTCCGACCTCAGGAACCACGTATCCCCGGGTTATCACGGATGACATCACTTCTGCTTCCTCCTGAATTCGACCGCTGGGGGTGGAGCTCGGATTCGTCAGAGTCGGATGCCAGTCTCCCTCCGATGCTGCGAGCGACATCTCATCTACATCACACATTGTTTCCGAGTGTGTGCCTGAGGATCCGGACGGTATGCCACCGCCGGTTGGGGAACATTCAGAAGAGCGAATCGGGGTGCGATCGGCCCGTGAGCACTTGGCTGGCGGGTTAACGTTCGCAGAGTTCCCCATATCACTAACGCTGCTAACGTGGGTGGTCATCGGGGCCGTAGCCACAGATGTCACAGCCAGAGTAGCAGACGAAATGGTGGCTGGTTCCCGTAGGAAAACAGCCACCCGTGATCGCAAATTCTGAATTACAATCTGCCCGCAGTGCGGGCAAGATGTGTCAACGAACGCTGCTTCAGTGTGCTGGACGCCCAGACACCTAATGCAGCGATCGTGTCCATCCCCCTCCTCGATGAGGGTGCCGCACCCAAGAGAACAGCGGGACATGCCGCGCTGGAGAATGCTCAGTCCTGAAAAGGACCTTTTTAGAAATTATCTCTAACACCTCCGGAACCGCCGAGACGCCCAGGGGAAGGTCGCTGCAGGTAGGGACGATCCGCTGCTCTACGTCGTAGATCCGGCAATGTAGAAGAAGAAGAATTCATTGAATTCGTCTGTTCGTAGTCATGAGCGAAGTGTGGCAGGGTAAGAGACACGACAGACACAAGACGGCAGATATAACAAACCCCGGAGGGGAGTTTATTCACACACACAATGAAAGTGTCCAAATAGTGATATCCCGGGGGTGATAGTGTAGAGTGTTGGTCGTCCGTGCTCGTGCAAATCTGGTCCTAATTCTCCTGGTCACTCGTATCTGCTGGTACAAAGACAAAGGGTTAGATCGGGTGAGATACCAGCCCCAGAGTGGTAAGTGCACGGGGTTTATATGCCCGGCAGCTAATCAGCCTCAGGTGTAGGCGATCATCATTAGCTGCCGGGCTGTTTCCTAGGCGACGCTGATCCTGGATCTGTACCCGCCCCGCCACAGAAGGCTCTGAAGAACAAAAGGTAAATGAATGCTGCACGCCGGCTTCCTTTTATACCGGACATCCGGGGGCGGAGACCGGCATGCAAATTTCATTCGCCAAATTTCATTGGCCTTTTCTATAGTAGTCAGAGTTGATTGGTTCTCAAGGGCGAACCCCATCTGTCGTTCTCGACACAACGTCGAGAGACCGACAGAAAGGGAAACAGCATTTTAATGACGAGGTGAAGATTTAACATGATGATGAATGTGATTCAGTGTAATATGTGTTTCATTCATGACATTCTGCTGAAGTGGGACACTGAAGTGTGTGTTATTGTTCTCTACAGGTTGATGAAGTGTAATATCACAGATGAAGGTTGTGTTGCTCTGACTTCAGCTCTGAGATCAAACCCCTCACACCTGAGAGATCTGGATCTGTCTGATAATAATGTAGGAGATTCAGGAGTGAAGCTGATCTGTGATGTACTGGAGAATCCTCTCTGTAAACTGGAGACACTGTGGTAAGATCATCTCTCTGATAGTCACACATGTACTGATTCTTAGTTCATCATCTTCTATATTCATGTTCATGGGTTGGTTGGGGGGTATTTGAGATGTCATAAAACACACAAACACCTTGTATTATACGTGTATTGTGATTGTCAAAACATCTGATAACAAAAATCAACATCAATTTATTAGTTTTCATTTTAGGTGAACTGTCCCTTTAAATGATGAGCACAGATCAGACATGGACTTTAAATACAACGGTAGAGAGATCTTGCCAATAAGAAAACAAACTACAGAAATAAAGAAACAGACAAATAAAGAAAAAGAGCTTCTGTATTATAATTTGTTGTTAAATGATGCATTTAAGTATTTGCGAATCAGATTTTTATTTTAATAGATTAACCTCAACCAATAAACAAACTTTCAAAGCCACACAGTTTACTGGGACTTTCTGAGATGCTTAATGTGAAAACCACTTAACTACCCAAACAACCACCAGAAAAAACGACATTTCTGTCAAATCTCACTTGTGATAAACACAAGCTGCTGTCAACAGAAGGAGTTGTTATTCCACAGATAAAGTGAATAATGTCACGTTAAGTGTTTTCTCCTCCACAGAAGTCCATTATGAGGAAACAGTTTCATGTGGGACATTCACACGCTTTACATGAAACTTGACTTGTTGTGTTTATATTCTGAGCTCATCAGATCATCTGCACATGAAAAACTTTATTTACACAACCGCTCGGCTCTGTCAACAGTGACTCTCGTCTTCTTTCATTTGATTGGTCACCTCACTTATTTTGACATTGAGGAGCGCTGTTAGACCGCTGAGACGTTATCAAATGTTTCAGCATTAAATACACTTCGGCGTTTAGACAATTATTACACACATTTGATGACACACTATAGACACAATGGTGCGTACGGTCCTGTGTAAGAAAAATGTGGTGTGAGAGCGTGAGAAAGCGTTTTTAATGACGAGGTGAAGATTTAACATGATGATGAATGTGATTCAGTGTCATATGTGTTTCATTCATGACATTCTGCTGAAGTGAGACACTGAAGTGTGTGTTATTGTTCTCTACAGGTTGAGATGGTGTAAGATCACAGATGAAGGTTGTGTTGCTCTGACTTCAGCTCTGAGATCAAACCCCTCACACCTGAGACATCTGGATCTGTCTGGTAATAATGTGAGAGGTTCAGGAGAGAAGCTTCTCTGTGAGCTGAGAGATGATCCACATTATGAACTACAGACAGTGATGTGAGTAGAGCAGTTCAACTATACAAACTCATTCAAATAAACAGAAATGACTCTGGTGCTGTTATAAGATCAGTGGATCTGTTTTAACACATTTCTCATGTTTATTTCCTTATAATTTGCTTGTTTAAATCTTTCTACCCATCTCTACACCTCTGACTAGTTTAAGTTTTTGTCAAAGTACAAATATTACTTAGTTTAAGCAAACGTCATATGTGTTTTTCTGACATTTTAGCCCGACTGAATACAAAACGATATTTTTCAAAACAGTGTCTGGAGCACATATGAGTTGTGAATAATAAAGCACAAGAGTAAATGTGAAGTGAACAGATGAACACACTTGATGTTTTATAAGCAGCACAATAAGAATTCAATTCAATGAGTGTGATGAAGAGTCTGTTCACTTCAGGATTTAATACGGTCATCTTCCTCTTCTTAAACATATGATTATTATTGATGTGGAGGTTTATTCTTTTATTTCCTGCTGTTTGTTTGATGATGTTCACCTCAGTGTTTGTGCACACATGGCTAGATGTGTTTATTTGATGCTCTTGATCATTATTATTGATCAAATCATCATCATCATCATCACACGTGTGCAGTGAGTGAAAGTCTTGAGTGCTTCAGACACTGCAGAATACTGACAGACTGTAGAAATAACAACACACAATATAAAAACAAAACATCTACACAATAAAGTGACAGATGAAACATATAATACAGGTTATGAGTTCAACAGAGGAAGATTAAACTGAGTTTATTATTGTTGATGTGTGTAGTGATGAGACATTCAAGTTCTGTCTTTGTGTTTCTCTTTCAGGACTGACTGGTGTCAGTAATGTGTGTGTTTAAAGGTGTGTGTGTGTTTAAAGGTGTGTGTGTGTGTTTAAAGGTGTGTGTGTGTGTTTAAAGGTGTGTGTGTGTTTAAAGGTGTGTGTGTGATGTTCAGTATCATCTGATGGAGAATAAGAAGACGACACTATAGTGACATCACAGACACACAATCAACACCGACTGAAGACACAATAACACCTCACACTGACAACACTGTTTGAAAACAATCATTCACACATTCAGTTTCATGTTCCACAATATTGTCCGGACAGTAAACAGACAAATGTTGTGTAAACTCCAGTAGATTTGAGTCAAATAGAGCAAATCTAGTGTGTGTGTTCAGAGATGTACAGTAAAGATCATCATGTGTGTGACTCACTTCATCAACCAATAAAACAAACGAATTTAAGCGTCACAACATCTGAAGAAGGATCAGAAATAGAAAGAGATTGAAACTTTGAGTCTGAATCCTGAAAGCATTGAAGTAATGACTTCATATCAACATTATTATTATTTGATTTCACTTTTACAAGGAAACTAATGTAACTAAAATCTATGAGCTACACATTTACTAACATAAGATCATCTCTCTGATAGTCACATGAACATGTTCTTAAAGGGAAACTTCATCCAAACATTTAAGTTCTGTCATGAATTACTGACCCTCAAGTTGTTCCAAACCTGTAAATGTCTTTGTTCTGTTGAACATAAAAGAAGATATTCTGAAGAATTTAGGGAAGCAGACAGTTCTGGGGCTCCTTTGACTCTCAGTGTCATTTTTCCTACAATAGTAGTCAATGGTGCCCCAGAACTGATAGTTGCTAACATTCTTCCAAATATCTTTCTTTGTGTTCAACAGAACAAAGACATTTATACAAGTTTTGAGGGCGAGGAAATGACAGAATCTTTTTATTGTCAGACAGACAAAACCTTTAACAGATGTTTTGTTTAAACCATCAAACTGACATTATCAGAGATGGATCAGCACTTCAAAACAGAAGTATATTTACAGATGACATAGTCTACGGTTAAATTGAGCAATTCTATTGATTGTGTATATAGTGTGTGTATAGTATACTCTGTGCATCTGTATGTATTATAAAGATTATTTTATATACACATGTTGGATGTAATGTTTAATGTAATAAAACTGTGTCTTTTGTTAATTGACAGAAATAAGTGAAGTTACGATGGATAAATATAAATATGTGGGAGAGCTTATGGTTACAATATAAATACATGAAATAGCAAATAATGTAGAATTGTATTTCATGAATAATGAACTGTTTGAGATATCACATGAGAGATGGAGAACAGAAAGAGAGAGAGAGCAAGAGAAATGCTCAAGCAGAGGAGAAGAAGAGCAGAGCCAACAGAGAACCCAACAACAAACTCATTCTTCATGTGTGTCTGTGTCTGTCTTTCTCTAGATTGTCAGACTGTGATCAATAAATCTGTTTTTCTTGAGGATCATTTACATTTAGTCATTTAGCAGAAAAGCCACGTGTCATATGTTCTGAACCAGCTGGAGGTTTGAGAGCCTTTGAAAGGAAGACCAGCAAGAAGAGCATTGCAGTAGTCCAACCTTGAGATTTCAAGAGCCTGGACGAGGAGTTGTGCCGCATGCTCAGTGAGATATGCAAGCTTGTTTGGAAATTACTGACCGGGATGTTTTCTGTAAATCGTATGCGGATGATATTGATGGTCTTACTGAATGTTTCACAGAATATATCAAGTTATGTGCAGATATCAATATACCCACAGGGTGATCCAGTGTCATTCCAACAATAAACCTTGGGTAACCAGCACCCTGAAAGTATTGTTAAATCAGAAGAAAAACGCTTTCAGGATGGGGGATATGGTTCAAGTAAAAGAAATACAGCATCAACTAAAGGTAGAAATTAAGGAGGGGAACCAGATAGGAGAGGATCTGTCAATGTGGATAAGTGAAGTGACTTAAATAATCTGACTGACAGTGTTTTGTTACAGTTCAGAAACACGTTTGTTTCTGTTTATTCTGACTGCACTGTTTTTTTGTTGGTGCTTTTTTGACTTTTTAAGAGCAATAAGAGCATGTCACATATGTAGCACCTTGTCTTGTTACTGTATGAAAAACCGTTTACAAATAGTACTTGTCCGCTACTTGAAATATAGACAGTAGTCTGAATTGAGTATTTTCTAAGGCTGTCAAAAGATTAATCGCGATTAATCTCATCCAGAATAAAAGTTTGTGTTTACATAATATATGTACTGTGCATATTAATTATGTTTTATAAATACAAACACATACGCATGTATACATATTTAGGAAATATTTACATGTATTTATTTATATTTACCAACAATTTAAATTATATATAAATGTATAATAATTTTTAGATTTTTCTTAAATATATGGATGTGTATGTGTTAATAAATACAAAATTATTATGCACAGCACACAGATATATATTATGTAAACACAAACTTTTATTCTGGATGCGATTAATCGCGATTAATCTTTTGACAGCCCTAGTATTTTCCTAATGTTGTTGTAAATGTATACAGTCAGAAGGAATAAAACTGCTACTCTGTTTAATATGAACACCAATGCCCAGTTTACCGTAGTCCTAGTGCTGATAGGTTATGAGTTACTGTGCAAAACATAAATCATGTTAATACAGGTGTATGTCCTTGTAGTGTAGCGTGAGACCATATCATACATGTTCCATTTCAAGAGTGGCAAAAGACAGAACCGAGAACAATATAAAAACTTTAAATGAAAACAAATCATACTATGGCTCCAGTCCGTGTAATGTTCACATAGGACCCTCACAGAAAGGGTCACGTGACCTAAAAGAGAAGCGTAAAACATTTCATCGTAACTCCAGGTTGACAGCAGCAAGGTTTCCCTCTGCACCTGAAGGTCGCTGTGGCCATCGAGGGGTCTCGTCAGAATGATGTGGGATAAGTCAGAGTTCCTCCGTTCCTAATGTAGTCAGCAGGTGGAAAGAACCGAGATGGGCTGCAAAAAGAGCGTCTGGTTCACCCTTGGATGGGATTGT
Organism: Triplophysa siluroides; assembly: GCA_006030095.1. NCBI lineage: Eukaryota > Metazoa > Chordata > Actinopteri > Cypriniformes > Nemacheilidae > Triplophysa > Triplophysa siluroides. Next base: position 52,379 of record VCII01000242.1, on the reverse strand, counting down.
GTGTGCGTTGATGAAATGAAATTCTGTAACCCAACCATGCAACATTTTAAAGCATCAGAAGAGACACGGTGCTTCCAAAAAGGCTCATCGATGTCCCAGAAACCGTTGTTGACCAAGGCACACAATGTTTGATTATTTGGGCAGTTTATTGCCGAGTTGATTTCAACCCATTTTCTTTCTGCAGTGGTTCTGTTTTAACTGACTTTGAATGAAAGGAGGTCTATTGACATTGGTCCTAAAGTCCTGAAGCTCTCAACATATACAGATCATTTACTTAGGCTCTATACATACAATATAATTAGATTTGAATCATTTATATTTAAATCGTATGGTTTTGTCACATCTTATTTTTGGTGGGGTGGTTTAAGAAATAATTTTAAACGTATTTTAAACAATTTTATTTATTCTGAATATTTTTTCACAAAACCGAAAATGAAACAGTGAGCGCGGTACATCACGTGACTGTCTCCCGGCGGCCATTTTATACACCTGTACAAGCAGGTAAAGTTATCTTGAGTATTAAAGTCGCTTTTTTTTACTCTGATGGGATCTTTTGAGGATCTAGTAACATTTTATTCGAGGTAAGTGTCGAGTACATGATCTTTTATTGGTTTTAAAACTGTTTTTCAGGCGTTTATCTTTGCAAGTCTAGAGGACCTGGAGCTACAGCTAACGTTACAGTCTTCAGCTAGCACACAATGCAGACTAGGACTAAAAACATTGTATTTTAGTTTCCGGATTTACTCTTAGTTATGTGTGCAGTTTAAGGCTTTATTGTTGGTTTTAAGGGTTAACGGGCCTCATAGTCTCGTGTGGCGTCGCACTGCAGTGGCGGGATGCGCAATGGAGCCGTTGTTGTCTGTGAGGGTTAAAACTCGGTGATTTCTGTCGTTTATCTTAAATAACAAATAGTTGTTGTTAAATATAATGCAGCAACCGTGAGGAGAGGCCTGAGCTATACATGTACGGACTCGTGTCCGAGAAAGAAAACCATGAAAAGGAATTTTGTGCCGTAAACGTCCCGAGGGATTCTCCACAACATGTAAACATCAGTGGAGCTCTGACAGGAATCTGTGATTAAAACACATCGGCGGCTGCTGCTTGCTGTATATATGGATCACATAACGTCATGTAGTTTGTGTTCATATCTTAGTTTTCTTCTGTTGTGAGGTGATTTAAATATTCGTGTCTTGAAACTGAAGGAACATTGAGAGCTCGGTGTAAACAGCCGCTTTCCTGCCCCCCAGCAGGTCACGTGACTGAATACTATCAATAGCCCCTCAATGCAGATCAATGATTGTTTAAACAAGCTGAATGAATTTGCCGAGCAGAAGTTATTTGTGTTTTATTAAATCTTATTGTATAACCTTTATATTTAAATAATTTTTTTGTGCTGATTTACAAACAAGTTTCTTATAAACCAGAATAATAATAATAATGTGTAAACATGTGATTTATCAGATCCATTCAGAGTCAGTGGAGGTGATCAGATTCATGAGTGAAGATCAGACTGAATGATTGATGGATGAGTCACAAACACTCAGAGATGGAGATTGTTCTCCAGGATTCAGGTATTCTTAGTTTGCATTTACATGTAGTTGTTCACCAGTAGAAATGATGTACAAAATAGGGCAGTTTTCAAGATTGTAATATCCTACATTTTCTGCATATCTCATGTTAATCTCTAGTATTTACAGAATAGTATCGCACCCTTCAAATATCCTTTGAGTCTTTAGTTTGACCACATTAACACATTTGGCAGACGCTTTTATCCAAAGCGACTTACATTGCATTATCCTATACATTATCCTATACAAGTATGTGCTTTTCCGGGAGAATTGCCCAATAAGGGACAAAGAAAAGTTGTTACGTAATGGGTTTTAATGTTCGGAAAAAACCTTTCTGAAACCTATGCGAACGCTGGGGGAGTGTATTGAGCACAGAAATACTATGTCATACGTAGGGTTGGGTATCGTTCTTTTTTTGCAGGTTCCGGTACCAATACGGTACCTTGAATTCGGTGCCGGTACCTTTTTCGGTTTACTCTGTGTGATTTTCTAAACAAGAACAAGTGAAATAAATAATATATCAAATATATATAAATATGATAACCATATTTAGAGTCGAGTGTTTATTTTCATTTGTACGTTGATTAGGACAGCCTGCTTTATTAGCAGTTTTACTTTTACTTTCGCTTTGAAAAAATTATATTTTTCTCTCTCTCTCTGTAACGTACCTGCTCTCGCGCAACACCTGATGCGTTCTCAGGTACCAGAATTTGGCACTGATTGATTTAATGTGAATCGATACTTGGTAGTACCAACGTAATTCGGTCGGTGCCCTTAAAAGTACAGAGTCCGGTACCCAACCCTAGTCATACATCCAACTTGTTGACAATGTCAAGCCTGAGAAGACAACATGTTGAACATTGTAAAGAAGTCAGAATGCATGAAACACCGTTGCACAGCCGCTTTAATATTAATATTATTCTTCATCTTCAGCATGTTTTTTATAATGAATGACAAAGAATGAATTAATAATTTACTTATAATAATTTACTTTCTGTTACAGATCAGTTCATCAGAAGAGATCCGACTCACCTGAGATCAGTTGTGTGTCCATGAAGAGTGATAGGTCTATGTTTGAACCCCTGAATTTTAAAGACACGTCATCTGATCAGAGGTACAACAGTTCGGTCATTTTATTTGTATTAGTCGTCAGTTATCAAACATCTGGTGTTTAATGTTGTGTTTATTGTTACAGATCAGTTCATCAGAAGAGATCAGACTCACCTGAGATCAGTTGTGTGTCCATGAAGAGTGATAGGTCTATGTTTGAACCCCTGAATTTTAAAGACACGTCATCTGATCAGAGGTACAACAGTTCGGTCATTTTATTTGTATTAGTCGTCAGTTATCAAACATCTGGTGTTTAATGTTGTGTTTTTGTTACAGATCAGTTCATCAGAAGAGATCAGACTCACCTGAGTTTAGTTGTGTGTCCATGAAGAGTGATAGGTCTATGTTTGAACCCCTGAATTTTAAAGACACGTCATCTGATCAGAGGTACAACAGTTCGGTCATTACATTTTTTTATTAAAAATGGTCAGCTATTCAACATCTGCTGTTTAATGTTGTGTTTTTGTTACAGATCAGTTCATCAGAAGAGATCAGACTCACCTGAGTTTAGTTGTGTGTCCATGAAGAGTGATAGGTCTATGTTTGAACCCCTGAATTTTAAAGACACGTCATCTGATCAGAGGTACAACAGTTCGGTCATTTTATTTTTATTAGTCGTCAGTTATCAAACATCTGGTGTTTAATGTTGTGTTTATTGTTACAGATCAGTTCATCAGAAGAGATCAGACTCACCTGAGATCAGTTGTGTGTCTATGAAGAATGATGCGTCTATGATTGAACCCATGAGATTTAAAGACACATCATCTGATCAGAGGTACAACAGTTGTGTAAAACTGTGACAAAATACGTGCTTTGTAGTCCAGTATTATCAGACAGTCTGATTGTGTTTTTGTGTTTCAAGTCACCATGAAACAGAAGTTGCGGTTGACTTCTTTTCTGTATCGTGATGTATATCTGAGTGAAACGGCTTCTGAAATTTGAAAGAAATGTAGGGCGAGGGTTTATTTTTCCCACTCATTTTAAGCCTGTTTACATGAACAGACTCACTGCACCTCTCTGTTCTATTTTGGTTTGTTGTAAGTTGGGCCTGGGGCGGAGGGCTTAAAATGCCTGGGCAGTGGGCTGTCAGTATAGTCCTACCTTTTCTTTGTTGCTGATGTCATGTGGTGAAGAGTTGTTGTTTAGAGGGGGAGAGGAGCTTAATGTTTTTGATAAAAGATTACAAGTGCAAATTAATTTTGAAAAATAATGGTGTGCACTGATAAATCATAGAAATCACTGCAACGCTCTGTAAAACAATGTTTAATTTCATGGTGACTGTAAGGCGTAAAGATATTCTACAGTCTAATTAAAGTGGCTGTCATAGTTCCAGGTAAATGAAAGCGTTTCTCATTTAACACATTATACGTAAGAATCTTTCATCTGAAGTGGCTTACTTTAGTATACATGTGTGGGGCGGTCACATTTATTAAATAATCGTCTCGTCGCAATTATTTCTTGTCATTCCAATTATTTCATATAGCCTCAATGAATGTGAATCCTTAGAAAACAATGGTGATCTGCAGTATCTGCACTCACTGTTACATTTCAATGACATTTCTCCATCATTTTGAGTTGTATTAGCTTTTGTTGATTTGTTTTGTTTCCAGACATGCTGCATCTACACAGCAAGGCCCTTTAGATTTAAGTGTTTAAGACTCAAGTTTTCTCTGTTAAGGTCACTCAGTAAATAGTGGCGTAACAATAGATCGAAGTATTGTATATTGCAATACAAAATCATTAAGATATATTTCGTAGACTACGGCAATATATTTTAGATTTAATAATATTTTCATATTTTTGTTAAAATTTAGTTTTATTTTTCGGTGACATTCAGTTTTTAGTTGCAAAAATGGTTGAATGGAACCTTGAATATTGTCAAATCTTTTTTATAAAGTAACAAATGTTTAATGTTTTGGGGAAAAAATCGGTCAACTTCATATTTATTTATGATTTATTTAGTGATTCACCGAAATTTCGGCTACCGGAAAGACAAAAATAGACCAAAATATCCGGCGTCTTCTCCATTCAGTGCTAGCGCTCACTCTAGCTGTTATCAAAGGACGATCATGTAAGCGCGCCATAACAAAGGCTGAAACTAATAAATATAGCAGGAACAGCTCAAAACCAGCGGCCAGAAATTGCATGCAAGCTCTGCGACTGCACGTATTGACTTGTGAGTGTTTTAAAGCCGAACTTTAAACACAACAAACTCTTCATATGTGAACGATCTGTCAGTAAGTGATGATGTAGCTCTCATGGACCGTCCTCCGGCAGGTGCTGATATGACTGAAGCTCATTTTAAGCCTGTTTTCATGAACAGACTCACTGCACCTCTGTGTTCTGCGTGTTGTTTTCATTAAAATGATTGTGCACCATATATAAACTTCCTGCATTAGCAAGAGCTGCCGAGTTTGATTATAACTTGACTACTGTTATGCATATAATAATTCTAAAACTACAATGTTTAGATGATTGGTAAAAAAGTGATATTTAATTGCTTGCAATGACGAAGGAAAAAATATGTATATTTTATATTGTTTTATAGTATGTTCTCACTAATTTTTGGGTTTTTTGTAATTGATACAATTAAATAAAAACGATTTCAAAAAGTTTTTAATTTAATTTTCGGTTTTCGGCCAAGTGCATCCTACATTTTTGGTTAATTTTTACTTGTATCGTGATGCAATCATAATCATAAACCTAGTAACGTGCATCATACTGAATCGTGAACTGAGCATATCGTTACACCCCTATCAGTAAATAATATAAGTTATTTACAAAATTTAAAGGATGAAGTATATCTTTTCTTCATTGAATAAATTGTAATTAATAGTTATATTGTTAAAGTCTTAAAACAGACAATTAATCACCTTAATGGCAATTATTTAATAGACAATTAATCGACAGCCAAATTTCATAATCGAGACAACCCTATACATGTGTTCATTGTGTGTGTCCAGGTTGTTTTGTAATTTTGTTGAGAATTGAGCGGATATCATTTATAGTATTTAATCAACAGCAGATTAATTGACTTTAATCTATTGATTTAAACTAACAACACAATCTCATGGCAGTTCATAACTATCTACAATGTAGCTAATAGTTATTCCTTTGTGGCTCTCCTGTTTTTGGGCAACATGTTGACCCTGGGACAATATTTAAATCAACCAATCAGATTTCAGAAATAAATTTACAGTTTATTTTAAATGTAATCTTCCAACCAGGATTAGGTGCTTCTAGACCTTGTTTTTCACTTATCATTTCTCTCTGATTTTAGGGGTAAGTTATGCTTGGGGTCGGGGTTTGGTGTGGGTTTAGGTTTCATTTATAAAAATGTTGTCCTTCGGTCAACAAAATATGTTGTCCTGAGGACATCAACCACTTGGGAAAATCAGGTTGACTGTTCATTTGTATCTCATTTGTTAATATGATCTGCTTTCACATAGGGAATGCTTATTGGTTTAAAAAAAAAAATGTTTATGTGTATTATTAAATCTGATTTGGAAAATAGTTACACATTTCCAAATGATTACAGTCAAGTGAAGTATTATTTAAATCTCTTATAATCTGTTTACAGTTCTTATTGTCCGCCTTCTGAAGTCCTCAACACATTCAGATCAAATCTGAGGAGGAAGTTTGAGTGTTTGTGTGAAGGAACATCAGGTGAGAGAAACCCAACACTGCTGACTGAGATCTACACAGATCTCTACATCACAGAGAGTGAAAGTGGAGAGATCAGTAATGAACATGAGGTGAGACAGATTGAGACACAATCCAGGAGAAGAGCAACAGAGGACACACCGATCAAATGCAACGACATCTTTAAAGCTTTACCTGCACAAGACAAACCCATCAGACGTGTGCTGACAAAGGGAGTCGCTGGCATTGGAAAAACAGTCTCTGTGCAGAAGTTCATTCTGGACTGGGCTGAAGGGAAAGAGAATCAGGACGTCCACCTCATATTTCCACTTCCTTTCAGAGAGATCAATCTGATGAAGAACCAAACACTCAGTCTTCTAGATCTTCTTCATCTGTTCTTCCCAGAGACAAAAGAAATGGAAATCTCCAGCGGTGAATATAAAGTGTTTGTTCATCTTTGATGGTTTGGACGAGTGTCGTGTGTCTGGACTTTCACCGCAGTGTGAGGTTGTGTGATGTCAGTGAATCCGCCTCAGTGGACGTGATGCTGACAAACCTCATGACGGGGAATCTGCTTCCCTCTGCTCTCATCTGGATCACCTCCAGACCAGCAGCAGCTGATCTCATCCCCTCTGAGTGTGTCGATCGAGTCACAGAGGTACGAGGCTTCACTGACAAACAGAAGGAGGAATACTTCAGCAAGAGAATCAGTGATGAGAGTCTGAACCACAGAATCATCTCACACCTGAAGTCATCCAGGAGCCTCTACATCATGTGTCACATCCCAGTGTTCTGCTGGATTTCAGCCACTGTTCTAGAGAGAATGTGAGTGAAGCAGCAGAGAGTGAAGGAGAGATCCCCAAGACTCTCACTCAAATGTACACACACTTCCTGATCATTCAGACAAACATCACACATCAGAAGGACTATGAGAAGAAAGTGAAGAGTGATGGAGAGATGATCTTCAAACTGGGCAAACTGGCTTTTGAGCAGCTTGTGAAAGGGAACCTGATCTTCTATGATGAGGACCTGAGAGAGTGTGGCATTGATGTAGCAGAAGCATCAGTGTACTCAGGGTTGTGCACTCAGATCTTCAGAGAGGAGTTTGGCTTGTATCAGGGGAAAGTTTACTGCTTTGTTCATCTGAGCGTTCAGGAACATCTCGCAGCTCTTTATGCTCACGTCTCCATCACAAACAACATGAGAAATGTGTTTAAAGGTCGGTTCTCTAAAATGTTGGACAAAGTGAAACATAACTTATCAAAACAGGTTTCTTTATGTGAGTTTCATCAGCGAGCTGTAGATGAAGCTTTACAGAGTCCGAATGGACATCTGGATCTTTTCCTGCGTTTTCTTCTGGGTCTCTCACTGGAGTCCAATCAGATTCTCTTACAGGATCTACTGACACACATGAGAAGATGCTCCTTCAAGAAAGAGAAAACTGTTGAGTACATTAAACAGAAGATCAGTGAGAATCTGTCTCCAGAGAAATCCATCAATCTGATTCACTGTCTGAATGAACTGGATGATGATTCACTGCTGCAGGAGATTCAACATTATGCGAAATCTGAATCAGTCGGACGCTCCAAACTCTCCTCTTCACAGTGGTCAGCTTTAGTTTTTGTGTTGCTAATATCTGATCAGTATTTGGATGAACTTGATCTGAAGAAATTTATTGGAGATAAAAATAAAGCAGATGAAGTTCTTGTGAAACTGCAGCCTGTGATTAAAGAATCAAGAAAACTGAAGTAAGTAAAACTAACAATCAGTTCACTGTTACAGTTTTATTCCTTGTATCCATCGCTCACTTTCTAGAAAACTGAGCCCCAAATCAAATACAGTTTTCATATCACACACACAGTAAATATATAGCTATAAATTATTTTTACATTCGTCTAATCTGACCCAGAGAGTATCGAGGGTCTCATTTGTCTAATATAGATGTCCAATGATGTATTAATTTTTTTGACAAGACATACAGTTAATGGTTAGTCAAGTAAATGTGGAACAGGTATGTTTTGTGAAAGTTGTGAAGGATGCTCCAGTTGGGGTGGAGACAACCAGGCGTCACTCATTTTCAGACTGAAGATGACGGCAGGGGATGTCGACCTAAGAATACTGATGATTCATAGAGCATAAAAACTTGAAATGCGTGCAGCATTAATGACATGTACGGACTGAGTGCCTTTATCTTGCTCACAAAGAAGTTTGTTAAATGTATAATAAAAATGATATACTTATATATGAAACATATAGTAAAATGTTTCATTAATAAATGCCTTTTGCAAATTCATACTTTAAAAAAGTGCCACCCGCAATTACGCCTTTGCAGGAGAGTACCGCAGTTATATGTGTATAATGTGGATGATACCGTTCCAATGGCCAACATCACTGTCCACCACGTGTCTCTGTCTCCTCAGCACTATCACAAACCCCTAGTGGCAACTCTTAAGCACTTACATTTAGTCATTTAGCAGACGCTTTTATCCAAAGCTTACAAGGTGTTTAGGGAGCAATAATACAATAGGTGCCAATACAAGGTTACTGGGTTCAAAAAAAGCTAGACCACTACCTGTTGAGAGAAAGAGAGGGTTAGTTTTTTTTTTTTTTTTCATTTGTCAAGTATTCACAGAGGAGATGGGTTTAAGTAGTTTTTTAAATGTTATGAGAGATGTGGTTGAACGGACAGAGTTAGGAAGAATGTTCCACCAGGAAGGTGTTGTGAATGAGAATGAGCGGGAGAGCGATTTACTGCCCTTATGGGAAGGCAATACAAGACGCCATTGGTTTGCTGAACGAAGGGATCTTGATGGGGTGTAGGAGTGCAGGAGGGTGTGAAAGTAAGCCGGTGCAGATCCAGTGATAGTCCTGTAGGCAAGTATTAGTGACTTGAATCTGATACGGGCTTCAACCGGTAGATGAGAGAAAGAGAGATGAAAAGGGGGGGTCACGTGAGCCCATTTGGGCTGTTGGAAGACAAGGCGTGCTGCTGCTGTCTGAACCAGCTGGAGCGGTTCAATAGCCTTTGCAGGAAGACCAGCAAGGAGAGCATTGCAGTAGTCCAACCTTGAGATGACCAGGGCCTGGACAAGGAGTTGTGCCGCATGCTCAGTGAGATAGGGTCTGACCTTTCTAATGTTGAATAAGGCATATCGGCATAACCCCGTTGTCTTTGCAATTGATCATTGAAGGACAGCTGGTTATCGAATGTGACTCAGAGGTTTCTGGCTGTTTTGGAAGGAGTGATTGTGGTATTCCTAAGTTGGATGGTGAGATTGTGTTGCACCGTGGGGTGTGCCGGAAACACCAGTACTTCAGTCTTGGGCGGTTCAGCTGGAGGTGATGCTCTTTCATCCAAGCTGAGATGTCCTCTAGGCAGGCTGTAATGCGAGCTGCTACAGTGGAATCGTCTGGGTGAAACGAGATGTAGATCTGGGTGTCGTCAGCATAGCAGTGATACGAGAAGCCATGTGCCTGTATGATGGGTCCCAAGGATGTCGTGTGTAGATGAAAAAAACTGTGGTCCAAGCACCGAGGGACCCCAGTGATCATGTGGTGTGGAGTGGACAGGATTTGAACCAGCGGAGGGGAGAGCCTGAGATTCCTAGCGATGACAGAGTTGCTAGCAGTATCTGATGATTGACAGTGTCAAACGCTGCAGATAGGTCTAGCAGAATCAGGACCGAGGATTTAGATTCCGCCTTGGCTAGCCGCAGTGCTTCTGTGACTGATAGCAGTGCAGTCTCAGTGGAGTGGTTTGTTTTGAAGCCAGACTGCTTGTCATCCAGTAGTTTGTTCTGGGATGGGTAGGACGACACCTGGTTGAAAGCTGCCCTTTCAAGTGTTGTTTTTGCAAAAACTTGAGAGACCTCTCCAGGTGTCTAAAATAATTGGGAGAGTAAGAGTGATTCTTAGCTTTAAGACATTTGGTTATTTGCTTGTATACTTAAGTTTGGAAGTAGGAGTTAATTTCATGAATTCTCAGCACTTAAGACTAAAATGGCACTTTGAGAAGCTTGATAAATACGGGCCCAGACTTTTCATCAGTTCAGAGAGTTGATGTGTATTATTCAGTATATCTGATGTGTGAATTATAATCAGATAAGTGTAAAGATGTCACATCACAGTTTAATGATGTTGATCTAGTGTTTTTGTTATCAAAGGTTTTGTTTTGTTTGTGTTGAGTTTCTCTAAATCACTGTGATGTTCTTCAACAAGAACTCAAAACTCTTCAGTGTTCTTCATCAGTCTCATGTTCATGAGCTTCAACATCAAACATCGGCGTTTAACAATAAACACAACAACAATATTACACTCACATGTGTTTATATGAGGAAAGACACAATGAGAAACTGATTTGTAAGTTTTCATTATTGTTTAACTTTCTCCTTTTCATTTCATGTTAAGCAGCGATGTTTGTCATTTATCTCTCTACAGGTTGTGTAGTTGTAATATCACAGATGAAGGTTGTGTTGCTCTGACTTCAGCTCTGAGATCAAACCCCTCACACCTGAGACATCTGGATCTGTCTGATAATAATGTAGCAGATTCAGGAGTGAAGCTGATCTGTGATGTACTGGAGAATCCTCTCTGTAAACTGGAGACACTTGGGTAAGATTATATAAAACCTTCTCTTTAATCGTCTTTCAACAAATTATTAATAAATATTACAAACTTATCTCAGTCCTGATCTCTAGTCAGTGTTGTCAATTAAGTGACATTGTTTCTAGATTTAGTGTCTTATTTTCATAAAGCAGTTAATGATAAATCTGCATAGTTTGGATAAATCTTAAAGGCATGGTGGGTGATCCTGTCCAGAAACAGTTTTTGTCATGTTGGTTGGAAATCTCTTTACCTTCTTATAGCAATCAAGAAGTATAGTGGTCAAATAATGTTTATAATTATATGTCGTCAGTGAAAGGCGTAGGACCAAAAAATGTTTGCCGGCAACGTTTGAACGTTTGAAAATGTTCTAGCCGAACACTGTGATTGGTCATGTGTACAAATTCAGCCAAAGTATTTTGCATACCACTGCGCACCCTGTTCACGCAGACATCATATGTCATCAGCGCGCTCACGTACGCTGTGTCGATGTAGGGAGAATGGCGGACAATAAGCAACAATCAAACTTTCCCGCGGAACCGACAAGAAGTAAATATACAAAACAAAAGTTAGTTTTTAAAAAGCAGTGACGAAAAACATCTGGATCATGAAAGAGGAAAAACACACATTAACAGCTTTTACACGATGGAGACAGCTCCAGCAAGCATATGGATACTTTGGTTGCTCTCTTTCTTTTGGACAGGTATGTACATGCTTCGAGAAGAATTTAATAGATTTAATTTGTTATTCGTTACGTGGATTTACGAAATACGTTCATTTGTTTGGAGGAGGCGTGGCTTTGGACAGCGAATCAAATGGAAGGTGGGATTATAATTTCAGTGCTAGCAGGCTAAATTTACCACCTTTCCAAATCAACCACCCCACCTTTAAGCACAAGAGCAGGAGCACATTACTGTGTTCAGTGAGCGACAGGAAGAAGCAGCACATTCACATCAGACCGCACTGACACGTCAATGACATGTGCACATACACAACTGTGTTTCAACAGCTCATCACTTACTGTCCTTCTTTGAGCCTTTTTCATTTCAAACATTTATGACTGTCTGGACACATGAACATGAACACGGCTCATCTATAAACACACACAGTTTGTTACACATGTGATCAGTTCAGTCACTGCTGGTAACACTCACTATTTCACTATTAACAAAAAAAAAGTAAATAAGAACAGATTTATTGTGTATTTGACTATTTTGTTTTAATAAAATACAGTATATGACAGTTCAGAGAGTAGAGAAGAGAGGAGACGTCTGGGGGCCCTGTGCAAACCTTTGTGGGGGGCCCTTGTCATAATTTTTCTAATTAGATAAACGTACCTGTACAATATAAAAATAATAATACAACTAACACACTTAAATTAATAGAAAAAACTGGAGGACAAACTGACAGTAAGAACAATAAAGTATATAAATTAAATTCACTTTTTTGCTTCACATTAACATAAAGTAACACATGACTCTGGAACCATCTAGCTTTTTCATAATCAAAAATAGTGGTTTGAATTATAGTTGAGACTCACATCACATGAACACTGTACAGCTGGTTTTGTGCCTCTACGTCATTCCCTGTAAATGCTTTTGAAGTTACAATATGAAATATTAATTTGTATGTAACTTTGGATACGGTCCCTAAACTCACGACTATCGAACGTCCACAGTCAAACCAACTTTATGCCAGTGGACAAATACTGAATTTGTAAATCTGTACGTTCATAATTTGGCAAAACTAAACTTCTCACACAGGGATAAGATTAAACAAGAACTGGACATGGGTTAAATAAAGACATTTAAGAAATTTTACAAACATGCCTTACAAAAAACAATGACGGTGATATAGTTCAAGATATTTAACCCCCCAGAACCCTCTATCCATGAATCATATTCTACTGGACTGTATTACACTACTGTGAGAAAGTTGATTTATGTTGTCGATACTTTAAGTTCATCCAGAGGTTGTCTTACAGTTTTTAGAAAAAAATAATCTTTCGTTTTATTTCTTATTATTAAATGCGACTCTCACCCTAAACATCTGTGTGTATGAAGTGAGAGACTGAAGTGTGTGTTATTGTTCTCTACAGGTTGAGCTGGTGTAAGATCACAGATGAAGGTTGTGTTACTCTGACTTCAGCTCTCAGATCAAACCCCTCACACCTGAGACATCTGGATCTGTCTCATAATAATGTGAGAGATTCAGGAGTGAAGCTGATCTGTGATGTACTGGAGAATCCTCTCTGTAAACTGGAGACACTGATGTAAGATCATCTCTCTGATAGTCACACATGTACTGATTCTTACAGCAGCAGAAAACATCAAGTGTTTTTATAACAAAGCAGAATTTATGGGCCATAAAAGGTAATAAGTGATCTGATCACATGTGACAAGCTCCTCTTTGCTGGTTTTGTGTATGAACAGGTCTTCTCCTCTATTCATTATTAAAAACATTGTGTCAGGTCCTCTTGTGTGTTTCAATGTGTATTTAATGATGACACACCTGAGGAACATTTGTCAAACCTGACAGTCACACTCGTTCACGCAGCAAAATAACATCTAAATAAAGTGTCTCGTCATTCTTGATCATGAACTCTGGAGCAGTTGACTTGTGATAAAAACACAATCTGACCCGACAGACCAACAAAACAGACTGAATGAGAGAGTTTGTGTTGATCTCTAAAGCTTCTGACCGCAACTTAACATTCAAGCCCATCTGTTATTGTACATTAATGTGACAGTCAGAAGTGCTTCATACAACACATATGTTCTAAAAAATCATCTGAACAAGAAATTCTGCCACTTTTATTCTCACCAAATGAAAATGTAAATCCTAGTGATGTCATTTTATAAACATTATTAAATAAAAATAATGACTATATAAAATAATGTAATTATTGCTGAAGTGAGAGACTGAAGTGTGTGTTATTGTTCTCTACAGGTTGAGTCGGTGTAAGATCACAGATGAAGGTTGTGCTGCTCTGTCTTCAGCTCTGAGATCAAACCCCTCACACCTGAGACATCTGGATCTGTCTCATAATAATGTAGGAGATTCAGGAGTGAACCAGATCTCTGCTGTACTGGAGAATCCTCTCTGTAAACTGGAGACACTGAGGTAAGATCATCTCTCTGATAGTCACACACACTCATCACACAACATTCATTCATGTTTAGCAGTTTGTACTTTTAAAACATAAATAAATCAAACTGTAAACAGTCCATTAAATTCAGTTGTTGCAGAAAAATCAGGCCGTGAAAATATCTGAGTGACTCTGACAAGGGCCTGATAGAGATGATAGAGATTCAATTCAAGTTTATTTATATAGCACTTTTCACAATGTGCATTGTTCCAAAGCAGCTTTACAAGAGTTAGCAAATAAGAAAAACAGAAACACAGCGCAGTGCCTGATGTTTATAGAACAAGCAAGATCATTCTAATAAATAATATCTAATAAATAAATAAATGCAGTCTCCCGGTGAGCAAGACAACACTGCCCTGCTGTGGCGAGGAACCCAAACTCCAATGATTGATTAATGGAGAAAAAACCTTGGGAGAAACCAGGCTCAGCCGGGAGGGCCAGATCTCCTCTGACGCGTCATAGCTGCACTCAGTGACCCCGACCAAAAGCCACCGAGCAAACATCCATGAAGAAGAGGGAGAGCCCACCACCCGCGACCCAGGAAGTCCCACTCGCTGAAACCGTGCGGGTCCAACCCGGTCCAGCTCCGCGGTCGACACCAGAAAACAGAGGAACAACCAGGGAAAATAGTAATGACATAATGTAACTTTATTCCTCTGTTGTCCGACATCGACCACAAAACAAGACCAAACCAGACCCACACAGCCCCAACAAATAAAATCCCCCCAACCAACACCAACAAGCCCCCCCACAAACACCCACCCAGCAACCTCCAATCAGGGCCACTGAATGCAGCTATAACTTCAAACTGCGGTCATGTGATGTAAGTTTAGCATTAAATACCAAGTATTGTAACTTTAGCATTAATGTGACAAGTGGTCCATCTTTGCTCTTGGTTTGGGATGGAATGGTCTGAGCTGGGATGGTCAGATGGTCCCTTTCTCTTGGGTGGTGATGGAATTGCCAGAGATGGAGTTGGGATGGTCAGTCAGTCCACAGGCTCTCATAGGAGGATGGCACAGGATTTTCAGCTGTAGCTGGCGTGAGCTCTAGTTAGGGATGGGCATATGACGTCCAACTGGGCCTGGCGGAATCTCTCCCTACGTCAGGATGATCATCCCGTGGTGGAGGCAGAAAGAGAATAATTAGCGTCGCTGCTGTTCATTTACTTTGCATTAGTGAAAGCTTGGCTGAAAAGATGTGTCTTTAATCTAGATTTAAATCAGGAGAGTGTGTCTGACCCTCGAATAGTATCAGGAAGGATATTCCAGAGTTTAGGTGCTACGTATGAGTACCCGTCAGTTCTTACGTATGAGTACCCGTGAGTACCCTCATTCCTGGTGAATGGACATCAGGGTCAGAGGTGCCCAAGACTTACTGATGAACATGTGGAGTGAAGCCGAGCTTGTCTGATCAGATCAGATGTGAAGAGCATCTGCAGTTTAAAGTGATGAAAATCTCAATCACATTTCTTTAATATCAGGTGGATGATGGGTTGGTCGGAGGCAGTGTTTATGTTCTGGATAATGTTCTCGTTTGAGATAATATCCTCATTCACTTACTTTCAAGCACCAATAAAACAGCGTTCATGAATACTGAAGTCAAGTACTGCGCGTGCACATTCAGAGCGAGATGTGTTGACCACTAGAGAAAGAGTGAGATTAAAGGAGCAGTTCACCTTCAACATGAAGATTGTCATCATTCACTCAGACTCTTGTCATTTCAAACCTGTTTGACTTTCTTTCTTCCGCAGAACACAAAAGAAGATATTTTGAAGAATGTTGTTAACAGCCCCCCATTAACTGGCATTGGTTACTATAGAAGTGAATGGGGGCTGTGCTGTTGTATCATCAACACTTTTCTAAATATCTTAATTTGTTTTCTGCAGAAGTAAGAAAGTCAGACAGGTTTAAAATGACATGAGGTCAGTAAATGATGACAGAATCTGATGAGAGAATCTTTATAAATCTGTTGTTTCCATTAATGATGTCAACAATCAAACTCATAGTAACAGAGCCAGTAAACATAAGAATCTTATCAGCAAAAACAATATCATAGAGATTTTTTGAATATCAAATTAATTAGTAAAACATGTTTCTACAGGTTGAGGAGGTGTAAGATCACAGATGAAGGTTGTGTTGCTCTGACTTCAGCTCTGAGATCAAACCCCTCACACCTGAGACATCTGGATCTGTCTGAGTAGGAGATTCAGGAGTGAAGCAATCTGTGAGGAGAATCCTCTCTGTAAACTGGAGACACTGAGGTAAATCATCTCTCTGATAGTCACACATGTTCTTAGTTCATCATCTTCTATATTCATGTTCATGGGTTGGTTGGGGGATATTTGAGATGTGTAAAAAAAAACACACCTTGTATGATACGTTTGATTGTCAAAACATGATAACAAAAATCAACATCAATTTATTAGTTTTCATTTTAGGTGAAGTCCCTTTAAATGATGAGCACAGATCAGACATGGACTTTAAATACAACGGTTGAGAGATCTTGCCAATAAGAAAACAAACTACAGAAAAAGAAACAGACAAATAAAGAAAATGAGCTTCTGTATTATAATTTACTGTTAATGACATTTAAGTATTTGCAAATCAGATTTTATTTTAATAGATTAAGTAAAAAACTTTAAAGCCTCACAGTTTACTGGACTTTCTGAGATGCTTAATGTGAAACCACGACCAGAAAAACTACATTTCTGTCAAATCTCACTTGTGATAAACACAAGCTGCTGTCAACAGAAGGAGTTGTTATTCCACAGATAAAGTGAATAATGTCACGTTAAGTGTTTTCTCCTCCACAGAAGTCCATTATGAGGAAACAGTTTCATGTGGGACATTCACACGCTTTACATGAAACTTGACTTGTTGTGTTTTTATTCTGAGCTCATCAGATCATCTGCACATGAAAAACTTTATTTACACAACCGCTCGGCTCTGTCAACAGTGACTCTCGTCTTCTTTCATTTGATTGGTCACCTCACTTATTTTGACATTGAGGAGCGCTGTTAGACCGCTGAGACGTTATCAAATGTTTCAGCATTAAATACACTTCGGCTTTTACACAATTATTACACACATTTGATGACACACTATAGACACAATGGTGCGTACGGTCCTGTGTAAGAAAACAGATGTGTGGTGTGAGAGCGTGAGAACAGCGTTTCAATGACGAGGTGAAGATTTAACATGATGATGAATGTGATTCAGTGTCATATGTGTTTCATTCATGACATTCTGCTGAAGTGAGAGACTGAAGTGTGTGTTATTGTTCTCTACAGGTTGAGGAGGTGTAAGATCACAGATGAAGGTTGTGTTGATCTGACTTCAGCTCTGAGATCAAACCCCTCACACCGGAGACATCTGGATCTGTCTGATAATAATGTAGGAGATTCAGAAGTGAAGCTTCTCTGTGAGCTGAGAGATGATCCATATTATGAACTACAGACAGTGATGTGAGTAGAGCAGTTCAACTATACAAACTTACTCAAATAAATGGAAATGACCCTGGTGCTGTTATAAGATCAGTGGATCTGTTTTAACACATTTCTCATGTTTATTTCCTTATAATTTGCTTGATTAAATCTTTCTACTCATCTCTACACCTCTGACTAGTTTAAGTTTTTGTCAAAGTACAAATATTACTTAGTTTAAGCAAACGTCATATGTGTTATTCTGAAATTTTAGCCCGATATTTTGCAAAACAATGTCTGGAGCACATATGAGTTGTGAATAATAAAGCACAAGAGTAAATGTGAAGTGAACAGATGAACACACTTGATGTTTTATAAGCAGCACAATAAGAATTAAATTCAATGAGTGTGATGAAGAGTCTGTTCACTTCAGGATTTAATACGGTCATCTTCCTCTTCTTACACATATGATTATTATTGATGTGGAGGTTTATTCTTTTATTTCCTGCTGTTTGTTTGATGATGTTCACCTCAGTGTTTGTGCACACATGGCTAGATGTGTTTATTTGATGCTCTTGATCATTATTATTGATCAAATCATCATCATCATCATCACACGTGTGCAGTGAGAGAAAGTCTTGAGTGCTTCAGACACTGCAGAATACTGACAGACTGTAGAAATAACAACACACAATATAAACACAAAACATCTACACAATAAAGTGACAGATGACACATATAATACAGGTTATAAGTTCAACAGAGGAAGATTAAACTGAGTTTATTATTGTTGATGTGTGTAGTGATGAGACATTAAAGTTCTGTCTTTGTGTTTCTCTTTCAGGATTTGATGATGACAGTAATGTGTGTGTTTAAAGGTGTGTGTGTTTTTAAAGGTGTGTGTGTGTGTGATGTTCAGTATCATCTGATGGACAATAAGAAGACGACACTATAGTGACATCACAGACACACAATCAACACCGACTGAAGACACAATAACACCTCACACTGACAACACTGTTTGAAAACAATCATTCACACATTCAGTTTCATGTTCCACAATATTGTCCGGACAGTAAACAGACAAATGTTGTGTAAACTCCAGTAGATTTGAGTCAAATAGAGCAAATCTAGTGTGTGTGTTCAGAGATGTACAGTAAAGATCATCATGTGTGTGACGCACTTCATCAACCAATAAAACAAATGAATTTAAGCGTCACAACATCTGAAGAAGGATCAGAAATAGAAAGAGATTGAAACTTTGAGTCTGAATCCTGAAAGCATTGAAGTAATGACTTCATATTTAACATTATTATTATTTGATTTCACTTTTACAAGGAAACTAATGTAACTAAAATCTATGAGCTACACATTTACTAACATAAGATCATCTCTCTGATCACATGAACATGTTCTTAAAGGGAAACTTCACCCAAACATTTAAATTCTGTCATGAATTACTGACCCTCAAGTTGTTCCAAACCTGTAAATGTCTTTGTTCTGTTGAACATGAAGATATTTGGAAGAATGTTAACAACAGACAGTTCTGGGGCTCCTTTGACTATCCTACAATCGTAGTCAATGGTGCCCCAGAACTGATAGTTGCTAACATTCTTCCAAATATCTTTCTTTGTGTTCAACAGAACAAAGACATTTATACAAGTTTTTAGGGCGAGGAAATGACAGAATCTTTTTTTTTGGCAGACAGACTAAACCTTTAACAGATGTTCTGTTCAAACCATCAAACTGACATCAGAGATGGATCAGCACTTCAAAACAGAAGTATATTTACAGATGACATAGTCTACGGTTAAATTGAGCAATTCTATTGATTGTGTATATAGTGTGTGTATAGTATACTCTATGTGCATTTCTATGCATTATACTGATTATTTGATATACACATGTTGGATGTAATGTTTAATGTAATAAAACTGTGTCTTTTGTTAATTGACAGAAATAAGTGAAGTTACGGTGGATAAATATAAATATGTGGGAGAGCTTATGGTTACAATATAAATACATGAAATATTAATTTTTTTAGAATTGTATTGCATGTATAATGAACTGTATTTGAGATATCACATGAGAGATGGAGAACAGAAAGAGATATAGAGAGATATAGAGAGAGAGAGAGAGAGAGAGAGGGGAGAGAGAAATGCTCAAGCAGAGGAGAAGAAGAGCAGAGCCAACAGAGAACCCAACAACAAACTCATTCTTCATGTGTGTCTGTGTCTGTCTTTCTCTAGATTGTCAGACTGCTCAATAAATCTGTTTTTCTTGAGGATCATTTACATTTAGTCATTTAGCAGGCGCTTACAGAGAGTTCAGGGAGAATAAAGCCACGTGTCATACAGGAGCAATAATACAATAGGTGCTAATACAAAGTTACTAGTTTCCAGAAAAGCCAGAACAAGACCTGTTGAGAGAAAGAGAGAGACGGTTTGGTGCTTTTTCTCATTTGTCAAGTTTTCACAGAAGAGATGGGTTTTAGGTTGTTTTTTGGATGTTGTGAGTGAGAGATGTGGTTGACCGGACTGAGTTAGGAAAATGTTCCACCAGGAAGGAGTTGTGAATGAGAATGAGCGGGAAAGCGATTTACTGCCCTTTTGAGAAGACAATACAAGACGCCGCTGGTTTGCTGAACGCAGGGATGTTGATGGGGTGTAGGAGTGTGTGAAAGTAAGCCGAAGCAGATCCAGTGATAGTAGACGAGCATTAGTGACTTGAATCTGATACGGGCTTCAACCGGTAGCCAGTGGAGAGAGATGAAAAGGGCGTCAAGGAAGACGAGGTGGCTGCTGCGTTCTGAACCAGCTGGAGGTTTGAGAGCCTTCGATGAGGAAAAAATGCTCACCTTGTAGTTCAAAAAATTGCTCAGACAAAGAAGGTCCAGGTGTCAAAGATTTAACTTTATTTGTTCAAGTCAAACAAAGTGATATGTTCCCAAAAAGCATCTGAAAATCAGGTGTTTTTCCAACCTCTAATTATACTGAAACTACTCAGAGGCGTTTCCTTTCGAAACCAATCAGGTAGATTCCCGCTATCTCTTATTTTTTAATATCCACATGCTTTTGTCTGCCACCATTGTTTCAAGGCAACAAGGTTTTTGATCTAATGGTGGACCGTCAGCATTGATTTATTTTAAAAAAATAAGCTGCGCTTTGGTCAGATAGTGGATTGAATGCACCACCAGGTTTGGAAGTTCAAGTCTGAGAGTGGAAGTTCAACCTTGCCTCCTTTTTTTTTATAAGTTTTGACATATTTGGATCAGGCCTTTAAAACATCACTGGATTTTGTATTGCTGAAAATGATTAACATATTTTTATGAAAACAATTACTGCATATGTATGTTGATTCTATCATTCAAACAATCTTGATTCTAATACTCATATAAGTTAATGTGATTTCTGTGATTTCTGATTTACCAACACAATTATGTTACAAACATTCCTATGAATACTTCTTTATAACCAGGGTGAATAACAGTGCCCAGTGCACGTAAAATATATCTAATTATTTCTTGGCTGTGCCCAAAAATCATGTCTGTGCCCAAAATCACTCAGAAATTACACAATACCTTTGAAAGGAAGACCAGCAAGAAGAGCATTGCAGTAGTCCAACCCTGGACGAGGAGTTGTGCCGCATGCTCGGTGAGATATGCAAGCTTGTTTGGAAATAACTAACTGGGATGTTTTCTGTGAATCGTATGCGGATGATATTGATGGTCTTACTGAATGTTTCACAGAATATATAAAGTTCTCTGCAGATATCAATATACCCACAGGGTGATCCAGTGTCATTCCAACAATAAACCTTGGGTAGCAACCTGAAAGTATTGTTAAATCAGAAGAAAAAGCTTTCAGGATGGGGAATATGGTTCAAGTAACAGAAATACAGCATCAACTAAAGGTAGAAATTAAGGAGGGGAAGCAGATTTATTGACAGAAATTGGAGCAGCAGCTGGAGCAGGACGGAGCAAAGCAGGTCTGGAATAAGTGCAAATGTCCCACGTCCTTTAAGATGGTTTAAGTATCAAGAAATATGGGCATGTGGCGGCAGTATGTTGAGGAAATCATAAATGTGGAAGGTGAGCAGGAGAACATGAATATGAAAAGAGAATTTGGAGCAAAGATAAAGTGTTATTGTTGTAGAGGGATCATTGTTCTGCATATCGTGGATGCAAAGTCAGTAAAAGAGCTGCAGAAATATAACATATGCCGAAGCTGTAAGGAAAGTACCTGATCAGTCTTAGAAATGAAAGGAGGATGTTATGATAAGTAACAGAACAAGATCACGTGAAAAAGTGATGAAATGAAAGAGGAAACTTTGATTGTGAAGAAAAGTGATTTTGTATTATTCATGGTGAGTGGAGAAACAAAATATCTTGAGAACATGAATATATGAATATATGTGCATTAACACTACAGTGGTTTTATTCTATAGACAGTTGTTCATCAGACTTTGATCTATTTCTATAATATATTTTATATCATCAACAGAAATTCAGTTTGTTTGCAGATCTAAAGATCACTTCAACTCTACTGTCATCTAGCGGACATTTGTGTTATTACAGCAGTGAACCTTCAGTTTTATCATGTTTTGTATAATATGTTAAGGCAGAAAAAGAGCTTAAAGAGCTCAGTCTGATAATATTATGAATTCTCATCGGAGAGTTATATTAAGAAACATTAGTGAATGCAGTGTTTCTAATTCAAATAAAAGCCTATACATCTAATCTGCATTCCTCTAAAAAAGCAAACTTTGTATTACCAAAACATTAAACGTCAAGTCGGCATTGTAACAAGTACAAATATAGTATTTAAAGTAATAGAAGATTCAGGTGCTGGAGGGCCTACAAGATGTTGAACTTGAGATTAAAAACTTTGTGTCAGGCTAGCAGAAAACATGGAGGAAAAATGTAGCTAGCAAACCATTTCAGTCGCCCGCATTAAAACAAATGTCTGACAGGTAGTTCAACAGGTTGATGTGTCAGCAGAGTTGAAAGAGAAGCTTGCTGAGGTGTGAAGTCATGAACCGTTGCTTCCTCTCTGAGAAATGCTTTCATAGGATGTGCACAAACATTCCCAATTCTGTGCTTGTCCTCACTGATGCTGTGGGCAGGTGGCAGCGTGTGGTCCCTGTATCCAGACCTTCTAAATGATCATGACAGCTGCCTTATGTAAAGCCAATATGTTCTCTGGCAAGCTGGTTGTTTAAGAGGTCTAGGAGAGGATCTGTCAATATGGATAAGTGAAGTGACTTAAATAATCTGACTGACAGTGTTTTGTTACAGTTCAGAAACACGTTTGTTTCTGTTTATTCTGACTGCACTGTTTTTTTGTTGGTGCTTTTTTGACTTTTTAAGAGCAATAAGAGCATGTCACATATGTAGCACCTTGTCTTGTTACTGTATGAAAAACTGTTTACAAATAGTACTTGTCTGCTACTTGAAATATACACAGAAAGTCTGAATTGAGTATTTTCTAAGGCTGTCAAAAGATAAATCGCGATTAATCTCATCCAGAATAAAAGTTTGTGTTTACATAATATATGTCTATGTACTGTGCATATTAATTATGTTTTATAAATACAAACACATACGCATGTATACATATTTATGAAATATTTACATGTATTTATTTATATTTACCAACAATTTAAATTATATATAAATGTATAATAATTTTTTAGATTTTTCTTAAATATATGCATGGATGTGTATGTGTTAATAAATACAAAATTATTATGCACAGCACACAGATATATATTATGTAAACACAAACTTTTATTCTGGATGCGATTAATCGCGATTAATCTTTTGACAGCCCTAGTATTTTCCTAATGTTGTTGTAAATGTATACAGTCAGAAGGAATAAAACTGCTACTCTGTTTAATATGAACACCAATGCCCAGTTTACCGTAGTCCTAGTGCTGATAGGTTATGAGTTACTGTGCAAAACATAAATCATGTTAATACAGGTGTATGTCCTTGTAGTGTAGCGTGAGACCATATCATACATGTTCCATTTCAAGAGTGGCAAAAGACAGAACCGAGAACATTATAAAAACTTTAAATGAGAACAAATCATACTATGGCTCCAGTCTGTGTAATGTTCACACAGGACCCTCACAGAAAGGGTCACGTGACCTAAAAGAGAAGCGTAAAACATTTCATCGTAACTCCAGGTTGACAGCAGGAACGTTTCCCTCTGCACCTGAAGGTCACTGTGGCCATCGAGGGGTCTCGTCAGAATGATGTGGGATAAGTCAGAGTTCCTCCGTTCCTAATGTAGTCAGCAGCAACGTCCACAGCAGGTGGAAAGAACCGAGATGGGCTGCAAAAAGAGCGTCTGGTTCACCCTTGGATGGGATTGTGTGTGCGTTGATGAAATTACATTCTGTAACCCAACCATGCAACATTTTGAAGCATCAGAAGAGACGCGGTGCTTCCAAAAAGGCTCATCAATGTCCCAGAAACCGTTGTTGACCAAGGCACACAATGTTTGATTAATTGTTTATTAACAATTAAGCAACAATTACAGTTTATTGCCGAGTTGATTTCAACCCATTTTCTTTCTGCAGTGGTTCTGTTTTAACTGACTTTGAGTGAAAGGAGGTCTATTGACATTGGTCCTAAAGTCCTGAAGCTCTCAACATATACGGATCATTTACTTAGGCTCTATACATACAATATAATTAGATTTGAATCATTTATATTTAAATCGTATGGTTTTGTCGCATCTTATTTTTGGTGGGGTGGTTTAGGAAATTATTTTAAACGTATATTAAACAATTTTATTTATTCTGAATATTTTTTAACAAAACCGAAAGTGAAACAGTGAGCGCAGTACATCACGTGACTGTCTCCCGGCGGCCGTTTTATACACCTGTTTAAACAGGTAGGGGAGAGTGGGGTAAAGTGAGACATTTTTTACATTTGATCCCCTCTAAGCGAGCTTAAATGATATTTCAGTAAAATTTTCCCATTTCCCATTAATTCAGGATGTTTCCTAGCAATGGAAATGATCAGAATGTATTCAGGACGAAGGTCAGTGAAAATATGAGTGTTTTTTAAAAAGTCGTCTTGTGTCTCACTTTACCCCATCTTAGGGGTAAACTGAGGCAGACCAGAGAAATCAAGGGGGTAAAGTGAACCAGCTGGGGGTAAACTGATCCACTTACTGTTTCCACTCTGAAACTACCACAACAACACATGTTGTAACAGTTAGAATCCTGACAGCTAGCTTGACAACCACACATTCCAGATCTAATGTCGGACTAGTAACAGAATCATGGGGATTTTAACACTTGAAAGTAACTCTGAAGAAAATCAAATCCAACAGAATATAATTCAAAGTGTTTTAATTAACATTCAAATGACAGATAGAAGCAGTGAGATTAGAACCCAGTCTGAGGGTCAGAACACAGGACCCTTAGAGCCAGCTAGTGTCTGGGGGTCAGAGCAAAGGACAATCAGAACCAGCTAGAACAGCCTGGGACTCTCTCTTAGACCCACCTGGATTAGAACACCAGCCTACTGTCATACTCCACATTCCAGCCCTGAAGGTTACAGGGAAAGATGAGGAGTTGCTCTCTCCGTGTGGTTCCTCCAGGCCTTTTAGGTTGAGGCAGCTTCTTCACCACATCACTTTAAGGAACATGTGCCACATCATTTTCTTTTTATAGCAAATGTGGGTCTCTCCCCTCTTTGTGTTTCCCTGGATTCTTCTGAGAAATTGTGCAAGTATTTCGTCATCCTCAACTTTCTTAACCATGCCAATGTAACGGACGCCTGTGTTTGGTTGCAAAGTGAACTATGACAAAGTCCCCCACGGACAGATCTGTGTTTCCTGGATCACGTCTCTCATCCTCAGAGCTCTCTTCGTCAGACACATTATCCATCGAGACAGGGACATCAGTCTCCTCAGAGCTGCTGACTATGATATTCTTTTGGGTTGTTTTCTTTTTCGGTTTTCCCTTTTCTTTGCTATTTTTGTGCTTTTTCCTGCCAGTTTCTTTTGTCTTTCTTTATAAGCCTTTTCAATTGCCTGCTTCTCAGGAGTATCCGTTAGGATGGCTGTCTTCACACGCTTTCGTTTGGTTTGTGTTCTGGGGGACATTTGGGAAGTGGTAGGATTTCACGAGGAGACTGGGAGCACGTGACACATCCGAGTCAGCTGGCGTGACGCATCAGCGAGTGTATTATCTGCTGCGGGCGGGTGATCTGCAGGGGCTGGAGCTTATTCGAGGTAAGTGTCGAGTAAATGATCTTTTATTGATATTAAAACTGTTTTTCAGGCGTTTATCTTTGCAAGATAGTTAGTTATGTGTGCAGTTTAAGGCTTTATTGTTGGTTTTAAGGGTTAACGGGCCTCATAGTCTCGTGTGGCGCAGCACTACAGTGTCGGGATGGGCAATGGAGCCGTTGTTGTCTGTGAGGTTAAAACTCGGTGATTTCTGTCGTTTATCTTAAATAACAAATAGTTGTTGTTAAATATAATGCAGCAACCGTGAGGAGAGGCCTGAGCTATACATGTACAGACTCGTGTCCGAGAAAGAAAACCATGAAAAGGAATTTTGTGCCGTAAACGTCCCGAGGGATTCTCCACAACATATATGTAAACATCAGTGGAGCTCTGACAGGAATCTGTGATTTAAACACATCGGCGGCTGCTGCTTGCTGTATATATGGATCACATAACGTCATGTAGTTTGTGTTCATATCTTAGTTTTCTTCTGTTGTGAGGTGATTTAAATATTCGTGTCTTGAAACTGAAGGAACATTGAGAGCTCGGTGTAAACAGCCGCTTTCTTGCCCCCCAGCAGGTCACGTGACTGAATACTATCAATAGCCCCTCAATGCAGATCAATGATTGTTTAAATTAGGTGAATGAATTTGCCTAACAGAATTTGTTGTTTGTTTTATAAAATCTTATTTTATAACTTTTATATTAGAATATTTTTATGTGCTGATTTACAAACAATTTCCTAATAAACCAGAATAATAATAATAATGTGTAATATGTGATTTATCAGATCCATTCAGAGTCAGTGGAGGTGATCAGATTCATGAGTGAAGATCAGACTGAATGATTGATGGATGAGTCACAAACACTCAGAGATGGAGATTGTTCTTCAGGATTCAGGTATTCTTATTAACGTCTTTGTTTAAAAACATACATATTAATATGGTAAATTAAATCAAAAGCACAATAAATTCTTAATATCGATATAATTATTAATCTTCAGCATGTTTTTTATAACAAATGAATTAATAATTTACGTAAAATAATAATTAACTTTCTGTTACAGTTTAGTTCATCAGAAGAGATCAGACTCACCTGAGATCAGCTGTGTGTCTGTGAAGAGTGATGCGTCTATGGAGGAACCAATGAGATTTAAAGACACATCATGTGATCAGAGGTACAGAGGGTATCTGTAAAACTGTGCTAAAATATGTGCTTAAACACTATGAAGTCCATTAATATCAGACTGTCTGATTGAGTTGAAGGTTTATAAATGATCTACAGTCTAATGAAAGTGCCTGTAATAGTTCAAGGTAAAATCAAAGAAAAAGAAACAAGAAACACTAAAACTACATCCAAACGTGTTTAATGCAATTAATAAATTAATTACCAATTAATACAAATCAGTATCGTTTATAAATAAGCTCACATACCATATTTAAAGCACATATTTAACTACTAAATTAATGTATGCTACTTTTTTCCTTTTTTATGTATTATTATCATATAATAATACTTTGGTCCGTGCATTACGTGACAAAAGGAAATAGTTAAAACAATAAATATTCCCATTTCCAACATCAGGGCAATAATTAAGAAGTTTTAATGGACTGGAGAAAGTTTGTCTGTATTGTCTGTACTGTAGAGAAATGGAAAAGAGTTTCTTTGACAGCAATGACACAAGACACGTTTGGTGTACACAGGGATAAAAAAAGTGCTCCATGTCCACAGTTAAATATATCACCAGATCTTCATTGTTGTGGACCTTCTTTATAGCAGAGGTCATAGACATGTTGTTCAGAGACATGGCATCAGGTTATATATCAAATAAAAGATCAAAACCTGACTTGCTCTGCTAGAAATATTATAATGGGTCTTGGTTAGATCTAGGGCTGGGCGATATGGCAAAAAAATATATCAACGATATGATGCTTCATATCGTTCGATATCGATAATTATTGACCTTTTTTTTTTTAAAGTAAAAATGACACGTAGAACAGTTAGTATTTGACGACCGTATTTTAACTGACCCACATTATTAAGGCATACAGCGAATAAAATTAGTTTTAGCATTAAAAAAAAAAAAAAAATTCTTCTTTATGTCTCACTCTACTTATATTAAGATAAACGTTTAAACAAACTTTAACTTTGAACTTAAAATGTTACAAAATGTTTTAACTTAATTTAATGTAAACATGGAACAATCGAGGCAAACTTTGAGGTAGATCAACAACAGCATCTGTAATAAGTAATACCAACAAACCTTTATAACAGTAAACAAAAGCCTGACTTCTCCACCATGCTAAACGGCAGCATTTCTTTTGCAATGAAGTACGCTATTGCATGGGTTATGTCATTATATCGCTTGGAAGATTTTTCATATGGCATTGTTACCGAGTACCTCTTCATCGTGTACTGCTTGTGGGTTGTTAGTTGATTTGAGGTAGATGGGCGACATGATGTAGATTCCAAAGTGTTGCAGCGGTTTAGATGGTGGAATAAATTGCTTGTGTTTCCTTGCTTAGCCGGGACGTTTTTTACATTGCTTACACAGTACGTTCTTCTGATGTTGGTCGGAAGAGATAATTAAAAAAACTGCCACACTGGCGAGCTGACATCTCCCTTTTTGTTCACAATTTCCGCGCTGACGGCAAACACGGCACTCATCTTGCACGTGTTCTAATGTCAACATGGCGATGACGCAACCAAATTGAGACTAACGCAACACGGCAAATTAGATCTTATTGGTTGTTTGCTTGTCAATCGTATCACGCTCATGTAACAAAACATATTATAGGCTGTTTAAGATTTTCGGACGTCACGGACGCGCACATTTTAAGGAAATTATCTAGCGCTATATCGAACCTTTTTATATTGGACCTAAGTTGGACATAAAACATGCAGATTGACCAGGAGACATTCGCAAGCAGGACTTCAGAGGACGTTTAATAGAAGTGTTTTAGAGGTATGCGCACACACACACAATATCTTTCACAGCCGATGTTAAAGTCATGAAGCTGTTATTTGATCGTTGGTTATCTTAGAATGTCTGAATCTGAATTCTTATTACCAGCTGTAGGACTGTGATGAAAGTGAAAGTAGTTTAGCGCGCAGCTCAGTCAAATGTTTAAAATCTCTGATAACCGAACACTACTTGTCCTCTTTTCTGAGGAAGACCTCACCCCTTTTTTAGCAAATTCCTTTGGGCGGAGGTTTTAAAAAAAAAACTCGGAATAGTGACATAATTTACCCGGGAAGTAGAGGGCTGTAGTCTGATCCAGCCGTTCTCTGTAGTCCTTGAAAAGCGAATTCTGTTAAAGACAATATCTCACTTGGCATTGAACTTTGAGCTTTATCCTGTTGCAGATATTGTTTATGCTCTAACAGCAACATTACACTAGGGCACTAGATGTGTTTCTATAATCAACTTTAAAATCATGGCGATACCCGATAATATCGGGTGTGTTTGACTTCATGCAACTTTATGTAGAGTATCAATCTGCAGATACGGACCAGGAGGGAATTCGTTCCGGACCCGCCTAGTGTCAAACAAACACTCACGCAGGCACCGAACAAAACAGCGTTTCCAAAATTTTGTCACTGTTACTGACTGTTCATATGAACATATATGTTCACGCTACAGCCTACATCGCATGTTAATGTTATAACGCGTATTTTCCATTATTATCAATTATCGTCTCGTATTTGTCTGTTGTAATCAACATCGGGATATTTGCGAGACATCAGCGATATACGATAACATCGTCACATCGCCCAGCCCTACATTACACGATAACTTAAGTTAGAAAAATGCGATGGGAATGGCGCCTTTAAATACAAGGGTGTCAATAATTGTGGCCGACATGTATTGGAGAAAATAATTACACAATGTGATATTCACCCACTTCCAATTGTTTTAATTCAATGAAATGTTGGAATTTTGTAGATTTGATCAATAAAAGATAAAAACATGAAACAATGCAGATTTATTTTTACAGCTTTGCTCATATTTACCAAGAGTGCCAATATCTCTGCTCATGACTGTATGACTATAGTTTGACATTTTATTTGATGATTTATTTAGTTAAATTGATGAGAAATTGTTAAGAAGAAATTTTATTCTCATTTTCAAAGATGATCACAAAGAGACACACAATCATAAAATGTAATTTATAAACTCAGAAAGACGCCTACAGGATGAAATATAATCAACACTTCTGTGGAAACTCTTATTTAAATTGACAATTTTATTATTGAAAATATGAAAATAAAACACATGCTTTTATTTGTTTAAATACAGTAAAGAACGGTAATGTGTTGTGTGTTATAGATCAGTTGATCAGATGAGATCAGATCCAGAGTTCAGCTGTGTGTCTATGAAGAGTGACCGGTCTATGAATCCGCCATTAAAGTTTAAGAGTGAAGAGACACGACCTGATGTCAGGTATAAATATCTTTAAATGTGATTATAGTTTGACATTTTATTTGATGATTTATTTAGTTAAATAGATGAGAAATTGTTAAGAAGAAATTTGATTCTCATTTTCAAAGATGATCACAAAGAGACACACAATCATAAAATGTAATTTATAAACTCAGAAAGACGCCTACAGGATGAAATATAATCAACACATCTGTGGAAACTCTTATTGAAATTGACAATTTTATTATTGAAAATATGAAAATATAACACATGCTTTCATTTGTTTAAATACAGTAAAGAACGGTAATGTGTTGTGTGTTATAGATCAGTTGATCAGATGAGATCAGATCCAGAGTTCAGTGTCTATGAAGAGTGAATGATCTCATTTCCAGTGCCTCTGATGTCAGGTATAAAATATCTTTAAATGTGATTATAGTTTGACATTTGATTTGATTTATTTGTCAAAAGAGATGAGAAATTGTTCTTGTGATGATTTGTTTCCTTCATTATTATACACGCTCACACGGAAAGAGCATGAACATGAATTCCCTCATACATGACTAATGTATGTCACATGACTAAAGCAGAAAACAGGTTGTGAGAGAAAGTGTTAGCAGCAGTATGAACTAACAGTGATATCTATGGATCTCTGAGGTAATCAGCAAACCAAACTAGTTTGAGCATTTTATTGTATTTTATTATTCAAATGTTAGTAAGAGGACGATGAGTTTCAGTATTCAGTACAGTCATCAAACAGCTCGATGTGATGTGAAGCACATAGAAAACACCTGAACCGCTTCTGCATGTGACATTCCACCTAAAGCTTAATAACACACAGATCAGAATTAGGCTTTATTAATAAGTTACTTTCACAACAGTGTAAAAACTGTAGAGATATTAAAGTAATGAGAAAAAATCCACCAATATCAACGTGTCTGATTCTTGCTTTTCAATCGTCCTGATCAGACCCCTCGTAACAGAACCCGTCTGTCAGAAGATGAAGTTTGATCCGTCTGAGAATCAACCACAAGACCTCAATGAAGACATGTGTCCTGCTTTCAGGTAAATCACAAGATGAAAGAGTTCCCAGCGCACATCAACCTTTATAAGAAGATGTAATGACGACGTTTGATATAAAATGATTCATTTGTATTTAACTGAAGAAGTGACGTACATCTAAGATGACATGAACTATGAGAGATTTATCATTTATGTGTGAACAATTCTTTAAGCATAAATAATAATTAATAAATCATTATAAATAAATGGCATTTTATAAACCCTACAGAACAACACTGGTCCAGAAGCACTTCCTGTTCCAACTTTGACTTTTTCATGATTTCACATAAATAATTAAACTCTTTAAGATGTTTGTTTAATGTTTAATTTCAGTTTCTGAATGTTCTGTTGGATGTATTTTGTGCTAACATTTGTTTAGTATTAAAAACTGAAACAGGAAGTGCTTCAGGACCAGTGTTGTTTTGTTGACATATTGCAAAGTGGTCTATAGAAATGTTCTGTCTTACGATACAAAAACATAAAAGCTGGTTTGCTTCAGACGTTTATTCTTCTTACTTTTCTAACTGTAATAATCTGTTATTTGACTTTCACAGCCGTCGCTCTAAACCTGCTGAAGTCCTCAACACATTCAGATCAAATCTGAGGAAGAAGTTTGAGTGTTTGTGTGAAGGAACATCAGGTGAGAGAATCCCAACACTGCTGAATGAGATCTACACAGATCTCTACATCACAGAGAGTGAAAGTGGAGAGATCAGTAATGAACATGAGGTGAGACAGATTGAGACACAATCCAGGAGAACAGCAACAGAGGACACACCGATCAAATGCAACGACATCTTTAAAGCTTTACCTGCACAAGACAAACCCATCAGACGTGTGCTGACAAAGGGAGTTGCTGGCATTGGAAAAACAGTCTCTGTGCAGAAGTTCATTCTGGACTGGGCTGAAGGGAAAGAGAATCAGGACGTCCACCTCATATTTCCACTTCCTTTCAGAGAGATCAATCTGATGAAGAACCAAACACTCAGTCTTCTAGATCTTCTTCATCTGTTCTTCCCAGAGACAAAAGAAATGGAAATCTCCAGCGGTGAATATAAAGTGTTGTTCATCTTTGATGGGTTTGGACGAGTGTCGTGTGTCTCTGGACTTTCACCGCAGTGTGAGGTTGTGTGATGTCAGTGAATCCGCCTCAGTGGACGTGATCCTGACAAACCTCATGACGGGGAATCTGCTTCCCTCTGCTCTCATCTGGATCACCTCCAGACCAGCAGCAGCTGATCTCATCCCCTCTGAGTGTGTCGATCGAGTCACAGAGGTACGAGGCTTCACTGACAAACAGAAGGAGGAATACTTCAGCAAGAGAATCAGTGATGAGAGTCTGAACCACAGAATCATCTCACACCTGAAGTCATCCAGGAGCCTCTACATCATGTGTCACATCCCAGTGTTCTGCTGGATTTCAGCCACTGTTCTAGAGAGAATGTTGAGTGAAGCAGAGAGTGAAGGAGAGATCCCCAAGACTCTCACTCAAATGTACACACACTTCCTGATCATTCAGACCAACATCACACATCAGAAGGACTATGAGAAGAAAGTGAAGAATGATGGAGACATGATCTTCAAACTGGCCAAACTGGCTTTTGAGCAGCTTGTGAAAGGGAACCTGATCTTCTATGATGAGGACCTGAGAGAGTGTGGCATTGATGTAGCAGAAGCATCAGTGTACTCAGGGTTGTGCACTCAGATCTTCAGAGAGGAGTTTGGCTTGTATCAGGGGAAAGTTTACAGCTTTGTTCATCTGAGCGTTCAGGAACATCTCGCAGCTCTTTATGCTCACATCTCCTTCACAAACAACAACACAAATGTGTTTAATTCAATTACTAAATTACCTCGAGGAGAAAAGGTTTCAGTCCCTGAGCTGCATCAGAGCGCTGTAGACGAGTCTATACAGAGTAAAAATGGACATCTGGATCTTTTTCTTCGTTTTCTTCTGGGTTTGTCTCGGGAGTCTAATCAGATTCTTCTAGGAGAGGTTTGATGACACAGACAGTAAGAAGCTCTCACAGCAATGAGAAAACAGTCGAGTATATCAAGAAGAAGATCAGGAGCATTCGCTCTCCAGAGAAATACATCAATCTGTTTCACTGTCTGAATGAACTGGGTGATGGTTCACTAGTGGAGGAGATTCAACATCATCTGAAATCTGGAACATTAAGTCAAACCAAACTCTCTTCATCTCAGTGGTCAGCTGTAGTTTTTGTGTTGTTGACATCAGAACACGAGCTGAAGGAGTTTAAACTCTATGAATATGTTCATGGAGGAAACAAAGCTGAAGCAGAGGAAGTTATAAAGAATCTTCTGCCTGTGATTCATGAATCCAGATCAGTTCAGTAAGTGTGAACCGTAACTTCACTCTTTAAACATTATTCATGAAGAAAAGTCTCACAGATCTTCAGTACTGCAGATGTTTTCTGTGTAAAGTCACTAGATGAAGAACATCATGTTACTGTATTTCAGTGTAAATGACCCAAATCCTCAAGACTTTTCTTCATTTCTCTACAGGTTGTGTGATTGTAATATCACAGATGAAGATTGTGTGACTCGGACTTCAGCTCTGAGATCAAACTGCTCAAACCTGAGAGATCTGAATCTGTCTGGGGTTCATCTAGGAGATTCAGAAGTGAAGCTGATCTCTGCCGTACTGGAGAATCCTCTCTGTAAACTGAAGACACTGAAGTAAGATCATCTCTCTGATAGTCACACATGTACTGAGGTTTAGTAAATCATGTTCTACAGCCGTGGAAAATAACAGACCATTTACAAATTATTTCCAACTCGTTCATATTGACTAGTTCATCAAAACAAGTTTATATTCATGTTTAAAAAACACAATACTGATGTTTTTCTAGTAATTTAATAATGAGAATCAAATTTCTGTCACTTCAGACAAAAAGATGATTGTCATTTACGTAACATGTAAGGGATAATGTACAGGCAGCCGGTTGTTATGGCAGAAATAAGCCCCGACAGTGTGATCAGGTGAAGCGAAAGGTCTTGTCTCACACCGAAGGGGCTTATTTCGCGATAACAATCGTCTGCCTGTACTTTATCCCGATTATTACACGGCTACTTGCCACATGAGGACAAAAAATATGAATTTGAAACATTTTATTAGCTTATTTATGTTTTATTTTGAAAGCGTGAACCTTGCGTTAAAATATATAGTCCAAAGCGGCTATTAACGTTCCTAACAAACAATTTGTAAGCGCTACATATGAAACACATGCAATAAAACACATATATCATTTATTTGTAAGTATTAAATTGCACATTTCCGTTAATTGTGCTCTGTGACATGTTAATGTGGTCTGAAGGATTTTGTGTCTTTCTTTACATATGTCATCAACGTCTGACATTGATTGTGTCTGTGCACCACCTGTAATTAACATCTATATTGGTAAGAGCGTAAACCAAATGTCTGATCACATTATGCTTGCGCCCCACCTGACATTAACATATATCTGTAGAGGTGTGATTCAACTGATGGCCCTTCCATCCTGTCTGTTGTAAGTTCTCCAGTAGGAGGTCTTCATGGTATCTGTCTATTATCTGAAAGCCATTTGTTACCAGGTTAAATCTGGTCGCACACACTGTACCTTGGGTTAAGTTCCAGACGACCGCTATGCTACACGAGCATCTTCAATAAACGCTCTTCTCCTGAACTTACTTTTATGTATTAGAAGCATTCTTAAACATTGGCGAGCCACCAAACGACTGCTCAGCCAAATTCAAGAAAATCTAACAGGTCCCAGCGGAGATGAAACGTTTTGTTTTTAACATTCATGTTGAAATTAATGCTGAAATCTTCCATTGAAATCGCCGATGTCCAATTGTTTTGTCACAAGATGACGCCAGACGGTAATCTTTGTTGGAGCGGAGGGATATTAAACATACAAGTAGAACCGGTCACTTGTTATTGAGAATAATTTGTTTAGATTAATTAGTTTGAGCGGTTGTTATCTGGGAATAACAAACCTTGGAAAGTCACGACAATTCTGGTCAATCAGAATCAAGTTCCAACGAGCCGCGTAACATGTTTATTTAATAATGACATTCCTGCTGAAGTGAGAGACTGAAGTGTGTGTTATTGTTCTCTACAGGTTGAACTGGTGTGAGATCACAATTACAGATGAAGGTTGTGTTGCTCTGACTTCAGATCAGACTCTAGGAGATTCAGGAGTGAAGCAGATCTGTGATGTACTGAAGAATCCTCTCTGTAAACTGGAGACACTGGAGTAAGATCATCTCTCTGATAGTCACACACACACTGATCACACAACATTCATTCATGTTTATCAGTGTGTACTTTTAAAACATGAATAAATCAAACTGTAAACAGTCCATTAAATTCAGTTGTTTGGCTCGGCATCAAGTGATCACTCAGTGCTTGAAGTTCATGTGTTGGAAGCAGAAAAATCAGGCCGTGAAAATATCTGAGTGACTTTGACAAGGGCCCCCAGATCCTCTCAGATGACACGCAGATGATCAGATGAGATGATAGAGATGATTGAGAGGTGCTAGAGTGATAGAGATAGAGATGATAGAGATGATAGAGATGTTGAGATGATAGATGATAGAGATGTCTGATAGAGATAGAGATGATCTGAGATGATAGCGAGATGTTAGAGATGTTAGAGATGATAGAGATGATAGAGATGATAGAGATGATAGATGATAGAGATGATAGAGATGTTAGAGGTGATAGATAGATAGAGATGATAGAGATGTTGAGAGTGATAGAGGATAGAGCTAGATGATAGAGATGATGAGATGATTGATAGAGATGATAGAGATGATAGAGATGAGATGATAGAGATGTTAGCTGAGATAGAGATGTTAGAGATGATGATTGTTAGAGCGATGATGACGGATGATAGATGATGATGAGATGATGTGGATGATAGAGTTGATAGAGATGTTAGAGATGATAGAGATGATAGAGATGATAGAGATGATAGATGATAGAGATGTTAGAGATGTTAGAGATGTTAGAGATGTTAGAGATGATAGAGATGATAGAGATGATAGAGATGATAGAGATGTTAGAGATGTTAGAGATGTTAGAGATGATAGAGATGTTAGAGGTGATAGAGTTGATAGAGGTGTTAGAGATGATAGAGATGTTAGAGATGTTAGAGATGATAGATGATAGAGATGATAGAGATGTTAGAGATGATAGATGATAGAGATGATAGAGATGATAGAGATGATAGAGATGATAGAGATGATAGAGATGATAGAGATGACGAGATGATAGAGATGATAGAGATGACAGAGATGACAGAGATGACAGAGATGTTAGAGATGATAGAGATGATAGAGATGATAGAGATGATAGAGATGATAGAGATGTTAGAGATGTTGATATAGAGGTGAGAGTTGATAGAGATGTTAGAGTGATAGAGATGATAGAGATGTGATAGAGTTGATAGAGATAGATGATAGAGCTGATAGAGATGATAGAGATGTTAGAGATGATAGATGAGATGATAGAGATGTTAGAGGTGATAGAGTTGATAGAGATGTTAGAGATGTTAGAGATGATAGATGATAGAGATGATAGAGATGATAGAGATGTTAGAGATGATAGATGATAGAGATGATAGAGATGATAGAGATGATAGAGATGATAGATGATAGATGATAGAGATGACAGAGATGACAGAGATGACAGAGATGTTAGAGATGATAGATGATAGAGATGTTAGAGATGTTAGAGATAGAGTTGATAGAGTTGATAGAGTTGATAGAGTTGATAGAGATGTTAGAGATGATAGAGATGATAGAGATGTTAGAGTGATAGAGATGATAGAGATGATAGAGATGATAGAGATGATAGAGATGTTAGAGATGATAGATGATAGAGATGTTAGAGATGTTAGAGATGTTAGAGTTGATAGAGATATGAGATGATAGAGATGATAGAGATGTTCGGATGATAGAGATGATAGAGATGTTAGAGATAGAGATGTTAGAGGTGATAGAGATAGAGATGATAGAGATGATAGAGATGATAGAGATGTTAGAGGTGATAGAGTTGATAGAGATGTTAGAGATGATAGAGATGATAGAGATGATAGAGATGTTAGAGATGATAGAGATAGAGATGTTAGAGATGAGATGTTAGAGAGATGAGATGTTAGAGATGTTAGAGGTGATAGAGTTGATAGAGATGATAGAGATGATAGAGATGATAGAGATGATAGAGATGATAGAGATGTTAGAGATGATAGATGATAGAGATGTTAGAGATGTTAGAGTTGATAGAGATGATAGAGATGATAGAGATGATAGAGATGATAGAGATGATAGAGATGATAGAGATGATAGAGATGATAGAGATGAGAGATGT
This sequence comes from Triplophysa siluroides, assembly GCA_006030095.1. Classification (NCBI taxonomy): domain Eukaryota; kingdom Metazoa; phylum Chordata; class Actinopteri; order Cypriniformes; family Nemacheilidae; genus Triplophysa; species Triplophysa siluroides. The sequence continues at coordinate 14,781 of VCII01000242.1, read as the reverse complement.
TAGATAGAGATGATAGAGATGATAGAGATGATAGAGATGATAGAGATGTTAGAGATGATAGATGATGTTAGAGGTGATAGAGATGATAGAGATGATAGAGATGATAGAGATGATAGAGACTGGCTCAGCTCGTGTTTAAAACACTTTGACCCGTCAGTGTTCCTCATTCCTGGTGAATGGACATCAGGGTCAGAGGTGCACAAGACTTACTGATGAACATGTGGAGTGAAGCCGAGCTTGTCTGATCAGATCAGATGTGAAGAGCGTCTGCAGTTTAAAGTGATGAAAATCTCAATCACATTTCTTTAATATCAGGTGGATGATGGGTTGGTCGGCAGGAGGCGTGTTCTGGATAATGTTCTCGTTTGAGATAATATCCTCATTCTTGTTTCAACGATGTGTGAATTCATATTATCGAGTATATCACTTACTTTCAAGCACCAATAAAACAGCGTTCATGAATACTGAAGTGAAGTACTGCGCGTGCACATTCAGAGCGAGATGTGTTGACCACTAGAGAAAGAGTGAGATTAAAGGAGCAGTTCACCTTCAACATGAAGATTGTCATCATTCACTCAGACTCTTGTCATTTCAAACCTGTTTGACTTTCTTTCTTCCGCAGAACACAAAAGAAGATATTTTGAAGAATGTTGTTAACAGCCCCCCATTAACTGCCATTGGTTACTATAGAAGTGAATGGGGGGCTGTGCTGTTGTATAATCAACATTTTTCTAAATATCTTAATTTGTGTTCTGCAGAAGAAAGTCAGGCAGGTTTAAAATGACATGAGGTCAGTAAATGATGACAGAATCTGATGAGAGAATCTTTATAAATCTCTTGTTTCCATTAATGATGTCAACAATCAAACTCATAGTAACAGAGCCAGTACAACATAAGACTATTGAAATCTCTGAAGAAATGTTTCATATCTCCTGCTTATCGTTATCAGCAAAATTCCAGAAATATCTAGAGATCTTTTTTGACAATATCACACCCCCCTAATGTTTATTTAATAATGTCATTATTGCTGAAGTGAGAGACTGAAGTGTGTGTTATTGTTCTCTACAGGTTGTGGATGTGTAATATCACAGGTGGAGGTTGTGTTGCTCTGACTTCAGCTCTGAGATCAAACCCCTCACACCTGAGACTTCTGAATCTGTCTGATAATAATGTGAGAGATTCAGGAGTGAAGCTGATCTGTGATGTACTGGAGAATCCTCTCTGTAAACTGGAGACACTGTGGTAAGATCATCTCTCTGATAGTCACACACACTGATCACACAACATTCACTCATGTTTAGAAGTTTGTACTTTTAAAATATGAATAAATCATAAGTCCATTAAATTCAGTTGTTTGGCTCGACATCAAGTGATCCCTCAGTGCTAGGGCTGGGTGATATTGACCTAAATTCATATCTCAGTATTTTTTGGATGAAAGGCGATATCTGATATGTTTATGGAAGTGGAATAAATGTTTTCTTGCAAGTCAAATCCTCATGTGAGATCTCACAATCACCTTTATTAAAATGGCTTGTGAAATGAAATTCAATGACAGGTTTTGTTTCCCTATTCAGGGCTCCAGACTAACTTTTCTTACTGAGAGCACTGTAGCCCCTGACTGAAATTTTTAGGACCACAAGCAGAATATTCAGGGCAGAGCTTAAATCAGCCTGCAATGCAATTATTGTTATTTTCCCCCGAAATCGGTGTATTACTGACAAATACTTTGATTATAAATAGACTAAACTCACAGTAATTATGATGTGCAGTTTTATTTTTCATTTCATAGGATATGACATTACTATCAATACCAGAGTCATACAGACTTTTTGTTATTTCTGTGCTAAAATATTGGAAACACTCAGTGGAACAGTTTTAAATGTGTTTACATTTTTACAGAAATGTAAGTATGTGTAAATGTGCTAAACTTGTTTTCAAATACTGTCTATTAGGGGTGTGACGAGACACTTATCCCACAAGACAAGACGAGACACGAGACTGGGTTCACGAGAACGAGACGAGACGAGACTTTGAAACAAATTAAATGTTTTTAATTTTAATAAATTATATTATGCACTATGCACTGCAGTAATAATAAACAGTAAAGAATGCAGTAACACTGCTAAAATATTTTGTCACAAAATCACAGGCACGTAAATGCACAAAAATAAACATAAACACAAACAGTATAAATTTAAATAAACACAAATAAACCTGCACAAATATCAGTAACCAATTTGTGTGTGCGAAGCATTTTATGTGCGGCTCAAATCCTGCCTCGCGCACAGCCACATCCATGTTACGCGCATTATCTGTCACAATAGCGATGCCGTGGTTTGGCTTCGTAAGACCCCAGTCAGTGACAGCTGCTGGTAAAACTTCAGCAATGTTTAAACCTGTGTGGGATTCGAAATGTGGCGTGTCTGCAGTACAAAATGTACCATTTCCCAGATACTATTAATTGTGTGGGCTGTTATTGTAATATAGCTCTGCGTACACCTAGACGTCCAACCGTCAGTAGTTAATGCAATGGTTTCTGCATCTTTTAGAGTCTGTACAACTTTTACCTTGCACTCTTTGTAGAGGCTCGGGACCACTGTGCGAGTGAAATGTGTGCGTGACGGGATCACGTAGCCTACTTTGGTTCAAGTGTATGGATGAGTCGCCGAAATCCCAGATTTTCCACCACAGAAAATGGCCTCATATCAGCAGCAATAAAAACCCCAATGTCTCTCGTTATTGCCGTGGCTCTTGCACTTGACGTTGGAAGTTTCGCTGCAAAGGCATTTATCGTTGTTTGCCCTTTCATGCGACCAGAATTGCTCTCCGTTTTCGCAGCTTTTAAAGAGCTGTGGTTATTTTCTAGGTGTTTCTGCATGGTGGTCGTGTTAGCAGAGGTGTATGGTATTAATTTCTTACAATGTTTACATATTGTCTTTGTCTTCTCTGTTATTCTTTCGCCGTTTTTTTATCTCCACCGGAAACCTAAAATGTTGCCACACAAACGATTTAAATGTGGCGGGGGCATCTTCGATCGTCATTTCACCCTCCATGGTGCCAATTGCGTGAGGAATGTTATGTTCTCGCGAGACCAGTCGAATTTCGCGAGACCAACCGAATCTCGCGAGATATCGTCTCACGAGATCTCGTCACACCCTTACTGTCTATGCATTTAACTGCAGATGACAGTGGTTTGGTTCTGCTCATCATTTAAAAAGAGACAGAGCCTTCACATAAAAGTTGAACATAAGAGCATTCGCCTGTCGTTCACTCTTGTTGTGAACGGATTGGAATGATTCAGCGCCGTCTCAAGTAATCAACAGATAAATGGCGCATTGTGAACTCATCAGTTAGTTTCGTTTTAAACGTCTCAAATACCAAATCGTTCCTTTTGCGCTCCAGTTTACGCGTTTCTCTTTTTAGGGCGCGAGTGGTGCTATTGTACCATGGTGCTTTGATCTTCTTGTAAAGAGATTCGTATTTGTAAGAAGAAAGGAGTCTGGGTCGGCGTGGCTGGGAAACAATAACAATACTTTATTTGTATCACTTCCGGGTTTCACACTTCCGGTTTCAAAATAAATGTCCTTCACGATCCGTCGGATCGAAGATTCTTTCTCTGGCTCTTTCTTTGGATGCAACGTCTCTCTCCTGAGCCACACGCACTTGTTTTCCCAGCTGGTCTCTCTCTCTCCTTGTCGATCCGTCCTTGGGTTTTTAAAGCGTCTCCTCGCCAATTACTAGAACGAGAAGCAGGTGTTTTCACTAAGCCGTTGATCTGCCTACTCACCGTCTTTCTCCCGACACTCCCTCCTCGCGCAGACCGAGCTGAACCACGCCCACCTCGCCACACTTCTCATTAATCTTTTTTGACTTCTTAGGTGCGACCGCTTCTAATATATTAGAGAAAATAGTGCCCATGTTGCTGGTCATGTCATTGAGCGATTCTGTATTTATTGGTAACGTTTGATAGAGATGATAGAGATGATAGAGATGATAGAGATGATAGAGATGTTAGAGATGATAGAGATGATAGAGGTGATAGAGGTGATAGAGGTGATAGAGATGATAGAGATGATAGAGATGATAGAGATGATAGAGATGATAGAGATGTTAGAGATGATAGATGATAGAGATGATAGAGATGATAGCGATGATAGAGGTGATAGAGATGATAGAGATGATAGAGATGATAGAGATGATAGAGGTGATAGAGGTGATAGAGGTGATAGAGATGATAGAGATGATAGAGATGATAGAGATGATAGAGATGATAGAGACTGGCTCAGCTCGTGTTTAAAACACTTTGACCCTTCAGTGTTCCTCATTCCTGGTGAATGGACATCAGGGTCAGAGGTGCACAAGACTTACTGATGAACATGTGGAGTGAAGCCGAGCTTGTCTGATCAGATCAGATGTGAAGAGCGTCTGCAGTTTAAAGTGATGAAAATCTCAATCACATTTCTTTAATATCAGGTGGATGATGGGTTGGTCGGAGGCAGTGTTTATGTTCTGGATAATGTTCTCGTTTGAGATAATATCCTCATTCTTGTTTCAACGATGTGTGAATTCATATTATCGAGTATGTCACTTACTTTCAAGCACCAATAAAACAGCGTTCATGAATACTGAAGTCAAGTACTGCGCGTGCACATTCAGAGCGAGATGTGTTGACCACTAGAGAAAGAGTGAGATTAAAGGAGCAGTTCACCTTCAACATGAAGATTGTCATCATTCACTCAGACTCTTGTCATTTCAAACCTGTTTGACTTTCTTTCTTCCTCAGAACACAAAAGAAGATATTTTGAAGAATGTTGTTAACAGCCCCCCATTAACTGCCATTGGTTACTATAGAAGTGAATGGGGGGCTGTGCTGTTGTATAATCAACATTTTTCTAAATATCTTCATTTGTTTTCTGGAGAAGTAAGAAAGTCAGACAGGTTTAAAATGACATGAGGTCAGTAAATGATGAGAGAATCTGATGAGAGAATCTTTATAAATCTGTTGTTTCCATTAATGATGTCAACAATCAAACTCATAGTAACAGAGCCAGTACAACATAAGACTATTGAAATCTCTGAAGAAATGTTTCATATCTCCTGCTTATCGTTATCAGCAAAATTCCAGAAAATATCTAGAGATCTTTTTGACAATATCACCCCCCTAATGTTTATTTAATAATGTCATTATTGCTGAAGTGAGACACTGAAGTGTGTGTTATTGTTCTCTACAGGTTGAGGAGGTGTAAGATCACAGATGAAGGTTGTGTTGCTCTGACTTCAGCTCTGAGATCAAACCCCTCACACCTGAGACATCTGAATCTGTCTGATAATAATGTAGGAGATTCAGGAGTGAAGCTGATCTGTGATGTACTGGAGAATCCTCTCTGTAAACTGGAGACACTGCAGTAAGATCATCTCTCTGATAGTCACACATGTACTGATTCTTACAGCAGCAGAAAACATCAAGTGTTTTTATAACAAACAGAATTTATGGGATATAAAAGGTAATAAGTGATCTGATCACATGTGACAAGCTCCTCTTTGCTGGTTTTGTGTATGAACAGGTTTTCTCCTCTATTCATTATTAAAAACATTGTGTCAGGTCCTCTTGTGTGTTTCAATGTGTATTTAATGATGACACACCTGAGGAACATTTGTCAAACCTGACAGTCACACTCGGTCACGCAGCAAAATAACATCTAAATAAAGTGTCTCGTCATTCTTGATCATGAACTCTGGAGCAGTTGACTTGTGATAAAAACACAATCTGACCCGACAGACCAACAAAACAGACTGAATGAGAGAGTTTGTGTTGATCTCTAAAGCTTCTGACCGCAACTTAACATTCAAGCCCATCTGTTATTGTGCATTAATGTGACAGTCAGAAGTGCTTCATACAACACATATGTTCTAAAAAATCATCTGAACAAGAAATTCTGCCACTTTTATTCTTACCAAATGAAAATGTAAATTTTAGTGATGTAATTTTATAAACATTATTAAATAAAAAATAATGACTATATTAAATAATGTCATTCTGCTGAATTGAGACACTGAAGTGTGTGTTATTGTTCTCTACAGGTTGAGCAGGTGTGAGATCACAGATGAAGGTTGTGTTGCTCTGACTTCAGATCTGAGATCAAACCCCTCACACCTGAGACATCTGGATCTGTCTGATAATAATGTAGGAGATTCAGGAGTGAAGCAGATCTGTGATGTACTGGAGAATCCTCTCTGTAAACTGAAGACACTGTGGTAAGATCATCTCTCTGATAGTCACACATGTACTGATTCTTAGTTCATCATCTTCTATATTCATGTTCATGAGTTGGTTGGGGGATATTTGAGAAAACACAAACACCTTGTATGATACGTGTATTGTGATTGTCAAAACATCTGATAACAAAAATCAACATAATTTTATTAGTTTTCATTTTAGGTGAACTGTCCCTTTAAATGATGAGCACAGATCAGACATGGACTTTAAATACAACGATTGAGAGATCTTGCCAATAAGAAAACAAACTACAGAAATAAAGAAACGGACAAATAAAGAAAAAGAGCTTCTGTATTATAATTTGTTGTTAAATGATGCATTTAAGTATTTGCAAATCAGATTTGTATTTTAATAGATTAACCTCAACCAATAAACAAACTTTAATAGCCACACAGTTTACTGGGACTTTCTAAGATGCTTAATGTGAAACCACTTAACTACCCAAACAACCACCAGAAAAAACTACATTTCTGTCAAATCTCACTTGTAATAAACACAAGCTGCTGTCAACAGAAGGAGTTGTTATTCCACAGATAAAGTGAATAATGTCACGTTAAGTGTTTTCTCCTCCACAGAAGTCCATTATGAGGAAACAGTTTCATGTGGGACATTCACACGCTTTACATGAAACTTGACTTGTTGTGTTTTTATTCTGAGCTCATCAGATCATCTGCACATGAAAAACTTTATTTACACAACCGCTCGGCTCTGTCAACAGTGACTCTCGTCTTCTTTCATTTGATTGGTCACCTCACTTATTTTGACATTGAGGAGCGCTGTTAGACCGCTGAGACGTTATCAAATGTTTCAGCATTAAATACACTTCGGCTTTTACACAATTATTACACACATTTGATGACACACTATAGAAACAATGGTGCGTACGGTCCTGTGTAAGAAAACAGATGTGTGGTGTGAGAGCGTAAGAACAGCGTTTCAATGACAAGGTGAAGATTTAACATGATGATGAATGTGATTCAGTGTCATATGTGTTTCATTCATGACATTCTGCTGAAGTGAGACACTGAAGTGTGTGTTATTGTTCTCTACAGGTTGAGTCGGTGTAATATCACAGATGAAGGTTGTGTTGCTCTGACTTCAGCTCTGAGATCAAACTCCTCACACCTGAGACATCTGGATCTGTCCATGAATAATGTAGGAGATTCAGGAGTGAAGCTTCTCTGTGAGCTGAGAGATGATCCACATTATAAACTACAGACAGTGAGGTGAGTAGAGCAGTTCAACTATACAAACTCACTCAAATCAATGGAAATGAGTCTGGTGCTGTTATAAGATCAGTGGATCTGTTTTAACACATTTATCATGTTTATTTTCTTATCATTTGCTTGTTAAAATCTTTCTTCCCATCTCTACACCTCTGACTAGTTTAAGTTTTTGTCAAAGTACAAATATTACTTAGTTTAAGCAAACGTCATATGTGTTTTTCAGAAATTTTAGCCCGACTGAAAACAAAACGATATTTTTCAAAACAGTGTCTGGAGCACATATGAGTTGTGAATAATAAAGCACAAGAGTAAATGTGAAGTGAACAGATGAACACACTTGATGTTTTATAAGTGCAGCACAATAAGAATTCAATTCAATGAGTGTGATGAAGAGTCTGTTCACTTCAGGATTTAATACGGTCATCTTCCTCTTCTTAAACATATGATTATTATTGATCAAATCATCATCATCATCATCACACGTGTGCAGTGAGTGAAAGTCTTGAGTGCTTCAGACACTGCAGAATACTGACAGACTGTAGAAATAACAACACACAATATAAACACAAAACATCTACACAATAAAGTGACAGATGACACATATAATACAGGTTATAAGTTCAACAGAAGAACATTAAACTGAGTTTATTACTGTTGATGTGTGTAGTGATGAGACATTAAAGTTCTGTCTTTGTGTTTCTCTTTCAGGATTTGATGATGACAGTAATGTGTGTGTTTAAAGGTGTGTGTGTGATGTTCAGTATCATCTGATGGACAATAAGAAGACGACACTATAGTGACATCACAGACACACAATCAACACAGACTGAAGACACAATAACACCTCACACTGACAACACTGTGTAGGATCTGGCCAGGTCAAAGGTGAGCATTTGGGGCATCGTAAAACACCATGACCTCTCAGTAGGGGTCTAAACGGCACCAGCACGTCTGATCCAACTGCCCTCCTCTAAAACATCCATCAATTGATCAGGATAGATTCCAACACACACACTCTGGACTTCAAAGGAATCCTAACAGGGAGGATGGGGTGTCTTCTCTAACAGGGACACCAGATGTGTTAACAGGAAGGAGGGCAAATGGTTAAATCAAGTCTTGAAAGTGTCTCTCCCTTTCTATCTTAACCACAATATCCTTAAATGGATATAAACCTATACCTCCATATTGTATTTTTGTCCCCATGTTATTCGGCCTCACCTATAACCTCAAAAGCATGTTTGATAGTTGTATCCTGCTTATCTTTTCATTCTTGTACAAACTTCAGGTCAATGTACTTATAATCCTGGCATGTTTTATATCTAAAATGTTCCTCTCTTCACTCCTTAAAAGATGGTGTATAGCACAGTAATGTGTTTCATACCATACTCCTTTTGTGTCCCTCTAAGAGTTTTACAGCGCCAAACCCCTAAGTGATCATAAATGCAAATGGGATAATAGGCGAAACAAAGAACTTTGATTTCGCGCCTAAAATCGGCTCATCGCATTGGATCGCCCACCTTGGAGGGGCGTGAAACCCCCAGGCTTAAAACATCCGGGAACGGAGCAATCGGGGCTCTTCAGTGTTCGCGAGTTTCAAGAACATCTTCTGAGACCTGTCTCTCTCTTCGGAGACAGTTTTTTCCCCGTTCGGCAGTCACTTCGGAAAAGTTCGTTTCTGACCTCATCCGCCAATCCGGCTCAAAGGAAGGACCCGACGGATCGAAACATAGAGACATCTGAAAACCACTTTTCACGGGCACAAGACCTTGTCCAAGCACACTCAAAGGAAACCAATGCAAGTATAGAAACTATCTTCTAAACAACTGCGTTTAAGCCGTAACCCCTTTTTACAAGGAGATTGTCTTTGATGGTTCATGCAGATCTGAACATCCGTTTGTAATACTGCCACCCCTTTTGTTTGTTAATCTCTTACTTTTCTTTACTGTCTTTATGTTTCATGTTATGTTTGTTTTAACGTGTTTATATCTAGTTAGTTGTATTTGTTTCCCCTTTTAGTATAGTTAATAAACCCGCATTTGTATCTACAATCGAATTGTTGCTGTGTCTCTTTATCACGTATTAACGTCACTTAAACTGCTTGATTTCGTTATAATTTCTGGAGCGGTACTGTACTACAGTAAGAGTGTTATGTTTCCAAGGCCAGGAAAGTAATATTTCTTAGACTTGATATACGATCTGCTGATCACTCGCTGGACGAGTGAATCTAGTTTGTTGTTATTATTAGGTCTGCTGAATCCTATAAAAGTGTATAAAATAGGTATAATTAATCATCATTAATTAGCCCTATTTTACTGTGATCAAATTCATAGTCTTCCCCGAAATACACTACAACTGTTTGAAAACAATCATTCACACATTCAGTTTCATGTTCCACAATATTGTCTGAACAGTAAACAAACAAATGTTGTGTAAACTCCAGTAGATTTGAGTCAAATAGAGCAAATCTAGTGTGTGTGTTCAGAGATGTACAGTAAAGATCATCATGTGTGTGACGCACTTCATCAACCAATAAAACAAATGAATTTAAGCGTCACAACATCTGAAGAAGGATCAGAAATAGAAAGAGATTGAAACTTTGAGTCTGAATCCTGAAAGCATTGAAGTAATGACTTCATATTAACATTATTATTATTTGATTTCACTTTTACAAGGAAACTAATGTAACTAAAATCTATGAGCTACACATTTACTAACATAAGATCATCTCTCTGATAGTCACATGAACATGTTCTTAAAGGGAAACTTCATCCAAACATTTAAATTCTGTCATGAATTACTGACCCTCAAGTTGTTCCAAACCTGTAAATGTCTTTGTTCTTTTGAACATGAAGATATTTTGGAAGAATGTTAACAACAGACAGTTCTGGGGCACCATTGACCACCAGTGTCATTTTTCCTACAATAGTAGTCAATGGTGCCCCAGAACTGATAGTTGCTAACATTCTTCCAAATATCTTTCTTTGTGTTTAACAGAACAAAGACATTTATACAAGTTTTGAGGGCGAGGAAATGACAAAATGTTTATTTATTTACAGATGACATAGTTTATGGTTAAATTGAACAATTCTATTGATTGTGTATATAGTGTGTGTATAGTATACTCTATGTGCATCTGTATGTATTGTACAGATTATTTTATATACACACGTAGGATGTAATATTTAATGTAATAAAACTGTGTCTTTTGTTAATTGACAGAAATAAGTGAAGTTACGATGGATAAATATAAATATGTGGGAGAGCTTATGGTTATAATATGAATACATGAAATAGCAAATAATGTAGAATTGTATTTCATGAATAATGTACTGTTTGAGATATCACATGAGAGATGGAGAACAGAAAGAGAGAGAGAGCGAGAGAAATGCTCATGTAGAGGAGAAGAAGAGCACAGCCAACAGAGAACCCAACAACAAACTCATTCTTCATGTGTGTCTGTGTCTGTCTTTCTCTAGATTGTCAGACTGTGATCAATAAATCTGTTTTTCTTGAGGATCATTTACATTTTGTCATTTACCAGACGCTTAAAGAGAGTTCAGGGAGCAATAAAGCCACGTGTCATACAGGAGCAATAATACAATAGGTGCTAATACAAAGTTACTAAAAGCCAGAACAACACCTGTTGAGAGAAAGAGAGAGAGGGTTTGGTGCTTTTTCTCATTTGTCTGTCAAGTTTTCACAGAAGAGATGGGTTTTAGGTTGTTTTTTGGATGTTGTGAGAGATGTGGTTGACCGGACTGAGTTAGGAAAATGTTCCACCAGGAAGGAGTTGTGAAGGAGAATGAGCGGGAAAGTGATTTACTGCCCTTTTGAGAAGACAATACAAGACGCCGCTGGTTTGCTGAACGCAGGGATGTTGATGGGGTGTAGGAGTGTGTGAAAGTAAGCCGAAGCAGATCCAGTGATAGTCCTGTAGATGAGCATTAGTGACTTGAATCTGATACGGGCTTCAACCGGTAGCCAGTGGAGAGAGATGAAAAGGGGCGTCAAGGAAGACGAGGCGTGCTGCTGCGTTCTGAACCAGCTGGAGGTTTGAGAGCCTTTGAAAGGAAGACCAGCAAGAAGAGCATTGCAGTAGTCCAACCTTGAGATTTCAAGAGCCTGGACGAGGAGTTGTGCCGCATGCTCAGTGAGATATGCAAGCTTGTTTGGAAATTACTGACCGGGATGTTTTCTGTGAATCGTATGCGGATGATATTGATGGTCTTACTGAATGTTTCACAGAATATATAAAGTTCTCTGCAGATATCAATATACCCACAGGGTGATCCAGTGTCATTCCAACAATAAACCTTGGGTAACCAGCACCCTGAAAGTATTGTTAAATCAGAAGAAAAAAGCTTTCAGGATGGGGGATATGGTTCAAGTAACAGAAATACAGCATCAACTAAAGGTAGAAATTAAGGAGGGGAAGCAGATTTATAGACAGAAATTGGAGCAGCAGCTCCAGGACGGAGCAAAGCAGGGCTGGACTAGAATGAGAGAAAATGATGGTTTTGAGTGGAAGGGGTGGTCGCTGCCTATTGGATACCAAGACATGAAAGTCAAAGCTATTAGAATAAGTCAGACAGAAGGGAGGGATGGTAACAATAGCGGGAAAAAAAACTTATGTCAGAGGGGTAATTTATGGAATTCCCACATCGGTAAAGATGGAAGAAATAAGAGAAAGTGTACGCGGAGCAAAAGTGCTTGAAGCAGAGCGATTAAAAACAAGGAGAAATGGAGAGAAGACTGAAAGTCTAGCAGAAATGATTCAATTTGGTGAAGAAAGATTACCAATAAGAGTGTATCTGGGATATATGAGCTATGAAGTAAGACCAAATGTCCCACGTCCTTTAAGATGCTTTGAGTGTCAGAAATACGGGCATGTGGCGGCAGTATGTTGAGGAATGTGAGGTGTGAAAAGGTGAAGGCAGGGAGAAAGATGAAAAGAGAATTTTAAGTTCAGTGTTGTGGGAGGATCGGGATGGCAAAGTAAAAAGAGCTGCAAAATATTTGAAGCAAGGAAAGTACCTGATCAGTCTTAAAATGAAGGAGGTTATGATAGTAACAGAACAGATCACGTGAAAAAGTGATGAAATGAAGAGGAAACTTTGATTGTGAAGAAAGTGATTTTGTATTATTCATGGTGAGTGGAGACCAAAATATCTTGAGAACATGAATATATGAATATATGTGCATTAACACAGTGGTTTATTCTAAAGACAGTTGTTCATCAGACTTTGATCTATTTCTATAATATCTTATATCATCAACAGAATTCAGTTTTTTCTAAAGATCACTTCAACTCTACTGTCCTAGCGGACATTTGTGTTATTATGCATCTTCAGTGAACCTTTAGTTTTATCATGTTTTGTATAATATGTTAAGGCAGGAATAGAGCTTAAAGAGCTCAGTCTGATAATATTATGAATTCTCATCTGAGAGTTATATTAAGGTAGTGAATGCAGTGTTTCTAATTCAAATAAAAGCCTATACATCTAATCTGCATTCCTCTAAAAAAAACTTGTGTGCTAACAAGTACAAATATAGTATTTAAAGTAATAGAAGATTCAGGTGCTGGAGGGCCTACAAGATGTTGAACTTGAGATTAAAAACTTTGTGTCAGGCTAGCAGAAAACATGGAGGAAAAATGTAGCTAGCAAACCATTTCAGTCGCCCGCATTAAAACAAATGTCTGACAGGTAGTTCAACAGGTTGATGTGTCAGCAGAGTTGAAAGAGAAGCTTGCTGAGGTGTGAAGTCATGAACCGTTGCTTCCTCTCTGAGAAATGCTTTCATAGGATGTGCACAAACTTTCCCAATTGTGTGCTTGTCCTCACTGATGCTGTGGGCAGGTGGCAGCGTGTGGTCCCTGTATCCAGACCTTCTAAATGATCATGACAGCTGCCTTATGTAAAGCCAATATGTTCTCTGGCAAGCTGGTTGTTTAAGAGGTCTAGGAGAGGATCTGTCAATATGGATAAGTGAAGTGACTTAAATAATCTGACTGACAGTGTTTTGTTACAGTTCAGAAACACGTTTGTTTCTGTTTATTCTGACTGCACTGTTTTTTTGTTGGTGCTTTTTTTTGACTTTTTAAGAGCAATAAGAGCATGTCACATATGTAGCACCTTGTCTTGTTACTGTATGAAAAACTGTTTACAAATAGTACTTGTCTGCTACTTGAAATATACACAGAAAGTCTGAATTGAGTATTTTCTAAGGCTGTCAAAAGATAAATCGCGATTAATCGCATCTAGAATAAAAGTTTGTGTTTACATAATATATGTCTATGTACTGTGCATATTAATTATGTTTTATAAATACAAACACATACGCATGTATACATATTTACGAAATATTTACATGTATTTATTTATATTTACCAACAATTTAAATTATATATAAATGTATAATAATTTTTTAGATTTTTCTTAAATATATGCATGGATGTGTATGTGTTAATAAATACAAAATTATTATGCACAGCACACAGATATATATTATGTAAACACAAACTTTTATTCTGGATGCGATTAATCGCGATTAATCTTTTGACAGCCCTAGTATTTTCCTAATGTTGTTGTAAATGTATACAGTCAGAAGGAATAAAACTGCTACTCTGTTTAATATGAACACCAATGCCCAGTTTACCGTAGTCCTAGTGCTGATAGGTTATGAGTTACTGTGCAAAACATAAATCATGTTAATACAGGTGTATGTCCTTGTAGTGTAGCGTGAGACCATATCATACATGTTCCATTTCAAGAGTGGCAAAAGACAGAACCGAGAACATTATAAAAACTTTAAATGAAAACAAATCATACTATGGCTCTAGTCTGTGTAATGTTCACACAGGACCCTCCCAGAAAGGGTCACGTGACCTAAAAGAGAAGCGTAAAACATTTTATCGTAACTCCAGGTTGACAGCAGGAACGTTTCCCTCTGCACCTGAAGGTCACTGTGGCCATCGAGGGGTCTCGTCAGAATGATGTGGGATAAGTCAGAGTTCCTCCGTTCCTAATGTAGTCAGCAGCAACGTCCACAGCAGGTGGAAAGAACCGAGATGGGCTGCAAAAAGAGCGTCTGGTTCACCCTTGGATGGGATTGTGTGTGCGTTGATGAAATGAAATTCTGTAACCCAACCATGCAACATTTTGAAGCATCAGAAGAGACGCGGTGCTTCCAAAAAGGCTCATCGATGTCCCAGAAACCGTTGTTGACCAAGGCACACAATGTTTGATTATTTGTTTATTAACAATTAAGCAACAATTA